>PUFA01000412.1:0-628304 GCA_003508835.1 Eonycteris spelaea | reverse complement strand
ACCTAACCCTGACACTAAACCCTCACCCTAACCTTAAACCTAACCCTAACACAAACTCTAATCCAGAACCCGAGTCATAACATGAACCTTACACCGAACTCTAAACCTAACCATAACCCTAACCTAACACTAAAACCTAAACCTAATTCTAAACTTAAACCTAAATTCAAAGTTCAATCTTACATTTAACCTAACCCAAATCCAAACACTAAACACGAAACCTAAAGCTAAACCCACCCCTTATTCTATCCTGAATCCTAGTCCTAACCTTAAACCCTAAACCTACCCTACCCATAACCCTAACACTAAACCTAAACCTAAAGTTTAAGCTTACTCCTAACCCTAACCCAAAACCAACCCTACACTAACCCTAATCCTAACCCTACACCATAAACCTAACCCTAACCCTAACGCAACCCTAATCTAACCATTACCCTAACTCTAAACATAAATCCAACTTTAATCTTACTCCTACCCCTAACCCTACTTCTAACCCTAAACATAAATCCCAAGTTTATTCTTACTCTTAACCCTAATCCTACCACTAACAAACCCTAAAACTAAACCTAACCCTAATCCATCCCAAACCCTAATCCTAACCCTAACTCTAACCCTATATCTAACCCTAACCCTACAACTGAAAACCTAATTCTAACCCTAACGCTAACTAATCCAAACATTACCCTAACCCTAAACATAAATCCAAACTTTAATCTTACTCCTAACTCTAACCCTACTTCTAACCTTAAACATAAATACCAGCTTTAATCTTTCTCATAACCCTAATCCTAACACTAACAAACCCTAAACCTATACCTACCCTAGCCTAATGCTAACCTAATCTCTATCCCTAACCCTAACCTAAATTCTAACCTGAATCCTAACTCTACCCTAACCCAAAATATAACCTAATCTTACCCTTATCCTAACCCTAACCCTAACCCTAATCCTATACCGAACCCTAACCCTAAACCTAACTCTAACCCTATATCAACCCTAGCCCTAAAACATATCTCAATCCAACCCTAACCATAAAACATAATTCCAAACTTTAATCATACATTTAACCCTAAACCAAACGCTAAAATAACACTAAACCCAATTGTAAAACGACTCCTCATTCTAAACCATAACCCTACCCTAAACCTAGCCTAACTCTAATGCTAACCCTAACCCAAACCTAAACCTAACCTGAAATATAACTCTACCCTAATTCTAAATGCTAACCCTAAAGCAACCTTAAACCATACCGCTAATCATAACCCTAACTGTGACCCTTAAACCAAACTCTTACTCCTAAACCTAATCCTAACATAAGCCAACACTAACCCTAAACCCTAACACTAATCTAACCTTAACCCTAACCCAAAACCTACTCCTAACCATAAGCCTAAAACTAACTGTAAACCTTACCCTAAACCCTAACCTGAATCCTAACCCTACCTAACCCTAACCTTAACCCTAACCCTAACCCTAATCCTAAATCTAAATTCAACTTTAATCTTATCCTAACCCTCAGTCCCTAACCCTAAACTCTAAATTTAACCCTAAACCTAAACCCTAACCATAACTGTAAACCTAATTCTAAACCTAAAACTTACCCTAATCCTAACCCAAACCCTAAACCTAACCCTACATCTAAACCTAAACCTAACCTTAACCCTCACATTAAACTTATCCTAACCCTAAACCTACTCCAAACTTATTTCTTACACTACCCTAACCTAAAACTAACACTAACCCTGTCCCAAAACTCTAATACTAACTCTAACCCTAACCAAATGCTAACCCTAACACTAAACACAAACCATAACCATAACCTTAACTCTAACCCTAAACTAAATCTAAACTTTAATTTTACTCCTTAACCCTTACCCTAATCCTAATGCTAACACTACACTAAACTAATGCTAAACCTACCACTTATCCTAATATGAACTTTAACCCTAATCCTAAACCTAACGCTAACCATAACCCAAACCCTAATCCTAACTCAAACTCCAACCCTAACCCTAACCCTATCCCTAAACATAACCCTAAGCTCAACTTAACCTAACTCTAACCCTAACTTGAACCCTTAACCTAACCTTACCCTACACTAACCCACACCCAAACCCTAAATCCTAAACCTAACAAACCATAAGCCTAACCCTAAATCCTACCCTAAACCTAATACTAACCCTAACCCTACACTTAAATCCAAACTTCAAATCTCACTCCTAATCGTAACCCTAACCATAATCATAACCCTGAACCTAAACTTAACGTAAACCTAATCCTAACCCTAACCCTACCTCTCTTCTAACCTAACCCTAAACGTAAACCTCTACACCTAAAACCAAATTTTAATCTTTACTCCTAACCATAACCCTAACCATAACCCACCCTGAACCTAAACTTGATCATAACCCTAATCCTAACCCTAACCCTAACTCTTTACTAACCCTAACCCTAACCTATACCTAACTCTAACCCTAAACCTAATCCAAACTTAAATCGTACTGCTTACCTTAACCCTAAGGCTAACCCTAACCCTAACACTAACCCTAACCTTAAAAATACAGCTAACCTGTAATCTTAATTCTAACCTAATGCAAAACCTAGCCCTAACACTATTCTTAACCCAAAACCTAACCTTAACCCTAACCATAAACCAAACCCTAAACCTAAAACACTAAATCTATCCCTTGATCTAAATACAAACTTTTAATCTTATCCTAACCCTACCATAAAACCTAACCCTAACCCTAAACCTAAACCCTAACCCTAAACCCTAACTTTAAGGCTAACTTTAACCTAAACCTATTTCTAAACCTAACCATAAGCCTAACCATAAACCTCATTCTAACACTAAACCTTAACCCTAAACCTAACCCTAAAACTAACCCTAACCCTAACCATAAATCCAAAATTTAATCTTACTCCTAACTCTAACCCTCACCCTAACCCTTACCCTAAACATAACTGTAAACCTAACCCGAACCCTAACCCTAATGCTAACCCTATCTCTAACCCTAACCTTAACACTTACCCTAATCCAAAACCCAAGCCTAATTCTAACCCTAAACCTTACATTAACCCAAACCCTGACCCTACCATAACTGTAACGCTAACCCTAACCTAAGCATAAGCCGAACCGCTAACCCTAACCCTATCCTTAACCCTAACCCTAACCCTAACCATAACAGTGACCCTAATGCTAAATCTAACTGTAACCCTAAAGCTAATACTATATCCAACCCTAACCCTTATTCTACCTTACAGCTAATATTAAATGTAATGCTAACATTACACCTAAACCTAATCCTAACTGTAACCCTAACCCTAAACCTAACTTTAATCCTTACCCTAACACTGCTCTAAACCTATCTTTAACTCTAAACTTAATCCTAACCCTAACCCTAAACCTAACCCTAATTCTAAACGTAACCCTAAACTTTAACTTTTACATTAACCCAAAAACCTAACCCTACCTCTCACTCTAACCCTAACCATAAATCTAAACCAAACACTTACTCTATCCTCAACCTAACCATAATTCTAACCCTAAACCTAACCTTAAAGAGAAAGCTAAATCTAACTCTAAGCATTACTGTACACTAACCCTAAAATTAACCCTGACCTTAACCCGAACTGTGATCTTAAACCAAAACCTCCCTATTACAAATCCTAACGCTATGTCTAAACTTAACCTTATCCCTAAACCTAATACTAACCCTAACCCGAACCCTAACCACTAACTATAAGCCTAACCCCAAACCTAACCGAACCCTAACCCTACACCTCTTTCTAACTCTAAGCCTAGATCTAAACATAACCCTATAGCGAATAGAAAATCTAACTCTAATTTTTACTCTGCCCTAACCCTAACATTAACCCTAAACCTAACATTAACCATAACCTTAAAACTAACCCTAATCCTAACCCTAATCCTAAATCTAATCTTAACAGAAACATTAACAGCAAACCTAAATCTAACCCTACTTCTAACCCTAACCCTAATAATAAAACAATCAGCAACCCTAACATTAACGCTTACACTAACAATACTTCTACCCCTAACCTTAACCCTAAAGTGAACCCAAACCCTAACCCTAAACCTAACCCTTACACTAATCCCTAACCCTAACCCTAACCCAAAACCCAAACCCTAAACCAAAATTTAACCCTAACCCTAACATTAACTCTAACCATAAACATACAGCTAATACTAAATCTCACCCTTACCCTTACACTACCAGAACCCTAACATTAACCGTAATGCTAATATTAACCATAACACTAATAATAACCCTAATTCTGAATTTAAATCCAATTAAGTTTAAAATAAATTTAACCGTACACATTACACTACTCTAACCCTAGCATTAAGCCTAATCTTAACATTAACCATAACCTTAAACATAACATTAACCCTAAACCTAACGTTAACACTAATCCTAAAGCTAAATCCTACCCTGAATCCTAATCCTAACACTGTCCAGTACATGGGAAGAAGGAACTCTATTGAACTGCATCCAATTCTGTTTATGTACAGTTAATGACTCTACACTTCCTGTACATTGCATGACACCCGAGGCTCCCCAGGACACACCGATACTAGCATTGAGTCATTAACATGCACTTCAGGCTTACTCAAGGCAGGTATTCAAAAACCCGTTTCCTAGACCTGCAACGCAATTGTCCTCGAACAATAATAGCATTTTCTGTCCAGTGCATGGGAAGAAAGAACTACAGTATTGAACAGCATCCACTCCTGTTTATGATAATTGGTCGAGACTTCTTTGGTTCATGCTCCCTTCCAACAGAGAGCAGCCAGTTCCCGCTTCCTATGACTTTCCGCTGTGACAAGTGTCAGCAGCCACTAATCGCATTCCTTCTTTACTGATATGAGATGACTCCCAGGAAGTTTACACACAACTAACGTAAAATCTCCCACCTCTGAGCTCAATATGGAAGGCAAATCTGATGACGGATGACCGCAGGTGTGGACAACGCATTTGGAAACAGAAGCTTGCAGAATGCAAGTGGCTCCGTTCAAAGCCATTGCCTGAAGCTTTCATCCACACACACATCTAACCTCCTGTTCCACAAGACGGCTTGGCAGCAAGATGTGTAGCAGTGTGGCAGAGCCTCTGAAGTAACATCTTTGAAAGTCGCTTCCAATGTCCATAGGATCCAAATCATGTGACTCCTGATTTATGGATGGCCTCTCTGAGCACACAGGTAACAAGCACATCCTCACCCAAAACACTCTCATCACATTCGCCTGGCAAGCTACGAGGACGAGGCAGGGGCTGCTCTTTCTTCTCGGCCTGGGAACCTTCTACCATACACCTGCTCGACACCCACTGCTCTACGCAACAGGACAGCAGTCATTGCATCACTCTCCCTTCGAGTGCTGTATGGAGAGGCTCAGGGCCAACAGCACAGCTCTCTAAGGAGTATTGCTGCGCTCTCTGTAGTGGCGAACACGGGGAGCAAAGAAAGAGCAACCATCGCATCTGCATGGGTTCTCTGTTCCCTGTGGTGGAGAACACGGGAGCACAGAGTGCTCCACAGAAATTCTTTCCAGCTTAACACTGTAACACTCTCCTCTATGTAGTCTCAGTGCTGCCTTCCACTGCAGAGTTACCCTGTTAGTGCCATCGCATCGATGACTGCATTTCTGGCCTACCAAACGTACGTAGGCAGTTACAAGATTTCTGGACTTATGACGCAAACGTTCACTGATCTTTATTGCGTTTGATGTTCTTTTCAAGGGAAGAAACGAAATACTTTCCTGAAACACCGTCCCAGCTCATTTTTCACAGGCATTTGAGGCCTCGTCTACCTAGAGCTACCTCCCAAGCCACGGCAGGCGAATCCCGCTTTGTGCGAATTTCCACGATAACAACTGTCAGTTTTCACGAATCGCTTGCATAGTTGGGAGATGGAACAAGAGCCCAAGGTAGCTTACATGCTGCCGATGTCAAGACGCTTCGTAGAGCAATACGGAAGGCAGATCTGACGGTAAGTTTTCACGTGGCGTCAATGACTCATCAGGTGTCCCTGTAGCAAGGAGGAGCTTGTGGCGTGGCGGTGTCTCTATTCAAAGCTACCCCTCCAAGCAGTTTTGCCTATAGGCTCCAAATGTATGATGAAACTTACTGAGATCCCAGCATTAACTCTCTGAGTGTTTCGACGCATTGGGAAATTTCAACTTTTACATACATTCTGCTATGCGTTTATGCTTCGATAGAATGGTGTTTATGAGATGAGGCAAAAACAATCATGTATTCGCCATCAAGATTTCTCCTTGCATTCCCCTGGACGCTACAAGAAGGATCCAGTGGCTTCTGTTAATTTTTTTCCAAAACACTGCACACTGGAACTGGCGAAGAGCTGTCACTACACTTGTATGAGTTCACACCGTCTAAGCAGGCATTTTGTTTGAGAGTCTAGATCTCTAAGCAGTATGGCACCACGTATGTGATACTGAAATCTGGGTGTTAGACAATAGCTACAGTCATGTAAGACTGCTGTTATAATCCCCTAAGCTCATGTACATGGAGACGAAACTCCTTCTCAAATCAGAAACATAGTCGATGATATACAGTTAACGACTCTACACTTCCTCTACATTGCGTGCTGCCCGAGGCTCCATGGGACACACCGATACTAGCGCTGAGTCGTGACCTGCACTTTAGGCTTACACCAGGCAGGTATTCAAAACCCCATTTGTTTCCTTGACCTACGACGCCATCTTTCTCGAAGGTTAATAGCATTTGATATCCAGCACGTGGCAAGAAAGAACTACCGTATTGAGCAGCATCCACTCCTGTTTAGGTTCTTGGTCGCGACTTCTTCAGCGCTTGCACACCCTTCCAACAGCGGGCAGCCTGTTCCCCGCTTCGTACGAATTTCCACTGCGCCAAATGTCAGCAGTCACTAGTCGCATTCCTTCTCTGTTGATGTGCGACGCGTCCCAGCATGCTTACACACAGCCAACGTCAAATCTCCTCTGGGCTCAATATGGAAGGCAAATCTGATGACGATGACTGCCGGAGCCAGCCGGCTGAGATTGAACAGCACCTGAAAGAGGGGGCGAAGCCTAAGGAAAAGAGAGGACAGAAAAGATCTTTCGAGAGGGCGTGCAGTCGGAGCTGCAGCAGCCTTGAGTTTATTTAGCACAGCCTTTTAATGTGATTTTTGAATACCATAATCAACCACCACGTTACCATAGCCAAGCACACCATACATATCTAAAACAATTCTTGTCAATTACATAAGATCATACATATTCTTGTTTCCATGGTAGTATAACATTCCATCACCTTAAAAGGTGACTTTATGAGGCTTATCAAGGTGACCATTGTTTTAAACTCATCAGCCATATCATGGCTTTTAGCTATGTGACTTCTTCAGTGCCTCATAATGGCTTCCCAAAATGGGTCCTGACAGATGACCTCAAGGTGTGGATGATGTGTTTGGAAACAGAGGCTTGTGGAATGCAAGTGGCTCCATTCAAAGCCATTGCCTGAAGCTTTGATCCTCACACACATCTAACCTCCTGTTCCACGTTATGGCATCTTGGCAAGATTTTCAGCAGAGTCCCAGAGCCTCTGAAGTAAAATCTGTGAAAGGTGCTCCAATGTCCATGGGAGTTCCGAATCATATGACTCTTGATCTATGGAACGGCGCTGTGAGGACACAGATTACAGCCACATCCTCACCCAAAACATTCTCATCACATTCGCCTGGGACACTACAAGGAACACGCAGGGGCTGCTCTTTATTTTCGGCCTGGGAACACTGTACAATATACCTGCTCAAGACCCACTGATCTAAGCTACAGGACAGCTGCCATTGCATTAGTTCTCTTCAAGTATTGTAAGGAGATGCTTTGTTCAACAGCACAGCTCTCTAAGGAGTATTTCTCCGCTGTCAGTAGTGCCTAACATGGGGAGCAAAGAAAGGTCACCCATCACATCAGCATGGGTTTTCTGTTCCCTGCGGTCAAGAACACAGGAGCGCAGAGAGCTCCAAAGAAACGTATTCCAGGTAAACGCTGTAACACTTTCCTCTATGTAGTCTCAGTGCTGCCTTAGACTGGAGAGGTGGTACACTGTTACTACCATTGAACCGATAATTTCAATTCTGGCTCACCAAATGTACGTTTTCAATAACAAGCTTCCTTGAATTATGACACACAGACACTCGCTGACCTTTATAGTGTATTTTGTCCTTTTCATGGGAAGAAATGAAAGACGTTATGGAAACACCACCCCAAGTTGTTTTTCACAGGCGTTTGCATCCTCCTCAACATAGAGGCTACCTTAGAGCCACGACAGGCGATTCCCGCTTTGTACAATTTTCCAGTATAAAAACTGTCAGTTTTCACCAATTGCTTTCACAGCAGTTCGATGTCAGGGTGCTCACGTACTGCCGATGTCAAAGACGCTTCTTAGAGCGATACAGAAGGCAAATCTGATGATGATTTTTCACTTGGCATATACGACGCATTTGGTGTACCTGTAAGAAGTGGAAGCTTGCAGTATGGCAGTGGCTGGCTCCATTCAAAGACATTGTTCCAAGCTCTTTTGCTTTCAGATTCTACATGTATGTTGAATTGAGATCCCAGCATAGATGCTCTAATAGTGTTTCAGAGTATTGGGAAATTTCAGCCTTAATATACATTCCCTACGCGTATATGCTTATATGGAATTGTGTTTATGAGCTAAAGCGATACAATCACGTATTCACCAGAAGATTTCTTTTTCCATCCCCCTGGACACTAGAAGAATGATCCAGTGGCTTCCATTAATTTTGACCAAGATACACTGTGCAGTGGAACTGGTGAAGATCCACTACTCCAGGTACAGGAAAGCTGTCATTGCTGTCATATGTGTTCACATCATCTAGGCAGATGTTTTGTTTGTGATTATGGCTCATGAAGGAGTATTGCTCCCCCGTACATGGTACTGAAATCTATGTCTTCGCAGAAAGATATAGTCATATAAGACTGGTGTTGTACCTCCCTGCAATCCCTTGTGTATTCTAATTCCTGCTATTCAATGGTAGTGCTCTCACCCTAGTTCTTACAATAGGCTCCCCTCATGACCACTCACAAAAAGTCTACACATCTTTTTGGGGACCTCCTTGCCACGTAACATTATCAGTTATACACCCTGCAACTTCAACGGCTTTGCCCTCCAAGCCAGGTATCTTCATCTTCCATATTATGTGATAAATGATCAGAGATGGACAGTTGATGCAACTCATGGATGGCCTCTTCATCCCACGTGTTTGATGGTGGTGTTGATTCGTCTGGCTAGAAACCTGTACATCTTGACCACCAGTCTTAGGTTATTCCTAGCTCTTGAGCTCCTTGTGCCAAAACTTTCAATCTTTGTCATGGTGGATATCGACTGCCATAATGGCTGATTTTCCAACTTCACTGTGCAGAAGAGACTGGCAAGTAATGTTCAGTTATGAAAACTATAACTTACAACCAATAGTACTCTACCCAGCAAGGCCATCAATTAAATTTGAAGGTGAAATAAAGATCTTCCTATACTGGATAAAGAAAAAAAAAAAAAAGCATCACTAACAAGCCAATATTACTAGAAGTTGTTAAGGGAATTTCTATAAAAAAAAATAAAAAAGGAAGAACCCTCAATATGAATAATAAATGGTAGTAACTACATACCTATTATTTTAAATATAATATAAATACTCTAATCAAAAGACTTAGGATAGCTAAATGAATATGAAAACAAACCCATTTATATGTTGTCTACAAGAGATCCACTTCAGATCAACTGACACACACAGACTGAAAGTAAAGGGATAGAAAAGATATTTCACTCAAATGGCAATGAGAACAAACTGGGGTACCAAACTTCTATCAGACAAAATAGACTTTAAAACAAATACTGTAATAACAGTAAAGAATGCATAACAAAAGGAATCAATATAACAAGGGAACATCATCTTTGTAAACATATACACCCTGATGTAGAAGCACCTACACATATATAGCAATTATTGACAGATATACAGGTAGAGATCAACAATAATACCATAGTATAAGACTTTAACATCCCATTGATGTCCCTTTAACATCAGTGATATCCCATTATTCAGACAGAAATTGTTAAGAAATCAACAACCTTAAATGACACACTATACAAAATGGATTCAATTGATATTTTTAGAGTTTTCTTCCCAAAGCAGCAAAATATACATTTTTCTCAAGTGCACATGGAATATTTTCCAGGATAAATGAAATGTTAGGCCACAAAATGAGTGATATAAAACAGGAAATAACAACAACAAAAAACCTGAAAAGTACATGAACCATGGAGATAAACAATAAGCTACTAAACATGAATGGGTTTACAATGACATTAAGGAAGAAATCAAAAGATACCTAGAGACAAATGAAAATGACAAAATCTTAAGACACAGGAAAGCAGTCCTAAGAGGGATATTCATACAATATAGGCCTTCCTCAAGAAACAAGAAAATTTCAAATAAACATTAACCTTACACTTAAAAGAATGAGAAAAAGAACAGCAAACAAAACCCAAAATGAGTAGAAGGAAGGAAATAATAAAGATCAGAGTGGAAATAACAACATAGAGTCTAGAAAAGCAATACGAAAGTTCAATGAAACCAAGAGCTAGTTATATAAAAGAATAAGCAAAATTGATAAACATTTAGTCAGACTCATGAAGAAATAAAGAAAGAGGACCCAAATAAATAAAACCATAAATTAAAGAGGATAGTTAAGTCTGGAGTTCACAGAAATAGAAAAGATTATAAGAAAATACTATGAGCAATTATCTGCTAATAAATTGGACAATCTAGAAGAAATAGATGCATGTCTAGAAACACACAATCTCCCAAACTAAGTCAAAAAACACAAAATTTGAACCAACCAATTACCACCAATGAAATCAAATCGGTAATCAGAAAACTTCCAGAAACAAAAGTCCTGGACCGGATGATTTCAGAGGTACATTTTATCACACATTCAAAGAATAATTAAAACTATTCTTCTCATGTATTCAAAAATTTTAAGAGAAGAAAAGCCTTCCTAATTCTTTTGATGGGGCCACAATTACTGTGACTGAAAAAACTAGACAACAACATTACAAAAAAGGAAATTGTAGGCCAATATCCATGATGAGTATTGACGCAAAAGTCCTCAACAAAATATTAGCTAACAAATTTCTGCAATACATTAAAAATATCATATGTCTTGATTAAGTTGGATTTATTCCTGGAATACAAGGTAGGTTCAATACCTGCAAATCAATGCATGTGATATGCTACGTTAAAATTTTAAAGATAAAAATCATATGACCATATCAATAGATACAGAAATAGTATTTGACAGAATCCAGCATCTTTATGATAAACACTCCCAGCAAAGTGGGAATAAAGAGAACATACTTCAGTTAATATGGTCATGTGTGACAAACCTACAGCTAACATAATACTCAAAAGGAAAGGCTAAAACAATTTTCCTTAAGATCAGGAACAAGACAAGGCCTTTGTCACTTATGTTCAACATAGTATTGGACGTCCTGGCTAAAGCAATAAGACAAGAAAGAGAAAATAAGAGGCACTAAATTGGAAGGGAGAAGTTAAAAATATCATTAATTTGCGCTGAACATGATACTAATAGAGAGAACCCAAAAGATTACAACACACACACACCACACACACACACACACACACACACACTGTCAGAACTGATCAATGAATTCAGTAAATTAGCAGGATACAAGACTAATATTTGGAAGTTGATTGCATTTTTATATAGCAATGATAGACTACCAGAAAGAGAAGTTAAGAAAACAATCCCATTTATGATTGCATCAAGAGCAATGAAATTCCTGGTAATTAAATTAACCACAACAGTGAAGGACCTATTCTTGAAACCCATATGTCATTGAAAAAAGAAACTGAAGAAGACACAAGTAAATGGAAGCATATACTGTGCTCATGGGTGGAAAGAGTTAACATCATAAAAATGTTCATACTACCCAAAGCAATCTATAGATTCAATGCAATCCCTATCAAAATACTAATGGTATTTTCTGTAGAACTAAAACAAATAGTCCTAAAATTTATGCAGAACCATAAAAGATTCCAAATAGCCACGGCAATCTTGAGAAAGAACAAAGTGGGGGGAATCTACACTACTGATACCAAACTATACTACAAGCTATAGTAATTGAAACTGCCATTAAAACAAACAAACAAAAACAAGATACATAGACCAATAGACAGATCAGAAATAAATCCTTGCTGATATGGTCATTTAATCTATGGCAAAAAAGGCAACTTAAACAATAGGGTAAAGCTGATCTTTTCGAAAAGTGGTTATGGAAAATTGGACAGATACATGCAAAATATATGAAACGAGACCATCTATTACACCATATACAAGAACAAATTCAAAATGAATTAATTAAATATAACCCCCCAAACCTTAAAACTTCTGGAAGAAACATGCAGTCAACTCTCTAATATTGCTATTAGTGATATTTTTCTGATCTATCTCCTTGGATGAATGAAACAAAAGAAAAAAATAAACAAATGGACTGCGTCAAACTAAAAAGTTTTGCTCACCAAAGAAAACTATCAACAAATTGAAAAGAAAAGCTACTGATTGGGAAAAGATATTGACTATGATACATCTGATAAGAGATTAACATTCAAAATTTATAAAGAACTCATACTACCCAACAACAAAAAATGAACAATCCAATTTTTAAAAATGGGCAGAAGACCTGAATAGGTATTTTGCCAATGAAGACATACAGATTGCTAATAGACATGTAAAAAGAGTCTCAAGATCACTAATCACTAGAGACATGCTAATCAAAACCACAATTCCGTAACACCTCTCAGAATGACTATTATCAATACGTCAACTTTCAAGTGCTAGCAAGGATGTGGAGAAAAAACCTCTCATGCACTGTTGGTGGGATTGCAAATTGGTACAGCCACTCTGGAAAAACAGTTTGGAGGTTTAGGTTTCTCAAAAAATTAAAGATAAAACTACCTGTTGACAAAGAAATTACACTCCTGGGTATTTATCCAAAGAAAACCAAAGCACTAATTTGTAAACATTTATGCACTCCTATGTTCACTGTGGCACTGTTCACAATAGCCAAGATATGAAAGCAACCTTGGATAAAGAGGTATATAACTTTCATAAAGAGGTAGGATATACCTCCCATAAGCCAATGTGTGTAACATGTTTCTTCAATAAATAAATTCTATTATTATTATAAAAATGGTATTTAATTATTTAAAATATACATTTAATATCAACAGAAACAATTTAAATGACTATGATTTTATTATCTTTTCAGATTATTCATGAATCCAAACATACACTTTAACTTACATCAATATCATTATTTGGTTGAACTAGATCAAAGCTAATCATCTCTATCAAATGAATTTTTAGAAGAATAAAATTGTATGAAATATATTAAAAGCACATTTTAAAATGTGTTTTTTATCTTTCAATTACCATTAATACGCAATATTATATTTGTTTCATGTGCACAACCTAATTAGACATGTACATTAGACTATTAGTCAATGTACATTAGTCAATTAGACATGTACATAATTTATGAATGATCACCCCAATAAATCTAGTACCCATCTGATACCATCACTGTAATTACATTATTGATTATATTCCCTGTGCTATATTTCAAATCTCCATGATTCTTTTGTAACTACCAATTTGTACTTTTTCTTTAAATAACTTAAAATTTTAAATTACACTTGATATGCAACAAATATTAATTTCAGATGTGCCACAAGGTAATTTATACATTTAGGTAACCCATATGACACCATTCATGGATGGTTATTACAATTATACTGACTATTCTCCAGGCTACACTCTACCTCCTGATGACTAGTTTGTAAATACTAATCTGTGCCTCTTAATCCCCTCACCCTTCAGCCGTTTCCACATTCCCAATCTGATAACCTTCAAAATGCTCTCTGTATCTATAAGCTTGCTTCTGTCTTTTGTTTATCCTGTTCTCTGGATTCTACATATGACATTTGTCTTTGTCTGACTTAATCATCACAATACCCTCTAGGTCCATCCATGTTATAGCAGATGGCAAGATTTTATTTTTAATGGCAGAGCAACATTTTATTGTATATAGGTACCACCTCTTCTTTATTCATCCATTGATGAACAGCAAGGATGCCCCCATATCTTGGCTACTGTAAATAATGCAGCAATTAACATATGGATTCACATGTCCCTTCAAAATAGTGTTTTCGGTTTCATTGGATAGATACCCAGAAGTGGAATAACTGGGTCCTTCTTTGTCTTTTGTTATAACCTCTTTAATGTCTATCTTGTCTGGTATAAGTATTGCTTCTACAGCTTTTCAGTTGTTTGTTTCCATTTTGATGAAACATCTTTCTCATCCTTTTACTTTCAGTCTGTGTATGCCTTTCAATCTGAAGTGGGTCTCTTGCAGGCAGCGTAGGTAAGGGTCTTGTTTTCTTATGCATTCAGCCACCCTGTCTGCTAGTTGGAACATGTAATCCATTTACATTTAAAGTGATTGTTGCTAGATATGTTGTTAAAGCCATTTTATTATTTATCTTTTTTAAATTTTTTCTTCTTTTTCTTAAAGAAGTCCCTTTAACATTTCTTGTAATCCTGGCTTGATGATGATGAACTCCTTTAGTTTTTTCTTGTCTGGGAAGCTCTTCATCTGACCTTTGATTTTAAATAATAGCTTTGCTGGATAGAGTACTCTTGGCTATAGGTCTTTGCTTTTTATTACTTGACTATTTCACGCCATTCAGCTGACAGTCTTATGGGAGTTCCCTGGTAAATAACAACTGCTTTTCTCTTGCTGCTTTTAAGATTCTCTCTTTGTCTTTAACCACTAGCATTTTAATGATGATGTGTCTTGGTGTGGGCCTCTTTGGGTTCATCTTGTTTGGGAATCCCTGAGTTTCCTGAGTTTTATGTCTATTTTCCCCACCAGGTTAGAGAAGTTTTCAGTCATCATTTCTCAAAAGAGTTTTTAAATTTTTTGCTCTTGCTTTTTTCTTTTCTGGTACCCCTATGATAAAAATGTTGATATGCTTGATGTTGTCCCAGAGATCTCTTAAATGATCCTCGTTTTTTTAAAAAAATTTTTTCTTGTTGCTATTCCAATTGTGCATTTTCTGCTCCCTTTTCTTTGAAAACTCTGATTCGATCCTCTGCTTCATTTAATTTACTGTTATTGCCTCCTAGGTTATTTTTCACTTCAACTGTTGTATTCTTCATTTTTGACTGCTTCTTTGTTATGTTTTCTATCTCTTTGCCAAAGTTCTCACTGAGTTTATTTACACTTTCCCTAAGTTAATTGAGCTTCTTTATAACCAGTGTTTTGAACTCTGTATTGTTTAGATTGTGTGTCTTCATTTTGTTTACTTCTTTTTCTGGTGCTTTGTCTGTTCTTTCATTTGGGACATAATTTTTGTTTTGTCTCCACATTTTGGCTGCCTACCTGTGTTCATTTCTATGTATTAGGTAAGGCTTCTATGTTTCCCAGTCTTAGTAGAGTGACCTTGAATAGTAGATTTGTTGTGTGTTCAGTGGCACAGTCTTCCTGGTCACCAGAGCCAGGTGCTGCAGGTATGTTCCTTTATGAGTGGAGTGTGTTCTCCTGTTGTAGTTAAGTCTTGGTTGCTATTTACTCCTCAATGGATGGTATTGACCCTCAGGCTGATTGGTTATGATGATGCCATACTGGTGGAGGAGTTACTGTGCAGGGGCTGATCCTACAGGGTAGGATTTGCTATAGCAGGGCTCTGCTTCCTGTCCTGTCTGCCCTTTGGTTGTGTTGTCCTCAAATGTGACCCCAAGAGGTGCTCTGGTTCAGACCACAACTGACCACAAAACGTGCAGGTGGATCCCGCTAGAGGGGCCCCGCCCCAGGTCAAGATCAGCTGCAGCCTCTGCCCTACCTGGGGCCACCTGACATGAGCCACCAAACAATCCACTGTTGGTTGCCACTCATGCTGAGTTTGGAACTGCCTTGAGAGTTGAAGCTGCAAAACGACGCTTGCTGCAACTTGTGCCGGCTTTGAGGCTGCTCAGCAAGAGGTCCAGAACATGTCAAGACCAGATACTGCTTGTCTAATTTTTATGAACCTTTTAGAGATATTAGGAAATTCTGTAGCATGAGTTAAAACAGCTCATTTGGAAAATCCACTGAAAGTGGCTTGGGTGGTCTGGCAAGTTGGGAGGGGCAGGGTCTGGGGGGAATCACCAGGGGAGTGTGATTAAGTTAGCTACATTGGTGGAGATTCAGATACTGTGGCCACCTGGGTCTGCAAACTGAGAAGGGGAGGACTCAACATAGGAAGAATGGCCTCTGTTAGCACTTCTGTCTGGGAGAAAGTTGCCCTTCCAGCCCTTGTCCCGAAGCCAGACAGCTCAGTTCCTCCCTGTACATCCCTAGTGTTTTTCACATCATTACCCAGCACTAGGAACTCAGAGACAGTGAGTACATCAGTGAGTAAGTCCATAATCAAATAATTATCATCAACTAATTTTATGGCAAACAAATGAACCACATACATATCCTTCAGAAAAAAAA
This sequence comes from Eonycteris spelaea, assembly GCA_003508835.1. Taxonomy (NCBI): domain Eukaryota; kingdom Metazoa; phylum Chordata; class Mammalia; order Chiroptera; family Pteropodidae; genus Eonycteris; species Eonycteris spelaea. The sequence goes on along the minus strand of PUFA01000412.1, from coordinate 611,658 downwards.
TGATTTTACTTTGGGAGTTTATATTAGAAATAAATATTTTTAAAAGTTTACAGTAAAAAGTTATAGATGTATGAAAACCAATTTCTGCTTCTATAAAGGTATTTTAGAAATGCAATATCTGCTATTTATCTCTTGGAATAATTTCACACTAGCTACAGCATAGATGTCCAGTTGAGACTGAATATGTCCATCCAAAGAATTTTATAATTTGCAACTTTTTTACCTGGATCAAGAAGATATAACTTCAAGTATTAAAGTGATTCAAAAGTTGGTCATTCTATAGACTGCTAGTCAGTTGAATGGATGGAGGAGTTCCATTGGTCTGCTCCGGGTACAAGAAGTTAGCCCTGACCCTCTCTTAATCACCCCTGTTCATCTGGATGGTATCCTTTCTTTCTTGCTAGTGCGCAGCTTGGTGATATTGGGAATTTGAGGGAAAGGTGGATGGTCTAAATAGGAGGACTAAGACTCTAGGTTCCTGGGTCTTGGCAGCTTTCTTGGTGGCCTTGTCAACTAGGGTGTTCCCCTGGCTGACAAGAGACTTATCCCTCTAGTGGCATTTACTATGGATGATTGCTACTTTGATGGAAGCTGTACTGCCTCAATTAGCAACAAAATAATCTCCTTGTTTTATTGGGGATCTTTTTGTAATGAGCAATCCTCTCTTTTCCAGATAGCTGCATGAGCATGGAGCACCAGAAACCTATATTTAGAAGCTGTAAATATAAAGTCATTTGTATTTTACCAAACATTCAAAGAAGAATTAACACCTATTCTTCTCAAATGATTCCAAAAATTCAAGAAAAAGGGAGGCCCCCTCACTCCTTTTATAAGGCTATCATAACTTGACTCCAAAACCAGACAAATATGTTACAAAAAAAAAACGATAGGCCAATATCTCTTAGAAACATTGATGCAAAAATCTTCAATATAATATTAGCAATCCAAATTCAGCAATATATTAAAAATATCATACACCATGATCAAGTTGGATTTATTTCTGGGATTCAAGTTTGGTACAATATCTGCCAATTGATCAATGTGATACACCATGTTAACAAAATTGAAAGATAAAAACCATACGATCATATCAATAGATGCAGAAAAAGCATTGAACAAAATCCAGTATCCATTTATCATAAAAGCTCTCAGTAAAGTGGGACTAGAGGGAACAAACTTCAATACAATAAAGGCTACGTAAGATACATCTACAGCTAACATCATACCCAATGAGGAAAGACAAAAAGTGTTTACCTTAAGATGAGGAACAAGATAAGGATGCCCACTTTCAACTTTCCTCTTCAACATTGTATTGGAAGTCTTAGCTACAGCAATCAGACAAGAAAGAGAAATAAAAGGTAATCGAATTGGAAAGGATGAAGTAAAACTTATTATTTGCTTATGACATGATACTATATAGATAGAACCCTAAATATCCCACCAAAAAAATTGTTAGAACTGATCAATCAATTCAGAAAAGTAGCAGGTTATAAAATAAATATTCAGATGTCAGTGGCACTTTTGTACACCAATGATAAATTTTTGGAAAGAAAAATTAAGAAAACAATCCCATTTGCAATTGTATTGAAAACTATAAAATACCTGGGAATCAAATAAACCAAAGAGATAAAAGATCTGTTCTCAGAAAAATTATAAATCATAGAAAAAAAGAAATTGAGGAAAATACAAATAAATAGAAGCATATACTATGCTCATGGCTAGGAGGAAATGACATCATTCAAATGGCCATGCTACCCAAAGCAATCTATAGATTCAATGCAATCTTGATCAAAATACCAATGGCATTTTTCAGAGACCTAGAGCAAATAATCCTAAGATTGACATGGAACCATAAAAGAACCAGAATAGCTACGGCAATCTTGAGAAAGAAGAACAAAGTTGGAGGTATCACACTACTTGATATCAAAAGATACTACAAATCCACAGTAATCAAAACAGCATGGTACTGGCATAAAAGCAGATTGATCAATGGAACAGAATAGAGCCTCAGAAATAAATCCATGCCTATATGCTCACTTAATATGTGATAAGAAGGTAAGAATATATCATGGGTAAAGACAGTCTCTTCAATACATGGTGTTGGAAAAATTGGACAGTTACATGCCCAAAAAAAAATTGGACCACTTTCTTACAATGTATACAAGAATAGACTCAAAATGGATTAAAGACTTAAATGTAAGACCCAAAACCATAAAACTTCTAGAAGTAAATAAAGGCAATAAACTCTCTGATATTACTAACAGTAATTTCTTTTCGGACATATCTCCCCAGGCAAGGGAAAGAAAAGAAAAAAGAAAAACAAAACAAATAAGATTACATCGAACTCAAAAGGTTTTCCAAAGCAAAATGAAGGGCATTTGACTGATTCCAAGAAGATAGCCACTATTGATACATCTGATAAGAGAGTAATATCCAAAATATATAAAGAACTCATACAATCCAACAACAAAAGAAACACCAATTAAAAAGTGGGCAGATGATCTGAACAGATGCTTCTCCAAAAATGAAAAATGAATGGCCAATCAACATATAAAAAGATGCTCAAGATCACTAATCATCAGAGACATGTAAATTAAAACCACAATGAGATATCACCTGATACCTGTCAGAATGGCTATCATCAATAAAAAAACAAGTGTTGGCCAGGAAGAGGAGAAAAGGGAACACATTGTTCATGGGATTGCAAATTGGTACAGCCATTATGGAAAACAATCTGGAGGTTTCTCAGAAAATTAAAAATGGATATACCTCTTGACTGAGCAATTGCATTTCTGGGTATTATCCAGGGAAATCTCAAACAATAATTATAATGATCTATGCACCCTAATATTCATGGAAGTACAATTTACAATAGTTGAGATATGGAAGCAACCAAAATGTCCTTCAACAGATGATTGGATAACAAAGTTATGGTTCATATATACAATGAGATTTTACTCAGACACTAAAAAAATGAAATCCTACCATTTGCAAGGACATGAATGGACCTAAAGGTTATTAAACTGAGTGAATTAAGTCAGACAGAGAAGATAAATACCGTATTATTTCACTTATATGTGGAATCTAAGGAACAAAAAGAACAAACTAATAAAAAAAAGACACACAGATATAGAGGACAATTTGGTGACGGACAGAGGGCATAAGGAGTTGGAGGGCTGGGACGATGAGGTGAAGGGTTGAAGAAGTACAAATTAGTAGTTGATAGATGGTCAAAGGCATGGGGAGCCTGGCATAGGAAACGCAGTTAGCATTGGAAAACTAGAGGAGAGAAGGAGCAATTATGGCAATTGTTTTATAAAGTATATAAATGTCTAGCCAATGTACCATTTACTTGAAACTAATAAAAGAAATAAAAACATTTAAAAAACAATTTGTTGAGTGAATGATTGAGCAGCTATAATATAGAAAATCAAACTTCAAAAAGCAAAGAAATTTTACTGATTTGTTGATTATTTTTTAATTTTATTTAAGAGAACTTCAAGATTTTTCCCCCCACTTCTCAGAAATGTTAATTCTTTGAAGGCAGCCTCAATAAATTTTATGGTTTGCTATGGTATAGTGTAATCAGGACCAAACTCCCCAATTTACCCTTTTTAAATAATATTCTTTATAATTTATTCTTTTTACAAGTTGATGCTGGTTCCACCTTCAGGCTGTAATTTCTCCTGACTGTGCTGTTAGAATTAGTTTCTCAGAACAATACATCTGTGTTGTTTTTTCCTTAAATTTGTTATAGCTTTCTGAAAGGGACATACAAAGCTAGCAAAAAATTATTTACAAAGAAAATATGTGCAAAATACTCAAAATACAGTGTTAAGATAATGCCATTTATTTTAAACATATAAATATGTCTCATAAATATCAATCAATCTGATTCTTTTTGATATAAGAGAACTTTGTAATTTACAACATGTAAGTTGAAGTGGTTATACTGATTATTTCTCAATGGGACAGAATTTTAGTAAAAAATGTATTTCAAAGATAGAATTTGCACAGTCATTACATAATGGAGAACCTGTTCTCATATTAACTGTCAGCTTTTACAAATATTCCTTATTCTGTCATTAAAATAAGAGGAAAAAGTAGTATGCTATATTGATACAAAATGTGAGTTCTAGAAAGATAAATCCTCTATTTGGTTTCAGGGGTGACAATAAGATATCGGAGGGTTCAATAATGGTGTTTTAATACCATACTCAGCACTGTGCAAGCTGAATTAGATTCATTTTGAGTCTGAGATTACTATTATCTTATAGGTAAAAAGACCTGAATCAAAGCCTGAACTGTTTCGTAAAGTTACTCAATTGCAGAGCATGGAAGCACAAATAAGCATTGCATTTATTTCCAGGAAGTAGAGCAGAACCTGGGCACACAGAATCTAGCCTATCTTTACTGAATAGATCTTTAGATAGAGGACATGGCACATGGTCAAAAGACCTTCTTGGAGGGAAAAAAATATCGATGGAAGTTCATGGACCAGGACCCAGTCCTCTGCTGGAACTAAGATGTGTGGAGGTTTGAATGCACAACACCATGCCAGTTTCATTTCAGCGTATACTCAAGTGCAAATACATTTCACACACTGAAACTTGATTCATTGTAAGAGTTAAGGTGAAAATTTGCAGCCACAGCAACAAGACTAGTCACCTGGTAGACACCAGATTCCTGCAGGGTCTTCCTTGATCCCCATGTGAATCCCTCCAGGTATTCACTTACTTCCATGTAATTCCCTGGTGATTCCTACATGATAATCAGGTGACTTCCACCATATTCCTCTTCCCTTATATGCAACCAAGAGTTTTCAAAGTATATGTCTCATATAACTTTATTTTTGATATTTCAGCACTAAGTCATTGGCCTTTAAGCAATATCTTCATGACAGTAGTAGACTAGGGTTCACCTTCAAGAATGGAGTGGATCTCTCACCAGAGCCTTTACGGATTATGCTCACAATGACTCAGAATTTCTGCTATAATACAGCATAATGGGGCTAAGAGTTTTCACCAATCTAAGAAACCTTCCTCTCAGAATCAGCCTATAAATTTCAACACGGTTGATGGGACCACCATTATCATTGTATATAAGCAGGTTGCCTGATCAGAGACAAAGTCTCAGGGCAGATTCCTAATGACGGGTGTGTGTTAGCATATGCCGCCATCCTCAAGCAAGTCTTCTGGTACAGACATGACCTTTCGATTGAAGGTCGGTTAGGTGGCTATGTTACACAGGTAATCTTTTTTTTCAGTGCTCATGTAAAATTTACCAAGGGATGTAGAATGGCGATACACAAGTGAGCACCATCCTATCACCCCAATTTCATGTGATTTTCATATGTTTCCCTCAGGCCAGTGTTTTCCTGGTCACATGAATCAAGTGGGGAATCCTCGTGAGTGTCACAAGATTTCCTAACTCTTGGTACCAGATTTTCAAGAGACTTCCACCTCATTACCTCTGCTAGGCTAATACAACCCTTTTCAGAACACGTTGAAGAAATTGCCTCAATGTCAGTATCTCAGATTTTTTTTGATAGTGTTTAAGCCAGAATCTCTCAGACTTTTAGTTTGTGGTTTGATACAGAGAAATTCTAGAGCAGCCATTCTCAGTGTGCTACTTCTGCTGCAACTCACGTAGGCAGTTTTCCTGACAAACAAATAGTAGAGGTAAATTAAAGATCATTGACTTCCCGCATATATCGTTTACTTCACATAAGATTTTAATATGGACATGACATTCAATTTTAATATGGACATGACATTCAAAGTCTGTCTTGGTCACTTTCTGTTCTACGTATACTAATGATTTCTCAGTGTTGATGTGAATTTTCTTCATGATATGCACTTGTCACTTCAAAGTAGTACAACATCATCATCCCTTGTAAGGATGTGGTTTGGTGACATGGGTTGAAGACACAAAGCCTGTCTTTTCCAAACAAAATTAGAAGAAAAACTGGAAACCAAGGCACTTAGCCTATCCTCAAAAAGTAGTAGATAAGATAACTTAAACCACAGGGCAAGCCTATCTTCATGTAATTTGAGTCTTATCTCGAAACCTAGGACCTTGTATCCTGCCTGCATTTTCTATTGAAATCCAGTGTGCTGTCCTTTGTTGCAGTTACATTTTCTACCTCTATTTTCAAAAAGTAGAATTGAGAAATTAGCACAGGCTTTCTCTGATATAGTCTGAAATAGTGGCATAAGACAAGAGTTCCAAGCCTGTTCTATGTGAACAAATATTGCATTAAGACCTAGTCTCAAGCAAAGGCCTTCTTTTTGGAAGAAAAAATAAAATGGCAACTCTAGAAATCTGATCCAACATCGGACCTCCTAAAAACATAGTTAAGCCCAGCCCCCAATCTGACCATCCAATTGGTAACACTCTCCAGTCTCAAGACCTAGGCCCACAATCACCCAGCCTGGCCTGAAAACTCAAAAGTGAGAGCCACACCATCAACCCAATATCATCTGACTTTCTGCGATGCCCTCAGATCTGTCTCTTGAGTGTCACAAGAATTGCCCAGGAAATTCTTGTGAGTGTCGCAAGATTCGCTAAATCTTGTTACGAGATTTCCAGGTGACTTCCACATCTCTTTCTTCTGCTAGGCTAAAATGTGCCTCTTCACAACAGGTAGATGAAACAGCCTCAATGTCAATATTTCAATTTTCTTTCCTTGGTGGTGGTTAAGCCATTCTCTCTCAGAATTTGTATTCGGAGATTTGGTATAGAGAAATTTGATGCAAGATTTTTTCCTGCCCTCAAGTAGTATCCTCACAATGACTTAGCAGTTTCCCTACAATATAGAAATATCACAGAGATTATTTCCACCACTATGCAGTCACTGCCTCACAACACTCTCAGGCTCGATTATCACTGACGCCAATATGATCCTGTTGCGTCCAAGAACATGAGGTAGTTGTTCTGACAAATAGACAAAACTTGAGGCGAATTAAAGATCATTTATTGCCTGCATATATCATTGACTTCAAATTAGATTTGTAATGTGGACATGATATTCAATTGGAGGACAGTTAGGGGGCTTCCTTGGCCACAATGATTTCTCATGTTGATGTGAATTTCTTAATGATATACACTTATCACTATAAAGGAGCACTACATCATCTACCCTCGTGAGAATATAGATTTTTGACATGGACTAAAGGCACAAGGCCTATCTTTTCCTAACAAAAAGTAGAAGGGAGACTGGGACCCAAAGCACTAAGCCTGTCCCACCTGAAAACTAATAGATAGGAGAACCTGATCCAAAAAACAAACCTGTCCTCATGTAATTTGAGTTTTACCAACAAACCTATGACCTTGTCTCCTACCTCTATTTCCTATTAAGAACCAGGAGGCTGACTTTGATTTTGCAGTTTCAGTTCTTACCTTTATTTCCAGAAAGTAGATCTGAGAAATTAGCCCAGAGTATATCTTCTGACTTTATCAGACATAGATTGAAATGGTGAGAAAAGCTCAAGTTACAAGTTTGCTTTTTTGTGAACAAATGTTTCCTGGAGCCCTGGCTCAAAGCAAAAGTCCGCTGTAGAGAAAAAAATGAAATGAAAACTGTGGAAATCTAAACCAAGCATTGAACACCTAAAAGGAAGCAATTAAATTCAAGGCCACAATGTCAAGATCATCCAATGGGTAACAATAACCAGTCTGAAGATCTATGACCAAAAACATCCAGCCTGGACCTTTTTACCTGAAACTCTTATGGACACCTTGGCCAACATAACCAAGCTGTCATCCCATAGTAGGAGGAATAATAGAGAACTCAGTGCTCAGTTCCAAGACTGCCCTCCCATTAAAGTATTTATGGTAGAGATTGGCCGAAGACACCAACTTGTGTCATCATAATTGTACATTAAGCAGAATTAGTTTCACATCACCAATATTCCTTTTATACAGTTATAGAAAGATGACAATATCTTACAGCACCAAGCCTTTCCCCTGGCAATAGAACAAAGTTTGGGCACCAAGAAACCTGGATCAAAACCTGAACTATTTTCAAGAGATACTCGATTGGAGAACCTGAAATCATGGCAAAGCATTGATTTAATAAAAGGAAGTAGAGTGGCTACCTTGGCACACAGAAGTTAGTCTCAATTTACTTAACAGATCTTTAGATAGAGAACATGGCAAATGGTCACAAGATCATCTCAGTAGGAAAAAGTGTCGATGGAATTCCATGGCCCAGGACCCAGGGTAGTTACCTAACAACAAGTGTGGTACTAGGGTAAGTTGTGTGGATGTTTTAATACAGAACACCACATTGGTCTTATTTAATACAGAATACCACATTGGTCTCATTCATTCAAGAGCAAAATATTACACAAACTGAAACCTGATTTATTGTAAGATACCAGGTGAAAACGGACAGCCATAGCAACAAGACTAGTCACCTAGTAGACACCAGAGTCCAGCTGGGACTTCCTTCATCCCCACATGAACCCCTTCAGGTATTCACTTGACCTCCATGTAATTCCTGGGTGGTTATTATGTGATTTTCAAGTGGCTTCCACTACCAGCCACTATCTCAAATACATCTCATAAACTCTTATTTTCAATATTTCAGCATTGTGTCATTGGCCTTTAAGCAATTTTTTCTCGAAGTAGTATCTTAAAGTTCACCTTCAAGAATAGCGTGGATCTTTCCAGAACCATTTAGGGTTATGCTCACAATGACTCAGAATGTCTGCTACAATAGAGCATAATGGCTCTAAGAGTTTCTGCTGATCTAAGTTACCTTCGTTATTCAGACTCAGCCTCTCAATTTCAAAATGGTTGATGTGTGACTGCTGCTCCCATTGTATACAAGCAGGTTACTTGGCCAGGGATAAAACCTCATGGTAGGTACCTAACAACAAGTGTGGGTTAGCCTATGCTGCCTTCCTGAAGCAAGTCTTCTCAAGCAGACATGACTTTTTGATTAAAGGGCTCTTAGGTGGCTATGTTACACAGGTAGTCTGATTTTTTCAGTGCTTATGTGAATATTACCAAGGATTGAAGGAGGTTAACTAAAAATTGAGTGCCACACCATCATCCAATATCATGTGACTCCCTTTGAAGCCCTCAGACCTATCTCTTGAAGGTCACTTGAGTCCCGCAGGAAAGTCTCGTGAGTATCATGAGATTCCCTAATTCTTTTTGTGAGATTTCTAGGCGCCTTCCATATCACTTTCCTCTCAAGGCTAAAATAAAGCCTCTTCAGAACACGTTGATCAAACAGACACAATGTTAATATCTCAGTTTTCTTTCCTTGGTGTTTAAGCCAGGCCCTCTCAGAATTTTTAGTCTGAGGTTTGGTAAAGAGAAATTCTGAGGCAGTCATTCTTTCCGCCATCAAGTGGTATCCTCACAATGACTCAGCATTTTTCCTACAATAAAAAAATATGGTGGCTATTGTTTCTACCACTATTCAGTCGCTGCCTCATGGTACACTCAGGCTCAATTGTCAGTGCCGCTAATGTGCGACTGTTGCTTCCATGAACAAAAGGCAGTTTTCCTGAAAAACACACAAAACTAGAGGCCAATTAAAGATCATGGACTGCCCGCATATACCATTGACTTCAAATTAGATTTGTATAGTAGACACGACATTCAATTGGAGGACAGTTAGGAGGCTTTCTCAACCACCTTCTGCTCCACTTAGACAAATGACTTGTCAGTGTCGATGTCAATATTTTCATGCTATGCACTTGTTTCTACAAAGGAGCACTACACAATCCTCTCTTTTGAAGATATAGGCTGGTGACACAGGCTCAAGGCACAAGGCCTATCTTTTCCTAACAGAAAGTAGACTGGGGCCCAAAGCACTAAGCCTGTACTCTAAAAAACTAGTACATAGGAGAACTTAATCCAAAGGGAAAGCCTGTCCTCCTACAAGGTGAGTCTTACCTAAAAACCAAGGACCTTGTCTCCTGCCTCTATTTCCTAATAGGAATTAGGGTACTGACCTTGGTTATGCAGTTCCAATCCCTATCTCTATTTCCAGGAAGTAGAGATGAGAAATTAGCCCACAGCATATCTTATGACTCTCTCTGACATAGACTGAAATGGTCCCATAAACCCAAGTTGCAAGCCTGCTTTCTGTGAGCTAATAATGCCTGGTCTCTTCACTCAAAGCAAAAGTCTTCAGTTCGGGAAGAAAAAATAAAGCAGAGACTGTGTAAATCAGAACCATGCCTAGACCACCTAAAAAGAAGCCGTTAAACTTAGGACCACAATGTCAAGATCATCCAATAGGTAACAATATTCATTTGAAGATGTAGGCCAACAAAGATCCAGCATGTTGCCTGCTACCCGAAACTAATGTGGCCTACCTTGGCCTACTGAATCAAGCTGTCATCTCCTAGGAGGAGGAATAATGGAGGACTTGGTGCACAGTTCCAAGATTGCCCTCCCTTTAAAGTATTTACGATCAAAATCGGGCTGAAGACATCAACCTGTGTCATCATAACAATACATTCAGCCTAAACTGGGTCCACTTCCCCGATTTTACTTTTATACAATTATTGAAAGGTGACAATACCTTAGAGCACCAAGTCTTTCCCCTGGTAATAGAATATAGTTTAGGCATTAAGAAATCAGGATCAAAGCCTGAACTGTTTTGTAAGTTACTCTATTGGAGAACCTGGAAACACAGCCAATCATTGCTTTTATTTCCAGAAAGTAGAGTGGAGACCTTGGCACACAGAATCTAGCCCAACTTTACTTAACGAATCTTTAGATAGAGAATGTGGAACACAGTCACAAGACCTTCTTGGTAGGAAAAAATGTGGATGGAAGTCCATGGCCAAGAATCCTGTCCTTGGCTAGAAATAGGGTAAATTGTGTGGACGTTTGAGTACACAACACCATGCCATTTTATTTTACAGTGTACACTTGAGAGCAAAATATTTTACAAACTGAAGCATGATCCATTGGAAAAAGTAAAGTGAAAACCCACAGCCACAGCATCAAAACTAGTTACTTGATAGACACTAGATTCCTTCAGGTTTCTCTGTGATACCCACATGAAGCCCTGCAGGTATTCACTTGATCTCCATGTAATTCCCTGGTAATTCCTATATGATAATCAGGTGACTTCCACCTTATTCCTCTTCCCTTGTCCTCAAACATGTGTTTTCAAAAACATCTCATAAACTCTTATTTTTAATAATTCTGCACTGAGTCATTGGCCTTTAAGCAATTTCCTCACAACAGTAGTAGCCTAAGGTTCACCTTCAAAAATAATGTTGATCTCCCATCTGAACCATTGGAATTCTGCTCACAATGACTCAGTATCACTGTTACAATACAGCATAATGGCTTTTAGAGTTTCCACAGCTCTAAGGCTAATTCGTCATTTGAACTCAGCCTATATATTTCAAGGCGGTTGATATGAGTTAGCTGCTCCCTTTGTGTTCAGGCAGGTTGCATGACCAGAGACGAAACCTCGGGGCAGTTACCTAACAACAACTCTGTGTTAGCCTATGCCACTGTCTTCAAGCAAGTCTTCTCATGCAAATATGATATTTCATTGTAGAGCTGTTAGGTGGCTTTGTTACACAGATAATCTTATTTTTTCAGTGCTTATGTGCATTTTAACAAAAAAAATGTATAATTGTGAGTCAAAAGTGAGAACCACATAATCGCCTCAACATCACATGATTTTCGTGTATTGACCTCAGGCCAGTCTCTTCTGGTTACGTGTATCCCACAGGAAAGCCTCATGAGTATCATGAGATTTCCTCATTCTTGGTACGAGATTTCTACCTCATGACCTCTGTTAGACTAATACAAGCCATTGCAGAACACGTTGAAGAAATTGCTTCAATGTCGGTATCTCAGCCTTTTTCCATTTTGGTTAATCCAGTCTCTTGAAGATTTTTAGTCCATGGTTTGATATAGAGAACATCTTATGCAGTCGTTCTTTTTGCAAAGAAGAGGTATCCTCACAATGACTCAGCATTTTTTTACAAGAAAGTAACATGTCAAGTAAGGTTTCAACCGCTATTCATTCACTTCCTCACAGCACACTCAGGTTTAATTATGAACGCAGGCAATGTGTGACTTCTGCTTCCACCAACAGAGACAGTTTTCCTGACAGACAAAAGCAGAGGCAAATTAAAGATCATCAACTACCCATATATAAATTTGACCTCGCATAGGTTTTGTAATGGGGACATAAATTTGATTGGAGGTCAGTACAAAGTCTGTCTCAGACAAGTTCTGTCCCACACAAACTAATGATTTCTCAGTGTTGTGTGAATTTTCTTAGTGATATTCACTTATCACTTCAAAGAAAGCAGTACATCATCTTACCTTGTGAGGATATGGATTGGTGACATGGGCCCAAAGCACAATGCCTGTTTTTTCCTAACAAAAGTAGAAGGGAGATTGGGAACAAAGGCACTAAGCCTGTGCTCTCTGAAAACTTAAACCACATGACCTTTCCATTGAAGGGTTGTTAGGTGGCTATGTTATATAGCTAATCTTATTTTCTAAGTGCTTATGTGAATTTTACTAAGGAATGTAGAAAGGTGACAAAAAAAGGGAGCGCCACACCATTACCCCAATTTCACGTGAGTTTCGTGTGTTTCCCTCAGGCCAGTCTCTTCCTGGTCATGTGAATCCCACAAGAAAGCTTTGTGAGTCTCATGAGATTTCCTCATTTTTGGTATGAGATTTCAAGGGGACCTCCACTTCATTACCTCTGCTAGGCTAATACAAGCCTTTTCAGAACACATTGGAGAAACTGCCTCAATGTCAGTATCTCAGCTTTTTTTCCATATTGGTTTTAAGCCAGTCTCTAGCAGATTTTTAGTCTATCATTGATATAGAGAAATTCTTAAGCAGCCATTCTTTTTGCAATGAAGAGGTATCCTCACAATGACTCAGCATTTTCCTACAATAAAGCAATATGGCAGCTATGGTTTCAACCACTATACTATTGCTTCCTCACAGCACACTCAAGCTCAATTTTGAACGCAGCCACTCTGTGACTTCTGCCTCCATTGACTATGCAGTTTCCCTGAAAAACAGACAATAGTAGAGGCAAAATAAAGATGATTAACTGCCTGCATATACCACTGACATCACATGAGGTTCTAATGTAGACATGACATTCGGTTGGAGGTCAGTACAAAGTCTGTTTGGTCACCTTTTTTTCTATGCATACTAATGATTTCTCAGTATTGATATGAATTTTTCAGTGATATGCACTTGTCATTTCAAAGAAAGGACTACATCATCTTCCGTGTGAAGATGTGAATTAGTGACATGGGCCCAATGCACAATACCTGTCTTTTCTTAATAAAAGTAGAAGGGAGACTGGGAACCAAGGCACTAAGCCTATCCTCTCTGATAAACCACAGATAGTCTAGTAGTAAACTGGATAACTTAAACAACAGGCCAAGACTGTCCTCATAGAATTTGAGTCTTATGTAAAAAAACAGGAACTTCTCTCCAGCCTGTATTTTTTATTGGGATCCAGTGTGTTGTTCTTGGTTGAAATAACAATCCCTACCTCTTTTTCCAAAAAACTAGATTTGAGAAATTAGCCCAGGTTTTCTTTGACATAGACTGAAAGGGTGGCATAAGACATAGCTCTAAGCCAGTATTCTGTGAACAAATGTTGTCTGAAGTCCGTGCCTCAAAACAAAAGCCTTATTTAGGGAAGAAAAAGTAAAACAGAGATTGTGGAATTCTGAACCAAGCCTGGACCTACTAAAAGGACATAGTTAAACCCCAGGCCCACAACGTCAGGACCATCCATTTGGTAACAATGCCCAGTCTCAAGTCATAGGCCAACAAACATTCAGCCTTGCCCTTGTTACCTGAAACTCATGTGGAAACCTTGGCCTAAAGAACCAACCTGTCATCTCCTAGGAGGAGGAAGAATGGAAAACTTGGTGCACTCTTCCAAAACTGTACTTCCTTGAAATCATTTATGATAGAATTTGGGCTGATGGCACCAACTCTGTGCCATCATAACAACACATTCAGCACAACCTGATATCATGTTATCAATTTTTTTAAGTATAATATTAAAAGGTGACCATAGCTTGCAGCACCAAGCCTTTCTTCTGGTAAGAGTATGTAGTGTGGGCACTAAGAAACCTTGGCAAAGCCTGGACTATTTTTCAAAAAAGTTGACAGGGGATCTTGGAATCACAGCCATGTTATGCTCTTATTTTTAGGAATTAGAGTGGAGACATTGGCCTGCAGAGTCTAGCCTAACTTTAATAATGAACTTTCAGGTAGAGTTTTTAGCAAATGGTCACAAGACATTCTTCGTAGCAAAAAAAAAAAAAGTCATTGAAAGTCCATTGCCTAGGCAGCCATTCTCTGCTGGAACTAAGGTAAGTTGGGTGGAAGATTGAAAACACAACTGCACGCCAATCTCATATATAAGGAAAACTCATTTGCAATAAAATTCATGCTTTGAAGCCTGGTTCATTCTATGAAGTAATGTGAAAACCTACAATGACAGCAACAAGACTGGTCACTTGGTAGATCCAGATTTGTGCGGGGTATTCCTTGATCCCATGTGAATTCCATCAGGTGTTTACTTGATCTCTACTGACTTCCTAGTGATTTCTAAGTGATTTTTAGATGATTTCTACCCTTTTCACCTTTACCTATTTTCAAACAAGTGTTTTTTTAAAACTTTTCTTATGAATTCTTATTTTCAATATTCTGCGTTGAGTCTTTGGCCTTTAAGCAATTCCCTGTTGACTGTAGTGGCCAAATGTCTGCATGAAAGAATAGTGAGGTAGTCCCACAGGAAGCCATTCAGAGTTATACTCACAATGACTCAGCATTTTTGCTATAATACAGCAAAATGGAGCTTACATTTTACACCTTTCTAAAAAATGTTTATCAAGCAAACTCAGCATGCAAATATCAACTCAGTCAATGTTTGACAGCAACTTCCATTGTGTTCAAGCAGATTGCCTGACCACAGATGAAACCTATGGCCAGTTATCTAAAACAATTGTGTGTTCACCTCTGCCACCGTCCTCAAGTGAACTTCTCACTCAGACATGACCTTTCTATATATGTGTCATTAGGTGGCTGTTTTACAGACACCATAATTTTTTTTTTCAGTGGTGATCTAAATTTTACCAAAGAATGGAGAAAGGTAACTCAAAAGTGAGTGTCACACCATCATCACAATATCACATGACTCTCTTTGATGCCCTAAGGTCTGTCTCTTAACGGTCCTGGGAATCCTGCTGGGAAGCCTCATGAGTATCGTGAGATTCCCTAATTCTTTTTACTAGAGTTCCAGGTGACTTCCATCTCACTTGCCTTAGTAGGCTAAAATAAAGCCTCTTCAGAACACTTTGATAGACAACCTCATGTCAAAATCTCAGTTTTCTTTCCTTGGTGGACAAGCCAGTAACTCTCAGAATTTGTAGTCTAAGGTTTGATATTGAGAAATTTGGAGGCAGCTGTTCTTTCCACCATCAAGTGGTATTCTCACAATGACTCAGCATTTTTCTACAATGTAGAAAATTGGTGGCTATTGTTTCTACCAGTATTCAGTCGCTGTCTCATAGCACACTCAGGCACAATTACCAATGCCACCAATGTGCAACTGTTGCCTCCACGAACAAAAGGCAATTTTCATGAAAAACAGACCAAACAAGAGGCGAATTAAATATCAGTGATGGCATGCATATACAGGTGACTTCAAATTAGATTTGTAATGTGGACACGGCATTTGATTGGAAGACAGTTAAATGACCGTCTCAGCCACCTTATGCTCCACGTAGACGAATGACTTCTCAGTGTTGATGTGAATTTTATCAGAGATATGAACCTGTCCTTATGAAGGGAACACTCCATCATCCTCCCTTTGAGGATATGGATTGGTGACATGGGCTAAAGGCACAGGCCTGTCTTTTCCTAAGAAAAAAATAGAATACAGTCTGGGACCCAAAGCACTAGACCTGGCCTCTCTGAAAACTAGTGAATAGGAGAACTTAATCCAAACTTCTCATGTAATCTTAGTCTTATCTATAAAACTAGGGCCTTGTCTCCAACCAACATTTCCTATTGGAATATAATGTGCTCTCCTTGGTTGCAGATACAATCCCTACCTCTGTTACAGAAAGTAGATTTGAGAAATTAGCCTAGAGCATTTCTTAAGACTTTCTCCGAGACTAAAGTGGTGGCATAAACCCAGAGTTCCAAGACATTTCTATGTGAACAAATGTTGCCTGGAGTCCTTGCTCAAAGCAAAAGCCTTCTTTAGAGAAGAAAAAAATAAAACAGAGACTGCAGAAATCTGAAACAAGCCTGGACCTCCAACAAGGACATCGATAAAGCCGAGGCCCACAACGTCAAGGCCATTCAAATGGTAACAAAGTCAAGTCCCAAGACCTAGGCCCACAATCATCCAGACTGGCTAGTGTTACCTGAAACACTTGTAGACACCTTGGCCTATGGAAGCAAGCTGTCATCTTTTAGGAAGAGGAAAAATGGAGGACTCAGTGCATGCCTCCAAGACTGTACTCCCTCGAAATAATTTATAACAGAAATTGGGCCGATGGCACCAACCCTGTGTTATCATAATAGTACATTCAGCACAGCCTGGTCCCACATCACCAATATTCCTTTTAGACAGTTATTGAAAGGTGACCATTGCTTGCAGGACCAAGCTTTTTTTCTGGTAAGAGAAGGTAGTGTGGGCACTAAGAAATCTGGGTAAAGCCTGGACTCTTCTTTGGAAAACTCCATAGGGGAGCTTGGAATCACAACCAAGTATTGTTCCTATTTATAGGAAGTAGAGTGGAGATCTTGGCATACTTATTCTAGACTAGCTTTACATAATGAATTTTTAGTTAGAGGACTTGGCAAACAGTCACAAGACATTCTTGGTAGGAAAAGAAAAGTCTTTGGAAGTCCATGAGCTAGGATGCAGCGCTCTGCTGGAACTAAAGTAAGTTGGGTGGACGTTTGAAAACACAACACCATGAGTTTTCGTTTGCAATACGATTCATGCTCTGAAGCCTGGTTCATTTACAAAGTAAAGGAAAAACATATGACCACTGCAACAAGATTGGTCACTAGGTAGATACCTGATAAGTGTGGGTTATTCCTTGATTCCCATGTGAATTCCACTGGGTGTTTCCTTAAACTACATGTGATTCCCTAGTAATTTCTAAGTGATTTTAGGTGATTTCCACCTTAATCCTCTTCCTCTGATTTCAAATAAGTGTTTTTTAAAACTCGTCTCATAAACTTATGTTCAATATTCAGCATTGAGTCTTTTGCCTTTACATAATTCCTTGTCTATTGTAGTGGAAAAAATTTCCCATAAAAGATTAGTGCTGGTGTCCCACTTGAAGCCATTCAGAGTTATACTCATAATAATTTAACATTTTTGCTATAAGACAGCAAAATGGAGCTTAAAGTTTACACCGCTCCAAAGTAGCTTGGTCAAGCAGACTCAGCCTCCAAATATCAATGCTCTTAATTTTCGAAGGCAGCTTTTATTGCATTCAAGCAGGTTGCCTGAACACAGATGAATCCTAAGGCCAGTAATCTAACCAATTGTCTGTTCACCTATGCTGTCATCCTCAAGCATACCTTCTCACACAGACATGACCTTTCGATTGGAGAGCTATTAGGTGACTATGTTACACAGAAGCTATCATTTGCTCAGCGGTTATCTAAATTTCAAGGAATAGAGAAGGGTATCTCAAAAGTGAGTGCCACACCATCAACCCAATATCACCTGACCTTCTGTGATGCCCTCACACCTCTCTCTTGATGGTCACAAGAATCCCCCGGGGAAGCCACAAGAGTATCGTGAGATTCTCTAAATCTTGTTACGAGATTTCCAAGTGACTTGCAACTCACTTGCCTCTACTAAGCTAAAATAAGCCTCTTCAGAACACATTGATAGAACAACCTCAATGTCAACACCTCAGTTTTCTTTTTGTGGTCATTAAGCTTGTCTCTCTCAGAATTTGTAGTCTCTGGTTTGGTATACAAAAATTCTGAGGCAGTTGTTCTTTCTGCCATCAAGTGTTATCTTCACAATGACTCAGCATTTTTTCTACAATACAGAAAAATGGAGGATATTGTGTCCACCATTATCCAGTAGCTGCCTCACAGCACACTCAGGCTCAATTATCAATGACACCAATGTGCGATGATTGCCTCCACTAACATAAGTCAGTTTTCCTGACAAACAGACAAAACTAGAGGAGAATTAAAGATCATTGACTTCCGCATATGCCATTTACTTCAAATTAGATTTGTAATATGGACACAACATTCTCTTTGAGGACAGTTATGAGACTGTCTCGGCCACATTCTACTCTTCATAGACTAATGATTTCTCAGTGTTGATGTGGATTTTCTCAGTGATATGCACTTGTCACTCCAAAGGGAGTGCTACATCACCCTTCTTGTGATGATATGGATTGGTGGCACAAGGCCTGTCTTTACCTCACAAAAAGTAGAAGGAAGACTGGGAGCCAAAGCACTAAGCCTGCACTCTCTGAAATTAAGTAGATAGGAGACCTAATCTAAATGGCAATCCTAATGTAATTTGAGTCTTATCTAGAAACATAGGATTTGTCTATTGCCTCTATTTCCTATTATGAACCAGAGTGCTGACCTTGATTTTGCAGTTCCAATCCCTACCCTTATTGCCTAGAAATAGTTCTGAGAAATTAGCCCACAGCGTTTCTTCAGACTTTCTCTGACATAGACTGAAATGGTGGCATAAGCCCAAATTCCAAGCCTGTTTTCTGTAAAGAAATGTTGCCTGGAGCCCTAGCTCAAAGCAAAAGCCTTCTTTATTGAAGATAAAATAAAGCAGAGACTGTGGAAATCTGATCCAAGCCTGGACCACCTAAAAGGAAGCAGTTAAACTCAGGGCCACAACATCAAGATCATCCAATTAGTAACAATATTTAGTCTGAAGATGTAAGACTATAAACATCCAGGCTGGCCCCTGCTTCCCTAAACTATTGTGGACACCTTGGCTAGTAGAACCAAGCTGCCATCTGCTAGGAGGAGGAAAAATCCAGAACTCAGTGCATGGTTCCAAGACTGCCCTCTCTGTAAAGTATTTAGGACAGAAATTGGGCCAAAGACACCAACCCATATCATCATATCAGTACATTCAGCACAAACTTATTTCATGTCACCAATTTCCCTTTTATACAAATACTGAAAGATGATCATATCTTAGAGCACCAAGCCTTTTCCCTTTAAGAGAAAAGAATTTGGGCACTAAGTAACCTGAATCAAAGCTGAACTGTTTTGTAAGTTACTCAATTGGAAAGTCTGAAAGCACTGCGAAGCATAGCTTTTATATCCAGGAAGTAGAGTGGAGACTTTGGCACACAGAATCTAGCCTAACTTTACTTAATGGATCTTTAGATAGAGGACGTGGTACATGGTCACAAGACCTTCTTGGTACGAAAAAATGTCAATGTCCATGGCCCAGGACCCACTCTTCTGCTGTAACTGGGGTAAATTGCGCAGATATTTGAATGCACAACACCAAGCTGGTCTCATTTACAGGGTACACTTGGGAGCAAAACATTTCATAAACTGAAGCTGGATTCATTGTAAGAGGAAAGGTCAAAACCTTCAGCCACAGCAGCAAGACTAGTCACCTGGTAGTCACCAGATTCCTGCCGTGTCTTTCTTGATGCCCATGAGAATTTCTCCCTGTATTCACTTGACCTCCATGTAATTTCCTGGTCATGACTACGTGATTTTCAGGTGACTTTCAACTTATTCCTCTTCTCCTACCCACAAACAAGTCTTTTCAAAACACGTCTCGTGAACTCTTATTTTCAACATTCAGGATTGAGTCATTGGCCTTTTAAGCAATTTCTTCTCAAAAGGAATAGCCTAAGGTTCACCTTCCAGAATAGCGTAGATCTCCCTCTAGAACCATTAAGGGTTCTGCTCAGATGACTCAACATTTCTGCTACATTATAGCATAATGGCGATCAGAGTTCCCACCACTCTAAGGTAGCTTCATCGTTCACACTCAGACTCTAAATTTCAACATGGTTGTTGTGTGACCGCTACTCCCATTGTATACAAGGAGGTTGCCTGACCAGAGTCGAAATCTCAGGGCAATTACACAACGACAAGTGTGTGTTATCCTATCCACCATCCTCAAGGAAATCTTCACCTATAGACATGACCTTTTGAATGAAGGGCTATTAGGTGGCAATGTTACACAGGTAATCTTTTTTAAGGGTTTATGTGAATTTTACCTGGAAATGTAGGAAGGTGACACAAATGTGAGTGCCACACCATCATCCCAATTTCATGTGACTTTCGTGTGTTGCCCTCAGGCCATTCTCTTTCTGGTAAAGTGGATTCTGTGGCAAATCTCATGAGTAGCATGAGATTACCTAATTCTTAGTCTGAGATTTTCAGATGACTTCCACTCATTACCTCTGCTAGGCTAATACAAGCCTTTTCAAACACATTGAAGAAACTGCCTCAAAGTCAGTATCTCAGTGTTTTCATCATTTTGATTAAGCGAGTCTCTTGCATTTCTTTTTCTGTGGTTTGATATAGAGAAATTCTTATGCAGCTGTCCCCCACCCCGCCACCCAATGAAGAAGTATCCTCACAGTGACTCAAGAATTTACCTACAATAAAGTAGTATGGCAGCTATGGTTTTAACCTCTATCCGCTTTCTCACAGCACATTCTGGCTTATTTAGGAATGTCACCCTTGTGTGAATTCTGCCTCCAATGACATATACAGTTTTCTTACAGACACACAAAAACTTAGGCAAATTAAAGATCATTGACTGCCCTCATATACCATTGACCTCATTTAAGATTTGTAATGTGGACATGATATTCGATTGGAAATCAGTACGAAGTCTGTCTTGGCGACTTTTGGTCCCACATATATTAATGATTTCTCTGTGCTGATGTGAATTCTCTAAATGATATGCAACATCACTTTAAAGATAGCACTACATCATCTTCCCTTGTGAGGATGTGGATTGGTGACATGAGCCAAGGCACAAGGCCTGTCTTTTCCTAACAAATAGTAGAAAAGAGACTGGGCATTGAGAAACTAAGCCTATCTTCTCTGAAAACTAATAGATAGGATAACTTAAACCACTGGGAAAGTATGTATTCATGTCATTTGAGTCTTATCTTGAAACCTAGGACCTTGTCTACTGCCTGCATTTCTATTGGGATATAGTGTGCTGTCCTTGGTTGTGGTTACATTCCCTACCTCTATTTAAAGAAAGTATATTTGAGAAATTAGCCCAGAAATTTTTCAACAAAGTGTGGCATAAGCCCACAGTTCCAAACCTGTTCTGTGTGAACAAATGTTGCCTGAAGTCCTTGTCTCAAAGCAAAAGCCTTTTTTATGGAAGAAAACATAACACAGAGACTTTGGAAGTCTGAACCAAGCCTGGACCTCCTTAAAGAACATAAATAAAACCCAGGCCCACAACATGAAGGCCATCCAATTGGTCACAATTTAGTCTCAAGACCTAGGCACACAAACATCCAGCCTGGCCCTTGTTACCTGAAATTTTTATGGACACCTTGGCCTATAGAATCAAGCTATCATCTTTCAGGAGGAAGAAGAATGGAGGACTCAGTGTATTCCTCCAAAACTACTCCCTTGAAAACATTTACTATAGAATTTGGGCTGATGGCACCAATCCTGTGTCACCGTAACAGTGTATTCAGCACAATTTTCCTTATAGACAATTATTGAAAGGTGACCATAGCTTGCATCACTAAGCCTTTCTTTGGATAAGAGAAGGTAGTGTGGGCACTCAGAATCCTGGCCAAAGCCTGGACTGTTCTTTAAAAAATTCAATTGGGGAGTTTGGAATCACAATCAAGTAGTGCTCCTATTTCTCGGAAGATGAGTAGAGACCTTGGCCCACAGAATCTAGCCTAACTTTACATAAAAACAATGTTTAGGCAGACATCTTGGCCAATGTTCCCAAGAGAGTCTTGGTAGGAAAAGAAAAGTCGTGTCCTATTAAGAATTCTTCTGCTGAAAGCGGGGTAAGATGTGTGGACATTTGAAAACACAACACCACACCAATCTCATATACAGGGTAAACTTGTTTGCAACAAGATGCAAGCTCTGAAGTCTGGTTCATTCTACAAAGTAGAGCATAAATCTGTGACCACAGCAAAAAGACTGGTCATTTGGCAGATATAAGATTAGTGCAGGTTATTCCTTGATCCACATGTGAATTCCACCAGGTGTTTTGTTGAACTTTGCGTGATTCCCTAATGATTTATAAGTGATTCTCAAGATTATTTCCACCTTATTTCTCTTCCCCTATTTTCAAACAAATTTTTTCAAACTCATCTCATAAACTCATATTCAACCATCAATACTGGGTCTTTGGCCTTTGAGCAATTCCCTGTTACAGTAGTGGCCAATGGTCCACATGAAAAATAGTGCAGGAATCCCACATGAAGCCATGCAGAGTTATGCTCACACTGACTCAGGATATTTGCTATAATATAAAAAATGGCACTTACAGTTTACACTTCTCTAAAGTAACTTTGTCAAAAATACTTAGCCTTCAAATATAAACACAGTTAATGTTCAACAGCAGCTTCCATTGTGTTCAAGCAGGTTGCCTGATCACAGAAGAAACCTAAGGCCAGTTATCTAAGAATAATTGTCTGTTTACCTATGCCGCGTCTGCCAGCAAACCTCCTCATGAAGACATGACCTACTGATTGAAGGGCTGTTAGGTGGCTATGTTGCAGGCACAATCATTTTCTCAGTGGTTATATAAATTATACCAAAGAATAGAGAAGGTTAACTCAAAAGTGAGTGCCACACCATCAATGCAATATCACTTGATGTTGATGCCCTCAGGCCTGTCTCCTCACAGTGATGTCAATTTCACAGGGAAGCCTAATGAGTATGATGAGATTCTCTATTTATTGTTGAGATTTTGTCAACTTCCATCTCACTTGCTTCTGCTAGGCTAAAATAAACCTCTTCAAACAAATGGATGAAACAACCTCAAAGTCAATATCTGTTTTTTTTTTTTCTTGGTGGTTAAGCCAGTCTCTCTCAGAATTTGTAGTCTGAAGTTTTGTATAGAGAAAGTTTGAGGCAGCTGTTCTTTCCACCATCACGTGGTATCCTCACTATGATTAAGCATTTTTCCTACAATACAGTCAAATAGCAGCTCGTTTCCACCACTGTCCGGTCGCTGCCTCACAACACCCTCAGGCTCAATTATCAATGACACCAAAGTGTGACAATTGCCTCCACGAACATAAGGCAGTTTTCCTGACAATCAGACAAATCTAGAGGGGATTTAAAGATCATCGACTGCTTGCTTATACCATATACTTCAAATTAGGTTTGTAATGTGGACACGACATTCATTTGAAAAACAATTAGGATGCTATCTTCACATCTTCTGCTCCACGTAGACTAATGACTTCTCAGTGTTGATGTGAATTTTCTCAGTGATATGTACTTGTCATGACAAAAGGAGCACTACATCAGCCTCCCTGGTGAGGTTATGGATTGGTGACCCGGGCCCAAGGTGCAAGGCCTGTCTTCTGCTAACAAAAAGTAGAAGGAAGACTAGGACCCCAAACACTAAGCCGGTCCTCTCTGAAAACTAGTTGATAGATAACTTAATCCAAAGGTCAAACCTGTCCTCATGTAATTTGAAACTTATTAGAAACCAGAGACCTTGTCTCCTGACTCAATTTTCTTTTAGGAACCAGGGTGCTGACCTTGGTTTTGCAGCTCCAATAGATACCCCTATTTTCAGAAAATAGATCTGGGAAGTAAACCAACAACATTTCCTCTGACTTTCTCTGACATTTAGTGAAATGAATGGAAGCATAAATAAAAGTTTCCAGCTAGTTTTCTGTAAACAAATGTTGCCTGGAGCCTTGGCTCAAAGCAAAAGCCTCTTTAAGAGAAGAAAATATAAAACAGAGACTGTGAAAATCTGAACTAGCCTGGAACACGTAAAAAGAAGCAGTTAAACTCAGGGCAACAAGGTCAAAATCATCCAATTAGTAACGATATCCAATCTGAAGACCTAGGTCAACAAACATCCAGCCTGGCCCCAGCTACCTGAAACTATTGTGGATACCTTAGCTTAGAGAATCAGCCTGTCACCTCCTAGAAGGAGAAAAAATGGAGGACTCAGTGCATAGTCCAAGACTGTCTTCCCTTTGAAGTTTTTACGATACTAATTGTGCAGAAGACACCAATCTGTGTCATCATAACAGTACGTTCAGTACAAGGGTTCTACATCACCAATTTTACTTTTATACAAATACTGAAAAGTGTTCATATCTTAGAGCACCAAGCCTTGTCCCTTTAAGAGAAAAGAATTTGGGCACTAAGAAACCTGGATCAAAGCTGAACTGTTTTATAAGTTACTCAATTGGAGAGCCTGAAAGCACTACCAAGGATTACTTTTATTTCCAGGAAGTTGAGTGGAGACTTTGGCACACATCATCTAGCCTCATTTTACCTAAAGGAACTTTAGATAGAGGATGTGGCACACAGTCACAAGAACTTCTTGGTATGAAAAAATGAGGATGGAAGTCCATGGCCCAGCACACAGGCCTCTGCTGGAACTGGATGTTTGAATACACAACACCAAGCTGGTCTCATTTACAGGGTACACTCAAGTGCCAAACATTTCACAAACTGAAGCCTGAATCATTGTAAGAGGTAAGGTGAAAACCTACAACCACAGCAACAAGACTAGTCACCTGGTAGACACCAGATTCCTGCAGGTACTTCCTTGATCCACATGTAAATCTTTCCGAGCATTAAACTTGACCTAAATGAAATTACCTGATGATTACAATGTGATTTTCAGGTGACTTAAACCATATTCCTCTTCCCCTATCCTCAAAGAAGTGTTTTCAAAACACGTCTCGGAAACTCTTATTTTCAATATCTCAGGATTGGGTCATTGGCATTTAAGAAATTTATTATCGACAATAGTAGCATAAGGTTAACCTTCAAGAATAGTGTGGATCTCCCATCTGAATCGTTAAGAGTTTTGCTCACAATAATTCAGCATTTTTGCTATGATGCAGTATAATGGCACATAGGATTTCGACCGCTCTAAGGTAGCTTCATCATTCAGACTCAGCTTCTAAATTTCAATGTGGTTGATGTGCAACTGCTGTTCCCATTGTATACAAACAGACTGCCTGACCAAAAACGAAACCTCAGGGCAGTTATATAACCACGAGTATGTGTTAGCATATGCCTATGTCCTCAAGCAAGTATTCTCATGCAGACATGATCTTTCAATTGAAGGGCTGTTAGGTGGCTCTGTTACACAGGTAATCTAATTTTATCAGTGCCAATGTGAATTTTACCAAGAAATGTAGAAAGGTGACACAAAATTGAGTGCAAAACCATCACCCCAATTTTATGTGATTTTTGTGATTTCCCTCAGGGCAGTCACTTCCTTGTCCTTGAATCCAAGGGGAAAACCTTATGAACGTCATGAGATTTCCTAATTTTTGATAAGGGATTTCAAGGCGACTAAACCACATTACCTCTGCTAGGGTATTACAAGCCTTTTCAGAAC
Source organism: Eonycteris spelaea (assembly GCA_003508835.1). Classification (NCBI taxonomy): domain Eukaryota; kingdom Metazoa; phylum Chordata; class Mammalia; order Chiroptera; family Pteropodidae; genus Eonycteris; species Eonycteris spelaea. Next base: position 586,061 of record PUFA01000412.1, on the reverse strand, counting down.
ACATTGAAGAAACTGCCTAATCAGTATCTCAATTTTTTTTTCCATATTGGTTAAGCCAGTCTCACAGATTTTTAGTCTGTGGTTTGATAATGAGAAATCCTTAGGAAGCCATTCCCATTGCAATGAAGAGGTATCACCACAATGACTCAGCATTATTCTAACAAAGCACAATTGCAGCTATGGTTTCAAAGTTTATACTATAGTTTCCTGACAGCTCTATAAGGCTCAACTATGAATGCAGCCAATGTGCAAATTCTGCCTTTACTAACATAGCCTGTCTTCCTGACAAACAGACAAAGGTAGAGGCAAATTAGAGATCATCGGCTGACTACAGATACAATTGACCTCACATAATATTTGTAATGGGGACAAAACATTCGAATGGAGGTCAGTAGGAAGTCTTTTCAGCAACATTTTGTTCCACGCATAATAATGATTTCTCAGTGTTGATGTGAATTTTCTCAGTGATATGCATTCTTCACTTCAAAGAAAGCACTACATCATCTTCCCCTGTGAGGATATGCTGATTTGTACCAAGGCACAAGGCCCATCCTTTCTTAACACAAAGTAGAATGCAGACTGGGAACGAAGACACTGAGCCTATTCTCTCTCAAAACTCATGATAGGATAACTTAAACCACAGGGCATGTCTGTCCTCATGTAATTTGAGTCATATCTTGAAACCTAGCACTTTGTCTCCTGCCTGCATTTCCTATTGCGATCCAGTGTGCTATTCCAAGTTGCAGTTACAATTTCTACCACTATTTCCAGACTGTAGATTTTGAGAAATTAATCCAGACTTTCTCTGACATAGACTGAAAGGGTGGTAGAAGCCCACAGTTCCAAGCCCATCTCTGTGAATAAATATTGCCTGAAGTACTTGTCTCAAGCAAAAGCTTTTTTTAGAGAAGAAAAAATAAAACAAAAATTGTGTAAATCTGAAACAAGTGTTTACCTCCTAAAAGGACATAGTTAAAACCCATGCCCACAACATCAAGACCATCCAATTAGTAACAATGTACAGTCTCAAGACCTAAGTCCGCAATCATTCAACCTGGCCCTTGTTATCTGAAACTCTTGTGGACACGTTGGCCTATAGAACCAAGCCATCATCTATTAGGAGGAGGAAGAATGGAGGAATCGATGCATTCCTTCAAGACTACTTCCTTGAAAGCATTTATGATAGAAATTGGGCTGATGGCATCAAACCTTTGTTATAATAACAGTACATTCAGCACAATCCTGTCCCACACCACCTATTTTCCTTTTAGACAATTATTGAAAGGTGACCATAGCTTGCACCACCAAGCCTTTCACCTAATAAGAGAAGGTAGTATGGGCACTAAGAAACCTGGCAGAAGCATGGACTGTTCTTTAAAAAACTTGATTGGGGAGCTTGGAATCACAACCAACTGTTGCTCCTATTTCTAGCAAATAGAGTGGAGTCTTGGCTCACAGAATCTAGCTTAACCTTCAAAATGAATTCTTAGGTAGAGGACTTGGAAAATGGTCACATGACATTCTTGGTAGAAAAAGAAAAGTTTTTGGAAGTCTATGACCTAGGAGGAAGTCCTCTGCTAGAACTGGGGTAAGCTGGGTGGATGTTTGAAAACACAATACCACGCCAATCTCATATATAAAGTAAACTCGTTTGCAATACAATTCATGCTCTGAAGCCTGGTTCATTCTATGAAGTAAAGTGAAAACTTAAGACCACAGCAACAAGACTGGTTACTTAGTACATACAAGATTCATGTATGGTATTCCTTGATGTAAATGTGATTTCCACGAGGGAATCCCTAGTGATTTCTAAGTGATCATCAGGCGATTTGCACCTTATTCCTCTTCCCCTATGTTCAAGCAAATGTTTTCAAAACTATTCTCATTAATTCTTATTTTCAATATTCAGCATTGAGTTATTGGCCTTTAAGCACACTGTCGATAGTTGTGGCCAAATGTCCACATAAAAGTATAGTGCGGGAATCCCACATAAAGCCATCAGATTTATACTCAACAATGACTCAGCATTTTTGCTATAATGCAGCAAAATGTCGCTTACAATTTACACTGCTCTGAAGTAGCTTCATTAAGCAGACTCAGCCTCCAAATATCAATGCTGTTAATGTTCGACAGCAGCTTCCATTGCGTTTAAGCTGATTACTTGACCACAGATGAAACCTAAGGCCAGTTACCTAACAATTGTATGTTAACCCATGCCACCGTCTTCAAACTAACCTCCTTCACAGACTGTCCTTTCTGTTGAAGAGCCGTTAGTGGCTATGTTACACAGACTCCATGTTACATCATTTTCTCAGTGGTTATCTGAAAATTACCAAGGAATGGAGAAGGGTAACTCAAAAGTGAATGCCACACCATCGACACAATATCATGTGACTCCCTGAGTTGCCCACAGGCTTTTCTCTTGACAGTCACGTGAATCTCGCAGGGAACCCTCATAGTATCGTGAGATTCCCCAATTTTTGTTACAAGATTTCCAGATGACTTCCACATCTCTTTCTTCTTACTAGGCTAAAATAAGCCTCTTCAGAACACATTGATGGAACAGCTCAATGTCAATATCCCAATTTTCTTTCCTTGGTAGTAAGCATGTCTCTCTCAAAATTTGTAGTAGGAGGTTTGGTATAGAGAAATTCTGAGGCAGCTGTTCTTTTCTCCATCAAGTGGTATTCTCACAATGACCCAGAAATTTTCCAACAATACAGAAAATAGCGACTACTGTTTTTACCACTATCTAGTCGCTGCCTCATAGCACACTCAGGCTCAATTATCAACACAGCCAATGCGCAACTGTTGCTTCCATGATCATAAGGCAGTTTTCCTGACAAACAGACAAAACTAGAGGCTATTTAGAGATCATTGATTGCCCGCATATACCGTTGACTTCAAATTAGATTTGTAATATAGACATGACATTCGATTAAAGAACAGTTAGGAGGCTGTCTTGGCCTCCTTTTGCTCCACATAGACTAGTGACTATTCAGTGTGATATGAATTTTCTCAGAAATATTCACTTGTCACTCAGAAATATTCACTACATCTTCTTCCCTTGTGAGGATATGGATTGGTGCATGGGCCCAAGACACAGTCCTGTCTTTTTCTAACAAAAAGTAGAAGGGAGACTGGCACCCAATACGCTAAGCCAGTCCTCTCTGAAAACTAGTAGATAGGAAAACTTAATCCAAAAGGGAAGTCTGTCCTTATGTAATTTGATTCTTATCTAATAACCTAGGACCTTGTCTCTCCTATTTCCTATTAGGATCCAGGGTGATGACCTTGGTTTTGCACTTTCAATCTCTACCCCTATTTCCAGAAGGAAATCTGAGAAATTAGTCCACAGCATTTCCTTCGAATACTCTGACATGAACTGAAATAGTGACGTAAGTCAAGTTACAAGCCAGTTTTCTTTGATCAAATGTTGCCTGAAGTCCTGCTGAAAATAAAAGCCTTCTTAAGAAAAGCAAAAATAAAATGGAGACCATGGAAATTTGAACCAAGCCTGGACCACCTAAAAGAAAGCAGTTAAACTCAGGGCCACAATGTCAAGATCGTCCAATTAGTAACATATCCAGTCTAAAGACCTAGGTCCACAAATATTCAGCCTGGCCCCTGCTACCTGAAACTATTTTGGACACTGTAGCTTACAGAATCAAACTGTCCTCTAGAAGGAGGAAGAATGGTGAACTCAGTGCATGGTTCTGAGACTGTGCTCCCTTTAGAAGTAATTATGGTAGAAATTGGGCCAATGACACCAACCTGTGTCTTCATAACAATACATTCAGCACAAACTGGTTTCACGTCACCAATTTTTCTTTTATACAATTATTGAAAGGTAACCATACCTTATAGAACAAAGCCTTTACCCTGGTAATAAAACACAGTTGGAGCACTAAGAATCCTGGATCAAAGCTGACCTGTTTTGTAAGTTTTTCAATTGGAGAAACTGAAAGCATGTCTAAGTATTGCATTTATTTCCAGGAATAGAGTAGAGACCTTGGCACACAGACTCTAGCCTAACTTTACTTAATAGATTTTTAAATAAAGGACGTTATACATCGTCACAAGACCTTCTTAGTTGAAAAAAAATGTTGATGTAAGTCCATGGCCCAGATCTAGTTCTCTGCTGTAACAAGGGTAAGTTGTGTGGATATTTTAATACACAATACCACATTAGTCTCATTTACAGGGACACTCAAGACGAAATATTCACAAACTGAATGCTGATTCATTGTAAGATGCCAGGTGAAAATCGAGAGGTACAGCAACAAGACTAGTCACCTAGTAAACAGATTTCTGCAGGTTCTTCCTTGATCCCCACATGAATCCCTCCAGGTATTCACCACCTCCATGTAATTCCCTGGTAATTCCTACGTGATAATCAGGTGACTTCCACCTTATTTCTCTTCCCCTATCCTCAAACAAGTGTTTTCAAAACACATTTCATATATTCTTATTTTCAATATTTCAGCATTGAATCATTGGCCTTTAAGCAATTTCTTCATGACAGTAGTAACATAAGGTTCACCTTCAAGAATAGCGTGGTTCTCCCACCAGACCCATTGAGGATTATGTTTGTAATGACTCAGCATTTCTGCTACAATACAGCATAATGGTGCTTAGAGTTTCCACCAATCTAAGGTGGCTTAGTCATTCAAACTCATCCTCTAAATTTCAACACGGATGATGTGTGACTGCAGCTTTCATTGTATACAACCATGTTGCCTGACCAGGGACAAATCTTTAGGGCAGTTATCTAATGGCAAGTGCATGTTAGCCTATGCAGCCGTCCTCAAGCAAGTTTCTCAAGCAGACATGACTTTTCGATGGAAGGGCTCTTAGGTGGCTATATTACACAGGTAGTCTGATTTTCTCAGTGATTATGTGAATTTTACCCAGGAATTGAGAAGGGTAACTTAAAAAAAGAGTGCCACACCATCAATCCAATATCACGTGACTCCCTCTAATGCCCTCAGGCCTGTCTCTTGACGGTCACGTGAAGCCTGCAGGAAAGCCTTGTGAGTATCGCGAGATTCCCTAATTCTTGTTAGAAGTTTTCCAGGCACCTTTCACATCACTTTCCTCTTAAGGGTAAAATAAACCTCTTCAGAATACATTGCTCAACATCCACAATATCCCTATCTCAGTTTTCTTATTTTCGTGGTTAAGCCAGTCCCTCTCATTTTTTTAGTCTGATAAAGAGAAATTCTGAGGCAACCATTCTTTCCACCATCAATTGGTATCCTCACAATGACTCAGCATTTTCCCTACAATACAGAAAAAGGGCAGCTATTATTTCCACCACTATCAGGTCGCTGACTCATGGCACACTCAGTCTCAATTGTCAATGCCAACAATGTGTGAGTGCTGCTTTCATGAACATAAGGCAGCTTTCCTAACAAACAGACAAAATTAGAGGTGAATTAAAGACCATTAACTGACAGCATATGCCATTAACTTCAAATTAGATTTGTGGTGTGGACACAACATTCGATTGGAGGACAGTTAGGAGGCTGTCTCAGCCACCTTCTGGGGCATGTAGACTAAAGTCTTCTCAGTGTTGACTTGAATTTTCTCAGTGATATGCACTTGTCATGACAAAGGGAGAACTACATCATCCTCCCTTCTGAGGATATGTATTGGTGACATGGACCCAAGAAACAAGGCCTGTCTTTTCTAACGAAAAGAAGAAGGGAGACTGGGGCCCTAAGCCTTAAGAATGCCCTCTCTGAAAACAAGTAGATAGGAGAACTTAATTGAAAGGACAAACCTTTCCTGATATAATTTGAGTTTAATTTAGATACCTGGGACTTTGTCTCCTATCTCTATCTCTTATTAGGAATTAGGGTGCTAACCATGGTTTTGCAGTTCCAATCCCTACACTTATTTCCATGAAGTAGATCTAAAAATTAACGCACAGCAATTCTCTTGACTTTATCTTAAATAGACTGAAGTGAAAGCGAAAGCCCAAATTTCAAGCCAGTTTTCTGGGATCGAATGTTGCCTGGGCCTCCAGTTCAAAGCAGAAGCCTTTTTAAGGGAAGAAAAAGTAAAACAGAGATTATGGAAATCTGAACCAAGGCTTGAACACCCAAAAGGAAGGAGTAAAACTCAGGGCCTCGAATACACTATCATCCAATTGGTAACAGTATCCTATCTGAAGATCTAAGCCCACAATCACGCATCCTCACCCTGATATCTGGAACTATTGTAGACACGATGGCCTACAGAATCAAGCCGTTATCTCCCAGAAGGTGGAGGAATGGTTCATTTGGTGTTTGGTTCCAGGACTGTACTCCCTTAAAAGTATTTAAGATAGAAATTGGGTTGAACACGAACCTGTGTAATCATAACAGTACTTTCAGCACAAACTGGTTCCACATTACCAATTTACCTTTTTACAATTTTTGAAATGGGACCAAACCTCACACCACCATGCCTTTCCCCTGGTAATAGAACATAGTTTGGGCACTAAGAAACCAGGATCAAAGTCTGAACTCTTTTGTAAGTACTCAACTGGAGAGCCTCCAACCATGGCCATGTATTGCTTTATTTCCAGGAAGTAGAGTGGAGACCTTGGCACACAGAATATAGCCTAACTTTACTTAACATATCTGTAGATAGAGGATGGGGCACATAGTTACAAGACCTTCTTGGTAGAAAAAAAATGTTAATGGAAGTCCATGGCCAGGACCCACTCCTCTGCTGGAACTAGGGTAAGTCGTGTGGACTTTTGAATACACAGCACCACACTAGTCTCATTTACAGAGTACACTCGAGAGCAAAACATTTCACAGATGGAAGCCTGATTCATTGTAAGAAGGAAGGTGAAAACCTACAGCCACAGCAACAAGACTAGTCATCTGGTAGGCACCAGATTCCTTGAGGTTCTTCTTTGACCCCAACGTGAGTCCCTCCTTGTATTCACTTGAGCTCCATACAATTTCCTCGTGATTCCTATGTGATTTTCAGGTAACTTACACATTGCTCCTCTTCCTCTAACCTCAAACAAGTGTTTTCAAAACAGGACTCATAAACTCTTATTGTCCACATTTCAGCATTGAGTCATTGGAGTTTAAGTAATTTCTTCCCAACAGGAGTAGGCTAAAGATCACCTTCAAGAATAGCATGTATCTCCCACCAGAACTGTTAAGGTTTTCTGCTCACAATAACTCAGCATTTCTGCTACAATACAGCATAATGGCACATAGACTTTCCACAACTCTAAGGTAGCTTCGTCATTCAGACTCCTCGGCCTCTAAATTTCAATGTGCTTGATGTGTGACTGCTGTTTCCATCATATGCAAGCAGGTTGCCTGACCAGAGGCGAATCCTCAGGTAGTTATCTAACCACAAGTGTGTGTGTGTTATCCTATACCTCAGTCCTCAAGCAAGTATTACCAGGCAGACATGACCTTTCAATAGAAGAGCTGTTAGGTGGTTGTTACACAGGTAATCTTATTTTCTCAGTGCTTATGCAAATTTTACCAAAAAATGTTTAAGGGTGACTCAGAAGGGAGCGCCACATCATAATCTTAATTTCACGTGATTTTCGTGTGTTGACCTCAGGCCAGTCTCTTTCTGGTCATTTGAATCCCATGGGAAAGCCTCATGAGGATCGTGAGATTTCCTAATTCTTGGTATGAGATTTCCAGTCGACTTTCTCCTCCTGAAATCTGCTAGGCTACTATAAGCCTTTGCAGAACACATTTCAAAAACTGCCTCAATGTCAGTACCTCAGCCTTTTCCCATTTTTCTGAAGCCAGTCTCTTGCAGATTTTTAGTTGGTTGTTTCATGTAGAGAAATTCTTAAGCAGCCGTTCTTTTGGCAATGAAGAGGTATCCTTACAATAAGTCAGCATTTTTCCTACAATAAAACAATATGGCAGCTATGATTTCAACTGCTATCCATTCACTGTGTCACACACTCAGGCTCAATTATCAACTCAGCCAATGTGCAACTTTGGCCTCAACTGACATAGGCCATTTTCCTGACAGACAAAAGTAGAGGCAAATTAAAGATCATTGACTACCTGTATATATCGTTGACCTCATATAAGACTTGCAGTGTGGACATGACTTTCGACTGGAGGTCAGTACGGTCTGTCTCAGCCACCTTTGGTTCCACTCATACTAATTATTTCTCACCATTTATGTGAATTTTCTGTTTTATGCACTCATCATTTCAAGAAAAGCACTACATCATTTTTCGTTGTAAGGATGTGTATTGGTGACATTGACCCTAGGCACAAAGCCTGTCTTTTCCTAACCAAAAGTAGAAGGGAGCCTGGGAAACAATGCATTAAGTCTATCCTCTCTGATTAATAGTAGATAGGATAACTTAAACCACTAAACAAATCTGTCCTCAGGTAATTTGAGTCTCATCTTGAAACCTAGGACCTTGCCTCCTGCCTGCAGAAGAAAAAAAAAGGAGATGGTGGAAAACTGAACCAAGTCTGGACTTTGAAAAGGACATAGTTAAATCTCCCAGGCCCACAACGTCAATACCATTCAATTGGTAACAACATCCAGTCTTGGGACATAGGCCCATAATCATCCAGCCTGGCTCTTGTTACCTGAAGCTCTTGAAGACAACTTTGTCTATAGAACCAAGCTGTCATCTCCTAGGAGGAGGAAGAATGGAGGGCTCGGTGCATGCCTCCATGATTGAAAACATTTATGATAGAATATGGGCCGATTTCACTAACTCTTTGTCATCATAACAGTACATTCAACACAACCTAGTTTCATGTCAAAATTTGCCTTTTAGACAATTATTGAAAGGTGACCATACCTTCCAGCACCTAACTTTTCTTCTGGTAAGGGAAGGTAGTGTGGGCACTAAGAAAACTGGCCAAACCTGGACCATTCTTTAAAAGACTCGATTAGGGAGCTTGGAATCAAAATCAAGTAAGTATTGCTCCCATTTCTTGGAGACTTTGGCCCACAAAATCAGCCTAACTTTACATAACAAATATTTAGGCACAATACTTGGCAAATGGTCACAAGACATTCTTGATAGGAAAAGAAAAGTCGTTGAAAGTCCATGGCCTAGGAGGCAGTCCTCTGCTGGACTGGGGTAAGTTGTGTGGATGTTTGAAAAGTCTACATCACACCAATCTCATATATAAGGTAAACTCATTTTCAGTACAATTCATGCTCTGAAGCCTGGTTCATTCAACCAAATAAAGTGAAAACCTATGGCCACAGCAAAAAAGACTGGTCACTTGGTAGACACCAGATTCATGTGGGGTATTCCCTGATCACCATGTGAATTCCACCAAGTGCTTCCTTGGTTTCTGCAAAATTTTCTAGTGATTTCTAAGTGATTTTCAGGTCATTTCCACCTTATTCTTCTTCCCCTATATTCAAACATGTGTTTTCAAAACTCATCTCATGAACTCTTATTTGCAATATTCAGCATTGTGTCTTTGGCCTTTAAGCAATTCCCTGTCAACAGTAGTGGCCAATGGTCTGTATAAAAGAATATTGTGAGATTTTCACATGAGGCCATTCAGAGTTATACTCACAATGACTCAGCATTTTTGCTTAATTCAGCAAATGGCGCTTATAGTTCACAGCACTCTACAGTAGCTTCCTCAAGCACACTCAGCCTCCAAATATTAACCCAGTTAATGTTTCACAGTAGCTTCCATTGCATTCAAAAAGGTTGTCTGACCACAGATAAAACCTAAGGCCAGTTATTCTAACAACAATTTTCTGTTCACCTTTGCCCCTGTCCTCAAGTGAACATTCTCATGCAGACATGACCTTGCAATTGGAGAGCAGTTAGGTGGCTATGTTACACAGACACTATCATTTTCTCAGTATTTATCTAATTTCACCAAAGAACGGAGAAGGGTAACTCAAAAGTCAGCACCACACCATCAACCCAATATCACTTGACTCCCTGTGATGCCCCCAGGCTTGTCACTTGATGGTCACATGAATCCTGCAGAGAGCCATTGTCAGTATTGCAAGATTCCCAAATTTTGGTGATGCAGTTTCCAAGTGTCTGCCACCCCCTTTCCTCTGCTAAGCTAATATAAGCCTCTTCAGAACACGTTGATGGAACAGCCTTAATGTCAATAATTCAGTTCTCTATCCTCGATGGCTAAGCCAGCTCCTCTTAGATTTGTAGTATAAGGTTTGTATAGAGAAATTCTGAGGCAGCCATTCTTTCTGCCATCAAGTGGTAACCTCACAATGACTCAGCATTTTTCCTACAATAACACAATATGGCAGCAGTTGTTTCAATCACTATTTATTCGCTGCCTCCCTGCACACTCAGGCTCAAATATGAACACAGCCAATGTGTGACTGTTACATATATGACCATAAGCCAGCTGTCCTGACAAAGGAACCTAGAAGCGAATTAAAGATTATTGACTGCCATATACTGTTGACTTTAAATAGGGTTTGAAATGGAGATGACATCGACTGGAGGACAGATAGGTGGCCATCTCGGCTGCCTTTTGCTCAACATAGACTAAAGACTTCTCAGTGTTGATGTGAATTTTCTCAGTGATATAAACTCATCACTACAAGGTGAGCTGTACATCATCCTTCCTTATGAGGATCTGTATTGTTGACACTGGCCCAAGGCACTAGACCTGTCTTTTCCTAATAAAAAGGAGATTGAAGACTGGGAACCAAAGCATTAAGCCTATCCTCACTGAAAACTAGTAAATAGGAGAATTTATTCCAAAGGGCATGCCTGTCCTCATGTAATGTGACATGTATCTAGAAACTGAGGACTTAGTTTCCTGCCTCTATTTTATTTTCAGGAAACAAGATGTTGACTTGGTTTTATAGTTACAATCCCTACCCCAATTGCCAGGAAGAAGATCTAAGAACTTAACCCAGAGTATTTCTTTCCACGTTCTCTGACATAGACTGAAATGGTGGTGTAAGCCCAAGTTCCAAGCCTGGGTTCTGTGAACAAATTCCCTGGATACATAGGTTAAAGCAAAATCCTACTTTTTGGAAGAAAAAAATAATATGAAGACTGTGTAAATCTGAACTAAGCCTTGACTATATAAGAGAGCATTTAAGATTAGGGCCAGTCAAGATCATCCTATTGGTAACAATATGCAGTCTGGAAATCTAGGCCACAAACATCGAGCCTGCCCACCGCTATATGAAACTATTGTGGACACCTTAGCCTAAAAAATCAAGCTATCATCTCCTAGAATGAGGAAGACTGAGGGCTCTGCTACAGTCCAAAGTTTGTCCTCCTTTTAAAATATTTACGATAGAAATTGGGTTGAAGACACCAAACTGTTTCTTCTTAACATTACGTTCAACACAAATTGGTTCCACATTAGCAATTTTCTTTTTATGCAATTATTGAAAGGTGACCATACTTTATAGAACCAAGCCTATCCCCTGGTCAAAGAACATAGCTTGTGCACCGAGAAACCTGGATAAAGCCTGAACTGTTTTGTAAGGTACTCAATTGGAGAGCCTGGAAGTGTGGCCAAGCATTGCTTTTATTTCCAGGAAGAAAGTGGAGACGTTGGCACACAGAATCTCACTTAACTTCACTAAATGTATCTTTACATAAAGGAAGTGGCACACGATCACAAGATCTTCTTGGTAGAAAAAAAATTCGATGAAAGTATAAGGGCCAGGTTGAGTACTCTGCTGCAACTAGGGTAAGTTGTGTGGTTGTTGAATACACAACACCAACCCGGTCGCATTTACAGGTTACATTCAAGTGCAAAACACTTCACATACTGAAGCCTGATTTGTTGTAAGAGGTAATGTGACAACCTACAGCCACAGCAACAAGACTAATCACCTGTTAGACACCAAGTTCCTGCAGGGTCTTTCTTGATCTTCACATGAATCCCTTCAGGTATTGATGTGGCTTCAATGTAATTCCCTGGTGATTACTACCTAATTTTCAAGTGACTTCCACCTTATTCCTCTTCCCTATTTTCAACAAGTGTTTTCAAAACATGTCTCATAAACTCTTATTTTCAATATTTTAGCATTGCTTCTGTGGCCTTTAAGCAATTTCTTCTTGACAGTAGTAGCCTAAGGTTCACCTTCAAGAATAGCGTGGATCTCCCACCAGAACCTTTAAGGGTTATGCTCACAATGACTCAGCATTTCTGCTACAATACAGCTTAATGGCACTTAGAGTTTTCACTGCTCTATGGTACATTCTTCATTCAGACTCAGCTTCTAAATTTCATTGTGGTTGATATGTGACCCCTGCTCCCATTGTATACAAGCAGGTGACATGACCAGAGACGAAACTTCAGGGCAGTTACCTAACGATAAGTGTGTGTTAGCCTATGCCGTAGTCCTCAAGCATGTCTTCTCATGCAGACATGACCTTTTGAATGAAGAGCTATTAGGTGGCTGTGTTACACAGGTAATCTTATTTTCTTTGTGCTTATGTGAATTATACCAAAGAATGTAGACAGTAACACATAAGTGAGCACCAAATAGTCACTCCAATTTCACATATTTTTCATGTGTTGCCCTCAGGCCAGACTCTTTCTTGTCACATGAATCCCATAGAAAAGCCACTTGAGTAGTATTGCGAAAGTTCCTAATTCTTGATACGAGATTTCTAGGCGACTTCCACCTCATTACCTCTGTTGGTATAATACAAGGTTTTCAGAACACGGTATCAAAACTGTCTCAATGTCAGTGTCTCAGCTTTTCTTCCATATTTATTAAGCCAGTCTCTAGTAGATTTTTAGTCTTTGGATTGATATCGAAAAATTAAGAAGCTGTTCTTTTTGCAATGAAGAAGTATCCTCACAATGACTCAGTATTTTTCCTACAAGCTATATGGCAGCTATGGTTTCAACCATTATCCATTTGTTTCCTCCCAGCACACTCAGGCTCAATTATGAACATAGCCAATGTGCAACTTCTGTCTCCACTGACATAGGCAGTTTTCCTGACAAACATACAAAAGAGGAGGTGAATTAATAATCATTGACTACCTGTATATACCATTAATCTCACATAAGATTTGCAGTGTGGACATGACATTCGATTGGAGGTCAGTATGAAGTCTGTCTCAGCAACCTTCTGTTTCATGCATACTAATGACTTCTCAGTGTTGATGTGAATTTTCTAAGGTACATGCACTCATCACTTCAAAGATAGCACTACATAATCTTGCCTTGTAAGGATGTGGATTGGTGACATGGGCCCAAGGTGCAAGGCCTATCTTTTCCTAACAAAAAGTAGAAGGGAGACTGGTAACAAAGGCACTAAGCTTATCCTCTTTGAAAACTTGTAGATAGGATGACTGAAACCACAAGGCAAGTCTGTCTTAATGTAATTCGAGTCTTTTCTCATAACCTAGGATCTTGCCTCTTGCCTGCATTTCCTACTGGGAACCAGTGTGCTGTTTTGGTTACAGTTACAATACCTACATCTATTTCCAGAAAGTAGATTTGATAAATTAGCCAGAGCATTTGTTATGACCTTCTCCGAAATAGATTGAAATGGTGGCATAAGCCCACAATTCCAAGCCAGTGCTCTGTGAACAAATGTTGCCTGAAGTCCTTGTCTCAATGCAAAAGACTCCTGTAGGGAAGACAAAATAAAATGGAGACTGTGGAAATCTGAAGCAAGCCTGGACCTCCTACAAAATAAAACATAATTAAGGCTCAGACCCACAATATGAAGATCATGCAATTGGTATCAATGTCCAGTCTCAAGACCCAGGCCCACAAACACCCAGCCTGGCCCTTGTACCTGAAACTCTTATGAATACCTTGCCCTATAGAACCATGGTGTCCTCTCCTAGGAGTAGGAAGAATGGAGGACTCAGTGCAAGGCTGTACTCTCTTGAAAGCATTTATGATAGAAATTTGGCCAATGGCACCAAGCCTGTGTCATCATAACAGTATATCCAGCACAACCTGGTCACAAGTCACCAATTTTCTTATTACACGATTATTGAAAGGTGACCATACTTGCAGCACCAAGCCTTTCTTCTGGTAAGAAAAAGTACTGTGGGGACTCAGAAATTTAGCCAAATCTGGACTTTTCTTTAAAAAACTTAATTGAGAAACTTGGAACCACAACCAATTATTGCTCCTATTTCTCGGAAGACAACTGGAGACCCTGGCTCACAGAATTTAGCCTTACTTTACTTTAGGGATCTTTAGATAGAGGACATGGCACATGGTCACAAAACCTTCCTGGTAGGAAAAAATGTGGAAGTAATTCCATAGCTCAAGACCCAGTCCTCTGCTGGAACTAGGGTAAGTTGTGTGGACATTTGAATACACAACACCACACCAGTCTTATTTACAGGGTACACTCAAGTACAAAACTATTCACAAACAAAGCCAATTTCATTTTTAGTATATATTACATAATATGTATTCTCCCTGACATGAGGGATAGAGCAATAAAAAAATAGATCCTTGCCCTCATGAACTTTAACCATTCAATATGTGGTGACAGATAATAAAAATTATTAAACTGATAAATATATAGCACTTAGCTAGTAATAAATGCTGTGGAGAAAACTAAAGTGAGGAAAAGATCAGTGGTATAAGAAGTAGGATATTCTACAATATCCCAAAGTGCCCTGCTCTTTGCTCAATTGATTATGAGCAAATTTATTTTGAAAACTGAACATCGGCGCAAAATGTTTTAAACCATTTAAAATAATAAATCATGTTTTCTAAATAATCAATATATTACCTGCTTTTATTCTCATGTTCATAGCAGAATATGAAGAATAATGAGATGCATTACATCATAAAAAGTATAATAATCTATTAAGATCATAAATTACTGATTAAAAAATGTATGTTTTTTTGTTATACAGAATTTTTGGAGTCCTTTAGTACAATAGAGGGCCATGTGAATTCATGGTGAGGGGAATAGTATGCATTGCTCCAAAATGTAATTGATTATGGAAACATTAATTTCAGGAGAATTAAAAATGATACTAGAATTTCAAGGTATGTGCTAGGATAACACTGATGTTGATCATTTCTAGAACACAATTTCCAAAAGCCAGTATGTCATCACTTTTATGATTACTCTTATTATAAGTAGTGTTTTTTAAATAACAGTGTTTTATGTTTATTTTTTAAATTTTTATTAAGTTTATTGGGGTAACATTGATTATATAATTTTATAATTATATAATTTTCAGGTGTACATTATAATTTGATGTCTATATATTCTATTGTATGATGATCACCCAAACCAGTTTCCTTCAGCTGATCCCCTTTACCCACTTCACCCTCCCCCAAACACCCTACCCTCTGGTAACCTCTAGTCCATTGTCAATTTCCCTGAGTCTCTGTTTGTCCTGTTCATTTGTTGCTTTTAGTTTATATACCACGTATAAATGATATCATGTGATCTTCTACTTTTTCGGTCTGGCTTATTTTGCATAGCAGAATTATCTCAAGGTCCACCCATGTTGTCACAAATGACAGTATTCATCTCTTCTTTTGCTGAGTAATACTCCATTGTATATATATATATATATATTCCATTGTGAATATATATATATTTACAGCTTCTTTAGCCAGTCGTCTATTGTAGGACACTTCAGTTGCTACCATGTCTTAGCCACTGTGAATAATGCTGCTATGAACATTGGTGTGCAAATATCTTTTTTGGGTATGATTGTTCAAGTCTACCCGGTAGATGATAGATTGCTGGATCATATATTAGATCAATTTCTTAGTTTTTGAGGAACCTCCATAGTGTTTTCCATAGTGGCTGTACCAATTTGCAGTCCCACCAGCAGTGTATGGGGAGTCCTTTTCCTCTGCATCCTCTCCAACATTTGTTATTACTTGTCCTGTTGAGTATAGCTATTCTAACAGGTAAGATGGCATCTCATTGGTTTTTATTTGCATTTCCCTAATAGCTAGCGATGTTGAGCATCTTTTCATATGTTTGTCCTCTAGGGAGAAGCATTCAGGTCCTCTGCCCATATTTTGATTGGATCATTTGTTTTTTGTTGTTATTGAGTTGTATGAGTTCTTTGTATATTTTGGATATTAGGCCCTTATCAGAGCGTTGTTTGCAAATGTATTTTCCCATTTAGATAGTTATCTCTTTACCTTGTTGAGGATTTCTTTGTCTGAGTAGAAGCTTTTTAGTTTCATGTCATCCCATTCATTTATCTTTGCTTTACTTCCCATGCCTTTGAGGTTCAAATTCATAAAATTCTCTTTAAGTCCAAGGTCCTTGAGTTTCATTCCTGTTTTCTTCTATGCATTTTGTTTTTCAGGTCTTATATTCAGGTCCATTAATCCATTTTGAGTTAATTTGGTGTGTGGTGATAGACAACATCTAGTTTCATTCTTTTGCAGGTGGCTTTCCATTTTCCCAGCACCATTTATTGAAGAGGCTTTCTTTCTCCACTGTATATTTTTGGCTTTTTTGTCGAAAATTATTTGCCATATAACTGTGGGTTTACTTCTGGACTCTCGATTCTATTTCACTGGTCAGTGTGTCTGTTTTGCTGCCAATACAATGCCGTTTTCATTACTGTCACTTTGCAGTAATTTGAAATTGGCAGAGTGATGCCTCAGCCTCATTCTTTTCTTCTCAGATGGCTTTGGCAATTTGGGTCTTTTGTGCTTCCATACAAATCTGATGATTTTTGTTCTATTCTTTAAAAAATGCCAATGGAATTTTGATGGAGATTGATTAAATCTGTATAATGCTTTAGGTAATAAGGTCATTTAACTATATGTTTCTTCCAATCAAGAACATGGAATATCTTTCCATTTCTTTGTATCTTCGATTTCTTTTAATAGGGACTTTTAGTTTTCATTATATAGGTCCTTCAGTTTCATTAAATTTTTCCTAGGTATTTTATTCTTTTTGTTGCAATTGCAAAAGGAATTATTTTTTTCCACTTCTTTTTCTGATTTTTATTAGAGTATAGGAACGCTATGGATTTTTGAACATTGATTTTGTATCCAGAGACTTTACTGTATTTGCTTATTGTTTCTAGTAGTGTTCTTGTGGATCTTTAGTTTTCTATATAGAGAATCATGTCATCTGCAAATAGTGACAGTTTGACTTCTTGTTTTCCTATTTGGATGCCTTTTGTATCTTTTCTTGCTTGATTGCATTCACAAGGACCTCCAATGTTATTTTGAATTACAGTGGTGATATTGGACAGCCTTGCCTTGTTCCTGATCTTAGAGGGAAGTTTTTAGTTTTTCACCATTAAGTATAATATTGGCTGAGGGTTTGTCATATATGGTCTTTATTATGTTAAGGTACTTTCCTTCTATGCGATTTTGTTAAATGTTTTGATCATAAATGGATGCTGTATCTTGTCAAAGGCTTTTTCTGCATCTATTGATAGGATCGTATGATTCTTATTTTTTAATTTGTTTATGTGGTGTATCACATTAATCGATTTGTGTATGTTGAATCATCCTTGTGCCCCTGGGATGAGCCCACTTGATCATGGTGTATAATCTTTTTAATATGTTGCTGTATTCGTTCACTAGTATCTTATTTAGGATTTTTGCATCTGTGTTCATGGAGATATTGGTGTGTAGTTTTCTTTTTTTGTGTTATCTTTAGCAGTTTTTAGTATCAGAGTAATATTGGTCTCATAAAATGAATTGGAAAGTATTGCCTTCTCTTGGACTTTTTGGGAAGAGTTTGAGGAGAATAAATATTAAATCTTCTTGAATGTTTGGTAGAATTACTGATGAAGTCATTTGGTCCTGGAATTTTACTTTTTGGTAGGTTTGTGATAATTGGTTTCCATTTCCATACTGCTAATCGATCTGTTTAGATTTCCAGTTCTTGATGCAGTCTAGGAGGGTTATATCTTTCTAAGTACTGGTCCATTTCTTCTAGGCTATTCAATTTGGTGTTATATACTTTTTCATATATCTTGCATGATCCTTTGTTATTCTGTGATGTCAGTCAATAATTTCCACTCCTTCATCCTTGATTTTCTTTATTTTGTCCCTTCTCTTTTTCTTTAGTGAATTGATCCAGGGGTTGTCAATTTTATTAACCTTCTTAAAGAACCAGCTCTTTGTTGTATTTATTTTTCTATTTTTTTTGTTTTCAATTTCATTTATTTCTGCTCTAATTTTGATATTTCTTTCCTTCTGCTGACTTTAGGCTTCATTTGTTCTTCCTTTCTATTTTTTTTAAGATAAGCATTAGGTTGTTTATTTGGGCTCATTCTTGTTTTTGGAGATAGGCCTGTAATGATATGAACTTTCCTCTTATGACCACTTTTGCCATGTCCCAAAAGTTTTGATATGTTGTACTATCATTATCATTCATTTCTATGTATCTCTTGATCTCTCTTTTTATTTCTTCTCTGACCCAGTTATTCTTCAGTAGCATGCATGTATTTGTGTTCTTTCTGATTTCTTTTTGCAGTTGATCTCTAGTTTCAAAGCATTATGATCAGAGAATATGGTTGGTATGATTTCAACCCTCTTATATTTGTTGAGGCTATCCTGTGTCCCAGTATGTGGTCAATTCTTGAGAATGTTCCATGTGTACTAGAGAAGAATGTATAAGCAGCTTGGAAGGTTTTGTAACTGTCAATTATGTCCAGTTGGTCTAATGTCATTTAAGGATGTTATTTCCTTATTGATTTTCTGTTTGGATGATCTGTCCATATACGAGAGTGGGGTTTTTAGATCCCCTACTATGATAGTGTTTTGGTGTGTTTCTCCCTTTAGTTCTGTAGTAATTGCTTCTACATATTTCAGTGTTCCCTGATTGGGAGCATAGATATTAATAAGTGTTATGTCTTCTTGTTACATAATTCCCTTTCTCATTTTGAAGTGTCCCTCAGTATCTTTCTTTACTTTTTATTTGGAAGTCTATTTGTCTGATATTAGTACCACTACTCCTGCTTTTCTCTGAATGCCATTTGCTTAAAATATCATTTTCACCCTTCCACTTTAAGTCTATATTTGTCTTTGGAGCTGAGATGTGTCTCCTGGAACAGCATATGGCAGGTTTTGTTTTTTGATCCATTATGCAACTCTGTGCCTTTTTAGTGGTGAGTTCAGTCCATTTACAATTAGGGTGATTATTGAAATACAAGATCTTCTTATAGCTATTTTATGTTTGCTTTCCAGTAGCTTGGTGTTTCCATTGCTTTCTTGTCCTTGTGTTTCTGTTTTCTTTATTTTGGTTGACTATGGGTTTTGCCTCTGATTCTTCTTTTATGTTTTATGTTATATACTTCAGTTCTGACTCTATGATATGTGGTTATCGTTACAAATATGAAAAAGATAGTTATTTATTTTCAGTCTTCCATTTTCTTCTGTGTGTGCCTTATCTCCTGTTCCCTTTGTGAATTTGGGTTCTCGAATCCTCCCCTTTTCAGTCATTGTTATTTCAATTTGTTTCTATGTATGCTGAACATTTATTACTATCTTGCTGTAGCAATTCTCATCTTATTATTTAAGCTTAAAATGCCCTGTTCTTAGTAAGGGTTGCACTCCTCTGCTTCTATTTGCCTGATAGTCACTTTACTCCTAATTAAGTATTTTGTTGTTGTTATTTTGTTTTAGGTGAGCTTGAACCCTTTCAGAATTTCCTGTAGTTTAAGCCTTGTAACGGACAATTTCTTCAATTTTTGTATGTCTGAAAAGGTCTTAATTTCTCCTTCATATCTAAAGGAGAGCTTAGCTGGAAACATTATTTGTGGCTGATATTTCCTTTCAGTTAATAGTTTAAATATTTGGTTCCATTCCTTTCTGGCTTGTAAGGTTTGCGCTGAGAAGTCTGAAGATAATTTAATGGGTTTTCCTTTATACATTATCATTTTCTTCTCTGGCTGCCCTGAGAATTCTATCTTATCATTGATTTTTGATAACTTTAATACAATGTGTCTCGGTGAAGGCCTTTTTGGGTTTAGATAATTGGGTGTTCTTTTGACTTCTTGAATTTCAAGCTCCAGCTCATTCTTTAGATTTGGGAATTTCTTGCCACTATTTATCTGAGAATGCTTTCTAGTCCCTGCTCCTTTTCCTTGCTTTTGGTAATGCCCATTATTGTTATGTTTCCTCTCCTGATGGTATCAGCTAGTTCTTGTATTTCTCTGTCATTATTTTCATACTTCAGTTTCTCTCTTCTTCCTTCTGATTTATTTCTAGATTTCTGTTTTCGACATCACTGACCTTTTTCTCCATTTGGTCCACTCTATTTCCCAACCTTGCTATGTCTTTTTCAGCTCTTGTAGTGTGTTCTTCATCTGCAAAATTTGTGGGTTTTTTTAAGGGTTTTGATCTCCTTGCTCTGCTCATCCAGCTGTTTTTTGCAATTTCTGAAATAGTTGAAATGACTTGTTTCGGAATTCACTAAGTTTTTCAGAAGTATCATCCTGAATTCTCTGTCACTTAAGTCGCATATTTCTATGGCTATAAGCTCATTTTCTGGAGATTTTTTTCTTTCTTTCAGAGATGCCTTGTCAGCTTGGTTGTTCATGCTGTTTAATAGACTATTTCTCTGCCTGGGCATTAATGGGAGTGTATTCTGTCTTTTTTCCAGAAAGAAGATTTATTATATAAATGTCTCTCTTTAGCTTGCTGCAAAAAAAGGCACTTTTCTTTTGGTTTCAAGTAAGTGATGTCTAAGCCTCTTGGCTCCCTACTTTATATAGAGCCTAATATATTTTATTTTCTTGTAGATTTTAGTCACACTCACTACTCTCAATTTCAGTTCCTGTCAGTGTTGGCAACAGTTTTGGTAGCCTTCGCTCAGATTCCCCTGTTCAGGGAAGTTGCTGCAACTTACCCCTTCCCCTCCTCCTGTAAGTAGCTCTGGCAGCTGCGAGAGATAGCTTCTTTATTAGTTCAAGTCCACCGCCTGACATCTAGGGCTCTTATGAACAGATCACATGCTCATACATGCTAGTGTGCAGCTTGGGTGTTTTTTGTTCATTTTTAGATGTTCAGCTTATTGTCATTTCAGAGGGAGAGATCTGCAGAAGTCTCTCATTCTGCCATGTTTTCCAGCCAGTGCCTTTTAAAGAGAATTCTTTTTCCTTTTAGTATAAAGAAAATGACCAAGGAATTGTACTTCAACTATTGATAGGTTTGGAATTAATAATATCACAGGTGTTTTCTATGTGAATGCCCCTCTGGACTATGAAACAAGGATAAGCAATGTGCTTCATGTCCAAGCTGACTCCCTGGAACTGGTCCTCACCAATTGCTGAGTTCCTTTGAAAAGTAAGTTATATTATTTCAGGAACGTTCAACAAAGTGATGGTGTTCTGCTCATCGTTTAATGAAATGTATATGTCTAAAATTTCTCAGTGAAGAATGTAGGAAAATCATGAACACTCAGAGATGGTTTTCCATTTATTTAATTTCTACTAGAGGTTTTCGTAGTCCTGAAATATCAAGACAATAGCACACTATTTCGAGACTTTGTGTATAATATCGTAGAACACCATCATTATTTGAGTATGGTAGATGATAAACCTTATTCTCATTCTGCTGTATATTGTTAATGGGTGTTTGATTGCTAAACATTCCATAAATTGTGTTGTGTTGTTTCTGGTACTTATATATTTTCTTAGAATAGAAGAAAACACACATTAAAATTAGTGACTAAGATTTATCAACTTGCATTATATTTAATCCACACCTATTTCTAGAAAATGAAAATTATTATCTCCACTTTACAAAGGCATGATGAGAAAAGGTTAAGAGATTTTTCAAAAAATTAACATTTTCTGTAAATAGAAAGTTGAAGATTTAGTCTCACATCTTTTAACTCTGAAATCTTT
Source organism: Eonycteris spelaea (assembly GCA_003508835.1). Lineage (NCBI taxonomy): Eukaryota > Metazoa > Chordata > Mammalia > Chiroptera > Pteropodidae > Eonycteris > Eonycteris spelaea. The sequence continues at coordinate 564,286 of PUFA01000412.1, read as the reverse complement.
CTTCAACATTTCAGTTTGAGAAGCAAGTAAAAGCCAATTTGTGAAGTGGGCCAGGATAGATTCTGTGAGATATTACTGATAATGGGATAAATGCTATCCTTTTTCTATTCATTCAGGTAATACTCCTTTGCACTTAAACAATCATCTTTTTTGTTTTTTTTTAATTACACCACTGTTTTTAGAATCTAGGAGACCCAGGAAAGCCAAATTTCATCTAATGATTAGTAGAATAGAAACTCAGGAAAAGCACGAAGTTGGAAACAGGATCTGAAACACTTACTTTTTACTCTGAGGGTCATTCTGGATATACTATCACAACACTCCAGCAATCAGCATTTTTAGAAGGGGGAAGAGGACAAAAAGAAGAGAGCCAGAGCAAGTGTATACACATGTATGAATGCCAGTGGAAGAGAAAGGAGAGTAAGATGAAAGTAAATGGAAGAAGAGCCATGATGAAATTTCATGTCTGAGTTCAATTGATGATCATTCAAAATAAATCACTCCTTTCCTTTGATTCACATCTCACTTACTGATCTAGCATTGAAGGCTGCAGAGTTACAATCAAATCATTTGAAAAAAAATCAGGTTATACACAGTGTGTCTTCAGAATTAAAGGAATTAAGTTGTGTTTTATGATTGCATAATTCAATTTTTTAAAAATAGCAGACCAGTTCTTTGAGTTTTTCATATCTTTACACTGCAAGCAATTATATTTTTTATAAAATCTAAGGCATCAACAGATGAGGGTTGGTCTAATTTACATTATGTAAACTACTTTATTGTAAATAAAAATAACTGTAAAATTTCATGGAAACCTGTATTTGTCATCCTTCTTTGAAACAAATGAGTAGTTAAATTTAACAAGAAAATTTTGGTAAATATTTAGGTTGTAGAACTTGGTATTTTTTACAAAATAGCTCTGATTTCTAAAACTAGAAATATATTTAGTACTCATATATGAATATAATACAGCTGAGTCTCATTACTGTAATTTAAATCTAGGATAATAACAATTTACCTAACGCACACATGTATCCTTGTATGTGCTCCATTGTGCATGTAGAGGTGAGGAGTAGCGAATTCAGGAATTATTCTCTCAAAAAATCGTGAAGCCTAAATACTAACTATTAGTTGGTTTAATGCCTGATTCTTGAATATTGTTACTAACATTTTATGACTAACTTTTGCCTCTTCAGTGTGAAATACAAACTCATGTAGTTCTAATGCAGTTTTATTTATTAACATGACTGTTAATGACCTATAATCTATTCCTAGTTTTTAGCTATGCAAATAAGATCATTATATAAATTAAGGTTAATAAATTGTTTAAAGGTTCATCTTTACTTCAGAATTAGCTGCCCTATGGTTTTGAGCTGTACCACATATCATGTGAATGAGGATAATAAACAGTATAAAATGAAATTATTAAAGAAATATTTCATTGTGATTTCTGTTTCAAGATGTTCTTAATGAAATCATTTGCAATGTAAGTTTTACCTTATGCTGTAAATGAATTTAATATTTAAATAAAAATTAATAATAAAATAGAAAAAGTTTAGAATTCATCTCCAAAATTTAACATCAGCAGCATTTAAAGTATTTTAATATTTTAGCATGGAACATTTTAAACATAAATAAAATTACAGAGATGTTACAATGAACCACCATATATCAACTACTCGCTTCAACATTATCGAGTCCTGAGAAATCTTTTTTTCCATACTTCTCACTGTTCCCTCATTCATTCACCTGTAAATATTTTAATATGTATGTCTTAAATATAAGTACTGGAAAAAATCAATCACAATACATTCCTTACTTCCCCCCACAAATTAACAAATAGCCTTCATATCAACAAATATCTTGTCAATATGTATATTAAAATTTTATTCACATCAGTATTCAAATAAAGTCCATCTATATATTGCAATAGGTTTAGAGGTCTTTTAAGTCTTTTTAACTTAAAGGCTTCAGTACTGTCATTTCTTTTATTCACCTTGTTTAAAACACCAGATTTCTGAAGTCTGAATACTGAATTCATGGAATTGTTTCACAGTCGATGAATTTGAGAGAATGGGAATTATTGGCACTCTGATTTTCAAACTGTGTTAGCTGTCACCAAGTTTAGGATTAAGGATTCACTTGATTGTATTAAGTTTCTTAATCCATGGCTTCTAGATACAATTTTCCCTTCCCCAACTACTGGCTTTTATCTTTTAAACTCCATTAATCATATTTGGAAGTAGTGGGTAACATAAATATATGATGAACTGAATAAAATAGTTCAAGTTAATAAAATAGTTCAAGTTAACAGATAGCACTTTTAAATTTTCCAAGAATTGATAAATAAACATAGATGAATGGCTAAGTAATTTTGGACAACTAGTTCATTAGACAACTGCTAAAATAAAAGTAATAAATTAAAGAGAAAGTATATTCCAATAAGTCACAAATACTATATCTTTTGTGTATTGTTGTTGTTATTTTCTATTCAGCAAAATCTAGTCTTAGCGCATCGTATTCCTAAGGAGAATACAAAAGGTCAAGTGAATGACTTCAGAAGTGATTTTGTGTAAAATACTCTTTTGGGGAAAACAAGTTGTAAAGTATTTGCATTCTCTTTCTCATCCCCCAGATGTTCAAGCCCCCAGAAAAGTAGGTTGTGAGGATACATACTTTCTTTCAATTGTAATGTTGGCAACCAGAATATGACCACCAGTCCCTATGATTCTGAGAGCACAGTGAATTCATGTATGAGACCTGTTAGGTAATCTAGAGTGTAAACTATAGGGCTGAAAAGCTGTTCTTATGGCTGGAGCATAGGGACATCACAGCGACTTCAAAAGAAGCCATTACTGATAGAATTATGCAGGCAAAGAGCCTGTGACTGTTACCCAAAGTCCAGATTTGAGACACACGCAAATGCTAGATTTTTGTGGATCCTCTTTAACAAGATCACCTGGAGGAATGATGAAAATGCAAACAGCAAAAGCTGGAGATGAACTGCTGAATTTCTCCTGAAGTGATAAAATGACAAGATAACTGATTAAATGAAATGTGCTGCCCAAATCAAGTTGCTGCAGGAGAGCCTCTAGTGCTGAAAGCGTCCCATGGACGATGTCTCTTTTGAACACAGGTCTGACTCAAAGCATGTTCAACCATATCACAACAGTAATATTTAATTTGGAAATTTCCTTCCTACCTTACCAATCTTTTCTCCTCAGTCTCCAACTGCAGATGTGTTAAAAAAGCAGCTTCTAGTAAACTGACAAGGAGGTGAGAAACAGAGAAAAAAGAATTCTTTTACAACCTCTTTTCTAAAAGCAGTAGACTTTCCAAGAACATATTTTAGATGGGAAAAGCAAAAAGTTACCATGAAATGAATTTTGAAATATTAACTGATATATTGAAATAGAGTATCTTTTATTTTTAAAGCTTACCACGATCATAGCAATTTCTATTAATTACAACCACATTTATAAGAACTCATGAGGATTCTTCAGCTTTCACTCAACAGCAGAAGAAATAACTATCTCAAATCAGTAGACTGCAGGAGATTGTAGAAAAGAAAAAAATAGACTTTATGGTTATATTTCATAAGTCCATATTAAACATACTGATATTTCAGTGTGGCTGGAGAGCAAAATACAGTTGAAACCTTTGTAATAAATTTAAACTCCATGAGGGCAGAGTTTTTTGTCTATGTGTATTTATATACCCCAATAGCTGAAAATTCACATCACATGAATATACTCAACAAAGGCTTGTCCAGTAAAGTAGTAAGTCTTCAAAGTTAAGGCCAGATTATGAAGGGATTTGAACATCAGGCTAACAGTATGCAAATAAGCAACATATATACCACCTATAGTTCCTATGCCCTAGTGGACTTCTCACTTTTTCATTGTTATAATTTAGGTAGTCATTAAGGCAGATGGAGCCAGTGCAATATCTTAATTATGGGAATGTGCTTAGGAGCTGCCTCCCAGTGCTTGATATTACGGGGACTCTGAAGAGTTTTGGAGAAATTCTCTCCCTCCACATTTATAGTTGGAAAGTAAAGGTTGATTTCTCAGTTCTTCACCACAAACTCTCTGGTCTTCCAGATTCCTAGTTTTTACTTCTCTTTTGCTGGTCCATTTTGTCAAGTATCCATAATTTCTTCTTTGGCTAACCTGATTATTTGGCCCCCATTAATTTTTATCAAATAATTATCTTCATTTTATGAATTTAAGGTAAATGTGAATGAATTTATGTTTTTAATATGTTATTTCAAAATTATGAATCCTTTTTTGTTCTCGTCTATGATCTCGTCTATGACTCCCCAGACTAACTCAACTTCTTCTGGGTTCAGTACAGAGTATAATTGGTCCCAAAAAGCCTTCAAGAAACTTGTGTTCAGAAGAAACTTATATGAATATTACTGCCACAAAATCATCCACATCTTCATATTTGATGTAGAACGAAAGCAACAATATGCATCTTTATAGCTCAGTTTGATTATTGGGTGCTACAATTGAAGTGAAAATTTTCTTTTATGGTAAAATGATAATTATTGTCAAACGTGGAAGAAAAAAACCATAGTTTTGTATAAATATGTCATTGTGTTTTGCTTCAATAACTAGACTTTCAATCAGAGATAAAAGGCAGCACAATTAAGATACACCTTAATGATGATAGAACAACTCCAATGCTATTGATTTCATTTTATGGTTTTGCTTTAGGGTACAACTTGTAATACATTTCATTATCTTGCCTCTTCTAGTTCCAACAGAAGGTCTGTGACAAATAATGCTAACGACTCTTTACTTATGATTCACTTACAAAAGCATTCCTCATATAACTTGAATAACATTGCAGAATGTTATGTTATTTTTTCAGTCCTAATATCTCAGGTATGTTCAAGGCCTTCTATTTCTAACATAAACTTATGGCCACAGTTTTAGAAATTCTATTCAAACTTTATTACTTTAAAAAGTTATAGATTGCTTTATGACAATTGATACCATAATGTTCTTTGTGATATTTTTGCCTCAAACACTCTAGACATCTTATATAACCAATTGAAAAAAATTACATGTTTAATACAACAACTCTATCTCTCCAAGAAAATGATCCCATTGTGAAAAACGACTTTGTTGAAAATTTAATTTTAAAATGGCTATGGAATTTTATTAATATATTTATGAATCCCAATACATTAAGGCCATATTATTCCCAAAATTGATTTGCTGAATGTGTGACAGTGATTTGCAATTTACCTTTCATAATTTATAGATTATAATACATATTTCTTCAAATATAATACAAAGGACAATCATGTTTCATGAGAAAAACATTTTATATGACTTCCATGTACAATTAAATTTAAAATATTTTAGAGTCAAGGAATGAATAAAGTGGTTCTCCTTAACTTATACTAAGAGTAAGTAATGGGGCCAAAACTTAGGAGTTATATTTTTTTCATTCTTAGAAACATCTGTTCAATTAATAAAGTTAATAATTTAATTTTTTTTAGCCATTTTAGTCCAAACATAATTCGGGATTCAAAATAGTTTATTCTCTGGTTCACAGATATTTTTGCAGCTTTCTATTCTGTTTCTGAGACCAGTAACATTTGATTGATGATAAAGCCCAGGACTATAAAATCAGAAACTCCTATTTTTAAAGGATTTAAAAAATTTCTTCAATTACACTTGACATACAACATTATATTAGTTTCAGGTTACTACATACTAAATAGACATTTATATAATGTATAAAGTGATCACCCCAATAAATATAATACCTCTTTTTACACATATGCAGGTGCCAGACCTGACTGGCCCAAGGTCTGGGTGTTCCAAGGTTTGGCTGTGATCCAGGCCTGTGGCTAGTGATAAGACCCCAGACTTAGAAAATATGTAAACATAATTTAACTTATTGCATCATGCATATGTGGCTGAATGTCATTTTTGTACTCTGCTATGTGAGGAGACATTCAGTCCCCTGGAGAGTAGAAAGAAGGGAAGAAAAAAGGGGAGAGCAGAAGGGGAGCTCAAGAAAGGGGAGCAGGGTAAGTGCGTGCAAGACTACATGTCTTGTGCAATAGACTGTACTTCCCAATAGAACTGCACTTCCCAACTGCACAATAAAGTTGGTGCCTGCCAGTTCATCTTCATGTCTGCGTCTTGTGCATTCTTCCAACTGGGCCTCTCACCACTGAACCTTCCCTTCTGGATCAGCAATATCTCTGACCCTGACAACATACATAATTATTATAATACTATTGACTATTCTCTTTATACTATACTTTACATCCCCATGACTATTTTGTAACAACCAATTTGTACTTCTTGATCACTTCCTTCCATATACCCATGCCCCCAACACCTCCTCCCATTTGGCAACCATCAAAATGTTTTTTCTATCTATGAGCCTGTTTCTGTTGCATGTGTTAATTTTTTTTTTCGATTTTGCATATAAGTAAAATCATATTTGTCTTTCCCTGAGTTATTTTACTCAGCATAATACCCTCTAGGTCCATCCATGGTAGAAAACTCCCATTTCAATAGAGGCAAACTATGCCTTACTTAATATGGGAGAAGAATCACATAGAAGGAATGTGAATAGGATAAACCTTTAGAAGTCTCATTTTCTCAGCTTCAGTAGGGTTCTCAATTCTGTTTTGCATGTCATTTTCTAAATCACTCTGCAAATAAAACTGTAAACAGTAGAGCTGAAACTTGCTAAATCAGATACATTATAGAAATAGGAACATTTCCATAAATGGAAAACTGATCCATTATTTAGATAACATAAGCATAAAATTAATTTTAGCCATTAAAATATGGAGAAAAATTATCACAATTTTCTCATAAATATATTAATTGTTATTATTATTTATGAGAGTAATAATTGACCCTTCAAAGTCTATTGTTCTATAATCAAAGTCAGGTCTTCACTATAAAGGAAGATAACACTGATATTTTTAATATTATGCTATGGATTTAGTACAGCTTTTAAGTCATTTCATTTTTTTTAACCTCATAACAAATGGAAAGTGAACACTCTTTTCTCTTAGTGACATAGTCTATTTGACCAGCCTTAACAAGCTGCTGAAGTTCTGGGTTGAAAATGCTAACAAATATATAAAAGCTTCCCATTAATGAGACATAAAATAAATTTCAACATTATTTTTATATAATAGAAAGAAATATTGGGGAAAGAATCACATAGAAGGAATATAAATAGAATGAACATTTAGAAGTTTAATTTTCTAAACTTCAATGGGATTCTCAATTCTGTTTAGCTTGGCATTTCCTAAGTCACTGTGTTTCTCAGTTCCATATTGACTATTTCCCTTTAATCTCAAGGAATAACTACACCTTGCTGTTTCAGCTTGCACTATTACCACTAAAGTGCCCTTCTTTCATTGTTTTGGGATAAACTCCTCTTTTACAAGGCTCAGTTTAAAAGTCATCTCATTTTTGAAACTCTCCTTAATCATCCATTATTCCTGTATCATGGGAAACAAATACATCTGGCCTGTGAGTTCTCAAAGGTAAGGATATAATATTATCCAATTTCATATTGCTCAGTTTCCATCTCAGGAGCACAGGTACTATGTGGGTGAGCTCAGAGAAGGTACAATTTGAAATGGAACCGGAAGGAGAGAAGAGTATAGTTAACAGGATGAAGATGGAGAAGATCTACTTCAGGGGAAAATAGTTTATCCTCCTTGGCTTGTGCAATAGACAATGTACCTAGTAAGTGATGTTTGATGCTGAGAGGGAGAAGAATTTGGCATCTCAATATATGCCTTTTGGGGTATTGGTTATTTTTAGCTGTTTTCTTTTTTTAAGAAAATAAAGATTCAGAAAAAACTTCTGAACTTTTCCAATAACTGCCTGAAAGATGCTAAAGAGTACCTACTCCATAAAAGGTCCTGTTATTGGAGATACCTATAGCTTTATATGAACTAGTTGAGATAGGGAGAAAATAGCAAGGCCCATTTGATCTAAGTCGTCTCTGTATCTCATTGTTAAAGATGGCCCAACAAACATTTGTTTTACAAACATTTGATTATCTATCACCAAGTGAATTCCTGTACTACCCTTTGAAGTCCAAAACCACAATGCTCACTTTTTTTAGCTCAAGATATCCTGTAAGACTTAATTGCAAAATCTGTTATCTGGCCTCACATTCTTATGGAACATTTGTATTTAAATGCATAATAAATTTGGTCATTTTTGTCCTGTTTATTTCTCATAATAATTTGGTTTTTAGTTCTTCCATAAGACCTTAGAAAATAGAAGAAAAATTAATTTTCCACCTTGCTGTGCATGCTCTGATGTTATTTATTGCTCTATTGAACTTTCCCTTTTGATATTTATTATTTACATACAAAAATCATATTGTACTTACTATTAGTGCCTGTTATGTATGACTTTGGCTAAAATTTATGAAATTTTGACTTAGACTAATTAATAGAATCATAATTTTATACTTCTCAGTGATTATGAATTGCATTACACTTACAAAAACATTGACGAATTAAACATAAAATGTTAATAAAATGGCTAGACATATGGCCAAATAGAAAAACTACTGCCTTCTAAGATAGAAATGGTAAATATATGTACAATGTATAGTGGGATTGTGCTGTTTCTGATCCTGAGATCAGATATTTCTTATTATCCTTGATTATATTACATGGACTGGTAAAGCATTGTGGGTCCTCTTATAATTATAATTATTTTACTCTTTAATGCTAGTGTTCTAACTTACAATTTTGTAAAATCAATATAATTTATATGAGACATGAAGACTTGAACTTTATTTCATATTTAATTATGCACAAAAGCCATATATCTTATTTTCAGGAAAATATCCTAAATTGTATTAATGGACATAGTGGGAGATTTACAAGAACAAAGTAAACCAAGCAATTATTACATGTGTTTGTGTGTGCACATACAAATATATAACCTTTTTGCAGACTAATACTTTTTGAGTTATTATTTTGCTTGCAACAAATATTCTCCATTTCTTTTAGAAATACTTGTAATATGAATCTGTTTTCTGTAACAGAGCTCTTGAATCATTATTTTCGTGCTTCAAAGATAACGCCAACACTATACATTAAGTGAATATATGGAGTTCTTGATAAGCATAAGCATTTTTCTTAGTTATGCAAGGGGATAAGTAAGATGACATCATTGTCTTCAAAGAGTTTAGATTCTGGTGGAGAAGCTATGATGCTGAAGCATACAAATAGTAGTAACACCAAAATAGCATGTGGCTAATTGCTGTCAGAGAAACATAGACATGCATGGTTTGAGTGTAAGGAAAATAAATGCTGTGGTGAACTACATAGCTTCTTGATTGAGGAAGGAAGTGGAAACTTTATTGAAGCAAGAACTGGTTTTGTTTGATGCAATTGATTCTGATTCGGGTAGGTGGAAGAGAATGAGAAAGAATTGAGGCAGAAAGGCATCAAAGAACCAAAAGCATCTCACTAGTTTCCCTAACCCATAGAGAGACAAAACTACTTGGTATATACTCAAACACACCATAAGAAGAGCTCAAAACAATGGACTTACAATTGTATTGCTCTTTCTCTTGAAAGGGAATTTGGAAGTGAGGTAAGGAAAAATGCATTGACCATGTAACAATGGGAGCTTCCTGGTCAAGGTAACATATCCTAAAGCAGGGGAGCTGGTGAGGCTAAGCAGCTTGTAACACTGAGAGGCAGTCCAATTCCATTGACCCAATTCTGATCCAATGAACTACTTACATGTTTATCTGTCAAAAGAGAATAATTAATGAGTCTCCAGGACCATTTAGCCCTGTGTCTCTGAGAGACTGGCAGGAGAAAAGAGTAAAAGTCTGAGTTTGGAGAAGCCCTCCATTTAGCAAATGAGAGAAAGAAACAGCCACTGAAGAGGCCATGGAAAAGATCAGTTAACTGCAGTTAATGATGGCCTGTTAGCCAAACGAGAAGAGGAATTTTAAGAGAGGTAGAGGATGGTGAAAAAAATCAAACATTACTGAATTTCAAGAAAGTGGATGACTAAAGAAAATATGTTTAATGACAGTTTGACCAAACAGTAACTACATTTAATGGTAAATAGTGACAACTTTTCTGTGGAACAAACAGAGATATTACAATAGATAAAGAATTTCTTGGCTTTCTATACACAAGAAAATTAATAATTTAGTATATTCTTAAATATTCCTTGATTTTTCTTATTTTTATATTTTTGAGACATGAATTACAGCTCAATTTACATATCATATGCATCCAAAAGCACAAACTGAGTATTTTGTTTCAGAATTAAAAACATAAATTTAGTTTGTCATTCTTTTTTCCTACCTGATTTATTTATTTATTTGTTTGTTTATTTATTTATTTTTAATGGTGATGTTGATTAATGAAATCCAATAAGTTTCATCCATACCCTTTAACAGTAAGGTGCATATATATATATATATATATATATATATATATATATATAATTATATATATTATATGTTACATTATATGTTATATAATATATAATATATATGTGTATATATATATATATATATTATATATATGTTATATTATATGTTATATAATATATAATATATAAGTATTATATATTATTATGTAAGTATTTAGGGCTATATAATTATATATTATCATCACTCTCCTCAGTATTATATATATTATATTATATATATATATATATATATATATATATATATATTTACATTGTGTTTTACCTCCTATAGTTAGGTTTCTTTCTGTCACCACATATTTGACCTAATTTACCTCGAATACCTTCCCCCTCCCACACCCTATACTTTTTGGTAACCACTAGTCTATAGTCCATGTCCATGTGTCTCTCTTTGTTTGTACTGTTCATTTGTGCTTTCAGGTTTATATCCCACATATAAGTAATATCATGTGCTACATGCCAACTGCCACTAAGGGTCGCATGGCAAGCTCCTGCTGGTTGGCCTGCCCGGGTTGAAGGCAGAATCCACAAGAGAACTAGAGCCTCCTATGTCCTACAGGACAGAGCCCCGCATGTCCTTCTGGGCCTAGGAGGCCCAGTCAGCCTGTGGTCAAAGCCTGGTCCAGGGCCCCAATGGCTGAAAGAGGGGGCCTGGCTGTGGCTCATCTCACATGCTTTTCTAAAGAGTGCTTACAGGATCTTTCCTTTGCTCTGAGGTGACCTCATGCTTCAGTCTCACCTTTTCCTCATAATGCTTTGGTAAATTTCAGGTGATTATGTGAACACGGTTGTCCGAGTTGCCCCACATTTCTAGTGGCCAGCTTTGAAATTTGAGCATTTTCGATGCATCAGCTGTGGACAGTAAGATGTATCAGCCACTGTCATACAATCTACCTCCTAGGCCCCTTTCGCCCTCCCCCACCAACATTCTCATCAAATCCTTGACTAGCATTTACCTCTGAACCACTTTGCCTTGCAGAATCAGAGTGTCCTGGTTATTCCTTATGGATTTAGGATTGTTTCATACAGGAATCAGAGCAGAGTTTTAGAGAGAGGCAAATACCCTGACAAGGCAGGTATATCCAACTGTTGGCAACTGCATTGGTCATGGGAGCCATAGTTTCACCCGAATCCCAGGAGATGGGTGCCTTCTCAGTACCCTTTGTCTGCGACAAGAATGTTCACTCTTCCACAATGTTGCCTTTTTTGGTCAACCTTTGAGAAAAGGAGCATCGAGTCAGCATCACTGCTTATTTTTTGTGTCTCCATTTAGGGCTATGTGATCCAGAAAGTGTGAGGCTATAACACCTCTGGCCTTTGAGCAGATGCCTTCTAACTGAGAGTCGAACCCATCCCTTTTGAGTTCTTCTCCTTTTCTAATCAGGGGATTCACGTGTTCCACGTTCTCCTATGAAATGGTCATGCTCCCAGTTTGCCAGTCATTTTCCAGTTTCTCTCATCTTATAGCAATGTCCTTGACTATTATCTCTGACTCAACTGAAATCATCCTGCCAAATCCACAAAGTGATCCAATTTGTCTACAGTTCTGTCATTACCAGAAAGCTCAAATTGGAGTTTGTGCCCTAAACCCTGCTGCATTCTGTCATTTGTAGCAATGAAACCTAGCCGAGATACGTGGCTTAAGAACCTTAGGAAAATTTCAGGTGTGTTGAAATTGAGTCCATTGCTTGCTCAGTTCCAGATGCTTGGTGGTTGACTGTCACCCTGGCGATGAACCTCTTTACAAATGTCGTTGTCATCCCACCAGCCTGAGGCTCTGGTCATCCCCAGTCAGTTATCTGAGCCGAAGAATTCACTTTTGCTTGTTTGCTCCTTTACGTCGTAACCTTTGTCTTAGGTCAACATGGGAATGAAATTAGAAAGTCCATGTTTCTTTCAGTGACATCTTTCCCTTCACTTGGCTGGCTGTGGGTCCAGTTGAAAGAGCCAGGGTCACGGCATGTTAATGTGAGGTGTTCAGTAGGTGAGTGACAGAGGCTGGAGTCCCAGGAAAATGCAGCACCGAAATTCCCAGGGCTGTTTGGCCACCACCATTTTTCAGAAGTGCCCTAGCACTCAGCCGAAGGCCAACAGATTGCAGATGCAGACACAACTTGAGTGGAGAAAGTGTTCGATGCAAGGCAGGTAAGGGTGGCCTTCTGGTAGGCCATCTGCTAACGGCTGGACTTCTAGCAAGAGGCCAGGCAGAAGTCCTGAGCCATGGCTCTCATGCGGCCTCCAAGAACCCTGGGGCCAATGGAGAGTGCAGATTGCTCCTCTGGTTTGGCCTGGGCTGAGGCTGGGGAAAAGGTGGTCCCACCCAGTATTGGGGGGCCATAGCCCCATGTAGTATTGTTGGAGTGTCAGCTGTAGGCAGGAATACTGAACACTCATATGAAGTTCAGAACACTCAAATACAACCTTGGCTATTGAATTCAGTACTTTTCTCACAGCTCCATCATGGTGGTTATTACTAGCTTATCACCTTCACTGCCAGCAGGGATGAAGAAACCAATTCTCAGGGAAGGCCTAGGGCAAGATGCCTGGGTGCACTCTTTCATGCTGGGGGCCAGGCCTGCAAAGTTCCCAGCACCTGAGGGTCTGGGAGTTACTGCCCTGCCCCTTTCTGAACAACGAGCTGCTGGCAAGACACCAGTAAAATGGCAGGGTAGCCATCCATTTGAGTTCCCCTGCCCTCCCTGCCCTAACTGTCCAGTTCAACAATATTTATGCTTTCAATCCAAGCCTCTGGGCTGACATACAGGGAACTAGGAGCCACTCTTTCAGCTGGGCACCTGCTTACCTGGAGGTTTTTCTTTCTCCCTGGCCCTGTCTTCATTTGGCTTTTCTACAATCTTGAAGCAGCCAGGCCCAGGGCAGGCAAAAGCCTAGAGCGGGTGGGGCCAGTTGAAATCAATTCAGCCTCTCTGGGCCCCCTGACTGGCTCAGGTGAAATGCCCAATTAACTCTCCTAGAAGGGAGGATTAGCTCTCAATTAGTCATAGCTATTGTGCATTCTCTTAATGCCAGCCAGGCCGTGGGCTCTCCCTTCCCCCAGCCTTTTGCTGTGTCTGACCATTACCCTCAAGCCTTGTTCTTTTCCCTGACTCCCTCATTTCATTGGCCTTTTACTCTCAGTTTTCACCTTCTTGCCCCCTCCCATTCTAACTCAAGGGAATTTTTCAGCAGGCCATGTCCCATTTCCTTCAGGTTTCTTTCTCTTGCAGGCTATACAACATTCCTGTGCTCACTCATTCTCCCATCTTCATCCTCCTGACAGCCACTCCTAAGTTCCTCACCCCACCTGGTTCACAGCCCATTTTCGGCCAGTTTTCCCCATCCCCCATTCTTACCCTAGCCACTCTTGCCCCCACAGAATGGCTGTGGGACTCAAAAAAGCCTTTCTTCAGGCCCACTGCTTAGCCAAGGTGGGGCAGCCAGGAACAGAATTCTGGGGACCTGGAGTTTGCTGATGTCTCATTCAGTATGGCTAATGGCTCAAAAAGCAAGATCACACATCCTTGCCCCAGCTGTGTCGCCAGGCACATTCCCTTTTGTCCTTTAGCAAGGCCTGTCAGAGGGTTGAGGAGAGTACAGAAGGCCCAGGACTGCAGAGGCCTTGAAGTTAAAAACTAGGTGTCCTCAAGGGCCTGGCTGGGAAGCTGGCGTGACTTTGAGTGTCATTCTGTGCCTGGGTCAATCAGGGACAATCAAGGCCAGCCTCATTGGCTTTTTCTGCTGTCGCCATTGTGGAGCTGTGCCACATCCTGAAATATAAAGTAAGCACCATGGGGGCTGTGTTTGGTACCGGTCTGTGGGTTTGTGTGTGTGTGTTTGTGAGTGAGTGTGTATGTGTGTGTGAGAGAGAGAAATGTGGCGTGTGAATATCCAAGCAGGTGGAAATGCATGAATGTCAGCATGTGTGTGCCTGCGTGAAAATTCCTTTTGTGTATGAGTACGTTTTCAGGTATTTACTGATGTGGGTGTTTGGTATCTTTGCTAACATGTGAGTGCAAATCAGCGTGTGAGAATAAAGTGTCCTTTGTGTGTATCAGTGTCCAGGTGAATTTGAGTGTTTCATATATTTTTCCCCAGAGAGTGTTGTAAACACTAGGCTGGGCCTGGTCTGAAGGAAGGGTTTAAAAAAGTGAGGGGAATCCTCTCAGCCCTATTGTGAGAGTGTGCTGGTTGGCAGACGATTGCTGGACAGTTTGCGTAGAACACACTAGGAGGTATGTAATCATCAGATCATAATGTCATGGATCTGAAACTGATATAAACTTGGATTCTGTCCACACTTACATCAAGGATCTAAATTTCAAAAAGTCCAAGAACTAAAACAACAAAATCTTCCCAAATGGACTGCTGCCCACAGCACAGCCCAGGAACATTCTGTGGGAGCTTCAAGTGCTGCTGGCAGGCAGCCACTGGGGGGCGCACAGTCTGCTTCTGCGAGCTTGCCTTCCCAAGGTTAAGGTCAGAATCCACCTCAGAACTAAGGCTTCCTCTTGCCAATGGGCGATAGCCCAGCATGGCCTTTAGGTTCAAGGAGGCCCCATCCACCTGAAGTCAGAGCTTGGCCAAGGACCCCAATGGCTGAGGAGGGGAACTGGTGGTGGCTTGTCTCACATGCTTTTCTCCATAAGTACAGAAGCTTTCCTTTGTTCCAAGGGGACTTCAGGCTTCACCACAGCCTTTCTGTGTAATGTTTTGGTGAAAATTGGGTGTTTGTGGGGACACGGTTGTCCAAGATGACCTGCCTTTCTAGTGGCTAGCCTTGAAATTTGAACAGTTTCTATCAGTCAGCTGTGCTCAGGAAGACTCTTTATCACCCTTCACCATACAGTCGGTCCCCTGGGCCCCTTTTGCCTTCACCCACTCCCATTCTTACCTCATACTTGACTAGCATCTGCCCTTGAACTACTAATAAGAGTTTGCCTCACAGAATCAGAGCATCCTGGATTGTTCCTTATGGATTCGGGATTGATTCAGGGAGGAATCATAGCAGAGTTTTAAACAGAGGCAAAAACCCTGACAGGCAGGATTATCCAACCATTGGCAACTGCCTGGGTCCTGCGAGCCATCATTTCACCAGACTTCTAGGAGACAGTGGCCTCCCCAGTACCCTTTGTCCTTGATGAGAATGTTCATTTTTCCACAAAACTTCATTTTTGGGGAGTGAAATCTTGAGAAAAGGAGTATCGAGTCAGCATCACAGCTTTCTTTTCATGTCTCCATTCCTGGCTACCCAATCCAGAAAGTATTATGCCTTTGAAAAGTGGACTAGAGAGTCGAACCCCTCTGTTTTGAGTTCAATCCTCAAATCAGGGGAATCCCATGTTTGACATGTTCTCATGAAATGGTCATGCACCAGATCTGCCAGATATTTTCAGCTTCCTCTCACCTTATTACATCAATGTCCTGTGCTACCATGTCTGTGACTCACCTGAAAATCATCCAGTCAAGTCCACACAGCGATCCAGCCTGTCAATAGTTCTGTCATAAGCAGCAAGCCTGGCTGGAGGTTGGCACCCGAACCTTGCTCTAGTCTGTCATTTTGACCAAATGAAACCTAGCCGAAATTCAATGCTTCAGTAACTTAGGAAAATTTCAGGTGTGCTAACACATGAGCCAACACCCATTTAGAACGATGCATGCTCAGCAACAGCTGCCAGTTTGTTGACTTTCACCCTGGCGCTGATCCTCTTTACAGGTTGTTATCTTCCTGCCACCCTGAGGCTCTGGTCTGTTGTCAAAGCCTCTAAATTCTCTTTTGTTCATTTTGCTTCTGTACTTCTTGTCCTCTATTCTAGGTTCACATGAGAGTGAAAGCAGAAAGGCCTGGTTACTTTCAGCGACATATTTCCCTTCCCTTGGCAGGCTGGGGGACCGTTCAAAAGGACGAGAGTCATAGCATGTTTATGTGAGGTGTTCAGCCAGGAAGTGAGAGAGGATTGAGTTCCAGGAAAATGCAGCCCTGAAATCACAGGGCTGTTCGACAACCATCCATTGTCTCATTAAGGTCTGTCGGCTGCATAAGCCGCAAGGCCGAAGGTGTCAGCCTGTGGTATTTGGGCAAACAGATGGAAGATGAAGACACAACTTGAATAGAGAAAGAAGAGTTCAATGCAAGGCAGGTGAGGCCAGCCTCCCAAATACGCCGGCTGCTAATTGCTGGCCCACAGGCACGGTGGCAAGGCAGAAGGCCTGACCTTTGGCTCTTATGCGGTCCCCAAAAACACTGGGGCCAGCAGAGGGCACACCCTGTCCTTCTCATCTGTCCAGGGCTGAGGCAGGGGAGGAAGTAGTGCGACTCAGTAGCATGTGGCCTCAACACAGTGTGCTATTGATGGAGCATCAGTGTATAAAGGAATACTGAGCACTCATTTGAGATTCAGGACACACAAATGCAACCTCTGCTGATGAATGAAACCCTCTGCTCAGGGCTCTGTCATGGCTGTAATCACCAGCTTCCTGCCTTCTACACCAGCAGGGATGAAGAAAACAAATCTCAGGAAAGTTTGAGGTTAAGAGCTGGCCAGCTTCTCTTTCACCCTGGGGGCCAGGCCCGGCAATATTCTGGCATTGGAGGGTTGGAAGTCACTGCCCTATTCCCACTTGGGTAATCAGCACCTGGCCATACAGCTGGGAACCTGTGGGGTAGCTGACCATTTGGGTTCCAGTTCCTTCCCTGACCTGACTATCCAGTTCACCAATATCTATGTTTTCACTTTACATCTCTGGGTTGACAAACAAGGGACTAGGGGCCACTCTTTGAGCCCAGCTTTTTCACCTCTGGAGGTTTTTCTTTCTTCCTGGCCCTGTCTTTGCTTGGCTCTTGTGCAATGTTGAAACTACCAGACCCTAGGAAGTGAAAATCCATAGGGGAGCTCTGGCTGGCCATGTTCCCTTTGACATCTGTTCAGAATCTCTGGGACCCTGGATTGGCACAGGTAATTTACCAACTTATGCTCCTTGGTGGCTGAGCTAGCTATCAATAATAATAGCTGTTGTCCATGCAGTTGAATCTGGCCACGTCATGGATTCTCCCCTCCACCAGCTTTTTGCTTAGTTAAAATCCAAAATATATAAAAGACTCATGCAATTCAACAACACCACCACAATACAATTAACAAATTTGTAGAAGATATGCATAGATACTTCTCCAAAGAGGAAATAGTGATAGCCAATAGACATATGAAAAGATGTTTGGGATCACTAATTATCAGAGAAATGCAAATAATGACCACAATGAGATATAACCTCACACCTATCAGAATTACTATGATCAATACATCAAAAAACAAATGTTGGCGAGGTTGCAGAGAAAATGGAACCCTCAAATATAGCTGGTGTGATTAAAATTGTTATAGCCACTATGGAAAACTGTCTGGAGGTTTCTCTAAAAAGTAAAAATAGATATACCTTTTGACCCAGCATTTGTACATCTGGGTATTTATCAACGAAAGGCAAAACAATAATTCCAAAAGATCTATGCACTCCAATATTCATGGTCCCACAATTCACAATAGCCAATATATGGAGGCAACCTAAATGTCCATCAACAGATGATTGGATAAATAATTATGGTTCATATATATGATGGAATATTACTCAGCCATTAAAAAATGAAATCCTACCATTTGCAATGACATGGATGGGCCTAGAGGTTATTATTCTGAATGAAATAAGTCAGAGAAAGATAAATACTACATGATTTCACTTGGATGTAGAATCTAAGGAACAAAAAGAACAAACTAATCAAAAACTGACTCATAAATATAGAATACTCTTTGGTGATGGGCAGAGGGGATTGGAGGTTGGGGGTCTGTGAGAATGGAGTGAAGAGTTAAAGAGGTACAAATTAGTAGCTCATAGATGGTCACTGAGCTGGAGAGCATGGCAAAGGAAATTAAGTTGGCATTAAAATATTGGCCGGGCGGAAAAGCAGAGGAGAGAAGGAGCAATGAGGGGAATCATTTTATGAACTATATAAAAAACCAATGTACTGTATATTTGAAACTAATAAAATAATAAAAAAAGCCATTTGTTGAGTGAATGATAGAACAGATATGATAGAGAAAATCAAATTTACACAAAAAAAAACAAAAAAGTAATTTTACTGACTTGTTGATTTTTTAAAAAATTACGTTTAAGAGGACTTCAAGATTTGTTTACCCACTTCTCAGATATGTTAATTCCTAGAAGATAGCCTTATTTAATTTTATGTTTTGCTATGGTATAGTGTGATTAGGACTCAAAACCCCATTTTACCCTTTTAAAAAATATTCTTTTAAAAAATGTTCTCTGGATAAATTGATGCTGGTTCTATCTGAAACCTGTAATATCTCTGAGCTGTGCTTTTAGGATTTGTTTCTCAGAACCTCACACCTGTGTATGCAGAGATTATGTTTTTCTTAAATTTGTTACAGCTTTCTGAAAGGGAAATACTAAACTATCGGTTAATATTTGCAAGGAAAATATGTACAAACTAACCAAAATACAGTGTTAAGAGAATGTCATTTATTTTAAACATATCATAAATATCAATCAATTGGAACCTTTTGATATTAGAAACTATGTCATTTAATTTAAGGAAGTTCAAATGGTTATACTGATACTTTCACAATTGGATAAGATTTTAATAAAGAAATAGTATTTCAAAAATAGAATTTGCTTAGTCATTACATAATAAAGAAACTATTCTCACATTAACCATCAGCCTTTATAAATATTCCTTATTCTGCCATTAAAATAAGAGGAAAAATTAGTATTCTGTATTGATGCTAAAGGCGAGTTCTAGAATGACAAGTCCACTATTTGGTTTCAAGGGCGATAATAAAATATCTGAGTGTTTAATAGAATGGTGTTTTAATAACATATGCATTGTGCATGCTGAATTAGAACATTTTGAGTCTGAGATCAGTATTATTTTATAGACAAAAAAAGAGAACTATTCCAATAAAATAGCTAACAAGGACTATGAACATTTATTTAGAGATTTCTGGGATCCAGGCACTGTACTCAGTGCTTAATATGCACTTTTTCATTTATATTCATAAGAAATTTGTTAGATAGCATTGTCAGAAGTGGCAGACGTGATGCCTAGAGAATTTAAGAAACTTGTCCAAGGTTATCCAACCCAGTTGTGGTTAAAAGAAAAATGTAAGTTTACCTTCATTATTACAGAGAAAAGGAAGATATAGTCTTAAATAGTACAACTTTGTTTTGATTGCCTTTATATTTTGTATTCATTAACCTTATTCTTCATGATCTTAGGATTTAGCATATTTGTCATATTTGATTAAACTTTAATCAATATTGTCTTAAATGAAAAGTTCCCTGGTACTCTTAGTAATGGACAGAATCAGAGCTACCATTCATTTTCTACCTACAGATATTCCTTTTTTATTGATGAATGATTGATTAGTTGATTGTACTTTTATCCAATCTCATCTCATGGTCTAATTTTAGTTCAAATCTTCTAAAATATTAGAAGAGCCTCCATAAGGAGCCTCTCCCACTAAAGTGGTTACCTCAGAATCAGCTCGCCTTGCCCTGCTATATGTTACTGACTCCTGCAGTGAGTGTGTTCTGAGCTGCCTGACAGGCTTTCTTGTGTCTGAAAAGCACACTGTTCTTTTTTGGTGATGCCTGTTCTTTTCTGAGTGTCTAAGTCCTTCTTCTAAGACTTCAGTCATGTCTCCTTCCACTTATTCTTCCTACCCAGCTTAGATTCTCATGAGTGCTCTATAGTATAAAACAACAGGAAAAAGCCTCTGCCTGTACTCATGTGTCCTGCAAGGCTCATCAATCTGTTTATGATCTGTGAACATGTTCACTCAATTTTCAGGTCATAAACCTACTCTCCGGCTTACAATTCTGGATTCTGAAACCTAGAACCAGATAAATTCATGTGCTTTTTTCATCCTAACTTGCATTCCCTCTGACAACTCCATCTTCCAGCTCTAACCTACCACACTTGATTATTATCATCTCTGAGTCACTGCTACTGATAACATAGTGCTCCATGTTCCCAAATCATGCTTCCTTGCTAGAAATCATATCAAAACTATGTAGCATTGTTTCATCAAGCATTAAAAGGGGATAATACCTTAATATTAACTAAACAGAAAACTATCAAAACAATAAGAACTCCTCTATTTTGTCAAAATTGTTTTATTATATCTTTGATGAAAAACTTAAAATCACCAGAAAATTGAATAACTTTTCTTTTGTTTCTATAGATTTAGAGCTTTATAAGCATTTTGATAATTTTATTTTTCAAACTATATCTCTGGAATTAACTAGCATGTAGATCAAAGAATAGAACATTATCAGTATCCCGCTCAAAATAACAACTATTTCTATTGGGTTAGTGTTTCCTCTTTTAGTACTTTATATCAATTGACTTAAGTAATTGTATTTTTTTTCCTAATAAATTTGCTCACATTTTATTTCTAAGATCCATCCAAATCATTGCCTGTAGTCATATTCATTGTCATTGCTTCATAGAATCCCATTGCAAAATATACTATGGTTAATGTATCCTATGTACTGTTGATTAACATTTAGGTTTTTATCTTTTTGACATAACAAATAGTGTCCTTGACTACACTACAGAGTGAATGTTTTTGTACATATCTTTTATAAGCACATGAGTGCATTTCTGTTAGGTAAATTCTTAGGAGTAGAAATTCTGAGTAAGGGGATATGGATATGTTCACACTTAACTAATGATGTCAAACTTTTTGGCAAAACGTGTACTAATATATATCTCTTCAGTAATATCTGAGAACTTCAGTTGTTTTGAATTTGGTTTTGTTTGTCTTTAAAAATTAATTAATTATTTATTATTTTATGGTAATATTGGTAAATAAAATTAATTAAATTTCATTTATACATTTCAATGGTAATGTATATATATATTTACACTGTGTGTTCACCTCCCCTAGTTAGATTTTCTTCTGTCACCACATATTTGACCCTTTTACCCAGTCTACTTCCCTCCTCGATATTTCTGCCTACCCTCTGGTAACCATGAGTTTATTGTCCATGTCCATCAGTCTCTGTTTGTCAAGTTCATTCATTGCTTTTAGGTTTATATTACACAATAAATAATACTTTTTCTGTCTGGCTTATTTCCCTTAGCATGATTATCTCGAGGTCCACCCATTTTGTCACAAATGTCAGTATTTCATTTCTTCTTATGGCTGAGTAATATTCCATTGTATATAGGTGCCAAAGCTTCTGTATCCAGTCATCTATTGTAGGACACTTCAATTGCTTCCATGTCCTGGAACTCTTTGAATAATTCTGCTATGAGCATCGATATGCAAGCATCTTTTCAGATGTGAGTTTTCAAGTCTTTGGGGTAAATAACCAGGAGAGGAATTGCTGGATCATATGGTAGATCAATTTTAACCCTTCTGATGAACATGTAGTAATTTCTTGTGGTTTATTTTATAATTCCCTAGTTGTTAATAACCGTGAATGCTTCCCCCAGCCTCTCTCTCTCTCTCTCTCTCTCTCTCTCTCTCTCTCTCTCTCTGTATAAATATAGTTATATATATATAGTTTATATATATAGTTTTTCCCCAAGTTTTATATCTTCCTCAATCTGTTCCTATTTTAACCTTATTTCTCTATTTTTATTTTTTTGGCCTTGGGACCTTTTATTTCTTCACTCATCAATGTGTTAGAGTTCTTTAAACATCTGGAGATCTTTGATTTTAAGTTTATAGCATGTCATAGTTTCTATTTGCTTCAGGTGGTACTAGAGTATTTCAAATTCCTAAAAAATTCATTGACATTCCTCAAAAATTCATTGGCTTTTTATATATTACTGAGATTATAAAAGGCCATGATCATCTATGAAAAAATTCCTGGGAATAAATAAAATGAAATAAATTCAAAAGAGCTATAAGTTAGCAAAAACTAGTATAGTTCCCACATCAAGTTTCAAGATACACTTAATCCTTTGATATTTATCATTCCTATTCATTAGAATGTATTTTGGTGAAGCAAGACCTCTCTTGGCCTATTTTTGAAAACACAACATCAAATGTCTCTTTGAAGTTTTCAGATGTACAGTGAAATACAAACAAACAAATGTGAATTATATCCTTGTTATATATGTAATCTTGCTCCAGGATTACTGGTTTCGTTAATGTAAATTAATTAGAACTACTAGAGATTCTCCCATTCTTTATGATATATTAGAACTACTAGAGATTCTCCCATTCTTTATGATATATATTTCAAATACGTTTTAAACAAATCTAGCAATTTATTCATATAGATGATATATAATAAGCAGTTCGAAATAACAATGTATTTAGAGAAGTATGAATAAAAATATTTTAAAAGGCTCATTTTAATCAGTTTTGCTTAGATTTTTGTTATAATGTCAGATAGTAGAACACAAAGTTAACTGGAGGTTTAAGAAATTACAGAACATTTTCAGAAAAAAAAAATTTGTTATTTGCCTAAAATATCTTTGAGATTCTGTCTTGTAATGCAGTCTGCAATTCCAAAAAAAATTCTGAGATTTTTAAATTAGTATCAGTATTCCAGACAGATCTTTACCAGATGATGCTAAATACAATTCTTGAAACATAATATAGGAAAGTACACAAATTATCACTGCTCTACAGCATATAAAACCCACTACACAAAATGCAAGCTTGACTCAAAATATAATATTCCATATCATGTTCTGGATTGTTACACATGCAGGAATTAAATAAATTTTTAATGATATTAGAGTGTGATCAGTCTTTGAAATATATACACCACCAGTGAATTGAGGAAAGAAACAATTATTTGGCCACTCACCAAATAAACTATTTTTCCCATTTCCAAGGGCTGAAAATGCATAAAAAGTCCTCAAACTTTTTCCTTAAGGAAATTTTCAGTTAAGTGAGCCACTTTTCATCTACTTTGAAGGGCCTGAAATTCCTCATTCTTTAAATATATATGAGCTTGCAAAAAAATAGTCCCATTTCTATTGGAACCAATCAAAATTAAGGCAATCTTAATTAAATTACATTCAAACTAACAAGAGTAAATTGAATTACTACTATATGAATGAAATGATTTGAGATCTCCGTTCTGTGACAATTAAAAAAGACTGATTTGTGTAGAGAAGGAGAAGAGTAAAAGAAACAGAGTAAAACTTAAATATGCAAAATTATCTTATCTGAGCACTTCATTTGGGCCTACATAAATAGACTTGGGTTTGCCCACTCATACTAAGAACAACGAATCTAAAATTTGTACTTGTTCAGAACAATAAAGGCAAATATATATCAGAAACTGGTTGTAATACCTCCCAGCTCTCAACTTAAACAGGGGAAGAATGTAGGCTTAAAATGCTCAGACTCTTAGAAACAGAGTATTTAATAGTCATGTGTTTGCATATACTCCGCAAAATTCCAAAATAGATATGAAGTCTTTTCTAAAACTACATAACATATAAGAATATAAAAATAGCTAAAGGGAAGGAAAGTAAAGACTATAATGGGAACCAGAGTTATCATGATACATGTGTATTGCATTCAACTTGTAAAATTGCAGAGGTGAATCCAATATTTGACTCTGAGGCTCCAGCAGATTAAAAGGAAAACATTATTAACTACAACATGGATTGTGATCATATAAGAAAAACATATCATTTGTTAGGAAAAAAAATTTTCTTAATATTTGTTTTCTTCAATGGGGTAAAATTAATGAAAAAAATTGTGATAGATGCATAACTTTCACAAAGATATTATCAAATATAAACTCCTAATTTTGACAATAAGGGACATTTCTAGGAAAATGATGGGTCATGTTACTCTTAATATTGCAATCAGGCTCAAGAAAGGTATTGAAAGAATATTTGACTTATCTGAAAATAAATAATTCAAGTATTACATGGAAAGTCTTGATTAAATAGGTTAAAAGACATGGTTATATGTAAAAATAAATGACCACATAAAATTTTAAATGAATACTAATTTGAGATGCTCAGGTTATTGGGTAACATGGCACCTACTTAGAATAAATTGGTATTCTAGTAGAAAAAAATTGGCACATAAATATATGACAACGGTATAATGTGGCTAAGTACCAAATCAGACACATGTTAGTTCAGTTATAGGGTCATAGCCAAGAATGCAATGAACCCTCAGGCACCTATGTATATTCCCTTTGTGCAAGGTAGAAACTATACAAGGTCAGATGACATGGCAATCATGAAGATAACCATAGTTAGTAAGATCTCCTAAGATACTACTCCGTTGAAACACTGAGAAGTGTTTGTATAAAGCTGGGTGTCCCATAGTTGGCAAAGGAGGATCAAAAGTAATATTTTATGAGACCTTAATTCAGACTGGTACTGTTTATCTCTCCATTAGATAGAGCAACTAGGAAGAAAATTGTCACAAAATATTACACTAGCTTTAAGTGACACAGACCACCAAATCTGTGATACATAAGTGATGCTTTGGATTTCAAAATTAAGTTATCTAGATGGTTTGAATTTTAAAATATAGCTATCAAATATAATACTATTTTTTATAGCACTGAGCATTTTCCCCTGAGCCATTATCTTCCTAAGGTAAATAACATACACATTATCAGAAATGTTTAAAGACATTCAAGGGCTCCTAAATCTAAAGCAATATTGGTATAATAGAAGACAACCGTGGCCAGGAGTAATAAAATATAGCATCTTATATATATTTAAGAGCAGATCCAGGTGTCAATCCAAGTGATTTGACTCCCAGCCCAGCGTTCTTCCACCTGGGAGATATAAAGCATAGTCTCCAGGCCAGAGTGCATGGCTGCAAATCCTGGTCTCACCACTGACTAGTTGTATACCATGGGCAGGTTACATTTGTTTCTGTGACTTAGTGTTCTCTTCTGTAAATTGAGAATAATCACAGTAGCTATCTCATGGGATTTTTGAGAGGAATAAATGAGTTAATTTTCTGAGGAGAATTTAGAGGACCTAGCATAGCATTATTGGAGCTTAGCGTGGGCCTGTCTAAATATGCCAAAGTTGCATAGTGAAATTTTAATTAAAATTATGTAAAAAGCAGTCAGCACATAGGGGACACTTGATCCCTTATATCCTTCTGAAAGCAGAAAATAACTATCCCATGTGAAAATGACCTTCCCTGCACCAGAAGGTAAGAGAAATATCTTTAGCACCAGAGGTAGAGAATACATGGCTGAGAAGCCAGTATACAAGCCTTGTTGGGTTTTGTTTTTTTTTTTTTACTGACTTACTACCCCAAGCCCAAACTCAACTTATTCCTTACTAATTAAGCACACGACCCCAAATGTCTTTATCCTGTCAAATCCTCATCAATTTACTGTTTCATCCTCTAAAATGTACAAAAGCTGCCTCCTTTGGTCTTTTCCTTAGGTCCCATATGTACGATTTGATTATGTACATACATAATCAAATTTGATTTTCTTCTGTTATTTTTTTCATGTCGATTTAATTCCCAGACCAGCTAGGAGAACTTATAAGGGTAGAGGAAAAATTCTACCTCCCCGATGGTGTAATCATGAGGTAAGAGTTTGCAATAGGTACCACTTTTGACATGAACCAGGCATTGAGTCTGGCCTAGGAAAAGGTGCTACACTGGGGAAACACATGAATGTGCTGCAATTATTTTCCTTCCATCAGTCTCACATCATCGGTCTAGGACTGGGGACTAGGAGCCCTCAGAAGCCCTAATTTCTGTCTAGAAGCAAATGATATTGCTTTCTGCATTGTTACCCTCACATATTTCTATGTTTTTTTCCATTAAGGAGATTTGCATCCTCTCACAGTGCCTGTGGCTTTTTTCTCTCTCAATAGCAGTATTCTCCTAAAGCCTCTTGTCACTATTGCACACTTATTTATGAAATACAATAAAGAATGAGAGATTTTCGAGCATCCAGAACTCTCCCTTTCTTGATGCTTTTTCAAAATATTATTTTCTTGTCCATAAATTTAAATATGTCCTCTTTGCTAACTCAAGAATGCAATGTTCATAGTCCTTTTTGACATCCAGGAGCCATTCAGCCAACATTTTAATTCAGTTTTATTGATACTAAGTTTATCATGTCTGCAACGTGTGGAAAGAGAGATTAACCTTATTGCATTAACTTCTGGGAAAATATCAGAGGTTTTAAAATTTAATCTTGATTATATTTGCATTAAATTAGGTTAATGGTTGCATTTAAAATGACATGCAATAAACTGGACAAGCCGGTTAATACATCGAAAGGTATTTCTAATTCTGACTTGTTACCTTAATAGAGGGTATCATAATTCACATAGGACATCTCAATTTTAATATCATTTGGTTGCCTTGATAATTATTTCCTAGGTTTTCATAGAAACTTAATGTGTTTTGTTATTTTCTGCCAACATTCTACTCTGGTAAGGTTCCAATCCTCCCTTTCCATGAGAAGCAACAAATGGTATAGTAATATGACAAAGATACATGACTTTTTTATTTTATTAATGTTGGCCAAATAGTTGCTTTCAAAAAATTCTGGACACTGTTTCTCTGAGTAAAAAAAAAGTGTTATAATATGTGCTTTTAGTTTCCTGCTTATCCCTTAATCATTTATAAAGTCTTTATCGCAGAAGTCTATTATTCTGATGTAACCAAAACTATCAGTCCTTTTTCGTTAGAATAGGAGACTTCAATTAGTATTACTCACCTAGTGGCCTGCCCCCAGAGAAGGGTAAATCAGGATCTTCTGGGGATTCTGACATATTCTCCTTTCAGGCTGAGAAGCAGAAGTGTGGCCCCACAGTGAGCATCACTGCCAAATTGTTGCAACTGGTACTGGTATCACTGATGATGTGTTGGAGAATAAATATTCAAAAACACAGTTATGTAATCAAGAAATATTGATACACTAACACAAATCTTTGCTTCTGAATGGGAATATGAGATTCACATTCAAACCAAATTAGAAAAAATGGATACCACTGATGAATAACAGCTTTGAAAATAATGGTTTTCATGCTCTAACAATATTGATGATGTTCCTCCACACCCTTGGAATTTTTGCTTTACTGTGCTAAAATATACATCACATAAAAGTTATTAATTTAACCATTTAAATGTACAATTCAGTTACATTCGGGACATTTACTCTGTTCTGAAACTGTCGCCACCACTTATATCTAGTACTTTTTCATCCTCCCAAATGGAAACTCGTGTCCATTAAACAAATTCATTGATCCACCCCCCCATAGCCACTGGTAACTACCTTTCTATTTTCTGTCTCTATGAATTGGACTACTCTAGGAACCTCTAACCATATAGTATTTGTCCTGTGTCTGGATGATTTCACTTAACATATATATTTTTAAGACTGAATAACACTCCATTGTATGTACATATCATATTTTGTTTATCCATTCATCTGTTAATAGGTGTTTCCACACTTTAAATTACTGTGAATAATAATGCCATGAATATTGACATGCATATGCTTGTCAAGTCCCTGCTTTTAATTCTTTTGGATTTATTCTAAGAGCTATAATTTTAACTGATATTAATTCTTGTATTAAAAACTGAAGAGGGAAATTACTTTACTTTTTTCTCTCTCTTCTAGTTATTAAAATGACTGGTTGCTTGTGACCAATGAAAATCAACTTGGTGGATCTAGTTGTAACCCATAGTAAATACAAGGGATATTCCCATATTAATTCTTTTGTCCATTGTCCTTTTGACACCATCCAAGATTTACATTAACATGACCTGAACATTCATAATTTTGAATCAGAAATTAAATCCCTACATGTTTGTGTAAATAAAAGCCTTATTTATTTACTTTTTTGGGTCTAGTTTACTAGAATGTTAATTGTGTAAGGGCAAAGGGACAATCTGTTTGCTTTTTCTCTATATTTTTTGCACATACTATATGAGACTATGAAACAGAAAACACAGGTAACTAATTCCTAACCCACAGAAATGTCAAGATAATATATGTGTTTTTTAACTTATTAAGTTTGTGTTAATATTGTTATGCTAACTGTGACAGATCAAATCACATACAACTTAGGTTTGATACAAGAAAACAGATGTTAGTTATATTCTGGAATAATTTTCATAAACTACATTTCTTTTTTGTAGAATTAGACATTGCTTAATTTGTTTACTTGTCTATCTTGTTACAATGTGTGAAAAAGGCTAAATTTTGTGCGTTTCATAATTAGTTTCTTGATCCTTATGAAGTACAGAAATATAAAGTCTGAAGCTAATGAACTTTCAGCTATAACATAGACAAATGCCATCTTTTATTTCAAACTTCAAAGGTAATATTTCGTGTGTATTTTTATACAATCTGTATATAAATCATTAATACTAGACAAATTAACTGGCCTTATTTAAGAAAGAATTGACATCCAATTCATATCACTAAAAGCATTTCAAATACTACTTGTTAGTAAATGTTTAAACATATTTACTTCTAGACAAAATAGCCTATCGTTAACCTTTGTCTTAATTGTTCTAACAGAATCAAAAGGTAGCATAAAAAATGTAATTTTCTCCAGGCTAAAATTAAATGAGCCTCTATGATAATGAGCATTAGATTACAAAATTTTAATTCTGTTCTATTTGTTGCCAGGCAGGAACCATTTTATTTTGTTTTATGCCCTGAAAAGAACCAGTTACATAATTGGGGCAAATTACATATTCCCTTAGGAGGTAAATATAATTTAAATACAAATAAAGCAAAAAAAAAAGCCAGGATCAATAAAATTAGATGGCAGAGAGGATAGAAAGATAACAAAATTGAATAGAATGAACTGAGCATAAATTCATAGAGAAAGTGGTGGAAGTAAACAACTGGACACTGCATGTTCTATTTAATAAGGGTAACTACTATCCAATAATGCATGTCCATTGAGATTTTAAAGTAGAAAGTAAATTCAAAATTTTATGTGAATACCATAACCTTTTATATTTGGCAAGCAATGGAAGTTTCCTTTTTAAAGCTTTATCTGACTTGGTTTGATCTATGGGTTTGATCTATGAGCTGACTGACCATTTATAAGACTTAGAAAAACTATCTGAAAGGTGTTTTCCTGTTCTACCATTATGAGTTTGATATAATATGATTTACCATACCATTTCCTCTTTTCTTTCTGTTGGGTACAATCCAAATCTAGTCATTAATTTCAGAAGCCTGGAATTATGGCCCAATAAAAAATTTCTCAAAAGGCCTTATAAAAACATATCTTTCTCTTGCTGATAATTCATATATTTTTAATTCATCATTTTATAACAAATGGTGCATCATTAGCCCTCTTCCAATTAACTTTTTAACAGCTATTTTAAAGCAAGTAGCTGCTGAGTGTCTGAAATTCCAGAATTTTACTTTTTAAAGCTAGATTTACTGCTGATACAATTGAGAAAAAACTTTTATGATAAAAGAGGCAGGTAGTGGAACTCTACAGCTATAGTCATGAAGCTTAAGATTCAAGAGATCAACTGGATTCCCACTGTTTAGAAGAGGACTCTTAAGATTATGCTTGAGGAAATGGTTATAACTTTAACAAATATGGACCTAGAACATTGGAGAGACAGATGATTTTATATTTTAAAAATGTCCTCCAGAAAGTTCTTCATCAGAGATCTTTCACAAAGCTTATCTAAATTAGGTTTCATGCCCATGTTCCTGACATATTCCTGATGGCAGCACTAGCTCCTATTTTTCCTTCAAGAGCAGCACTAGGGGCATTATTGGCCATCTTAAACAAATCCCACAAATTTTGACTGAAATTTATCATTTCCTAAATTAATACTTAAATAGAGCTAGATAATAATTCAATTAAAGATATCAAATTTAAATGTTATTACTTCATTGTCTTACTGTTTGCACTGTCCTTACCTCCCATAAATTTCACATGTAAAACAGCTGCATATTTTTGAAGATTAATGAACTTTGTGTTTTAGAGTAGTTTTAGGTTTCAAGAAAAATTGGGCACAGTATACAGTTCCATGTGCATCACCCACCTCCAGTTTCCCCTATTAGTCATGTCTTGCATCAATATGGTCCATATTGATGAACCGATATTGATACATTATTAACTAAAGTAGACATTTTACACAAGGCTTCATTCTTTGTGTCATACATGTCATACGTCCACCATTATAAGTGCTACTGAGTTTACATGCATGTATGATGTCATATGTCCACCATTACTGTATCACACAGGGAAGGCAGTTTGGATTAAACAAAAGGCATACAAAATGTATTTTCTGATTATGATAGTACAACTATTTTCCAAAAGATCTAAATGAGTAATTTCCCAAAATTATCATATGGTAACAATGAGATTGTGCCTCACAGATCTCCAACTGTAGGAAGCACATTGACCAAAGTCCCTGTTGCTGTCCTCAGAAGCCTATGGATGAATTTATGTAAATAAAGCTCATGCTTCCAAAGGGCTGCTTACAGATAATGAATGAGAAATGCAGAGATGCTAAGGGAGGTCCCTTCCTGGGAGACACATGATTTATCTGCCATCTCACTATGAATTGAGGACTCCCTAACCATCATGCAGAAGCTCACTTAAATGACAGAGTAGTCACTTAAAAGACACAGCAGGCTAGGATTGTACTTGACCTCTTTTCCAATTGGTGTCAGAAGGCATGTGGTTTGAAGGTTGGCCCTGCTTCCTAACCATGCCCCTCACACAGGAATATTACCTATCAAAATATTTGCTTGTTAAATCTCATGTTGATGTCTAATTGTTAGAGCACAGACCTGCACTAACACAGCACATTAGGAGAATAAAATTAAAAAGTAGCATTAGTATTTCAAAATATATAAATTAAATTCAAAGTATTCATAATCATTTACAAAAAGAGTTCTGGAAAAAATAAAGATGAAGACATTGAAAAGATATTAATATAGAATGTTAATATACATTGATATAGGTATTAATATATATTGATATATAATGATGAAGATAGATAAATTCAATAGATTTAATACATATTAACTTATGTGGAGACAAAAATGAATAAGGAAACCTTGAGGATTATAGTATACCATTATTTAAATATGTTTACAATGTAGAAGAGTGCCATATGTTATAGGATATTTTAAACTAGTATGAGGTCCTTCAGTTAATATTTCCATCAGGTCAGCAGCTACATGGTTGCTAGCACTCTTTTCTTCCACATCAGTGGCAGACCCCACAAGGTATACAGAGTTCTCTTTCCCACTAAGCCCAATCCTTGTCAAGATTCCTTCTAATAATAAAAGGAAATGTTATTTGTCACATCTTTCTAAAAGAGTTTGGCTCAATTTCAACTGAAGGGTAGTAGAATATGCCACTCTAATTTACAACAGTAGAAGTTAAGGTCATGCCACCCCAAAATGTGCCACTTTGGTATATTGGTTACATTGAGCAGTAGGCAATTTAAAAACAGCAAATTTGTGGTGAGGTTTTCTCTGAACTCCCCTTATCTACCTAAAGACAGGTACCCCAAAAGGAACTCAATCGTCATAGATCCCCTTTCCCTAGAAGCTTCATTAACTAGCAAAGATTGATTCTTATCACAGGAGAAGAAACTAGAAGTGGACAGGACACCCAGACAAACTTTGTCACAAACTATCAGATCTTCCATCTACTCTTCTAAGAACCCATTTATCCATCCAAAGAGCCATTTACTCTCCTAGGAGGCTTATAGAGAGATACCCCTTCCCTTTCCCTATGAAGATAGTATTTAATCCTGAATTCTAAAGCCACCTCTTTGAGTTGCTCATTTTTCCTAGGTATCTCCCACGTATACACATAAAGAATACATGTTAAAAAATTTGTGTTTGTTTTTCTCTTGTTAATCTGTTTTCTTGTTGTTGTTGTTTTTATTACAGAATCTCAGCTAAGAACTCAAAAAGGTCCAGGGACAATTATTTTTCCTCCTCTACACAGTCATAATACTTAAAAGATGAATTGAATGCTAAAATTGACAAAGACTCAGAGGGGAGTGCATAGAAAATAATGTAAGAGAATAAATATAGTCATAATAATTTCAGAATAGGTACTGAATTTCCAATTTTCATAGCTATCCAAACATGAAGGTATGAATTCCTCCCAACTGTAAGTTTTTTAAAAGAGACAAGTAGACACTGAGGTAAGAATATTAGAAAAATCAAGTTTTAAATTATTACACTGACAAAATGATCTCTATGGTATATTTCATTCTTTATATGATATGACTCTAAGAACAGAATTTTGATGAGTAAGATTATCCTCTTTTCTTCTACTTCCAGTGAAAGTCAAACTGAGGAAAATGGTTTAAATTAAGATATGAAATTGAAAATAGATTAGAGAAAGTTCTTAATTGCCTGAATAGTAATAATTTGAAATTAATGCTTATTTATGGGGGAGGGGCTGAAACCTGAACTCAATTCATTGAAAAAGATATTGAAGCCATCTAGAGATGATTTTGAGAAAGAAGATGTGTTTCAATAACAAAAGATAAAGAAAATACCATTAACCATTAACTCCTTAAGAAATTTGTTTCAAGAAAAGGGAAATGAGGAAAAATAAATAAATAATTATTAGGTCATACAAAGTTGAAGGCACCTAAATTACTGGTATTTCCTCTTTTTCTCAAAAAGTAAAACTGAAAGAACTAAATACAACAATAATGATGTATTAAATTAAATATTTATTACAATTATGGAATTGTGTGCTGTGCATGTTTCTAAATTATGTGAATGTTGTTTACAATTATATAAGTTATTAATAAACAATATAATTAATACTATAAATAAATACTATATAGTCTGAAGAGTTATATTCTTGCAAATTTTGAAGGGGAACTCATTGTGTCTTAGAAAATATAAATGTTCATTTAATGAAAGATAAAGCAAATAATGTCTTGATCCTCCATTTAACCTAATGACCCAAGTAAAGATCGGTTAGAAGAGATCATGAAATAACAAAATGAGTGTTTCAACTATGACAACTGCCATAGAGACCAAAGAGAATCAAGTGCACACTTAAGAATTACTGTATATCTGGTCATTACAAAAGTAACCATCTATCTGTATGGGGCAAATTGCTTTCCCATTATGAGATTCTTCCTACCTTGAAAAATTACTTGAAGTAGGATGATCAGGAAGCAAGTTTAGTTCACAGGATTTGAGAAAAGACAAAAATCAAATCTTTTTCCTACACGTGTAAAATACAGCAATATTACAAATTATAAACACGAAAAATAATGACAGAAATTTCTGTTCTAATCTTGATAGGCTGAAGTAGTTCATTTAAATGTTTAGGGTGGTCTTTGTAAAATCCTTGACTAATTTTACCAACTTCATTCTTTATTTATTTTTCAAAGAATGATTAGCAGAAGGGAAGTTTTTTAATATGGAAATAGAGAAATAATAAGTAAATATGCAAAATGAAGGTTTGGTTTTCTATTATATTGCTACTTTTGCTTTGGTAAGCCAATCTACTAATTATCTGTCACCAAAAAGTTAGCTGGCACCCCAATAGGATTTTCTCCTTTAATTATTATTAAAGTATTTACTAAGATGTTTATTATAATATAATAATGGGTTTGTTGCTATATTCCAGCAACCAAGCATCAGTAGTTCAATACTTAAATGTTTTTAATTTTATAAAAAGGACAATGGATTTTATTTCTCAATCTGGGTAGGACAGGTACATTGGAAAATGTTTCACCAAATAGTAAATGCCACCTCTTAAGCCTTTTTGATAGCTTCCACAAAGCTAGTTTACATCTAAAACTCTCATTTACACTCCACCATGCTTTATCTTTAACTTTTCTTTTTCTTTCACTTTTGTGATGAAGATGATTGGACTTCCCTGGAAAGTGGAAAAAGCAATTAATTGTGATCAAATAGCCAAACTTTAGCTTAAAGTCCAGAAAGGTTTAGGTTGGAATACGTGATATCAAGACTTGATAAGCTGAAATAATTTGAAATGATTTAAAATATCTGAAAATGTTCATCTGATATTGTTTTAAATTCAAAAGAAAAAAGTATTAATTCTCTTATTATTTGAAGAATGTGTGCTATTTCTCTAATATATATTTTAAAATGTTTCTGTACTATTACACCATTAATTAGTTCATGTACCCAATAATATATATTCTTAATAAAACAACTTATTTTAGAATATCTTCGGCAATCAAAATCTATAATGCATTTCAAATTATACATTTAATGTGCTAGTTCTCCACAAACACGATTTTTTTCCCCTCAGTAATAGAGGTTGAACTTAGAATAGCTGCCTAACAAGGAATAGCCTTCTGCCTTTTCCAAGCCGAGTGTGGACATTTGCCTGAATTTTCAAGATAAAACGTGAGCTGATATAAAATTTTCAACTTTTACCTCACTTGATTTGGAAAATCTCTGCATGCAGACTTCTGCCCCTTTTCCTTTTCCACGGACTGAACTGGCAATGATTGAGGGTTTTTTGAAACAGAATCCTAAAGTTGGAAGACACTATTGGCCGAAGTCCCTGAATGACTATTTGGAAGAACCAGCATGCCCAAGAGCCACCACCATCAAGCCGAAACTCACATTTCAGACTGTCACAAGAGCCCAACATACTTGTTTCTGTGTTCTTTAAACCATTATAATATAAGGATTTCCTTCTGCAGCAGCCTAAGCTAACCTAACTAATCATTTGATTCTGAGATTTAAAGATTTAACGATTGGTCATTGCAAAGATAAGATAATTGGGTCAAGGGAGTGTTTATGAAAACTTAGGAAATAATTATCAAGTTTACTAAATGGTATTGAAATTGAGATGTCCTATGTGAATGATGATACCTACTCTATTAAGGCAACAAGTCTTATCTCGTTTTAGAAACACCTTTCAATTTATTAACTAAATTTTCCAGTTTATTACATGTCATTTTAAATGCAACCATTAACCTAATTTAATACAAATATAAGGAGAGGCAAAATACAACCAAGATTAATTTTTTAAACCTCTGATATTTCCCCAGAAGTTAATGCAATAAGGATGAATCTCTCCTTCTACTTGTTACAGATATGAAAAACTCAGAACATAAATCTGAATTGAAATGTTGGCTGAATGTCTCCAGGATGTCAAAAGGACTATGAACATTGCACTCTTGAGTTAACAAAGAAGACATTTTAATTTATGGACGAGAAAACAATATTTTGAAAAAGCATCAAGAAAGGGAGAGTTCTTGATGCTCACAAATCGCTAATCCTTTAGTACATTTCCTAAAAAAAAAACCTTTAAGGTTTTAGGAGAATGCTGCTATTGAGAGAAAAAAATCCACAGGCACTGTGAGAGGATGCAAATCTCCTTAATGGAAAAAACATAGAAATATGCAAGGGTAACAATGCAGAAAGCAATATCATTTGCTTCCAGACAGAAATTAGGGCTTCTGAGGGCTCCTAGTCCCCAGTCCTAGACCGATGATGTGAGACCGATGGAAGGAAAATAATTGCAGCACATTCATGTGTTTCCCCAGTGTAGCACCTTTTCCTAGGCCAGGCTCAATGCCTGGCTCATGTCAAAAGTGGTACCTATTGCAAACTCTTACCTCATGATTACACCATCGCGGAGGTAGAATTTTTCCTCTACCCTTATAAGTTC
This sequence comes from Eonycteris spelaea, assembly GCA_003508835.1. Classification (NCBI taxonomy): domain Eukaryota; kingdom Metazoa; phylum Chordata; class Mammalia; order Chiroptera; family Pteropodidae; genus Eonycteris; species Eonycteris spelaea. The sequence goes on along the minus strand of PUFA01000412.1, from coordinate 528,172 downwards.
TCCTAGCTGGTCTGGGAATTAAATCGACATGAAAAAATAACAGAAGAAAATCAAATTTGATTATGTATGTACATAATCAAATCGTACATATGGGACCTAAGGAAAAGACCAAAGGAGGCAGCTTTTGTACATTTTAGAGGATGAAACAGTAAATTGATGAGGATTTGACAGGATAAAGACATTTGGGGTCGTGTGCTTAATTAGTAAGGAATAAGTTGAGTTTGGGCTTGGGGTAGTAAGTCAGTAAAAAACAAACAAACAAAGGTTCGTATACAGGCTTTTCAGCCCTCTATTCTCTACCTCTGGTGCTAAAGATGTTTCTCTTTCCTTCTGATGCAGGGAAGGTACCTTTTGCATGAGATAGTTGTTTTCTGCTTTTAGAGGGCCATAGGGGATCAGAATGTTCTCTTTGTGCAGATTGCTTTTTACATAACTTTAATTAAAAATTTCACTATGCCACTTTGGCATATTTAGACAGGCCCACACTAAGTTCCAATAATGCTATGCTAGGTCCGCTAAATGCTTCTCAGGAAATTGACTCATTTATTCCCCTCAAAAATCCCTTGAGGTTGCTTATTCTAATTTTACAGATGAGATCACTGAGTCACAGAAACAAATGTAACCTGCCCATGGTATACAACTAGTCCAGGGTGAGGCCAAGATTCACCACCATGCACCCTGGCCTGAAGACTAAGCTCTATGCCTCCCAGGTGGAAGAACACTGGGCTGGGAGTCAAATCATTCTGATTCAGGCAAAAATCTGCTCTTACCTCTCTTTTGGGATGCTGCTGGGAGGCTGGGCTCACCCGCCTTGCATTGAACTCTTTCTCCATTCAAGTTGTGTCTTCATCTTCCATCTGTTTGCCCAAATACCACAGGCTGACTCCTTTGGCCTAGTGACTTGTGTAGCCACCGGACCTTAATGAGAGACAATGGATGGCTGTCGAACAGCCCTGTGATTTCAGGGCTGCATTTTCCTGGAACTCAATCCTCTCTCACTTCCTGGCTGAACACCTCACATAAACATGCTATGACTCTCGTCCTTTTGAACGGTCCCCCAGCCTGCCAAGGGAAGGGAAATATGTCGCTGAAAGTAACCAGGCCTTTCTGCTTTCACTCTCATGTGAACCTAGAATAGAGGACAAGAAGTACAGAAGCAAAATGAACAAAAGAGAATTTAGAGGCTTTGACAACAGACCAGAGCCTCAGGGTGGCAGGAAGATAACAACCTGTAAAGAGGATCAGCGCCAGGGTGAAAGTCAACAAACTGGCAGCTGTTGCTGAGCATGCATCGTTCTAAATGGGTGTTGGCTCATGTGTTAGCACACCTGAAATTTTCCTAAGTTACTGAAGCATTGAATTTCGGCTAGGTTTCATTTGGTCAAAATGACAGACTAGAGCAAGGTTCGGGGTGCCAACCTCCAGCCAGGCTTGCTGCTTATGACAGAACTATTGACAGGCTGGATCGCTGTGTGGACTTGACTGGATGATTTTCAGGTGAGTCACAGACATGGTAGCACAGGACATTGATGTAATAAGGTGAGAGGAAGCTGAAAATATCTGGCAGATCTGGTGCATGACCATTTCATGAGAACATGTGAAACATGGGATTCCCCTGAGGGATTGAACTCAAAACAGAGGGGTTCGACTCCTGTGAAGTAGTCCCACTTCTCAAAGGCCAGAGGTGTTAGAGCGTAATACTTTCTGGATTGGGTAGCCAGGAATGGAGACATGAAAAGAAAGCTGTGATGCTGACTCGATACTCCTTTTCTCAAGATTTCACTCCCCAAAAATGAAGTTTTGTGGAAAAATGAACATTCTCATCAAGGACAAAGGGTACTGGGGAGGCCACTGTCTCCTAGAAGTCTGGTGAAATGATGGCTCGCAGGACCCAGGCAGTTGCCGATGGTTGGATAATCCTGCCCTGTCAGGGTTTTTGCCTCTGTCTATCATTCCTCCCTGAAGCAATCCTGAATCCATAAGGAACAATCCAAGATGTTCTGATTCTGTGAGGCAATCCCTTATAAGTATTTAATGGGCAGATGTTAGTCAAATATGAGGTGAGAATGGAAGTGAGTGAGGGCAAAAGGGGCTCAGGGGATCAACTGTATGGTGATGATTGATAAAGAGTCCTCCTGAGCACAGCTGACTGATAGAAATTGCTCAAATTTCAAGGCCAGCCACTAGAAAAGCAGGTCATCTCGGACAACCATGTCCCCACAAACACTCAATTTTCACCAAAACATTATAGGAAAAAGCTACAGTGAAGCCCAAAGTCCCCTTGGAACAAAGGAAAGCTTCTGTACTTACTATATAGAAGAGCATGTGAGTCAAGCCACCACTAGTCCTTCTCTCCAGCCATCGGGGTCCTCACCAAGCCTTGCCTCGGTAGACAAGTCCTCTTTGCCCACAGAGACCATGCTGAGCTCTCACCTGTTGGCAAGAGGAGGCCTTAATTCTGAGGTGGATTCTGCCCTTAACCTGAGAAGGCAAGCAGCACATGAAGTTCCCACCAAATGTTCTCAGGCTCTGGTGTGGGCAGCAGTCTATTTGGGCAGATTTCTTTGATTCAGTCCTTGGACATTTGAAATTTAGATCCTTGATGTAAGCATGGACAGAATCCAAGTTTGTATCGGTTTCATGTCCACAACATCATGATCTGATAGTCACACATCTCCTAATGTGTGCCAGCAAAATGTCCAGCGATTGCCACCCAGCAAACCCTCACAATAGGGCTGAGAGGATTCCCCTCACTTATTACCCCTTTCCTTCAGATCAGGCCCAGCCCAATGTTTACAGGTATTTATGGGAAAAAATATATGAAACACTCACACTCACCAGGACACTGATGCATGCAAAGGATGCTATATGCTCACAGGCTGATTTGATCTCACACTTTAGCAAAGACACAAAACACCCACATCATTAAACACCTGAAAACATACCTTGACATCCAAAACTTTCACGCAGACACACACATGCCGACATTCATGCATTTTCACATGCCTGGACATCCACGCAGCCACAGCTCTCTCTCTCACACACACATACACACTCATACACACACACACACACACACACACACACACACAATCACATAGACTGGTACCTAACACAGCCCACATGGTGCTTATTGGAACTCTGTTCCTCTAACATTCCAGGATGTGGCACAGCGCTACAACTCCCACAGAAGGAAGGGCCAATGAGGCTGGCCTTGGCTGTCCCAGTTTGACCCAGACACAGATAGACACCCAAGTCATGCCAGCATCCCAGCCAGGTTCTTGAGGACACCTAGTTTTTCACTTCAGGGATGGTGAAGGCCTGGGCCTTCTGTCCACTCCTCAAGCCTCTGGCATGCTTTGCTAAAGGATGAAAGGAAGTGTGCCTATGGTCATGAGTTGGGCAAGAATGTGTGGTCTTGCTTTTTGAACCCCTAGCCAGACTGAATGAAACATCACCAAACCCCATGTTTCCAGAATCCTGTCCCTGGCTGCCCTACCCTGGCTGGGCAGTGGGCCTGAGGCAGGCCTGCTCCCAGCAGTTTGGTGCTTTCTTGGGTCTGATAGCCCTTTCATGGAGGCCAAGAGTGCCTATGGTGAGGATGGGTGATGAGAAAAACCGGCCAGAAGAGGGCTGTGAAACAGGTGGCATGAGGAACATAGGCGTGGTTGTTGGGGGATGAAAATGGTAGAATATGTGAGCACAGGAATGTTGCATTGCCTGCGAGAGTTAAAAAACCTGAAGAAAGAGAAATGGCCTGCTGGAATATTCCCAAGAACTGGAATGGGACAGGCGTGAAGAAGGAAGCTGAAAGTAGAAAGCCAATGGAATGAGGGAGTCATGGAACAGAACAGGGCTTCAGGGTAATGGCAGAAAGCTGGAGGGGGGGGGTGCCCATGGCCTGGCCAACATCAAGTGCATGTACAACAGCTGTGATTTATTGAGAGGTAATTCTCCCTCCTAGGAACATTGACTGGGCAAATCACCTGAGCTAGTCCGGGTGCCCAGAGAGACTAGTTGATGTTGACTGGCCCCAACCCAGCCACAGCTCCCCTCTGGCATTTTACCAGCCCCGGGACTGGCTGCTTTAAGATTTCAGAAGAGCCGAGTGGACAGGGCCAGGGAAAAAGAAAAACTTCCAGAGGGGAAGGTGCTCAGCTAAAAGAGTATCTCCAGGTCCCCTGTATGTCAGCCCAGAGTCTTGGAATGAATGCATGAATATCATTTAACTGAATAGTCAGGGTAGAGAGGGAACAGGAATCCAAATGGCCAGCTACTGTGCAGTTGCCCTGGTGTCTTTCCAGGAGCTGATGTCCAGGAAGGGGCAGGCCAGTGACTCCCAGAACCTCAAAAGCCAGGAGCTTTGCAGGCCTGAACCCCAGCATGAAAGAAAGCACCCGGGCAGCTCTTGCCCTGGTCCTTTCCTGAGAATTGGTTTCTTTATCCCTGCTAGCATTGAGGCGGTAAGCCAGTGATAACCACTGTGACAGAACCGTGAATAGAGGGCTGAATTCAATAGCTAAGGTTGCATTTGTGTGTCCTGAACTTCATATGAGTGCTCAATATTCCTGCCTACAGCAGAGACTGCATCAATACTACACTGTGGTGTGGCTCCCAACTATTGAGTAGCATCACTTCTTCCACAGCCTGGTATACTCCTTTTTGTCCTTTAGCAAAGCATGCCAGAGGGCTGAGGAGAGCGCAGACGGCCCAGGTCTTCAGTGGCCCTGAAGTGAAAAACTAGGCGTCCTCAAGAACCTGGCTGGGATACTGGCATGACTTTAGGTGTCTTTCTGTGTTTGGGTCAAACTGGGACAGCCAAGAACTGGCCCTCCCTTCTGTGGGAATTATGGAGCTGTGCCCCTGGAATATCAGGGGAATAGAGTTTAAATAAGCCCAGTGTGGATTGTTTTAGGTAACAGTCTGTGTGTTTGTTTGTGTGTGTGTGTGTGAGAGAGAGGAATATGGCCATGTGGATATCCAGGCATGTGAAAATGAGTGAATGTCATCATGTCCATGCCTGTGTGAAAAGTTCTTTGGTGTTCAGGTATGTTTTCAGGTGTTTAATGTTGTGGATGTTTGGTGTCTTTGCTAAAGTGTGAGTGCAAATCAGCATGTGAACATAAAGCGTCCTTTGTGAATGTCAATGTCCAGATGAGTGTGGGAGTGTTTCATATATTTTTACCCAGAGAGGCCTTTAAACATTGGGCTGGGCCTGGTGTGAAGGAGGGTGTCAAAAAGGAGGAAAATCATCTCAGTCCTCTTGTGAAAAGTTGCTGGCTGGCAGAGGATGGCTGGACTCTTTGCAGCAAACACATTAGGAGTGTGTAACTGTCTGATCATGACGTTGTGGACCTGAAACCAATATAAACTTGGACTGCGCCCATGCTTCAATTCAGGATTTCCATTTCAAACAGAGCATGAGTTTAATCCAAGGATTCTGCCTGAGTGGACCTCTGCCCACAGCATAGCCCGGGATCATGCAACTGGAGCTTCATGTGCTACACGCTGACGGCCACTGGGGGTGGAGGGTGCACAGCCTGCTCCCGCTGCCTGACCTGCCCAGGTTGAGGGCAGAATCCACAAGAGAACTAGAGCCTCCCGAGGCCCAGTCAGCCTGTGGCCAAAGCCTGGTCCAGGGCCCCGATGGCTGAGGAGGGGGCCTTGCTGTAGCTTATCTCATGTGCTTTTCAACATAGTAAGTACAGAATCTTTCCTTTGTTCTGAAATGACCTCAGGCTTCGTCCTCGCCTTTCCCTCAAAATGCTTTAGTAAATTTCAGGTGATTGTGGGGACACAGTTGTCCGAGATGCCTTGCATTTCTAGTGGCCAACCTTAAAATTTGAGCTTTCCCGATGTGTCAGCTGTGGGGAGTAAGACTGTATCAGCCACCATCATACAATCGATCGCCTAGGTCCCTTTCGCCCTCCCCCACACCCCTTGTCATCTAATCCTTGACTAGCATTTGCCCTCGAACCACTTACAAGGCTTTGCCTCACAGAATCAGAGCTTCCTGGTTTGTTCCTTATGGATTCAGGATTGTTTCAGGCAGGAATCAGAGCAGAGTTGCAGAGAGATGCAAATACCCTGACAGGGCATTAATATTTAACTGTAGGAAACTGCCTGGGTCCCAGGAGACATAGTTCCATCCAACTTCCAGGAGACGGGTGCTTCCCCATTACCCTGTGTCCATGACAAGAACGTTCATTTCTCCGCAATTCTCCCTTTTTCGGTCAACTATTGAGAAAAGGAGCATCGAGTTAGCATCACAGCTTTGTTTTTGTGTCTCCAATGCAGGCTACCAGATCCAGAAAATATGAGGCTGTAACTCCTCTGGCCTTTGATAAGCCACCTTCTCACTCAGAGTCAAACCCGTCCCTTTCGAATTCATCCCCTTTTCCAATCAGGGGATTCACATATCCACATGCTCCCATAAAATGGTCATGCACTTGGTCTGCCAGTCATTTTCAACTTTCTCTCACCTTATACCAATGTCCTTGGCTAGCATCATTGTGATTCAACCAAAAACCATCCAGTGAAATCCACACAGTGATCCAGCTTGGCCATGGTTCTGTCTTCACCAGAAAGCTCGACTTGGCATTGGTGCCCTAAACCCTGTTGCAGTTTGTCATCTGTAGGAAATGAAACCTATCTGAAATACGTGGCTTTGGAACCTCAGGAAAATGTCGGGTGTGCTAGCTCATAAGTCAACAACCATTGAGTCTGTTGCGTGCTCAGCACCAGTTGCCTGGTGGTTGACTGTCACCCTGGCGCTGACCCTCTTTACACATGTGGTTGTCCTCTCACCACCTTGATGCTCTCATCATCCCCGGTCAGTTGTCTTGAGATAGGAGAGGAGGCATCTGAAAAAATGCAAAGTAAAGGGCCTGCAGAAATAACCAACTCAGCCAGTTAAAACTGCTCTCTCCCCCACGCTGCCCATCGCTCTTCAGCTAACATTTCCTGTAGCTACATCCCCTAACTCAAGGACTCTCCAGCTCACATCTGTTAACTGATGGCTTGCCAACCAACTAATGTTCTTTCTCATCTCTATATCTATGTAAGACTAACAAGACTGTGTAAAACTGCTTGTTATGTTACACTAGAGTTCAGCCTTTGGATAGGAATCACTGAGTAGGTCCCGTCTCTGTTCAAGAATCCTATAATGGTGCTGATAACACCACAGTCGTGGGTTCTATAAAACAAACGTCCTATAAAACCAGTAGTCGGAAATTCCTGCCCCCTTGCAGCACTGCCACCCTAAGCTCCCCCTTCCATCGTGAGTCATGAAGCACATATGAAACCTCAGACAAAGGAATTACGTACCCCTTGTCTGGACACTGCAAGGGTATATAAGCTGTAAGAAATCTAACCAAGCAGAGATTGTGCTTTGGGTCTGTTGAATGCTCCACACTCTCCCGCCGACATTAAATTCTCCTTCCTCTAACAAAGTTGTCTGAGCATCTAATTTCCTCCATTAGGCATTGCTTTTTGCAACAAATTTCTGGTGCATTGGCTGGGAAGCGAGGAGGAATGGCACCCGCATTTGGCAAACTTCTGGTATCCCACTGTGGGAACCCCAGCTCGCCCTGTAGACGTGCCCACTGAGTAAGCACCAGGATTGCCCCATGTGGACGCCTCACAGGATAAAAGGGGAAGCTGCAGCTGCTGGTTCCTGCAGGGATCAGACAACAGAGGAACAAGAAAACTAAGATGTGTCAAGGCCATGGTAAGGAAAAACCAGGCACAGGGTAGCTAGCTCAAGTCCTGCCCCACTGGGTAGAAGGGTAGCCTGATCACCTCCCGAGGTCACCTGAGTACTCTACATTTGTCAGGGTAAACCGTGACCTCACAGGTACATAGGGCGGAGGGTTGAGTGTGTTAGGTTAACACTAGGCAAAAGGAAACCCCAATCCTCCTTTGGAGAGTAACCAAACATCCTCCACAGGTTAAGCGGAGTGACTGCTTACTCTCCACAGGTCAGGGTCTTCCCAGGAGGCAGAGAGGCAATGTTTTAACCTGGTTTGTGAGTGAGTGAATGGACAAGCGGCCCAGCCAGTTTGACTTGGTCAGGTACGAATTTGAAGCTCCACGGCTGGGCACCCTCAAGGTCCCTAAAGGTCACAGAGTTTGGGTAGGCTCATCTGAGGCTCTGTGATATACGGTCTATAGCAGCATTGGACTACTCTCCGATTGTAGGTCATAAAGCTGAGTCCACTCCAGCCAAGCATCACCTAAGCTCCTTCAAGATACGACCAAATGAGCACCTGAGTGGTTTCCTCTCTGGAGGAGGCATCCACCTTTGTTTGATTTTGTGTCACTGACATAGGGTAGGATACATGGGGTTGGGGGGGCAATTAATTACTAATTCACTTAAGAATTGTCTATCTCCAAATGGCCCTTTTAACATAGGGGCCCTCTGTCAAATTATTTTCTTGAAATTTTAAGGTCTATTTTCCCCTTCACTAATATGTTCCCCCAAGGCAAATATGGGGTGGGTGAAATTCCTCTAAACCAACTGTCTTAAATTGTATGTTGAAAAATTTTAAGAAAGGCTTCTTAGGGGATTACAGGGTCAAGTTGACTCTAGGAAAACTACAGGCTCAAATTATCTTTGACACATGTGGTCTAACCACTCTATGAAGCCACAAAGGGGGGAGAACAGGAGCTCTTACTCTGGGTACTACACAACAGAAGGCCTTTGAAGGACGAGGGAAAAAAATCAAAGGGGCACTCACTAATGCCCTGGACCAAAACTCCCAGACCCATGCTGCCATCTCCTATCCCCCTTCAGCCTTTCCAGGAGGCACCAGCACCACGCCACAGGGAACACACACAATCCTCTCAGGGTAAGTAACATGCTTTCAGATTCAAACACAGCTGGATTGTGTTCCCTGGAATCTTAGGGGTTAAAGTTCAGTGCTTTGGCCAGGCAGTCCAGGTTCAACTCACAATAAGGGAAAAATATTTTTCCTCTTTCCTCACCAGTGGCACAAGCACTTCATAGCATATGCCCTGCAGGGAAAGCAGAAATTGCAGCCCCACAGCCTGGCTGTCAGTGAAATATAGCTGCAGCAATTCTTCATAGCGAAGACCCAAGAGGACCCTCCTCCTTCCAAACTAACAATAGGAAGGGGAATCAAAAAGTTTAGCCTGTAAAAGGTTTCACTAAACTATAATACTATCCTCTAATTAGAGCTTTTTTTGCAAGAAGCTAGAAAATAAGAGGAAGTCCCCTACATACAAGCTTCTATACTCCTTTACCAAGACCCAGACTTATTAGATGGCCCAATGATAAGAGCACCTTCCTGAAGATCTCAAAATAATCAGGAGTTTTCTTCCCCTCCTTCATCTTCAGACTCTGAAGGGGTCCAAGTTCTCTAGGGGCCCCATTTATTTCAACACTCCCTGAGGAAACTAGATATGCACCCCAGGGAAGTTACAAATACTGATGATGATGGGAAAATGTAAGCATGTGCATGAACTCTGGTCTATATTTGTCTGTGTTATAGGTAATATAGTGGTTAAATTAAGAATTCTAATTATAATGGAAAGGAAAATGTATGTTTTTGGTAACAAAAGGTATGAAGTATAGAAATTTATTTTGAAGGAAATTAAAGGAAAGGTATTTGTCTTAAAGTTGGTTATTTCTGAATGAGGAAAGTAGTAGAAGGTTTATAGAGAGAAATCCTGAGAGGAAATTTTATGTGATTAAGCTAAACAAGATTGGAAATTTAAATGCCAAAAGTAAACTAATACAAAATTAAAGTTGTGTTTTAATGTTTCTTAGACTACTAGTCTGCTATTGCTGTTATGGAAAAGTTTTCTGAATAGAAGACAAGGATTCCATGCTTAATCAAAATAATTCCTGTGTTTGATGTTGCCTCAACCAGTTTTCTGAGGCTTTTAGATAAGATACTAACATTAGCCCAAAGTCTGGGGGCCAGCCACTCCTAGCTATACATTTCATAACTTGGTCTGTGCCTACCATTCAAAGGAAGCTCCAAAAGTTGGAGCCTACACCCCAACCCTGCAGGCTGCCTTTGTGCCAAAGGTCTTTAAGGTTTACATTAACTAGTACTGGGCAGAAAATGAAGCAAAGTACAAAAAGGGTGGAAATTTTAGCTGCCATAATACAGGGACAAGCTTGAGGTGACCTTAGGCAATAAAAACTTTGCAGGCCTGGATGGTCTCAGTCTTAGTTAGCCATGAGTAGCACTGTCAGGACTGAGGCATAATCAATGTGAAAACTGCAGAAGTAAGGGCACTAAAAGGGCAAATGTTCATCCAGCCCTGGGAAGACAGAGGAGTGGACCTCATAAGTCCTCATTCCACATCGCAAGCCTCTCTTGAAGGGGCTTCTCCCTCCTCTAACAATGAAGGCCCAAGCACTTGCAAACTCCATTCCTAGAAAAATTCACCATGATCACAACAGAGGAACCTCAGGTCACCTTTGACATGACAAGAGGGAAAAGCTGAATTTTTACTAGATACTAGAGCTATCTACTCTCTCCTGACCCATTCCATGGGCCTCTCTCCAATACTAATTATACAGTGACAGGAATAAATAGCCCCCAAGGTAAACAGGGCCCTACCACATTTTGGTAAGTTGCCAACTGCTGTCAAAGTACAAGCAATCAACAACAAGGTACATTTATCTTGAATTAGCCAAGTTTCTTATGAGTCCTCACAGATTCTTCCAGAAAATAAACCAGAAAGTGTAGCCTATTCCTATGAACCTGTGGAAGATCTACACTCTTGTTCTGGGAACTAGATAAGTCCACATGTCCCAGGGAATCAGCAAACTTTTGTGTATCTTGAATTAACAATCTGCCATGAAAAAGTAACTTCATTGTCAATTACCTCTACTATTAATTTTGACTTGTCTCTTCTATCTTTTTGCTAAGTTTGCATCTTCTAGGTTACAAGGCATCCTACCGCTTCTACATGCTAGAATGACCTCACGTTGTCTGCCTCCAGGGTCCTTAGAGTAGGCTTTCAGAGATTTTTATTCCCAATAGGCAGGGACTACAGCTCTATCTCAGCTTATCTCAGCTTCCTTCCTCAATATCCCCTTAAAATTAAAGGAATAGAATCTCTGAAGGGAAATAATGTAGGGAAGAGGTAGGAAAATTGAGGTATTAGTCTAGCCACATTCAGAGACTACAATGTGCTAATCAGCCCTGCATTCAGGCCAGAAAGACACTTGCAGAACAAAGGAAGGTTGGCTGAAGGAATAGCACATTTCTTAAATATCACTTCTTGCTTATATGTGGCAGTGGAGAAGACTCTAATAGGGGATAAATAGCCGTGGGAAGCTACAGAACTAGTTCCCACCAAGACAATGCCAAATATAACAGTCCCACACACCTCTGATGATAGTTGATAGATTTTAAAACACACTATTATAAGACAATATTGCCTGGCTAGAAGTAAAGGAAAACTCAGAGTCAGTTGGAAACTCAATTTGCCTAGGCCAATAATATTATAATACCACCTCCAAACAACGTGTGTAGTAGGAAAAGAGGACAGAGAAAAATCTGTTGGCCAGATTTCCAGAGCTAATTAGAGCCTGGCAAGACCCAGGCAGCGTCCAAAACTAAATATCCCAATATGGGACTTACTAGATTTGTAGAAAATTCAATCTCACCAACTTTACCTACAGATAGATGACCAGAGCCAAACAGTTGTCATCTTTTCTCATCAAAAGATGACAAAACTGGCACATATGCCCATGCAAGTATGGCACAAATAAGAAACTCAATAGCCTTTTAGAGAGATAATTTTTAGCCTTTAATATGTTTAAAATCTTAATAGGAGCAGTTTTACTACTCTTAGGAATCTACCTGATAGGGCTGTATCTGCTACCCCTGTTAATAAAAAGCTTAAAAGGCATGGTACAACAGCAAGCTGCAGCCCACAAATATTTTACCTGCCACCATCATAAGATCCCCTAAGATAATTTAAATAGAAAATGGGAGACTCAACATAAAAAATAGAATGTCTAGAGTCTCAAGTGGAGAATGAGAGAGGAGAGGAGGATTCTGAAAAAATGCAAAGGTTAAAACTTTCTCCCTCATGCTGCCCAGTGCTCTTCAGCTAACATGTTTTCCCGTAGCTACCTCCCCTACCTCAAGGACTCTCCAGCTCACATCTGTTAACTGATGGCTTGCCAACCAACTAATGTTCTTTCTTATCTCTATATCTATGTAGGACTAACAAGACTGTGTAAAACTGCTTGTTATGTAACAGTTAGAGTTCAGCCTTTGAATAGGAAGCTACTGAGTAGGTCCCGTCTCTGTTCAAGAATCCTATAATGATGCTGGTAACGCCACAGTCGTGGGTTCTATAAAACAAACGACCTGTAAAACCAGTAGTTGGAAATTCCTGCCCCCTTGCAGCCCTCCTCCCCCACCTGAAGCTCCCCATCCCATCATGAGTCATGAAACACACGTGAAACCTCAGACAAAGGAATCATGTGCCCCTAGCATGGACACGGCAAGGGTACATAGGCTGTAAGAAGTCTAACCAAGGAAAGATTGTGCTTTGGGTCTGTTGAATGACCCACGCTCTCTGCTGGCATTAAATTCTCCTTCCTCTAACAAAGTTGTCTGAACTTCCAGTTTCCTCCATTGGGTGTCTCTTCCTGCAACAGCCTGAGTCGAACAATTCACTTTTGCTAGTATTGCTCTTTTACGTCTTGTCCTATGTTCCAGGTTGACATGGAGTGAAACCAGAAAGGCCCTGTTTCTTTCAGTGACATCGCTCCATTCTCTTGGTGGGCTGGCAGTCTGGTCAAAAGGGCCAGGGTCACAGCATGTTAATTTGAGGTGTTCAGCCAGTGAGTGACAGAGGCTGGAGTCCCAAGAAAATACAGCACCAAAATTCCCAGGGCTGTTCGGCTACCAAACATTTTTGGACTAAGCACTGGCGGATGCACAGGCTACTGGGCCAAAGGAGTCAGCCTGTGGCATTCGGGCCTAAAGCTGGCAGATGCTGACATGGCTTGAGTGGAGAAAGATTTCAATGCAAGGCAGGTGAGGATGGCTTCCCACTGTACCAGCTACTGACAGCTACTAACAGCCTGCCCCAGCTACTGACAGCCTGCCCCTTGGCTCTTATGGGGTCTCCAGGATCCCTGGGGCCAGCGGAAAGTGCACACCCTATTCCTCCAGCTTGGCCTGGGCTGAGGCCAAAGAGGTGGTACTACTCAGTAGTGGGAGCACCACAGCACCCTGTGGTATTGATGAAGTCTCAGCTGTATGCAAGAATGCTGAGCACTCACATGTTCAAGAAACACAAATACAACCTTGGCTATTGAATTCAGCCATCTGCTCACGGCTCTATCACAACAGTTATCATGGGCTTACTGCCTTCAATGCCAGCAGGGATGAAGAAACCAATTCTCAGGGAAAGCCCAGGGCAAGAGCTCCCCAGGTGCTCTCTTTCACACTGGGTTCTATGCTGGCAACAGTATCAGCACTGAAGGGTCTGGGAGTTACTTCCCTGCCCCTTCCTGGACAATCAGCTCCTGGCAAGACACTTGGGCACCTGCGGGGTAGCTGGCCACTTGAGTTCCGTTTCCTCCCTGCCCTGACTGTCCAGTTCAACAATATTTGTGCTTTCACTCCAAGTCTCTGGGATGACAAACAGGGGACCAGGAGTCACTCTTTCAGCCAGGCACCTTCTCCTCTGGAGGTTTTTATTTCTCCCTGTCCCTGTCTTCACGTGGCTCTTCTACAATCTCAAAACAGCCAGGCTCAGGGTAGGCTAAAGCCCAGAGGGGAACTGTGGCTGGGCAGGGGCAATTTAACATCAATTGCGCCTCTCTTGGCCCCCGAACTGCCTCAAGTGAGTTGTCCAATTAATGCTCATGAGAGAGGATTAGGTCTCAATAAATCACAGCTGTTGTGCATGCAGTTGATGCCAGCCAGGCTGTGTGCTCTCCCCTCCTCCAGCCTTTTGTTGTGTCTAACCATCACCCTCAAGCCCTGTTCTTTTCCCTGACTCTCTCATTCCACTGGCCTTCTAATCTCATTTTCCACCTTCATGCCCCATCCCATTTAAACTCATGGGAATTTTCCAGTGAGCCATGTCCCTTTCTCTTCAGATTTCTTTAACTCTCACAGGCAATTCGACATTCCTGCGTTCACCCATTCTCCCATCTTCATTTTCCCAACAACCACTCCTATGTTCCTCACCCCATCTGTTTCACAGCCCACTCCCGCTTGTTTTTCCCATCCCCCATCTTCACCCTTGACTTCTTGCCCCCTCACAGAATGGCTGTGGGGCCAAAGAACGTGCCCAGCTTCTGGGAGTGGTCATGACTTCAGGCCCACTGCCCAGCCGGGTGGAGCAGTCAGGCAGTGGAATCTGAGGTCATGAAGTTTGGTGATGTCTCATCCAGCCTGGCTAGTAGCTCAAAAGTAAGACCACATGTCCTAGCCCCAGCCATGCCACCAGGCACACTCCCTTTCATCCTTTAGGAAGGGATACTAGAGGGCTGAGGATAGGGCAGAGGCCCAAGCCTGTAGCAGCCCTGAAATGAAAAATTAGTTATCCTCAAGGGCCTGACTGGGATGCTGGCATGACTGGGTAGAGCCCAAGCCTCTACCTCTCCGGGGCCATCTGTTGAGATTTAGCAAGCAATCTACAGATGCTATGTTTATAGTTGCTTCATAAGGCCACACCAGAAACCTAGGCCCTCTGACACCTCTGTAAGTCTAGGTGCTACTCAACTGTTTAAGGATATACCTGGATTTAGCTTGGGTGGGGCTGCAAGTTGGGAGAGGTGGATTTTCATGGAATCCTCCAGGCCAAGCGACCTCTGTTACCCAGTTTGATGAAGTCTTCACTATGGCTGCACTGAGTTCACACACTTTGAGGGGGACAGGAGCAACAGAGGAACAATGACTACTGTTGGCACATCTGTACAGAGCTAATCCTGCCTCAGCCCTTACTCCAACAAATCAGTGTCCCCCTGTAAGTCCCTAGTGCCTCCTGCACAGCCGAACCGGCACAGGTGCTTAATCAGGTCCATCACCACGAAAGTCTGCTCATGGACACAGCCCCTTTAAGAAGTGTCAGTAGCTGCTGGCCACGGCCACTGCCACCTGTGTCCCACTCAGCCTCTGGAACGTGGCAGCTTCGCGTCTTTGCCCTGTCCTACCTTATGCCATTGCAGGGTGATTTTTTAGATTTCTCCCTAGTTGTATGACTTGTTCATCTAGATCACGGGCAACGTTCCCTTGCTATTTGCTCCTTGTTTCTGCTGCAACTTTGATTTGGTTGCCAAAGGAATGAACAGAGCCTGTATCATCTATGCCTTTTTTTCTCTGCTCCAAATTTAAATTTTATTAGTCCATGATCTTACTATTTGCATTGTCCTCCACCCCTAAATTTCACATGTAAAATAGTTGCATATTTTTAAAGATTAATGAACTTTGTTTTTTAGACTAGTTTTAGGTTTCAAGAAAAATTGAGCAAAGTGTAGAGTTCCATGTGCATCACCCACCTCCAGTTTCCCCTGTTATTGATGTCTTGCATTAATATAGTCCATTCGATATAACCGATGAACCAATATTGATACGTTATTTACTAAACTACACATTTCACATGAGGCTTCATTCTTTGTGTCATATGTCCAACATTATACAGGGTACTTTGAGAGACCAAAAAAATCTCCTGTTCTTCATCTATCCACTGATCTTTATACTGTCTGTATACTTGCTTTTTCCAGAATGTAAATAGTTTAAATCATATAGTATGTAGTATTTTTAGACTGTCTTCTTTACTTAACAATATATATTTTAGCTTCCCCCATAACTTTTTGTGGCTTGATACTTTTTATTACTGAATCTCTAACATTGTAAGGATTTATACAAACGTCTATATTTCAGTAAGAAGAAAATTGATCAAAATGACTACAAATCTCTTGTTTAGAAATAAACCTTTGCAGGTAAAGTATAACCCAGGAAAGTTAACTGCTACATATCTTATATGCAAAATAGTACCACATAATTTTATCATGGACGTATAAACTAATTCATAGATATCTGTTTAACATTTCAGATTGATTATTTTTTTGAAAATGTAGACTACAATAAATCTCTCAATTAAATACTTTTTAACATCTTCGTCATCTGAATAATGGCTATACTAAAATAACAGAATTTGCAATTTCAAGTGTTAGACTCATTTTTTTACATTTTACATATAGATGAAACAATTGTTCTACAATTTAAAATCTACTTTATTGTTGAGTTCATGAAATAACAATAAAAGTAAGTGTTATATGTCACATAAAGCTCCTATTTATTTTAAATGCCATACAGTTTGGTATATAAAAGTGTTCGTAAATAGATGCTATAAAACTATACTGGGGTTCATCAGGCTGTGTTGCCTTCCTTCTGCTGAGCGGAAAATCTTATCTATTTTGACATGTTTATATTTAATATATTTGGAAATCAATTCTAATTAAGAAACTGTTTTTATATCTACTATGAGGGAATTTAATGAAAATGGGGGAAAAAACACCAACAAGAACTTCTATTATTTGTAACCTTGGAGTAATTTCATCATTGTGATTTAATTTTACATATTTAACCGATAAAAACAGTTTCAAATAGACATAGAGCAGAAAAGAGATATCAGCTCTTTCATAATTCTTAAGACAGATTATAGAAAAGAGAATTAATAAAGACACTGCTTTTTAGATCCTTTCCAAAGTATGCTTTTCCAAAGTGAAGAGTTTTCCTTCTATTCAGACCCATGAAGTTTTCTCATCTTGAAGACAAGAAAACTGAAGCTCCAGACTCATAAATGATTCCTCAAGTTCAGAAAACTATATGACAGCTATATCTGTCATTAAGGATATCTATGTGTTTGTTTATTTCATTTATTGTTCTCAATAGAGTCTATCTGCTCTCTCTTAGTCATTGGCTCTCAAACTTTAAAACCATAAGAATTAGCTAAAGAACTTACTAAATTTCAGATTTTTGGATCATACTCTAAGATTCTGATTTAGTAAGTTCATGAGTCCAGACCTAAGAATCATCATTTGTAAAAGGTCACTTTTTTCATAGTTAAAGAGGCAAAATTTACTCAATTTGTAGCAAGATTTTAGTAGTGCCACCCCCAAAGAAACAGAAAAAGTTATCTCCAGGTAAAGTCATCTCTCATATTGGAAAATAAATCTAAATTAAAATAGAAAACACTCTTAGCAAACAAGTGATGCTCTCTGCATGTGGATTGATTTTATATTATAATAATAGTTTACAGATAGCTTTTTTATTCATTAAAATCAAGACTAACAGGTCTCCTCAAACTATGATTAAAAATCCCTAAGTCCAAACTTGTGTGGTTTATATAAGAATGATGGCAATGTTCCTCAGTGTATAGGGTAATTTTAAATCTCTTGAATAATGAGATGTTAACTAGAACTACTCATTCACCATTTCCTTGGCAATTGTTATAAAATTGTTTTCATTTTTCATATTATATGAATATGAATTTCTGGATTTTAAATTATTCTTTTTCTCTGTTTTTGCACATCAGGAGGTGGACCATTATTCTTTTAGAGTTCTTTATAAAATCAACTCTATTTTTATTCTTCAAAAGAAAGTGACTCAAAAAATATATTTTTAAATATAAACTGTATAAAATTTTTGCATTGTCATTTGTTATAAGACCAATTCACATCAATGAGTAAAGGGTGAATTTTTTACTTAATTGGGAACTGATAATTAAATTTTCAGGGGATTTAAATTTTGAAAATAATGTTAAGATACTTCTATGTATAGCATTCTTATTTTAGATTTGATGTATTATGTTTGAATAATACTAAAATTGAACATGACTCAATATTTTTCTAAAAGTTAGCAAAATATCAAATTGTTCAAGAGGTTAAGTTTTAAGGTACATTTGCTCTTTTCTATATATCAAAATATCAAACATTTTGTATTTGTTTTTATAAAAAAATGCATTTTAAAATATATGAATCCTTAAATAGGAACATAAATGTGGCATTGCATATGCAAAGTTTAATAATCAATTTTGATACATTTCCATTTAAATAAATACTAGAGGTATGTCGATACTGCCAGCACATTTGGAAAAGTTGTAAACAACTGTCTTTAATAAAATTTTTGTGATTGTGTAAGTTACTGCATTTCCCATTCTAAATCAATATTTGCATTTAGACTCTAGAATCTATTCCAAATGTATTGACTTTTCAATGATATTTACCTTCAAAAGAGATGACAAGTGAATCCCAGTGTGTATAAGTCTTAGTCCATCATCCTGAGATGGAGGGCAAATGTCAGTCTTCCAAATGCTAACTCAACCTACAAACAGTCCTTTTATTCTAAAGTAATATGTGTTTGAATTGCTAGTAGAATTTTGATATTTCTGTTTGGATTAAATGAAAGATACATATAATGTATTTTCTGATTATGACAGTACAACTATTTTCCAAGAGAACTAAATGAGTAATTGACTGAAAACCTCTCATCAAATATGGACTTATGGTAGCAATAAGACTTTGCCTCACAGATCTCCATCTATAGGAAGCACATTGACCAAGGTCCCTGCTGCTGTCCTCTGAGGTCTGTTGCCGTGTTTATGTCAAGGTCATGCTTTCTAAGAGATGCTTACAGATAATGAATGAGAAAAGCAGAGGTGCTAAGGAAGGTCCCTTCCTGGGAGACATGTGACTTATCTGACATCTCATTATGAATTGAGAACTCCCTGGTCATCATGCATAACCTCACCTAAATGACAGAATAGTCACTTAAAAGACACAGTAGGGTAGAATTGTTCTCTCCCTCTTTTTCACTTGGGGTCAGAAGGCATGTGGTTTGAAGGTTTATCCTGCTTTCTCATCATTTCTCTCACACAGGAATATCACCTAACAAAATATTTGCTTGTTAAATCTCATTTTGATGTATAATTGTTAGAGGACAGACCTGTACTAACACAAGACATTAGGAGATTAGACTTAAAAAGTAATATCAGTATTTTGAAATTTATAAATTAAAATCAAAGTATTCATAAAACATTTACAAAAAATATTTGGGGAAAAGAAAGATGAAGAAATTTAAAATATATTAATATAGAACTTAAATATATATTAATATAATTATTATATATTATATATATATATTATAATATAATATATATTGCAATATTATAAAGATAAATTATTAATAAAGATAAATAAATTGAATAGATTTAATACATGTTCATTTATGTGGAGACAAAAACATGAATAAGGAAACTTTGAGGGTTATAGTATACCATTATTTAAATACGATTATAATATAGAACAGTTGCATATGCTATAGGATATTTTAAACTAGTATGAGAAACTCCAATTAATATTTCCCTCAAGTCACAGCTACATGGTTGTTATCACTCTTTTCTTCCGCATCAGTGGCAAACAACACAAGGTACACAAAGTTCTCTTTCTCACCTAGCCCAAACCTTGTCAAGATACCTTCTAATAATAAAAAGGAAAGCATTATTTGTCACATGTCTTAACCAAAGAGTTTAGGTCAATTTCAATTGAAGAGTAGCAGAACATGCCACCATAAATTACAATAGTAGAAGTTTAGGACGTGCCACCCCAAAATATGCCACTTTGATATATTGATAACTTTGAGCTGTAGGCATTTAAAAAAAATAGCAAATTCAGGGAGAGGTTTTCTCTGAACTCCCCTTATCTACCTAAAGATAGATCCTTCAAATGGTACTCAATTGTTATAGACCCTCTCTCCCTAGGAGCTTCATCAACTAGCAAAGATTGATTTTTATCAGAAGAGAACAGACTAGTGGACATGACACCCAGACAAAATTTGTCACAAACTATCAGATCTCTCATCTACTCCTCTAAGAACCCATTTATCTTTCCAAAGAGCTATTTACTCTCCTAAGAGGGTTATATACCTCCCTTAAGATAATGTCTAATCCCTAATTCTAAAGCCACCTCTTTGAGTTACTAATTTTTCCTAGGTATCTCTCATGTATGCATAAAGAATGCATGTTAATAAATTTGTGTTTGTTTTTCTCTTGTTAATCTGTTTTTTACTGCAGGGTCTCAGCTAAGAACTCAGAAAGATACAGGGAAAATTACTTTTGTTCCCCTACACAGTCATACTATGTAAAAGAGGGAGTGAATGCTAAAATTAATGAAGACTTAGAGAAGAGTGTATAAAAAATAATGTAAGAGAATAAATACAGTCATAATAATACTCAGCATAAGAAATGACTTTACAACTTTCACAGCTATCCAAATATTATAGATAAATTCCTCACAACTGTAAGTTTTTAAAAGGGACCAGTCAACATTGTGGTAAAAATATTAGAAAAATCAAATATTAAATTATTATGCTGACTAAATGATCTCCATGGTATATTTCATACATTATATGAAATGACTCTTAGAACAGAATTTTGATGAGTAATATTAACCTATTTTCCTCTACTTCCAGTGAAAATCAAATTGAGGAAAATGGTTTAAACTAAGTTATGAGATTGACTGTAGATACAGAGAAACGTCTTAACTGCCTGAATGGTAATAACTTGAAATTAATGCTTATTTATGTGAGGGATGAGCTAATACTTGAACTCAATTTCTTGCAAAAAAAAAATTGAAGCCATCTGGAGATGATTATGAGAAAAAAGAGGTATTTCAATAACAAAGATAAACAAAATGCCATTAACTACTTAAGAAATTTGTCAAAAAAAGGGAAGAGAGGAAAAATAAATAAATAATTATCTGGTCATACAAATTTGAAGACACTGAAATTACTGATATTTCCTTGTTTGTCCAAAAGGAAAACTGAAAGAACCAGATGAAACAGGAATGATGCATTAAAATAAATATTTGTTATAATTTTGAAATTGTGCATTATGTTCATGCTTCTAAATAATGTGAATGTTTTTTACAATTATCGAAATAAATATTATATACAGTCTGAATACTTTCAAAGTTTTAAGAGGAACTCACTGTGTCCTGGAAAATGTAGATGTTCATTTAATGACAGTTAAAATAATGTCTTGATCCTCCATTTAACTTAATTAAATGGCTCAAGTGAAGACTGATTAGAAGTGGTCATGAAATTAACAAAAAGAGTCTAAGTAATACAACTGCCATAGGAACCAAAGAATCAAGTCCTTATTTATCTTAAGAATTACTGTAAATCTGGCTATTATAAAAGTAAACATATCTGTATGGGGCAAACTGCTTTCCCATTATGAGATTCCTCCTACTCAGAAAAATTACTTGAAGCCAGACCATCAGGAAGCAAATTTAGTTCACAGGATTTGAGAAAAAACAAAAATCAAATATTTTTCCTCCATGTATAAAATATTAATAAATTATTATAAATTATAAATTATAAACAAGAAAAATAATGTCACAAATTTCTGTTCTAATCTTGACAAGTTAATTAGTTCATTTAATATTTAGAGTATTCTCTGTAAAATCCTTGACTAATTTTACCAACTTCATTATTTATTTATGTATTTATGTATGTATGTATTTATTTATTTATCAAAGAACCATTAGCAGAAAGGAAGTTTTTAAATATGAAAACAGACATAATAATTAAGTTAGTCAAATAATATTATAAATTATTATAAATTATAAATTATAAACAAGAAAAATAATGTCACAAATTTCTGTTCTAATCTTGACAAGTTAATTGGTTCATTTAAAATTTAGAGCATTCTCTGTAAAATCCTTGACTAATTTTACCAACTTCATTATTTATTTATGTATTTATGTATGTATGTATTTATTTATTTATCAAGGAACCATTAGCAGAAAGGAAGTTTTTAAATATGAAAACAGACATAATAATTTAGTCAAATGAAGTTTTGATTTTCTGTTGTATTGCTACTTTTGCTTTAGTAAGCTAACCTACTAATTATCTGTCACAAAAAAGTTAGCTGGCAACTCAATAGGTTTTTTTTTTTACTGAATATTAAAATATTTACTATGATGTTTATTATAATTCTAGAAAATATAATGAAAGGTATGTTGCTATATTCCAGCAACCAAGAATCAGTAGTTCAATGCTTAAATGTTTTTAATTTTATAAAAAGGATAATGTATTTTGTTTCTCTGTTTTGGTAGGACAGGTACTTAGGAAAATGATTTGCCAAATAGTAAATGCCACCTTTTAAGTCTTGTTGATAGCTTCCACAAATCTAGTTTGTACCTCATAACTCTTATTTACACTCTGCCATGCTTTATTTTTCACTTTTTTTTCTTTTACTTTTGTGATGAAGATGATTAGACTTTTCTGGAAAATGGGAAAAGCAATTCATTTTAATCAAATAGCCAAACTTTAGCTTAAAGTCCAGGAAAGTTTAGTTTGGAATATGTGATATCAAGACTCAATAAGCTGAAATAATTTGAAATGACTTAAAACATCCAAAAATGTTCATCTTATATTTGTTTTGAATTCAGAAGAAAAAAAGTACTAATTCTCTTTTTATTTGAAGAATATATTCTATTTCCTTAATTTACTTTTAAAAATGTTTCTGTACTATTACACCATTACTTCATGTACCCAATAGTATATTCTTAATAGAAACCAACTTATTTTAGACTATCTACAGCAATCGAAATCTATAATAGGTCTCAAATTGCACATTTAATGTGCTAGTTCTCCACAAACGACACTTTCCTTTTTCCTCGTTACTAGAGGTGAAACTTAGCAATAGCTGTCTAACAAAGAATAGCATTCCACTGCCTTTTCCAAGCCAAGTGTGGACATTTGCCTGCATTTTCAAGGTAAATGTGAGCTGATATAAAAATTTGCAACTTTCAACTCACTTGGGTGGAAAAACTCTGGATGTCGACTTCTGCCCCTTTTCCCTTTCCATGGACTGAACTGGCAATGATTGAAGTTAGTTTGAAACGGAATGCTTAAGTTGGAAGGTAGTAAGCTAGCCCAAGTCCTTGAACAATTACTTGGAAGAACAGCATGCAGAGGAGCCACGATCAAGCCTAAACACTCATTTTAGACTGTCACATGAGCCCAATATACTTTTCCTTTGTTCTTTAAATCGTTGAAATTTGAAGGTTTCTTTTTGAAGCTGCCTAATCTAACCTAACTAATCATTTCATTTGGAGATTTAAAGATTTAATGACTAGCTATTGCAAAAAAAGAAAAAAAAAAAAGAGAGAGATTATTGAGTCAAGGGCGGGGTTTAGGTTAAGAATCCAGTTCAAAATTCTAAACTAAATGAATACTTTAGAACCTCTCTTTAATACTTAGTCATATGTTGAAAACTAGTTTTTCTTCAGGAATTCAAAAAAGTCAGTTTTGAAATCAAGACATTCCTGAGTTGCAAATACCAAACTTCAGCACACAATGCTACTTATCTTGGATGACTGCCCTCCATCTGTTACTCATGAGCATCCTCATCCCACACACTATAAAGAACAGAAATCTTACATTATAAATTTGTGTTCCCCAAATTTTTATCACATGAAGCAAAAGTTTTTCTACCTGATACAGTTTTGTAGGGGTTACCACTATTCTTTTAGGGGTTTTTGGCTAGACTTAAATTGTGTAATCAGACAGATGAACAGGTGACAGCATACATAGTTATATGAATTTTACATGCCATGGGAGCCCTCGTAAGGAAATAAAGACCCAAAGGAATGACAGAACCTACATGCTTACATATTAAATTGACCAAAGAGAAAGAAAGGACTGTAGAAAATAAGTAAACTATGTAGGGAGGCTAATGGGAGGTAAAAAATTTTTA
The DNA here is from genome assembly GCA_003508835.1 of Eonycteris spelaea. NCBI lineage: Eukaryota > Metazoa > Chordata > Mammalia > Chiroptera > Pteropodidae > Eonycteris > Eonycteris spelaea. Next base: position 504,388 of record PUFA01000412.1, on the reverse strand, counting down.
ACAAGGCCTGTTTGTATAGAATTCTCTTGGCTTTGACTCCCTGTTAGAATTTTTTTCTCCTTGTGCAGGAAGGGCATCTTTCACACAGGAGTTTTTATCTCCTATTTCCAGGAAGAAAAGGGGAGATCAGAATGCCCACTTGCACATGTTGTTTTTTAAGTGCTTTTAACTCAAATAATCCTTACAGCAAAGTAGCACGATTATGTATGACATATTCTGTCATCCTTCAACTTCAACACAAGGAATCACCCTGATAATCAGGGATTAATAACAGAGTTTGGAATCTCTGGAAGTTATGTGCATCTAGCTGAGATAGGAAATAGATTTTAAAAAATAGAGGAAAGGAGACATGAAGTTTGCAGCAATCAATCACTCTATTTTTTTTTCTTTTTCTTTTCCATTAAGGAAAGTATCTGTGTTTGGCCATCACAGCAATCTAAAAGAGTGTAAGTATTTTGCCAAACATAGTTTAACATTATATAAATATAACTCTGAATGTAGACTTCTGGCCCTTTTCCCTTTATGTATAATATACATAAAAATATTCTACCATGAATATTTCCCAAACTGGGAAATATTGCAATATAATGAGAAAAGTTTATAACATAATTATTATGTAATTAGTTGTTTTATACTAACAAAATATTGACAAACTATGTTAGTTGAAATGATATTAGCTAATATGGTAGATAACCCCATAAATTTCTTGCTCATATAGCAGTTCATTGAGGGCATGTCTAGTTAGGTAGCTTTTCCCCAAGCTGTGACTCAAATGCCTACACTCTTTTTATATTATATTTCTATAGTTGTCAACATATGGCTCCCAAAGAAAGGTTCCTGAGTTTTTTGCCATTTCACATATCCAATAGGGGAAAAATTTAAGTCAGATCAGGAAATGATGCAGAACATATTGTTCAGCATTTCGTTGGCCATAATTCAGTCACATGGCTCAACTTAGCAAGTGAGGTTAGGAAATGTAGTCTAACTGTATGTCCAGGAGTAAGAGGAACTCAATTAGGGGGCCTAGGAACTCTCTGCTATGTACTTCTCTAAAAATCTTCGAAAGCACGATAAAGGATAAATGATAAAGAGATGATTGATGATGAAGATAATCATTAGCTTTAGGTTTTTTTTGTAATAGTTCATTCCATGTTTTAGGTCAAATTTAAACTTACATACACATTTAGATTTAGTTATTTGCATTTATTCAAAAAGTATTAACTTCCGCCAATACTTAATATGACTTTTTTATTATACAAATCCTGAGTTCCTTAAAGAAAACAAAACAATCCTGTTCATTATTTAAGTACTACTGGATCCTATTCTATTGGATTGGCAATTCTATTAATGGCAATTCTATTAATTCTTAACATAGAATTTTCTTCATAAACTGCAGGATGCAGTGAAATTAACAAATTGCCTTTATGTGTTGTATTAGAATGAGAAATGAACTGAGACAGTCAGAGCACTGTTTGCAATTGTTAGAAACGTTCTTATGGAAGTTCAAAAATTCTTCCCTATGTGCCCAAATGACTGCTATTAATTTTAGAACTGAAAAATTGACTAGTTGTTTCTTCTTTAACAATTTTATTAATAGAATCTATTTGCAGAGGTAGTTCTAGACAGAGAAGGTAAGATATGGTAAATTATTCATTGACAAAAATTATTTTTTAAAAGATGGCAGTAAATAAAAACAATTAAAAAAAGAAAAGAAAAGAAAGCTAAAGGAGCAATGCCCTGATGAGATCTAAGACCTGGGGCTTAGTGCCACATGCTTTAGCTAGAAAAGTTAATGAGCAATATGATAGGGAAGACTAGAGGCATACTCCTATTAATAAGGAAATGAGCTCCAAATGAAAGCCCAGAGAAAAGGCACACAATTGGTTGAGTTTATTTAAAGGGAAGGTGTTCTGCACCATCTTTTTCTTCTCTTTAGACTTCCAAGGAATGACTAGACATGGGGTGAGAAGTTTTGGAGAATTTTATTGGGCTGAAATTGTGAGGAAGTTTTGGATTCATCTCAAATAGTAAGCACATTTTTTGTGAGTATCTCCTAGATAAGTTGGTGAGAAACAAAAGTGAGTTTTCATCCATCTTGGATCTTGAGAAGACCAAAATGAAGACATTCAAGGAAGTTCTCAAAAAGTAGAAAACTATATGTTCCATAGCAAAGAATTGGAGTCCACAGGTTACCATGTCAACAAAAAAGGGATTAGGTAATAATATATATGAGGAAGAAAATAGCCTTAAAAAGAGATTACCAATAATTCTTATTGTTTTAAATATAGTTTACATCTCAATGTCTCACATATGTGTTATGTAGGAATTTCTGCTATATTTATTTTACATAATTTAATTTAGTGCTTAGATATTATAGAGACAACATTTTATAAAAGGAGAAAACTAGTTGGTTGAATATACTAAATGTTCCCAGATGCATCACCTACCTCATTCCACAGTACCTTAGCCCTGCTCTAACTGAAAAGTCTGAGATAGCTTTTAAAAATTATCAGAGGATTGAAATCTAAATTCTAGAATATGATAAAGTAGTCTACTATATGAAATCATTTTTCTTGAGTCTCAATTAGTATTGTTGTGTAACTTCCAATTTAGCTCTAGGTAGACTAAATTACTAAAATATTCTGGAATGAATACATTCTCCCATATTCTTTATTTATAATTCTGTATATGCTGAGTCTTTAGCATGCAGCATCCTTCCACATTTTTGTGGAGTGGCTGAACTCTACTTTCCTTTGAAATGCAGTTCAAATCTATGCTGACACCATTAAATGTTTCTCCAACATGCTTCCTCAGTACAGTGAGATTCTGTTATTGTTTTTCACTGTGTACTGTATTTTTCAGAGTTCTTCATTTCCACCCATGTTTGAAAACCTCTGGAATACAATGACTGGCTGACTTTTAATGATATGGCCAGAAACTATCTCCTGTGAGTCCTAACATACTAATAAAAGTACATTAATGATTTAACTTGGAGACAAAAATGAAACAATCATGAAAGAAAATTCTATTTTGTTTTCAGGAGAGCATTCTAAATCTTTCTGTCACTTATACCTACCTGTGAAGCAATGACAAAAATACAGGAATTTTTATTTCATTATTTTCCAATGAATTCTTTACTCCTTAAACACACACACACACACACACACACACACACACACACATACACACGCACATCATGTACTGAATTGTTTCCCCTTAAATTTTGTACATCGAAACCCTAACCTTCAATGGAACAATATTTGAAGATAGACCTTTAGCAGGGAGTTAGGTTTAGATGAGCAGGAGAGTGGGGTCCTTATCTTGGGATGACTGCTTTTACAAGAAGAAACACCAGACACCTTGCTTGTTCTCGCTCACTTTCCTCTAAGTGAGGACAAGTGAGAAGGCAGTGTTCTGTAAACCTGGAAGAGAGTCTCACCAGAACCTGACCATGCAAGCACCCTGATCTCAGATTTCCAGTCTTCAGAACTGTGAGAAAATAAATGTGTGCTGTATAAGACACCCAGTCTGTAATATGCTGTTATGGCAGCCTGACCTGACTAAGAGAGTGTGCACATTAACCCTATAGCTATACTATATAATATATGCACATAAACACATACATACTCTAATCTTTAAAAGATTTTTTAAAATCTCTTTTTATTTTAAAGTTATTTTCTTTTCAGATACAGCTGACATTCAATATTATATTAGTTGCAGGTATACAGCCTAGTGCTTAGACATTTATATAACTTATGAAATGCTCCCCTGATAAGTCTATTACCCAGTATCATACATAATTATTATAATATTATTGACTATAGACTCTATGCTGTACTTTACATTCTTATGACTAGTGACTATTTTGTAAGTACTAATTTGCACTTCTTAATCCCTTCACCTTTTCACCTGGACCCCAACCTCTCTTCCCATCAGGCACCCATAAGTTTGTCCTCATTATCTATAAAGCTGTTTCTGTTTTATTTGTTTATTTTGTTTTTTAGATTCTACCTATAAGTGAAATCATGTGCTATTTGTCTTTCTCAGTCAGACTTATTTCACTTAGCATAATACCCTCTTGATCCAACCATGTTGTTGTAAATGGTAAAATTTCATTATTCATGATGGAGTAATATTCCACCACATGTATATGTACCACGTCTTCTTTATCCAGTCATCTTTTAATGGACATGTATAACACTGATTTTTTTTTAAAATATCACTTCGGATATGTGTTAAAAATTAGAAAATATGGAGTATTTGGTAAGAAACTAAATGTCTACTTCTCACCATCGAGGTCATTAGTAAGTTGCATTTAATCCCAAAAACATAATGTTGTATTTTCAAAACTTGTTTTTATCACTTTAATGGATCTATTATTTATCAAAGCATTACTAAAACTGATATTCTTAACATAATATTGTTATTTTAACTATATTAACTTTTAAAATAAATATAATGTTAACTTAGGAAAGCTTAAACTAGAATTGGAAGTCTACCTCAATGATAAATTCATATCGCATCAATTTTTAAAGACCAAAACAAAACAAAAGCTTCATGTATTATAAAACCTGATAAGAATCAATATCTATATTCCTCTTGTGTGACATATGGGATTTCTTCAGGATGTAAGACAAGAATTTTCACTGTGGCACTGCTGGACATCACAGCTCATCATCATCAACAGCAATAACCACCAACTTAAAGAGTAATAAAAATTCAAGTTAAAAAACTTTTTAACAAGAAGAAAATAAAGAATAATTTTACTATGTATATTTTTAATCACTGGACTGCACTTTCCAGAAGAGGGAGCACTGCATACCAGGTGGTAGACGTTGTACTAGTGTCTGATACATATATTTTCATTTAATCTTCAGAATAATCCTGCCAGGTAGATGTTATTATTTTTATTTATTTATCAGATGAGAAAACTCAAGGAACTGAGTTAATAACTCTACGATAAAAAACTACCAGTAAAGCAAGAATATGATACAACATCTTTCCAATGATAACTCTTTTCACAGTTCCACTAGTGCCTGCAGTGAAAACATGTGCCTTTATATGCACTGACATTTATTTGAAAGTGTTAAATTCAGTCACATTGTAGCAAAAAGTTAATTGACTTGCAATAAAAACAAATTATTTTTCCAATGAATTAATTGTAGGCAGGATTATAGGGCAGAAATACTTAGTCTGGAGGACAAAATTGGAAGTCGATGCTTTAACACACTTTGATATAAACACTTTTAAAAAGAAAGAAACATATAAAACACAGTTTATACTGGATAAATAGCAGAAATTGTTCAAATAGCATAATAAACTCAAGAAAACCTTTAATCTTAAGATGCGATGACTGTATATTATTTATTAATAAAATAGTTTTTAGGATTTACCACTTTCTTGATAAATATATTATGTCAAAAAGAATTCTGATGTTTATTTTTAAAAATATTATTTTAAAAATTATGTGTCTTCTGTAATACAATTTCAGAAGCTGGACATCACAAGAATAAACTAATTCAACCTAGATTATGGAATTCACTCTGAAGACAAGATTTAACTTGGGGTACAACTTTACAAAGATAAAAATTTTTCCAAAAAACTGTTAAAATAATGTGTGCTTCCCAAGTACCCTTTGTCCTCAATGAAAAGGTTCATTTTTCTAAAAAGGTATGCTTTTTATAAAATATTGAGGAAAGGAACATGGAGTCAGCATTATAGCTTTCCGTGCATTTCTCCATGGCTGCCTTGTTGGCCCTTCCTCATGTGGGAGTTGTGGAGCTGTGCCAAGTATTTAAATGTCAGGGTAACTAAGTTCAAATAAGCGCCATGCTGGGTATGTTTGGTACCACTTTGTGTGTGTGTGTGTGTGTGTGTGTGTGTGTGTGTGTGTGTGTGTGTGTGTGAAAGAGAGAGAGAGGGAAAAGAGAGAAAGAGAGAAGTGGGTGTGTGGATATCCCACCAGGTGGAAATGCATGAATGTTGGCATGTGTGTGCTTGTGCGACAATTTCTTGAGGTGTTTTCAGGTGTTTAATGATGTGGGCGTTTGATGCCTTTAATAAAGTGTGAGTGCAAATAAGCATGTGAGCATAAAGTATCCTTTGCATGTACCAATGTCCAGATGAGTGTGTAAGTGTTTCATATAATTTTCCCCAAAGAGGCCTGTAAATATTGGGCTGGGCCTGGTAAAGGGAAAGGTGTCAAAAGGGAGGGGCGTCATCTCAGTCCTGTTGTGAGAGTTTGCTGGGTGGCAGATGATGGTTGGACTCTGTGGGGAACGCATCAGGAGGTGTGTAACTATCTGTTCATCTCATGGACCTGAAACCTATAGAAACTTGGAGTCCGTACATGCTTCAATCCAGAATCTCCATTTCAAACAGACCAAGAATTTAATTCAAGAATTCTGCTTGAATGGACCTATGCCCCAACTACAGCTGAAATCATGCAGCTGGGAGCTTCATGTGTGACATTCTGACAGCCACTGGGGGGCACACAGCCTGTTCCTGCCTTCTGGCCTACTCAGGCTAAGGGCAGATTCCACATCAGAACTAGAGACACTTGTCACCAAAGGGAGGGAGCCCTGCCAGGCCTTTGGAGCCAAAGGAGGCCCAGTCCACCTGAGGCCAAAGCTTGGTCCAGGGCCCCGGAGGCTGACGGGGGCGCCTGGCTGTGGCTCTTCTCACATGCTTTTCTACATAGTGTGAGTACAGAAGCTTTCCTTAGCTCTGAGGTGACCTCGAGCTTCATCCTTGCCTTGACCTCATACAGTTTTGGTGAATTTCAGGTGATTGTGGGAACACGGTTGTCCGAGATGACCTATTTTTCTAGTGTCCTGCTGTGCAATACCACCATTCCCAATGCATCAGCTGTGGGCAGGAAGACTCTGTATCACCCATAACCATACAATTGATACCCTTGGCCCCTTTCACACTCCAACAACCCAGTCTCACCTCATACTCATCTATGATTTGCCCTTGAACCACTTACAAGGCTTTGCTCACAGATTCAGAGCGTCCTGGATTGTTTCCTTAAGATTTGGGATTATTTCCAGGAGGAATCAGCAGAGTTTCAGACAGAGGCAAAAACCCTGACAGGGCAGGAATTTCCATTTCTTGGGAACTGACTCGGTCCCAAGAGCCACATTTTCACCCAAATCCTAGGAGACCGATGCCTCTTCAATACTCGTTATCCTCGATGAGAATGTTCATTTCTCCACAAGGCTTCATTTGTTGGTCCAGTATTGAGGAAAGGAGCATCATGTCTGCATCGCAAGTTTCTTTTCGTGTCTGCGTTCCTGCCTACCCAATCTAAAAAGTATGTTGCTATTACACCTCTGGCCTTTGAGAAGCCAACTTCTCACTGAGAGTCAAACACCTTCGTTTTGAGTTCATCTCCTTTTCCAATCAGAGGATTCACATGTCAACATGTTCCCATGAAATGGTCATGCATCTGGACTGCCATTTTCAACTTCCTCTCACGTTCCACCAATGTCCTTTGCCACCATCTCTGTGAGTCAGCAGAAAACCATCCCATCACATCCACACATCGATCCAGTTTATCCACAGTTCTTTCATCACCAGAAAGCTCAACTCGGTGTTGGTGCCCCAAAGCCTGCTGTGGTCTGTCATTTTGACCAAATAAAACCTAAGCAAAAGATGCGACTTTAGAAGCTCAGGAAATTGTCAGGTGTGCTAAGTCCCTAGCCAAGAGCAATTTAGTCCATGGCATGTTCTACCATCACCTTGGTGCTGACCCTCTTTACACTTGTCATTTTCCTCCTGCTGCCCTGAGTCTCTGGTCAATTCCAGTTGGTTGTCTGAGGCTCAGAATTCACTTTTGTTTGTTTTGCTTCTTTACGTCTTGCCCTCTCTTCCAGGTCCACGTGGGAGTACACCCAGAAAGGCCCTTTTTCTTTCAGTGACCTCTTTCCCTGACTTGGCAGGCTGAGGGACCAGTTGAAAGGGCCAGGGTCATGGCATATTAATGTGAAGTGTTCAGCTGGTAAGTGGCAGAGGCTGGAGTTCCAGGAAAACTCAGCCCCTAAATTCCCATGGCGTTTGGCGACCAGCTGTTTTGGACTAATGATGGGTGGCCACACAAGCCACTGGGCCAAAGGAGTCAGCCTATGGCATTCAGACCAAGAGATTGAAGATGCAGACACGACTTGAGTGGAGAAACTGTTTGATGCAAGGCAGGTGAGGCAGTCCTCCCAGTAGACCAGCGGCTAACAGCCAGCCATCTGGTAAGAGGCCAGGCAGAGGTTCTGAGCCTTGGCTCTTGTGAGGTCTCCAGGAACACTGGGGCCAGTGGAAAGTACACACCCTGTTCCTCTCATCTGGCCAGAGCTGAGGCTTGGGCAGAGGTAGTACAACTCAGTGGTGGGAGGCCATAGCACCAAGTGGTATTGAAGGAGTCTCAGCTGTAGGAATAATGAGCACTCCTTTGATGTTCAGGACATACAAATGCAACCTTGGCTGTTGAATGAAGCCCTCTGCACATGGCTGCATCAGTGCCCTTATCACTGGTATCCCACCTCAATGCCAGCATGAAGGAAGAAAGCATGTGTAATGGAAGACCTAGGCCAAGAGCTGTCTGGGAGATCTCGTCAGTCCTGGAGGCCAAGCTGGCCAATGTCCTGACATTAGTGTATCTGGGAGTGACCACCCTGCCTCCACCTGGGCAATCAGCACCGGGTCAGACACTGGAGGACCTGCAGGATAGCCAGCCATTTCTGTTCCAGAGGGGAGCTATGGCCAGGCAGGGGCCAGTTGACATCAAATCAGCCTCCCTGGCCCTTGGACTGGCTCAGGTGAGTTGCCCAATTAACGCTCCTCGTAGGAGGACTATGTAGCAATTAATCACAGCTGTTGTGCATGAGCTTGATGCCAGCCAGGCCATGGACTCTCCCCTCCCTAGCCTTTTGCTGTGTCTAACCATCACTTTCAAGTCCTGTTCCTTTACCTGACTTCCTCATTCTAGTTACATTCTTCTCTCAGCTTCAACCTTCATGCCCAATCCCATTCCAACTCATTTGAACTTTCCAACAGGCTACGTCCCTTTTCCTTCAGGTTTATTTGACTCTTGCTGGCAGTTCTACATTCCTCCACTCATGCTTTCTCCCAGCTTCATCCTCCACCACCACTCCTATGTTCCTCATCCAACCTATACACAGCCCACTTCTGGCCGGTTTTCCCCATCCCACATCCTCATTCGAGACACTCTTACACCCTACAGGCGGTCTATGGGACCCATGAAAGCATGCAGCTCCTGGGAACAGGCCTGCCTACATGCCCACTGCCTTGCCAGAGTGGGGCATCCAGGGACTGGATTCCGTGGACATGAAGTTTGGTGATGTTCTTATTCAACCTGGCAAGTGGCTCAGAAAGCAAGACCACATGTCCTTCCCCAGCCATGTTGACAGGCACACATCCTTTCATCCTTCAGCAAAGCATATCAGAGGGCTGAGGAGAGTGTGGATGGCCCAGGCCTGCAGCAGCTCTGAAGTGGAAAACTAAGTGTCCTCGAGGACCTGGCTGGGACGCTCATGTTACTTTTGGTGTCTTTCTGCGTCTGGGTCAAACAAGGACAGCCATGGTCTGCCTCATTGGCACTTCCTGCAGTGGGAGTTATGGAACTGTGCCATGTACTTAACTGTCAGGGGAAACTGAGTTCAAATAAATGCCATGCTGTGTATGCTTGGTAGCACTCTGTGTGTTTGTGTATATGTGTGAGTGAGAGGAATGCAGGCCTGTGGATATTCAGGTAGGTGAAGATGTGTGAATGTCTGCAAGTATGTGCATGCATGTGTGTGTGAAAATGTCTTGAGTGTCCGTGTACATTTTCAGGTGTTCAGTGATGTGGGCTTTTGTGTCTTTTCTAAGTGCAAATGTAAATGAGCATGTAAGCATAATGTGTCCTTTGGGTGTATCAGATGAGTATGTTAGTGTTTCATACATTTTCCCTCAGAGTCCTGTAAACATTGGGCTAGGCCTTGGTCTGAAGGAAGGGTATCAAAAAATGAGGGAGATCATCTCTGTCCTATTTGTTAGAGTTTGCTGGATGGTAGATGATGCTGATTTGCTTTGCAGTGAACGTGTTAAGGAGTTTGTAACTATCAGATAATGACTTTGTGTACCTAAAATCGACATAAACTTGACCTCCATCCATGCTTCAATCAAGGATTTCCATTTCAGAAAGTCTGAGAATTTAATCCACGATTTCTGCCCAAATGGACTGATGCCCACACCACTGTCCTGGATCCTTTGGTCGAACTTCATGTGCTGCAATCTGATGACATGACCTTCTGTTTGCTGGCCTGCACAGGTTTAGGGTAGAATCCACATCAGAATTGGAGCCACCTGTTGCCACCGGAGGAGCCCCCTGTGACCTTCACAGCTGTTGTCATGCTGTTGTTCCAGCCAGGCCATGGACTCTCCCCTCCTCAGCCTTTTGCTGTGTCTAACCATTACCCTCAAATCCTGTTCTTTTTCCTAACTCCCTCATTCCATTTGCCTCTTACTCTCAGATTCCACCTTCACACCCTGTTCCATTCCATTCCTTGTAATTTTTCAACCAGTTCATTTCCTTTTTCCTTCAGGTTTCTTTCAGGCTTGCAGCTGAAGGCCAAGTCCCAGTGAGGTTCAAAGGCCTGTCTGTGATGCTTGCTTTATTTGGGGGTTTTGATGTGCCTTTTTCAGTCATGGTCAGCCATGACCCACCTATTTGGCCTGTCTTGTTGCTGATTTTGTGACCTGTGCCATGTCCTTAAGTTTCTTGGACTCTGAGTCAGAGAGTTCTTGTCTGAGTGTTTTCACTGCCCGTTTTGTGTTTTGGGTGATGGAGTGATACATGGATAAGTCCATCCATGCATGTGTCTATGCATGTGTTCTCTCCTTATTTATCTGTGTGAACATTTCAAAGGGGATTGGGGTGTGGTTTCCCATCTGTCTCAGGATGTGCGGATACTGTGTGTGTGCTTAAGTGTGCATGCAAATCTGCATGTGTGGACCATGTGTCTTTTGTGGGGTCAATGTCTTGATGAGTGTGTGCATATTTCATCTCCTTTTACCACATGTGCCATGTCATATTTTATTGGCATGGGTTTGAGAGACAAGTGAAACAAGAGAGGGGATCTGTGATTTATATTGTGAGGTTGACTGGGTAAGAGATGATTACTGACTCTGGGTGGCAAACTCTTTGGAAAGGTGTGTCACTGGCTTTAGTGCATCATGAACCAAAACTTAACATCACCTGGAAACAGTATCTACCTAAATCAAGGGTAGAAATAAAAAAAGAAAAGTAGAATGACATCAGAAATATGCAGAGTGAGAGACATCCTTGGATAGCTCCCCTTGAAACAATAAGCTGAACATCTAAACTCAACAAAATCAACCAAACTGCACACCAGCAGTTTGCATAGGACCTGTACATAAGAACTACTACAAATCAGAACCCCAGTTGTTAGGCAATAGACTAAGACAAACAAAGAACCTTCTTATTGCAGCATGAGCTCCCTTCGGAAAGGGAAGGAGGGGAGAAGTTGTGGCAGGTTCCCTGAATGACCCTGCCTGGGAGAGCTGTGAGCTCTGCACGGCTGGCAGCAGTGTCTAGGCATCAGGGCAGAAATAAAGAATGTCAGGATGTCAGAGAAGCAAGGATGGTAGAGAAACATTGATTATTATGAGCCACAGTTGCAATATGTGAGGCTGAGCTGCAACCCCATCCTCCAACTCAGATGGCCCCTTCTACCACATCCTTCAAGATGAAACACTGCAAAGCCCCAGTGGAATCTGAGCAAATATTACCAAAACTGGTGATAACCTTGACAGGGACTGAGACTGAGAGTAGCAAGCATGATTGAATATCTATACAAAAGAAAAAAAAAAGGCACTATTAAGACTTTGTATAAGGCAGGGATCCAAGAGGATTAGATGCCACCTTACTGGAAACAAAAGAAAGAAAGAAAAGAAAGAAAGAAAGAAAGAAAGAAAGAAAGAAAGAAAGAAAGAAAGAAAGAAAAGAAAGAAAGAAAGGAAGAAGGAAGGAAGGAAGGAAGGAAGGAAGGGGGAAGGAAGGAAGGGAAGGAAGGAAGGAAGGAAGAAAGAGAGAGAGAGAGAGAGAAGGAAAGAAAGAACGAATGAACAACAACAAAACACCTTCTGTACAATAGCCTAGAAAGACCTTTATATAATAAATCTCCTTTCTGGGGCGGGGGAAGCAGAATACACTTCCATTAATGCCCAGGCAGAGAAAGAAATAGTCCATTAAACACCATGAACAACCAAGGTGATAAGGCATCTCAGAAAAGAGAGAGAAAAATCTCCAGAAAATAAGCTTACAGACATAGAAACATACGACTTAAATGACGGAGAATTCAGGATGGTACTTCTGAAAAAAAACTCATTGAGACCCAAAATAATTCATAACAAAAACTTCAGGATTTAAAAAAACAACTAGATAAGCAGAATGAGTTCTTTAGCAAGATTAAAACCCTCAAAAAATACCAGTGGAACTCCTGGAGATGAATAACACACTGCAAGAGATGAAAAATAAAATAGCAAGCTTTGGAAATAGAGTAGACCAAATAGAGGAAATAATCAGTGATATGAAAGACAGTAATCTAGAAATAAATCAGAAGTAAGAACAGAGAAAAAGAATAAAAAAATAATGAAATAGAAATACAAGAACTAGCTGATACCCTCAGGAGAGGAAATATAAGAATAATAGGCATTCTTGAAGGGAAGAAAAGTGCAGGGATCAGATAGCATTTTCAGACAAACAGTTGATGAGAAAATTTCCCAAATCTAAGAAATGAGCTGGTTCTTGGAATTCAAGAAGTCAACAGAACACCCAATTCTCTCAACCCCAAAAAGGCCTTCTCCAAGACACATTGTATTAAAATTATCAAAAATTATAACAGAATTCTCAGGGCAGCCAGAGAATAGAAGATGATAACCTATAAAAGAAAACCCATTAGATTACCGTTGGACTTCTCAGCACAAACCTTACAAGCCAGAAAGGATTGGAATCGAATATTTAAATGATTAAATGAAAGAAACTACCAGTCAAGAATGATGTATCCAGCAAAGCTCTCTTTTAGGTATGAAGGAGAAACAAAGACCTTTCCAGACATACAAAATTTGAGGGAAATTTACATTACAGGAAATACCGAAAGGGTCAGTCAGCTCACCTAAAACAAAATGACAAAAAAAAAAAAAAAAAAAAAAACAAACTATGAGTAATGTGACTAGCAGGCAGATAGCAGAGGAGTGCAACTCACTGATAACAGGGCATTATAATCTTAAACAGTAAGAAGAAGATGTGCTATAGCAAGATAATGAACGTTTAGCATACACAGGGACAAATTGAGACATGGAAGCAATCAAAGTGTCCTACGATAGATGATTGGATAAAGAAGCTGTATATGCAAGAGATTATTACTCATCCATAAGAAGGGATGAAACATTGCCATTTGCGACAACATGGGTGGACCTTGAAATAATCATGGTAAGCGAAATAAGCCTGACAGGAAAAGTAGAAAACTACATGATATTACATATATGTGATATATAAACCTAAAAGTAACAAACGAATAGGACAAACAGAGATTCATGGACATGGATAATAGACTAGAGATTACCAGAGGGTAGTGCGGAGGTGGGAGAATGGAAGTAGATAAGATAAAAGGGAACAAATATGTGGTGGCAGAAAGAAATCTAACTATGGGAGGGGAACACACATGCAATATATATATATACATATATATATATACTATATATATATGTATATATATATGTATATTATGTATATATATATACATATACACACATATGTATATGTATATATAATACATTTATTATCCATTTATTATATATACTGTTAAATTGTACACCTGAAACTTACTAGATTTTGTTAACCAATGTCACACACACAAAAAAAGTTAATTAAAAAAATATTAAGAGGAAAACAATTAAGAGGCAAAAAAACCCCAAAAACACATAAAAGAAATTGAATCAAAGGAATCCACCAAAAAGGACCGCTCTCCCTACCATGGCAACTAGTCATGAAGTTGAATCTTCATGCGCTGCATTCCCACAGCCAACGGGATGGGGCTAAGCCTGCCCTGTCTGCCCTGTTGGATCTCCTGCTTGTTGGCCTGCTCAGGATAGGGCTGAATTCACCTTAGGAGTAGAACTTCCAGTCCTCCAGAGAAGAGAAAGCCCTTCCCAGCCTTTGTGGCCCATGGAGGCCCTGTTAACCTGAAGCCGAAGCTTGCCTCAGGGTCCTGATGGCTGAGGAGGGAGACTGGCTATGGATTCTGTCAGATGGTTTTCTTAAGAATGAGTCAAGAACCTCCTGTTTTCTCCAAGGTTACCTCACGCTTCATTTTTCACCTCCTGTTTAATAGATTCATGAATTTCTGGTGCTTGTGGGAGAATGGGTGTCCAAGATGACATTCATTCCAGGTGGACATGCTTAGGATTCAAGACAGGGAAGCAGTGGTCTGGAAGTCTCTGTGACCTTCAACACCATACAATGGATCTCCTTAGGCCCTTTTCCCCCTTCCCCAACTTCCTCCGCCCCTAATGTGTGAAAAGACTTTACAGAGTGATCCATTTGGCAGGGCATTCAGCATCAGAATCCTAGCATCCTCTGTGGTTCTATTTATATTCCAGAGTGTTTCTGGGGAGACATCCTAATAGTTTCAGACAGAAGCAAATACCTCAACAGGGCAGAAATTACTATCCAAAAAGTTGGGGCATGCCAACATCCTGGGGACCCCCATTTTAGCCCAAAGCCAAGAAGACAGAATGCACCCCAATCCCATTTGTACTTGACAAGCACATTCTTTTTTCTACCAAATGTGACTCCTTGAATAGATTGAGCAATGGAGAATGGATTCCATTTCACAGCCTTCTTGCCATCTCCGCATTTCTTTCTAGCCTATCCAGAATGGATCACACTGTCATTCTTCTAGCTTTCAAGAAGCTGACTTATCAGACAGAATAGAACATGTCTTTTATGAGTGCATCTGCTTTTCCACTCCAAGGATTAATGTGTTTAACACTTTCTCATGAACCAGTGGTGCACTTGACCTGCCACTCATTTCACAGGTGACTCTGGATGACTCAAATGTTCTTTGTTGGCCATCTCTGTGAATGAATTCAAAAGGATCCCAGCCAAAAATATTCCAAAAAGTCTAGGAATCTGTAGAAACTGAGACACCTGCCTTGGGTTGGACAGATCCAACCCAGCTGCTGTGTGTATGTTTGACCAAGTGCAGCCTGCTGGGGATACACTGCTGAATGACCACAGAAAAAATTCAGGTGCACTCCCACCTAATCCAACACCCGGATACTCCATGGTGCACTTAGCACCTGCTGCTTGGGTTTTAACTGCCACCCTAGAGCTGATGCCCTTTCCACATGTCATCCCCCTCCTACTTCCCTTATGTCCCAGTCACCAGCAATGTGTTGTCTGAGCCCTCTGAATTTGGTGTTACTTATTTTGCTTCTGGGGTCTTGCTCTCTGTTCCAAGAGCACATGGGGGTCTGACATGTTTCCCTGCAGTCTGACATGTTTCCCTTACCTTGGCGGGGTGGGGAACTAGTTGAGAGGGTCAGTGTGATGAAAGAATGAAGTGAGGTTTCCAGCTAGAAAGTGGCAGAGGCTGGAGTTCCTGGATGAATGCAGCCCTCAATGGCCATTTTTGTCTGGCGACTGACCCTCTGTGGACTAAAGGCTGGTGGCTGCACCAGCCAGAAGTTTGGAGTGAGAAGCTAGTAGCCTCTGGGAAAATCGAGAGAACGCAGATGTGGCCACAACTTGGGTGGTAAAAGAGGTCAATATGTGGCAGGTGAGGCTGGGCTCCAGAAGGTCAGTGACTTATAACCGGCTCTGTGGGAGAGGCCAGAACAGGTTTCCTGAGCCAGGTTTCTCATGGTGTCTCTAGTAGTTTTGTGGCCAGTGTCACATGAATGCCCTGGCCCTCTGTTCTGGCCTGGGTTGGGGCTGGTGAGGAGGTGGTACAACACATGAGTGGGGCCTGCAGAAGGAATCTGCTACAGATGGAGTCCTGAGTGGATGTGGGAGTCCTGAAAAGTCTTTTCTAAGTACAGGACACGTAAATCCCACATTAGCTGTTGAATGGAGCTCTGGTCCCACATTCCAGTCCAGGCTGTTCTCATGACCTTTCCGTGACCCATGCCATCAGTGGTGAAGAAAAGAAGTCTCACAGAATGCCCAGGACAATAGCTGGTCTGGTTCCGTCCATTGTCCTAAGGGCCGGGTTTGGAAATGTTCAGGATTTGCAAGGCCTAGGGCTCACTGCCTGTCCTCTCTTGGAGAATAAGCCCATGTCCAAACCCTGTGTGTCCTGTGGGGTTACTGGTCATGTTGGGTCTAATATTCCCCCTGCCTTGACTGCCTGGGTCATCGATATTCTTGCTTCAGCTTTGTGTCTGCTGGTTGACCAAGTAGTAACCACCAGTTATTCTTTTAGACTGTTTCCTTCCCTCTTAAATATGTCACTCTTGCTGGCTCTGTCCTCGTTTGCCTTTTTTACCAACTGAAACCGGCAGACCTAGGACATGTGGAAGGCCCAGAGAGGAGATTTGGGAGGACAGGGGTGAGTTGGTGCAAATTCAGCCCTTCCATTTCCCTTGGCTGGCACAGTTGGATTTCCCAATCAAGGCTCTTTTGAGGGGCCACATCTGTCCTCATCTAACACAACACCTAGATATCCCTAAGTGAAGCAGTTCAGGTAGGCTTTTGTGTCACCATGTCTTGGCCATCAGCACCCTGAAGGCCTGAAACTTGCTCAGTCTTCTCAGGTCCCTGGCTGTCCCTGCTTCAGGAAGAAAGGAAGTATGCCTAGCAGCTGGTTTAGGAAGGGACCCACTTTCTGAGCTATAGGCCATACTTCAGAGAATAATTACCAAAATGCATGTCCCATGAATCCCAGTTTCTGTTGCCCTAACCTGGCTGAGCAGTTGTTTTGACATCAGCCAAAGTCCCAAAAGCAGGGATGCTTGGTTTGAACTGTGAATCCTGCCATGGACCTGAGTACCCTGGGTGAAAATGGGGAAGGGACAATGGGCCACAAGGGGCTAAGTTGAGTGGGTGTGCCGAATAGGTGCCAATTGGGAGGTGAAGAAGGTGGCAGAGTGATTGAGGGGCGGGAAGGAGAACCCATTGCAAAGGTGAAAGGAATCCTGAAGGAAGAGGGCAATGGGCTACTTGTGGGCAACAGGAGTTTGAAGAGACAGGGAAGTAGAGATGGGGACTTAAAGTAGAAGTCAAAGCAATGGGGGTCTCAAGGAGGAAAATGGAGCTCCAGGCTGATGGGAGGACACAGTGGTGGGCTGGGGGAGGGAAGAGCCCACTGCCTAGCTGGCATCAAGAACATGGATAATAGCTGTGTTTGATTGAGACCTAGGCCTCCCTCAAAGGAGATTTGATTGGGCAACTCACCTCTATTACTCAAGAAGTCCAGAATGGCTGAATCCATGTCAAACCACCCTTACCCTCAAGCCACCCCTTCCATCCAAGAGCTTCTCTCTGGGGGTAAGATGTGCCCAGGGCCAGCCACTCACTAGTTTCCCACAGGGAAACTGAGGACTGAGTCTGAGAAAGGGAAAGCTTCCAGGGGGAAAGGGATGGATGGGCTGAAAGAGTGGTTTTTGGTCTGTGCTTGGTCAGCCAACAGTCTTTTATTCCTTAGATTCCACATGTAAGTGAAATCACATAGTGTTTATCTTTCTCTGTCTGACTTAAATACCTTCTAGGTCCATCAAAGCAATATTTTTCTATCCCCTTCCTTGTCATATGTAGGGGTCTTGTTTTCTTATCCTTTTAGCCACTCTATCTTTTGGTTGCAGCACTTAATTCTTTTCCACTTAAGGTACTTATTGTAAGGCATGTAGTTGTTACTATTCTTTGATCCTGCTTTTGATACATGTTTTTCTTCTTAAAGAACTCCCTTCAACATTTCCTCTAATACTTGCTTGGTGCTGATAAATTCCTTTAGCTAATTTTTATCTGTCTTTCAACTCTAAATGATACCTTTGCTGGATACATTATTCTTAGTTATAGATCCTAGGTCTTCATCCTGTCAAATATTTTTTGCCAATCCCTTTTGTCCTGCAGTTTCTTTTGAGAAATCAACTACCAGTCTTAAGGGTGTTCCCTTATAAGTAATTATGTTTTTCTCTTGCTGCTTTCAATATTCTTTCTTTATATTTAACCTTTGGCATTTTAATTATGACATGTCTTGGTGTGAGCTTCTTTGGATCCCTGATTTTTGGAATTCTCTGAGCTTTCTTGGGTTTTATGTCCATTTCCTTTACCAGGGTAGGGGCATTTTCCATCATTATTTCTTCAAACAGCTGTTCAACATCTTGATTTTCTTCAGTTACTCTGATTAGACAGATATTTGGACCCTTAATAGTGTCTGTATTCTCTTTAAATTATTTTTATAGTCTTGGCTTCTTATCTCTTGCCATTCTGATTATGTGTTCTTGGCTCTTCTGTCCTCTAGATATAGCATTTGACCCTTTCCTTTATTCACTTTTTTATATTCCATTTAATATACTTCTCATCTCAGATAATGTGTTCTTCATTTCTAACTGGTTCCCTTTTAAATTTCCATTTCCATTTTTGTGTTTTTATCTCTTTGTTGAAGTTCTCTACACTTGCCAAAAGTTCACTGAAATCTTTAAAACCAGGGTTTTAAATTCTGCATGTTAGATTACTTGACTCCATTATATCTGAATCTCTTTTATGTTCTCTTATATGGCTTCTGCTTCTTTGTCTTCCCATTTTGGCTGTCTTTCCATGTCTGTTTCTATGTACCAAGCAAAGCTTCTAAGTCTCCCAGTCTTATTAGTATGGATTTGTGAAGTAGGTGTCCTGAGAGCGGTTCAGCTGCAGGCCAAATTTTGCCCAAGCCTCTACCCTTCCGGAGCCACCTGTTAAGATTCAGCAAGCAATCTACAGGTGCTGTGTTTATAGTTGCCTCAAAAAGCCACACCAGAAACTGAGACCAGCTGCCTCCAGTGTGAGTCTAGGCACTGCTCAGCAAGGAGCAACTGACTTGCTGAGGATATAGCTGGATGTGTCTTTAGTGGGTCCACAAGTTGGGGTAGGCGGGATTTCAGAGAATCCTCTGGGCAGATTGACCTCTGTTATCTAGTTTGATGATGTTACAGCTATGGTGGCACTGTGTCCTGTGCAGTGGTATGGGGGACGGCTCAACAGAGAACAATGGATACCACAAGCACTTCTGTACAGAGTGAATCCTGCCTATGCCTTAACTCCGACAATGTCTCCCTGTAAGTTCCTGGTGCCCCTGTGCACAGCTGAATTGTCACTGGTGCTCAGAGCCAGCAGGTCTGTCACCACAAAACTCTGCTCACAGATTTGGCCCACTTTCACTAACCCACTAGAGACCAGGCAAGCTCTGCATCCTCACTCCGTTCTACCTTCTGTTGTTGTAGGGTGATTTCTTAGATTTCTCCCCAGTTATACAGCTTGCTCAGCTCAGGAGATTTTTCCTTGCTGCTGCTCCTTGTTTTCCTCACAACTTTGAGTTGGTCGCCAGAGGGATGTACAGAGCCTCTATCATATGTGCCGGGGTTTTTTGGCGCCCCAAAGCTGTTGTTTTTTTAAATACATGGATTTTCAGACACCCATTTTTTTTTTTTACTTTCAGATTAAATTCAAAGTATTTTTTGCCAAAAATTTATAGGAAGATACTTGAGTGTATCATTTAAAATTGAAAAATTTTTACTATTTAGAAAACATCTTAGTTTAGCCAAGACAAATATTTCTCCTCAGAAAACTATCTCTCCTTTTTTTTTGGCCTCAAAATAGGATATTTCTAAATTTTAGCATTTAGTTAATAAATTGGGTTTGGCTCAATTGGGTTTATAGTTAGTTTTGAGTTTAGGGTCTGTTGTTGTTTAGCATTGGTGTTTTTGTTAAGATTAGGGAAAAGTGTTCGGGTTAGGTTTTGTTTAGGTGTCAGTGTATTTTTGATTTAATAATTATGGTTATGTTTGGGGTAGGATTAGAATTAGGTTTCAGATTAAGTTTTCTGTTTCCTTGAGGCTAGGTTTAGAGGTTGTATTTGTAAACCAAGTTTAGGTTTCAGTTTTCCATTAGAGTTAATTTTTGGATTTGAGTAAAGTTTAAGTCTAGGCTTAGGTTTTGGTTTACTGTTAGGGTTAGCATCATTTTGGGTTAGTATAAGGGCTGTGATTATGTTTAGTTTCAAGTATATGGTTAAGGTTAGTGTTCATGTTGATTTTATGATTAAGGATAGGATTAGATTCAGCTTTGAGAATAGTTTTCAGTTTTGTATTCAATATCATTTTTATTAGGTTTACAGGTAAAGGGCTATGCCTGTATTAGGGGTAGGGTTTACTGTTATTGTTAGATTTATTGTTAGAATTAGGGTTTTGTTAAGAGTTGATTTTCAGTTGATGATTAGGTTTAAATAGGATTGATATGGTTAGCACTGAGTTTAAGGTTTATGTTTAAATTAGAATCTGGATTAAGGGTAGGGATTAGGTAAGGGCTAGGCTGATGGTGAGGTTTAGCATTAGGTTTAGGTTTACTTTAAGTTTTCAGTCAGAATTAATATTTGGGTTCAGATTATTTTTAGGGTTAGGTTAGGATGAGGTTAACAGGTACATTTATGGTGATTTTTATGGCTTAGTTTAAGGTAAGGTATAGGTAATGAGATCAGGAAAGGGTTTGCGTTAGGTTTAGGGTTAGTTCTAAGTTTCACATTAACTTTCGATTAGGTTTACCATTAGAATAAGTGCTATGGTTATGGTTCGGTTTATGGTCAGGCTTCAGTTGGTGTTTAGAGTTAAATACAGGTTTTTGTTAATTTAGGATCAGAGTATGGGTTAAGATTAGGGTAGGGGCTTGCCTTAAGGGTATGTTTAAGGTTGGGTTAGGGTTCAGTTTTGAGTTACAATTAGTGTTAGGTGTAGAGTTAGAATTCGGGGTAGAGTTGAGTTTATGTTTAGGGTTAAAATTAAGGTAAGGCTTCAAGTTAGCTTTGAGGTTAGGTTTGTAGTGTAAGTAGGGTGGGGTTTCCAGTTAGGCTTAGCATACAGGCTATGTATCAGTTTAGGTTTAGGAATAGGGATAAAGTCAGGTTTAGACTTAAGTTTTGAATTATGGTTAAGGTGCTGGTTCGGGTTGTACTTATGATTGGGGTTAACCTTACGATTACTGTTGGTGTCAGCTTTGAGTTTGGGGCTAGGTTTTAAGTTGGGATTACTGTTAGGGTTAGGATGAAGGCTGAGGTTAGGGTTATGTTTAGGCTTAGGGTTAGAATTAGAGTACTCCTTGTGTTTAGGTTCAGATTTAGGGTTAGGATAAAAGGTCAGGATTCAGTTTAAAAGTACAGTTGACATAAGGATTAGAGTTAAGAACCTTGGTAGAGTTAGATTTAGGGTTAGTTTTAAGGGTAGAGTTAGGTTTTTATTGAGGTAGAGTAGGGGTTAGTGGTAGGTTTTCTATGGAGGTTAGGATTAGAGTTAGGATAAGGGTTACGGTGAAAGTTAGCTCTGAGTTTAGCACTTGGGTTTAAATTTGGGTTAGGCTTATATTTGGTGTTGAGGTAAGGGCTAGGTTCATGATTAGTTTTAGGGTTGATCAGAGTTAAGTTTCTGATTAGATTTAATGGTAGCATTACCTTTGAGAGCCAAGGTTTAAGTTTTAATTAAGGTCAAGGTGAGGCTTCTCTTAGGGTCTGAGTTAAGGTTAGGTTTTGGGTTAAGGTTAGATATAAGTTTAGGTTTAGGATTATGTTTGAGCTTCTGTATAGGGTAATGGTTAGTGTTATGGTTAGATTTAGCTTTAGATTTAAGGTTTGAGTTTAAATGAGGGTTTAACAGGGTTAAGTTGTATTAAGTTGATGTCAGGGTTGGGGTTTCTGTTAGGTTTAGGATTAATATGAGGGTAGATTTAACTTTAAGGTAGGAATTTAATTTAAAATAGGGATAGGGTCAGCATTGGAGTAAAAGCTTTCCTTAAGGTTAAGATTTGGGTTTCAATGAGGTTTATGGTCCGGTTTTAAGTTATGATTAGGATTAGGGTTAGAGTTAAAGTTAACCGTAGGCTTCAAGTTAGGATTAAATTTAAGTTTAGCATTAGGATTAAAGTGAGTGTGATGTTTAGAGTTAATTTTGAGGTAGGGGTTGGGTTTAAATTAGGGTAAGGTAAGGGCCAAGGTTAGGATTATGTTTAAAGCTACAGTTAGGCTTAGGGTACCTTATGACTGTATGATTAGGGTCAGGATTAAAATTAGAGTTCAGAGTAGCTGTGCATACGGTTTGGATTTAAATTAGGGTTTGGTTAGGTTTAGCATTCAGGCAAAGGCTAGAAGAGGGATATGGCTTGGGATAGGGTAATGTTTTAAGTAACTTTAGAATTGGGGGTTTTGTTAGGGTTAGATTTATAGTTAGCTTTAAGTTTAGGGTTTGGGTTTGAAACAAGATTAGGGTTTCCTTAGAATTAAAGGAAAAGCAACAGTTAATGTTGGGCTTAAAGTTAATGTCAGGGTTATATTTAGAGTTCAGATTAGGTTTATAAGAGGTTTACATATTGTTTTGAGCTTCATGTTTAATTTAAATGAGATCAAGAATTACTGTCAAGACTAGAGTTTAGGTTAGGTTAGGGTTAAGGATAATGTTAGGATTTGAGATAGGTTTAGACTTAGAGTTTGGATTCAGGTTAGCTTTGAAGTTAGCATTTGGATTTACATTAGGTTCGGGGTTAGGCGTAGAGGAAGTGGTATGTTTAGGTTGAGGTTTTAAGTTAGGGTTAGATCAGGTTTTCATTTAGGAGTAGAACTTGAGATAGGGTTATTGCTAGAGTCAGTGTAGGACCCGAGTTTAGTCTATAATCAGGTTTAGGGTTGAGTCTATAATAAGGGTTAGAATTACCTGTCAGGTGAGGGTTGGAGTCGAATATAAGATAGGGTTTCTTTAAGGTTAAGGTAAGAGCCACATCAAGGGTTAGATTTAGGGTTAATGTTAGGGTTAAATGTAGTATTAGAGTTAAGTTTAGGATTAACTATAGAAGTAGTTTTGAGTTTCAGATTTACTATAAATTAAGGTTAGAATTAGGGAAGGACTAGAGTTACAATTAGGTTTAGGGTTTGGGTATAGGTCAGGGTTAAGGTGAAGTTTGGTATTGAGGTTAAGGTTGAAATAAGCTTAGAGATCAGGGTTAGTGTAAAATTATAACACTGGTTAGTGTGTAAGATAGGGTGAAGTTTTCAGTTAGGGTTAGATTTTGAGGTAAATTTAGAATTAGGTTAGGAGATAGGTTAAGGTTGGAATGAATTTATGATTATGGTTAAAATTAGGGTTAGGGTTTAAGACAGTTGTGATGTTAGGGTTAAAGTTTTAAGGAGAATTTGGATTAGAATCATCTAAGTTTATGGTGAGGTTTAAGGTTAGGATGAGGGCTCAGTTCAGCTTATGAGATAAGTTTATAGTTAGGGTGAGGAAAAGGTTAGGGTTCAATTAATGATTCAAATTATGGTAAGGGCTAGAATTAGGGTGAACTTTGAAGTCAGGGTGTGAGTTTAAATTAGGGAGGCCTTTGGATTGGGGTAAGGACAAGTCTAGGGGTAGTATTAGGGTACTTTTGAGGTAGGCTATGGAATTAGGTTAGGATAGTGTTCACCTTAGGGCTAGGGTTGAGTTTACAATATAGTTAAAGTGATGGTTAGAGTTAGATTAAATTTTAGGCTTTGGGTTTTCACTATGGTTAGGGTTAGCAGTAGGGTTAGTGTTAGATTTAGATTTTAAGTGAGGGTTAGGGTTAGGGCTAGGGTTATAGATAGGTGTGTGGTTGAAATGTACTATGAATTGAAGTTTAGGGTTAGGGCTACTATTATGGCAAGGGCTGGATATGAGTTAGTGTTGGGATTAGTTTTTAGATGATTTAAAGTTAGGATTAGGGTTGAATTTAAAATTATGATTAAAGTTGGGGTTATATTTAAATTTGAGCTTAAGTTTTGCATTTTCCTAAGGGTTCTGGTTAGCATCCTATTTAGATTTGGGGTAAGGGCTATATTTAAGATGAGGATTAGATTTTGGTTTAGGATACAGTTAAAGTGAGGCTTAGAGTTCAATATAGATATAGAATTCAGATTAGATTTGGGTTAGTTTTGAGTCAGGTTTAGATCTGAAGTTAGTTTTAAACGTTAGGTTTATGGTTAGAGTTGAGTTTACACTTACTATTAGGATAAGAGTTAGCTTCCAGGATACCATCTTTGTTTAACATAGGACTAGCTCTCAAGTTAGTGTGAGGCTTAGTAAAAAATAGAGTTAAATTTAAAATAACAAGATTCATGTTGGCTTTTGGTTGAGAGTATGGTAAGGATTAGAATTAGCTTTGAGGTTAGGGTTTAATATAAATTAGTATTAAAGTGAGCATGTTGTCCATATACACACATGGCTGAATGAGTTTCGGTTCCCTTCACCAAAACAACACTCTGATGAAAACCATTTGCAAGGATCCAGTTTGTTAAATATAAATTTCAAGAAAGGTCCACCCTCTTTTGAAATGTTTTTCATCAATCCTAGAGTTTGCGAATAAAATACTATAGTTCATAAGAGTGATCTGAATGCTCTTTGGAAAAGTGCTAATGGCAAGACTCATGAACAGTCTTATAATCTGCAGTAAAAAATATGTTTCATTTCCATTCAGAAGAAAACCATCACAAATGTAGTGTGTTCAATCAAATTTTACTACATACTCTACAGATGAAAGGAATAGTAATACTTAGAGTCATCCTGTTCAGAACCCACTTTATTTAAGTGATAGCACAGTGTGCTAGTAACTAGTTGAAATATTTTGACCAGGTGGTAAGACACTGCAGGCATAGTAAATTTGTTGGACTATCCATCCATAGGGAATTAATTTCCAAACAAATCTTTTAGACATTTTGGGTCAACAAAACCTATGCTTTAGGGAATGTTTTTCATTTTCTTTCTAAAGAAACTTGTAGATACAAAGTTTGCAAGAATCTTTTTCATGATCTACAAACAATACATCGATCATCTTAAACACAGTACTCCTCAACATGACAGCAAGGGCTTTACATCTTCTCAGCATTTATACTCTGTGCAAAAACATTTTGCATTATCCTACTTAGTACAAATTTTAAAACATGTGGAAATTCTTAGTTTGCACTAAGCACTTTTACACACTTGTAGGAACTGGAGAAGTAAAAGATACTGACACCTAAAGAGAGTTTGAGGATAGACTTAAAATACAACTGAAAAACAATTCATGTCACATACATAGCCATTGGCATAACAGGATGTGTTTGGAGTACCATGTCAAAAGGAAGCCAGCCGATATACGTGTTCAAGACAATGGCTTTGCATCCTGATTGTTGGTCAGGTATGATCTACTTTTCTGATTAAGCATTCATTAAAACACGGATTTTGGTGCTCATGAGCATATCAGTGCTTCGTCTAAAACATCTTTGGATCAGCTGTTCAAGATTCACATGCCTTCTAAAATGCATTGACTCTTCATTATGAAATTGCCGATGTTGATGACACAGCTGGAGCTAATTCTTATAAACAGAAATATTCCTAACCATGTTACTTTTCATGATGATACTTCATGATGATACTTCATGATGATATGAAGTAACATATGATACTTCATGAAAGACAATTGTGTTTCTGTTTCATTTGTAGATGTGCCTAACATAGTTTAAAGTATCTTTTTAAGAATGAAAGTAAGTTCTCAAACTTTTATTACTTGCTTGTTCAAAGAATACGAGATTTAAAGGTGAAGACCATGATTCTGAAGAGTGTTTGCAACTAGTTCTCTTTGAATAGTCCTGACAAAGTCATGACACAAACTTAGCTACATTCATGACACAAAGTACTGGATTTCCATTCCAGGCAAGCACTAGGGAATCAGGCATGCTAAAAACAAAAACAAAAACAAAAATGTTATACGTGCATGAGAGGTAAGTGAATGTTTATTCCTAATGTTTGACAGTAGATTTGGACTTCAACAGTGTACATGAGCATAATGCCAAAACATTTCTGGAAATTGGAGTTATGGACCACATGCATCAGGCTATGTGTTCATGAAATTGATGAGAGAGATGTCTTTGATGAACATGTTTGCAAGTACATCTTCATGACAAACAAAGTGCAATCACATTAAACACCATACCATTCTTCTCATACAATATTTAAGGTGTCTTTGTACAGAAATGATCTTTTAAACCTTTTTTGCCTTATCTTGCTTGATACGCATTTACAATTTGGAAAATGCCAGGTTTTCCTGAATCGCTTTCACACATTGTAGACATTGGAAGAGTAAAAGCTCACTGAACTAATGGGATTTTTAAGTCACCTCTTAACACAATACTGCAAGCCACTCAAGTCACAGTTTAGCCTTGAGTGGAGCACAAGTCAAAACAGAAGCCTACGAAATTGAAGTAGTAAGAGAATGGGAGAAAAAGAGTGCTTAAAATAAAAATGTATTGCACAATTACAGGTAAAGAACAGTTAATCACTTCCTATGTATTATTCAGAGTGTGGCCTTAGACTTCATAGTGTATACCAATACTAGCACCAAATCATTTACAGACTTCTAGATTACAAAACACAGGCATTTGACAAACATGTTTCCTTTCCATTTGCTGCAGACTGTCTCTAATGCATACAGTTTCCCTATGCCTCTTTCATAACATCAAATGAACCATTGTATTGAAACAGCATACCACATTGTTTATACAACGTTTGAGTCTCTTCAGTATATTTCCTCCCTTCCAAACCATTAACTGCCTGATCCATTAGGTACGAATTTCAACATGAAATCTGCCAGTTTTACCTAATCGCTTTTACACTTTGTAGATGTTGGAAGAATTGAAGGTTTCTTCAATGGAAGCATTTCATGTCACCTTTTAGAGACAATATTGCAGGCAATTCAAATTACTTATTTATCATTGGCATATAGGAAGTGTTAGAGCACATGACAAACAGAAGGCTGTGGAATGGAATTGGCTTATTCAAAGCTTTGCCTCAAGCATTATTTGGTCAGTGACCTAACTCCAGATTAACACACTTGGATCCCAGCTTTAAAACTCCCACCAGTGTGTCATGGCCTCATCTGAATATCTTTTGGATATGGCCTTCAATTTCCATATGCATTCCACAACACAATTACTGTTCTTTTATGGAACAGCATTGCTGAGGACACAGGTTGCAAGCAACTCCTCACCAGAAAAATTTTTCATCATGTTTAAACAGTAGTACTACACGCAAGACTGTGGCTTTCATTTTCCTCAGCAAAGGAACTTGCCAGAGAAGTGTTAAAGAGCCACTTTTATAAACAACAACAGCAAGCTGCCATTGTATTAGTACCTGCTCATGCAGTCTGTGCAGATGGTACGTTTCAGGACCATGAATCTCTAAAGAGTGATTTCAACCAGCTCTTTGGTCTTAAAAACAGGTCACCTCATAAACAGAGCTTGCAGTCATCTCAGACTGGGTTTGAATTTCATCCAGTCAAGGACACTGAGGAAAGAGCTTGCCCAAATCAAAATATATCACACAAATACAGGTAGGTACAATAATCGCTTCCTATGTACTGCTTGAGTGTTGCCTTAGACTTCACAGCATCCCAATACTGGCATCAAATCATTTACTGGACATCTGAATTATATAACACAGGTATTTGCTGTGGACTGGTCTAAAGATAGTTTTCTGTCTCCTCTTCATGGCATCACGGAAACATTGTGATTATTGCAACAGTTTGAGGTCTCTTCAGCGTTTATACTCTCTTCCAAGCCATGCTGTCTGATCCCCTTAGTACAAATTTCCAACATGAAAACTGCCAGTTTTGACTAATCGCTTTACATTTTTATAGGTGTTGGAAGAGAAGAAGTTTCTTTCACAAATGGCATATTTTGTTTTGATTCACTTCCTGGAACAATACAGCAAGCAATTCAAGTCAAACTTAGCACTTGGCAAGAGTATGCATTTGGAGCACCATGCCAAACAGAAGCCTGTGGAATAGAAGTGGCTCAATTCAAAGCCTTTGCCTCAAGGATTATCGGTCAGAGTGATCTAACTTCCTGTAAACAAACTTGGATCCCAGCTTTAAGGATCCACCAGTGTCTCAGTTCCTCAACTGAAATGTCTTTGAGAAACCACCTTCAATTTCCATATGCATTCTATAACAACATACTGTTCTTTGATAAAATGGCATTGCTTGAGGTCACAGGTTGCAAGCAACTCCTCACCAGAAAGAATTCTCATGTGTTTGACAATGGTACTACAGGCAAAATTTAAAATCAAACTTTACATGAACCCAATATCTAACCCTAAACCTCACCCTAATTTAAATTTGAACACTTACTTCTAAGCACACTCAGACATAACCTTACCCTAACTTAAGTTCTAACCATAATGCTAACCCAATCCTAATTCAGTAACTAAGTGTGACCAAAACTCTAACCCTAAACCTAAACCAAATCTTAATTTAAACCTAGACCCTGATCTCAAAAGCTAACTCTTAATCCTAATGCTATCATAAAGTCAGCTCTAACACTATTTAAACCAAGATATAATCCAAAGCCAACTGCAACTGAACCTGAACTCTATACAGGCGAAAGTTAGTGCTAAATTTAACCCTAAACTTCAAACTATCCAAACCCTAGCTTTACCTAGGCTTTACTCCAACGACCCTATCCATTAACCCATCTCTAACCTCACCTTAGTCCTAACTCGAAACTTGACACTATCCCTAACTCTCGCCTTTAACTAGCAATTACCTTTATCCTAATACTAACCCTGATTTCAACACTGATCCTCACCAAAAGCTCTTTACCCAAAACCCAACCTTGGTCATAGATTCAACCTTAACTCTAACCTGTATCAATCTCTATTACACATTTAAACCTAACCCTCACTCAAAAACTGGACCTGACCCTAATCCCTACCCTAAACCTAATTCTAACTCTAACCCTGACACTAATCTTAACCCTATTGGAAATCCTACTTTAAAACCAAAGCCTAACAGCAAAGCTAGGTCAAAACCTAACTCTATCCCTTAACTGGATCATAAACTTAATACAAAACATAACACAAACCCTAATTTAAATCCAACCCCACTACCAAAGCTTGCTCTAACTCTAACACTCAATTTAACCCAACCTTAATCTCAACCCTAACCATAAACTCACTCTAAGCAGAAAAACTAACACTAATACTAGCATAACCTCTACCCTAACTTAGCCCTTACTCAACCATAAACTAAACCTCACTATAAATTTACCCAAACTAACCTTAAAGCTAAGTCTAATTTTAATCCTAAAACTAACCTAATCATAAATTCAACTTCAAACAACCCTAACCCAATCCTAACACTAATGCTATGCTAGCCTGCCTTATTTTTCTCCTAAACCTAACGTTGATCTAACCCAACCTGAGCTAAAATAAACCCTAATCCTAGACTGAAACCTAATCATTAACTCAAAATTTAACTTGATGACAAACACAAATTTTAACCTCACCGCAAACCCAACTGAGGCCTACTCTAACCCTAACACTATCCTAGGACAAAAATAACCCTCAGTGTAAGTCTAACTCTAACAATTAACTCAACCTTAACCCTAACTATAACTCTATCCTAAACTTACTCTAACCTAACCTGAACCTAAACTCAAATATAACCTCAACTCAACCTACCTCAGTTCTAATCCTAACCTCAACCAAAACCTTAAACCTGACATACACCCTACTTTAGCACAAACTCTACCCTATAAACTAGCTACAACTTAACCTTAATTCAAAACTCAAAATTTAAACCTAAACATAACCCAAACCAGAACATCAATCAACCTCAAACTAAAACTAATCACCTAATACTCACTCTTCCCTAATACTAAACTCAAAAATAACCCTAACCTTAATCTTAAATCATGCCCAGCTCCAAGCATAATCTTATCCTGAAACTCAGATTGTAACCTCTAACCTATTCTAACCTTAACACTCTCATGAAGCCAAATACTACTCTCAACCCCATCCTTACACATGCTAACAATCCCATAGCTAACCTTGGCTTTAACTCTAACCTCAACCTCAGTCCTAACTTTCACACTAACACTAACATTAACCTTACTCAATACAAATTGGAAATCTAGCTCCAAAACCTAACCTAGCACTAACTGCAGCACTGAACCTACCTCAAGCCTAAACTAAATGCCCATAATATACATAACTTTGTATACATGGTCTAACCTCTAACCTACCCGTAGCCTTCAACTCACCTTAATCCAACCCTCAACCAAATCCTAACTCTAACCTAATCCCAAAGTTAACCTATCAGTTACTATAACCTTAATTCTATCCCTATTCTAGTAGCAACAAAAACTCTATTCCTGATACAAGCCTAAACCTATATGGTCCATCTAAACTCTAACATGAATCTTTAACCTTAAACCTAAACTCAAAAACTAACCAAATCCAAATCCAAACCATAACTTCAAATTTATCATTCACCATAAATATAACATTGATCCAACCTCAGAGTATATTAAAACTATAGGTAAACCTAAGTGGTGGTGTTTCTGATTAGTCAAAAAAATGTTTTCTCAGTTTTACATGCAAGTTACTTCTATATCATCGTTCACCAAAATATGGTCTCTCGCTGAAAAAAATTAGACATTATTCCCTAATCTTTGTGGTCTTTCCAAAAAATTTCAGAATGAAGGTTTATAACACAATACTACCACACCATAATACAAAAGACTATTTAGAACATGATTGAGTTAGAAAATGAAATTCAAAGCTCATCAGTTTGTTTCAGTATCTTTCTAGAGGCCAATGAGAAATGTCTTTACATCAGTGACCTTACAGTGTTCAAAACTGCTTACACATGGTAAAGTGTAAGTAACTGGGTGCGTTACTTGTTTTAAACTCATATCATGCAGAATACTATGAATAACTCTTCATCAGCAGCATTCTAACAGGCTAATTTAAAACAATATTGGATCAGTGGCCTGTGAATACTTTAGCTCGCTGCTCATTGTACAAGTAAAAGGAAAAGTGTTGGGCTGATTTGTAATTAATTATATGGAAATGAGCTCCATCCAAGCTGTGTTTAGAATGGTATTACATGATCAGTAATATAGTTTTCAAACTTGAACATGCCATTGCTGTGTTTCTAACAAGTTACCTATAAACTGCATTTCTTGAATTGGAAAATTGGAAAATGTGTAGATACTAAACACATTCACTCATGCATAGTGAGGATTGTCTCCTAATGGCTTGCCAACAAAATTTTCACACTGAGTATCAATAAATTAATTTAGAACAGAATGGCTCAGAGTATAGATAGTCCTCTCATCTGAATGTATATAGTAAAGTTTGACTTTGGCACAGCATTTTTAGCATGTTTTCCTCTTTGAATGGAACTGAAAGGCATGCTCGTACAGCAAGTTACTAGATCAATCATGAAACAATCATTTTTATTGTTACTCTCCCACACATTGTATTAAATATCCATTAAAGGATGGACCTTTTTTGTAATGATACTTATTAATCAGATAATTGTGAATTGTACTCAGGAGAGTGTTTATTAGATGAAGGGAACAGAAACTCATCCTTGTCATGCTGTCTTTATCATTTCTCACATGATGAGTCATCTCTCTTTTTCTAAGAAGTGTGATGGCAAACTGTTTTTCAACTTATCTCACAGTGAATGGAATCAAAACACATTCTCAAATATAATCGTCTGAAACTGAGTGCTCCAAAAGCTGTATTTGACAAAGTACTAGCATATCCTGTAGAAGCATCAAAAGTAACCAGAACCATTCTTAGAGAATGGAGAAGACATTTCTTTTCAATGCAGGTAGTAAAGAGATTGACTTGAGCTCACTCTAATCAATAGGGCTCTATCTAAGAACGGAAGTTGAAACACAATCTGCCACTCATGTACCTAAGAATATGACATAACTTCTTATTAGTGGAAAATGCTCTTTGGATCAATGGTCTTTTACTCTTCAAACTCCTGTGCGCTGACTTAAACCTGGGTTTAAACAGTTATAAATTCATACCAAACAGGAACTTGCCAAAAGTGTTTCACAGAGTATTTGGTGATTCAACCTCAAAACTTTCTGTAAAAAATGTGTGGTGCTTCCTTGCCATGCCATGTGTACTTGGTATGTGTAAAGAAGGTACTTTACAAATTTTCATCACAATCTTTTTCTCAGCAAATGGAAACAAAGCACATTCTCTAATGCATGTGGTCTCTGACCAATGTGGCAATGAATGCTGTGGATTCACACTAAGTGAATACCAAGACTAAGCTCTAAACACTGCTTAGTCAGAGAAACAGTGCACTTCCATAGAATGCATATAGCAATTTGATTGATAGAGTACTTTCAATTCTGTAGGGTCCATTCTTTGAGTGGGACTCAAAGACCTTTCCAGAATGGACTTAAGTGTATGCCATGTCTTGATTTCAATTGCTTTTCTTTCTATCTTTTTTTTTAATTTTATATATATTTTTAGAATTTTTAAATTAAGTTTATTGAGGTAACATTGTTAATACAATTATATAATTGTCAGGTGTACATTACAATTTCAATCCATATATTCTATTGTGTGTTTACCTCCCCAAGTCCAGTTTCCTTCAGTACCATATATTTGATTCCTTTTACCACTTCACTCTCCCCTACCTGCCTATATTTGACCCCCTTTACACCACCTACCTCCCCGCTCCTCCCTCACCCACTAACCTCGGTAACCAATAGTCATTGTCCATGTCCATGAGTCTCTGTTTGTTTGTCCTGCTCATTTGTTGCTTTTAGGTTTATATCCCACATATAAGTGATATCATGTGATTTTCTACTTTTTTTCTCTGGCTTATTTCGCTTAGTGTGATATTTTAAGGTCCATCCATGTTGTCGCAAATGGCAGTTTTTCATTGTTCTTATGGCTGAGTAATATGCCATTGTATATATATGTACCACAGCTTCTTGAGACAATCATCTATTGTTAGGACACTTCGGTTGCTATCATGTCTGGCCACTGTGAATAATGCTGCTATGAACATCAAGGTGCAAATATCTTTTTGGATATGGTTTTTAAGTCTTTGGGTAAATACCCAGTAGAGGGATTGCTGATCATATGGTATATCTTCTTAGCTGTTTTGAGGAACCTCCATAGTGTTTTCCATATGGCTGTACCAAACTGCAGCCTCATCAGCAGAGCATGAGGGTTCCTTTTTCTCTATCCCTTCCAACATTTGTTATTACTTTTATGTTTATTATAGCCATTCTAATAGGTGTGAGATGGTATCTCATTGTGGTTTTGATCTGCAATTCCCTAATAACTTGCAATAATTGAGTATCTTTTCATATATTGTTGTCCATTTGTATGTTCCTCTGGGGAAAAGTGTCTGTTCAGGTCCTCTGCTCATTTTTTGATTGGATATATGTGTTTTTTGTTGTTGTTTTTTATTGAATTGTATGAGTTCTTTGTATATTTTGGAATATTGGCCCTTTTCAGAGGGGTTGCTTGAAAATATACCTTCCCATTTGGATGGTTGTCTCTATCTTAATGATTACTTTTGCTGATCAGAAGATTTTTAGTTTGATGTAGTCCCATTTATTTATTTTAGCTTATATTTCCCTGCTTTTGAGAATCAAATTCATAAATCCTCTTTAAGACCAAGGTTTTTTTCTATGCATTTTATTGTTTCAGGTCTTAAATCAGGTCCTTAATCCATTTTTAGTTAATTTTGGTATTTGGTGAAGACAGAAAGTCTAGTTTCATTCTTTTGCATGTGGCCTTCCGTTTTCCCAGCAACATTTATTGAAGAGGCTTTCTTTTCTCCACTGATGTTTTTGGCTTTTATCAAAATTAGTTGCCCATATAAACATTGGGTTTACTTCTGGACTCTTGATTCTGTTCCACCGTCTGAGTGTCTGTTTTGCTGCCAATCATGCTGTTTGATTACTGTCACTTTGTAGTATAATTTAAGTCAGGCAAAGTGATGCTCCAGTCTTGTTCTTTTTTCTCAGATGGCTTTGGCAATTCAGGGTCTTTTGTGCTTCCATACACATATGATAATTTTTGTTCTATGTTTAAAAAAAATACAATGGAATTTTGATGGGATTGCCATTAAATCTGTATTATGCTTTTAGGTAATATGGTCATTTTTAACTCTGTTGATTTTCCAATCCAAGAACACAGAATATCTTTCCATTTCTTTGTATTTTCTTCGATTTCTTTTAATAGGTCTTATATTTTCATTGTATAGGTCCTTCACAGTTTCGTTAGATTTATTCCTAGGTATTTATTACTTTTCATTTGCAATTGCAAAAGGAATGATTTTTATCACACTTCTTTTTCTAACACTTCATTATAGAGTATAGGAACGTATGGATATTTGAGCATGGATTTTGTATCTGGAACCTTACTGAATTTGCTTATTGTTTCTAGTAGTGTCTTGTGGATCTTCAGGTTTTCTATATAGAGATCACGTTATCTGCAAAATGTGACACTTTGCTTCTTTGTCTCCTATTTGATGCCTTATATCTTTCCTTGTCTGCTTCCATTCTCTAGGACCTCCGATGTTATATTGAATAACAGTGGTGATAGTGACACAGCTTGCCTGTTTCGACCTTAGAGGGAAGGTTTTTAGTTTTCACCATTAAGTTAATGTTGGCGGAGGGTTTGTCATATATGGCCTTTATTATGTTAAGGTAATTTTATTCTTTACCTATTCTGTTAAGAGTTTTGATCATAAACAGATGCTTGCATCATGTTGGAGGCTTTTACTGCACCTACTGATATGTTATATGGTTCTTATTTTTTTAATTTGTTATATGGTATATCACATTATTGAGTTGCGTAAGTTTGAACCATCCTTAACCTTAGGATGAAGCCCACTTGATTATGGGTGTATAACCTTTTTAGTATGTTGCTGTATTTTGGTTCACTGGTCTTATTTAGGATTTCTGTATCTGTGTTGCATGAGAGATATTGGTCTGTAATCTCTTGTGCATGTGTGTGTGTTATCTTTACAAGGTTTTGGTAAACAGGTAATATTGGAATCAATAAAACGAGTTAGGAAGTATTGTCTCCTCTTCAATTTTTTGGAAGAGTTGAGGAGAATAAGGTATTAAATCTTTAAATGTTTGGTTAGAATTCACTGGTGAAGATATCCGGTCCTAGACTTTTACTTTTTGGTGGGATTTTGATGATAGTTTAAATTTCATATTGCTGATTAGTCTATTTAATTTTTCAGATCTTGATTCAGTCTAAGAAGATTGTATTTTTCTAAGTACTGGTCCAATTCTTCTAGGTTAAATTTGGTGTTACTACTTCATGTTTTCTTGTATGATCCTTTGTATTTCTGCAATGTCAGTTGTAATTTCCCCCTTTTTTCATTCCTGATTTTATTTGTGTCCTTTCTCTTTTTTCTTTAGTGAATCTAACCATGTGTTTGTCAATTTATTAACCTTCTCAAAGAACCAGTACTTTGTTGTACTTACTTTTCTCTTGTTTTTGTTTGTTGTTGTTTTGTTTCTGTTTTCAATTTCATTAACTCTGCTCTAATTTTGATTATTTCTTTCCTTCTGCTGACTTTTGGCTTCATTTGTTCCTCCTTTTCTAGTTTTTAAAGATGAAGCATTAGGTTGTTTATTTGGGTTCATTCTTGTTTTTGAGATAGGCCTGTAATGATATGAACTTTCCTTTATGACACTTTTGCCATGTCCCAACAGTTTTGATATGTTTGCTATCATTATCATTCATTTATTGTATTCTTGATCTCTCTTTTTATTTCTTCCCTGACCCAGTTATTCTTCCAGTAGCATGCTGTTTAATCTCCATGTATTTGTGGTTTTCTACTTTCTTTTTTGCAGTTCATCTCTAGTTTCAAGCATTACGATCAGAGAATATGGGTTGTTATGATTTCAACTTCTTATATTTGTTGAGGCTATCTCTGTGGTCCAGTAGGTGGTCGATTCTTCAAAATGTTCCATGTGCACTAGAGAAGAAGTGTATAAGCAGCTGTTTTGCGATGGAAGGCTCTACATAAATGTCATTTATGTCCAGTTGGACTAATGTGTCATTTAAGGATGTTATTTTCTTATTGATTTTCTGTTTGGATGATCTGTTCATATCCGACGTGGGGTATTTAGGTCCCTACTATGATAGTGTTTTGGTGTGTTACTCCCCTTAGTTCTGTTAGTAAACTGCTTTACAGTATTTCAGTATTCCCTGATTGGAGCATAGATATTAATAAGTGTTATGTCTTCTTGTTACATGATTCGCTTCTCTATGAAGTGTCCTCTCAGTATATTTCTTTACCTTTTTTTATTTTGAAGTTAAATTTCATCTGATATTTCATACCGCTACTCCCACTTTTCTCTGAATGCCATTAACTTGAAATACCATTTTCCACCCTTCACTCTGAGTCTGTATTTGTCTTTGGAGCGAGATGTGTCTCCGGGCAGGCAGCATTTGGTTGGTCCTGTTTTTTGATCCTTTCTGCAACTCTGTGCCTTTTTATTGGCGGAGTTCAGTTATTTACATTTTAGGGTGATTATTGAAATATGAGGTCTTCTTATAGCCATTTTATCCTTTGCTTTCTGGTAGCTCAGTATTTCCATTTTTCCTTGTCCTTGTGTTTCTGATTTCTTTATTTTTGGTTGTCTTTTGTGGGTTTTCCTCTGATCATTCTTGTTTTATGTTATATACTTCAATTCTGAATCTTTGGTTTGGGTTATCATTTACAAATATGTAAAGGATTTATATGTATATACAGTCATCCATTTTCTTCTGCCTTTCCCATTCCACTTTGTAAATATGGAACTTGAATCCTTCTCTTTTCAGTCACTGTTATCTCACTGTGTCCCTATGTATGCTGAACATTCATTACTACTGGCTATAGCAATTTCTTCTTATTATTTAAGCTTATAATGCCATGTTCTTAGTAGGTTGCACTCCCCTGCTTCTACCTGCCTGATAGTCACTTTACTCTAATTACGTTTTTTGTTTTTTTTTTGTCATTTTGTTTCAGGTGAGCTGACTCCTTTCAGTATTTTCTGTAGTGGCAGGCCTCTTGTGAGAGGATTCCCTTAATTTTTGTATGTCTGGAAAAGTCTCAATTTCTCCCTTCATATCTAAAGGAGAGCTTAGCTGGTACATTATTCAAGCTGGTATTTCCTTTCACTTAAATCATTTAAATATTTTGATTCCAATTCCTTTCCTGACTTGTAAAATTTTGTGCTGAGAAGTCTGAGGATAATCTAATGGATTTTCCTTTATAAAGGTTATCGTTTTTTCTCCCTGGCTACCCTGAGAATTCTGTCTTTGTCATTGATTTTTGATAACTTTAATACAATGTGTCTTGGTGAAGGCCTTTTTGGGTTGAGATAATTGGTGTGTTCTGTTGACTTCTTTGAATTCCAAACTCTAGCTCATTCCTTAGATTTGGGAAATTCTCAACTATTTGTCTGAAAAGGCTTTCTAGTCCCTGCTTTTTTTCTTCACCTTTGTTAATGCCCATTATTCTTGTTCTCAGCTAGTTCTTGCATTTCTCTTTCATTATTTTCACTCTTTGGTTTCTTTCTTCTTCCTTTCTAATTTATTTCTAGATTTCTGTCTTCAATATCACTGATGCTTTCCTCCATTTTGTTTTAATCAATTCTCAAGCTTGCTATTTCATTTTTCAGCTCTTGCAGTGTGCTTTTTTATCTCCAGAAAATCTATTCTATTCTTTTTGAGGGTTTCAATCTCCTTGCTCTGCCCTCTAGTTGTTCTTTTTAATTCCTGAAATTGTTGATATGATGTTTTGGAACTCAGTGAGTTTTTTTCAGAGTACCATCCTAAATTCTCTGTCATTTAAGTTGCATATTTTCTGTCTGTAAGCTTATGTTCTTGAGATGCCTTGTCACCTTGGATTGTTCAGGTGTTCAATGAACTATTTCTCCATTTGGGTATTAACGAAAGTGTATTTCTGCTTTTTTTCCAGAAGAAGGTTTATATATAAAAGGTGTTCTTTTAGCCTGGTGCAAAGAAGGCTTTTCTTTTGGTTCCAGTGGGTGGCGTCTAAGTCTCTTGGATTTCTGCTTATATAAATTCTTAATAATGTCTTTTTCCCCCTCTATAGATGTTTAATCATGGTCACTACCCTCAGTCTCAGTTCCTGTCAGCGTTAGCGACAGTTTCAGTTGTGTTTCCTCAGATTCACCTGGGGCTCTGCTATGATCTGTGATCTGTCTTGAGGGTATGGGGCTGGGGCCTCCTGGGTTGTGTGTTAGGAGCTGTGGCTCAGGCCTGGGTTTTACATCTGTGGCTGGTAAAAATCAAACTGTTGTTTCTCTGCCATCCCCACTTTTCTGCCATTTTCAGTTCTCTGCCTTTTACCCTGATGACTGAGCACTGCCGCAGGCCATGTGGAGCTCAAAGCACTCCCAGGCAGCGCTGTTCATTGGAAGTTGCCATCCTTTACCCTTTCCCCTCCCCTACAGGGAGCTCCAGCTGTGAGAGGCAGCTTCTTCATTTCTCCCAGTCCACCACCCAACACCTGGATTTCTGTCCTGCGATAGCTCTTTAGCAGATCCCACACTCAGATGTGCTGTGCAGTTTGGGTGTTTTTTTGTTGCGTTTTAGATGTACAAATTATTATTGTTTCAAGGGGAGAAATCTGGGAACACCTCTCATTCCACCACTTTTCCACAAAAGTCAAACAACCCTAATTTTAACACTATTACTGAACATACCTTAAATGTAAGCCTGACCCTAACCTTAGACTTGCCCAAACCTCATCTAATGTCATCTTTAATTTTCAATCCAAATCCTGCTTTGAAACCTTACCTTTAACCTAACTCTAATCTTAAACCTAATCATCAGCTGAACCCTAACATTAATCCTAACCCAAACTATCAACTTAACTCTTAACATACACCAAGCCCTCACCCTAACCTAGCCCTTATTCTGAACCGAACTCTTATTAAAAACCAAACCCTAATCTCATATCTGTCTTTAACCCTAACCCAAATTTCAACTATAATTATAAACTTACCCCTCACTTTAATCTATCCCTAAACGAACCCTAACTCTAACTCAGACACTAATGCTAATCTTAACTTTAAACCTAACCCTCACCCTAAACCTTTCCCTAACCCACATGCTAACCTTTATTTGAATTTTAACATGGACCCTGATCTCTGAGCTTACTTCAATTTTAACTTCAACTCTAACCCTAATCCACACCTTACTCTAAACCTAAGCTTTTCACTCCTTACTCTAATCCTAACCATAATTTAAATTTAACCCTATGTGCCAAGCTACTTTTATAGCTTTCCTACACTGAAATCTAACACTAAACCTAACCCTAACTTTTAAATCTAGATCTAACCCTAAATGTAGCTCTTATTCTAACTTTAAACAAACCTTAATCTTATTTTAAACCTAAACTTTTGTCTTGAAAAAATATTTTAACCCTGACACTAACCCTAAACCTAATTGAAAACTCAATTTGAATCCTACACTAACACTATTACCCTATCACAAATCCTAACCCTAAATGAAAACCTCACCCTCACCCTGACCTGAAACTCACCCTAAAACTACCACTTTCTCTAACCTTAATCAAAACCTAAACCAAAATCCTAACGACAAAGCTAACTTGGATTCTAACTTTAACCTAAATCATTCTCAAATCCTAACACAAACATTAAGTCTAACCCAGATCACAGCCAGCCTTAGACCTCATTTTAATCCCAACCCCTATAAATACCAATTCAGACCTGAAAATTCTAATCATAAACTCAAGCCTCACCCTAAACCTTCACTCAGGTCTTTAGTAATCCTAGATCAAATTTTCCTTGAGCCCTAAACTCAGACACCCTCTAAACCTATTTGAAACCTAATCCTAACTCTAAACCTAACCCTAACCTTAGCCTTAGACCCAACTCTAAATGAAGCCCTTATGCTATTTTACATCCAAACCCTAATTTTAACTATAATTCTAATTCTAAATTACTTAAGTACCTAACCCTCACCTTAGCCTAATCCTAGCCTAACCACAACATTAATTTTACCACAAAACCTGATCTCCAAGTTTATTCTAACCCTAACTTAACCATAACCATAATCTAATTATAACCAAACCTATCAGTAAACCTAATAAGAATTTAACTCAAAATTTTAAGTTAGGGTTAAAACTAGGGTAAGGACTAGGGTAAGGCTAGTTTTAGAGTTAGGGTTAGGGTTAACATTGAAGTTAAAGTTAAAGTTGAAGTAAACTCAGAAATAAAGGATATGTTAATATTCAAGTATGGGTTAGTGTAATGCCCTGGTTTGGAACTCCATGAGCCAAGAAGGAAACTGATATCGATGCAAGGGGCAAGAGGGAGTTTATTGACAACCTCGAGTTTGGACCCCACCCGTTCACTGACACAGCAGTGGTTGAGAGAGCCCTGACCAAGGGGTTGGGACCTAATTTAAAGTGTAAAAACCACAGCCTTGGGGAGATGTTGGTGTTACCTGATTGGGGGGTTAGGTTGACCTTTAAAGGGATTGGGTGGTAGGTTGTTGGGGGTCTGCGTGCAAGGAGGTCGTGTGCAGTTGGGGCTGTGTATAGAGGGGGTCGTGCGCAGTGGGGCAATATTCCAAGAGGGCTGCGTGCAGAAAGGGCCGAGGGCAGAAGGTAGGGCGAGTGTAGAAGGTTGCCAGGTGCAGTAATCAGGATATGTGTAGGAGGAAAATAAGGGTGGGGTGCCTTAAGGGCCGACCAATTAGCTGGCTTGGCTGGTTTGGCCAGGTGGTAAGGCATTGTTCTTGACCACTGGCCTTTGGGAAATTTTTTCTTACAATCATTCTTGAGGTCACTCAGAAAAATGGAATCTTCCAGTCTCATTAGCAATGGGTTAGGGTTATATTTTGAGTTAGGGTTAGGTTTAGGGAGTAGGTTAAGGTAAGGATGTATTTAGGATTATGGTTAAAATTAGGATTAGAATTAAAGACAAGTTTGAGTTTAATTTGGTTTTTTAATTAAGGGTTAGAATAAAGGCTAGGCTTGTGTGAGGTTTAAGCTTGGGTCAGGGCTTGGTACAGGTTATGAGTTAAATTGCTAGTTTGGGTTAGAGTTACAGTTAGGGTTCAGTTGTTGATTAGGTTTTGGGTTAGGGTTAGGTTTAGGGTGAGATTTTGAAAGCAGGATTTGTGTTTAAATTAGGAATGATATTGGCTGGGTTAGGGAAAGTCTAGGGTTAATGTTAGGTTTACAATTGAGGTATGTTCAGAATTTGGGTTAAATTTATTAAGATTAGTGGTAGAGTTGTGTTGAATTATGATTAGATTAAGGTGGAGGTTAGGGTTAGAGTAGCTTGAAGTTTAGGTTTTGGGTTCTAAAAACTAAGGGTTATATTTAGATTTGAGCTTAGGTTTGTATTTTCATAAAGGTTCTGATTAAAATTTGAGTTTGGTTTAGGGTAAGGACTAGGCAAGGTCAAAACAAGGATTAGTTTCCAGTTTTTTAGTAGGTTAGCTTAGGGTTAAAATTAGGGATAGCAACTAGGATTATGTTTCTATTTTGAGTTAGGGTTAGATTTACAACAGAATTAAGGGTTAAGGTGGATTTATACTTACAATTAGGTTTTTAGATTAGGCTATATATGGGTTTAAAATAGGTTTAACATTGAGTTCGTTAGGGTTCATCTCAGGATTTGGACAGGGCTAAATTTAAGGTTTAGGTCAGCGTTAGTTTTGAGCTAGGGTAGGGTTATGGTTTAGGGTTAAAGTTAGCTTCAAATTTTAGGGTTTAATGTAAAAAGGATTTGCATTAAGGTTTTTTATATGATTAGAATAAATTTAGGTTTGGTAGCATTTAAGTTATTTTTGAGGTAGTAGGCTTACATAAAGCTGAAGTTTAGGTTAGTTTTAAGATTATGGTTGGAGGAAGGGCTTGTGTTAGAATTAGGTTTAGCAATAAGATTAGAGATAGCTTTGAGTTTAGAGTTTTGATTTATTTAGTAGTAAGCTTAGGGTTAAGGTTGAAGTTTATGCATAAGGATCAAAGTTAGGCTTGAGTTT
Organism: Eonycteris spelaea; assembly: GCA_003508835.1. Taxonomy (NCBI): domain Eukaryota; kingdom Metazoa; phylum Chordata; class Mammalia; order Chiroptera; family Pteropodidae; genus Eonycteris; species Eonycteris spelaea. Next base: position 462,259 of record PUFA01000412.1, on the reverse strand, counting down.
TTAATTAGGATTAGGGTTAGGGTTTGATTCGGTTGTTAAAAATAGTAGACTTTTAGATCAAACTCCTACACATCATGGAAAGCAGGTAGTAAAGTAGTGGCACTACTTGTATTTTGTATAAAATGGGAAATAGTTTGCCAACTGAGTTAAGCACTGTTTCTTAGATGAATGGAACTGAAACCATTCTGTAATGCAGGTAGTACTGTCTTGAAACATGAGCTGTAATCTCTAAGTTAACCGACAAATTGATTTGTAAACTTGCATCATATTTACCTGTCAGGGAATAAAAACTAAACACATTCTTTGTGTTTGATTTTATTATTTCTTTCAAAAGATGTCTTCAACAAACTACTGGCATACTGTGCTCAGAACAGTGCTTACACAGTGAATGGAAATCACACTTTTCTGTAATGCCTGTAATAAAGAGTTTGACTTGAGCACAAAATTATCAAGAAAAATGGAACTTTTGTAGAATGGTGTTTCAAACTCATTTGGCCACAAATGTAGCATTATCACATTACCTGTTATCAGTACCTTTCAAACAAAGCAAAGTTGGGACATCTTTTCAGAAACTCTTTTAACCCCAAACCCTAAACTTAACCTCATTTAACTAATCTCAACTCTAGTCATAATCCAAACATAAACTTAACATTAATCCTTAACTTCAATCGAATTCTCTAAACTTAGCCCATACTTTCCTTTATTTTGAAACCTAATATAACCTTAATTTAAACCCTAAAACCCTTAAAGTGGAGCAAACTCTGACCATTAAGCTAGACTCAACACTAACTTTAAAAAACCACTGATCCAAAGAGAGTGTAAAACTAGCCTGTTAACAAAGCTAATGATAGATATTCATGTCATAATCTTACCTACAGGCACGACAGGATACATTTGAGTTTCAGGTAAAAAAAGGAACATGTGGAAAACCATGTCCTCAGTCACCGTGATTTCATAAAATGCGCAAAATGTGAATTCATTGTTTGACCACTTGCGCTCTGCACACAGTTTCAGTGCTTATGAAGTTGTTTCTATTTGCCCAAAACATCTTTTGGACATGGCAATTCAAAAACTTATGCATTAGCGATCTGGAATTTAATTACCTTCATTTATCTAGAGTAGAAGTGATGATGATTAAAGACCACTATTCTAATGGTTTTGAACCAACAGCCTATTAGAAACAACCTGAAAGGCATCCACTTAGCTACATGCCTGGCAGGATGTGTTGAATTCCATACTGAGAAAGAAACCTCTCTGAATAGAGCTGTACTCAAGTCAAGGCTTCACTACATATGTTACTACTGACTGTGATAGCCATCCTGAGTAAGCACTATGGAGTGTTTACACAAGTGTGTTGGTGTTCATATAATGTGTCAGGACTTTGTCAAAAACTATCTTTTGGGACATTTGGGTCACAGACTGCACGCAAGTAGGCTATGTGTTTAGTTTTCCACATGCTGAGAAAAAAGCTGTGATGAGACAAGTTGGCAAGCACTGTTTCATAAAACACACAAAGTACAATGCATATTGAAACATAGGAATGCATACATTCTGGAAAGTGTTTCATGTGAAATCACCAGACACACAGTCTATCAGACACTTTTGGCAGCTGTCCCATTTGTACGAGTTAGAAGTGAGATTAGCATTTTTGCTAATCGTGATTCACAGTGCCTATGTGTATAATGATGAGAAGGCCGATGTTTCTAGAGGTTATATAACAATGGCTTTTAAGAAAATGATGAAAATTGAGTCATGGGCATACACTTTACCTCCATGCTGGAGAGGGGTGTGTTTGAGTACCACTTGAAGAATGGATCCTACAGAAATAGAGAGTGTACAAGTCAAATACATCACTTACGTGCATTCTGGGGAATTGTGCTATCTGTTGTCTGCCTGTTTAAGAGCACAGTCTTGGTACTTGCCTGGTGTGTGAGGCCTTAATCCATGGCATTTATTGCCACATTGGTCACAGACTATATGCATTAGAGAATGTGTTTCGTTTCCATTTGCTGAGAGAAAGACTGCAATGAACAAGTAGCAATATCTTTTTAGGACATGCAAAGTACACATCACATTTCAATGAAGCGCACATATATTACAGAGAGTTTTGAAGTCTAATCACCAAATAAACACTGCATTCAAGAGAGCAATTTCCCATCAGCCTCATAATAGAAAACATGTCATTCTTAATGTGAGTATAGGCAAAACAGATAACTATGAATTCCATTCTCTGCTAAACAGTGTTTTGAATAGACTTTTGATTCTATCTCAGTGTGCTAGTACTGTGTTGAAAACATCTATTTGGCACCTTTTTTAAAAGACCAACAAATTAGGGAATATGTTTTATTTCCATTTGCTGAGAGACAAGTTTGATGAACAATACTACTATAGTAACTTGTTTGAAAGTTTTTTGTCTAATTGGTCAGACACCAGTTAGTTAACTTTAGTTTTAGGGTTATCTTTGAGGCAGGATCAGAGTTAACTTTGGAGCGAGGGATAAATTGGATGTCATTTTTAAGATTAGGGTTAGGGATAAATTTTAGTTTAGGGCTTGGAGTTTAGTGTTAAGGTTTGGATGAGTACAGGTTTAGGCTTAATGTCAGGGTTAGAGTTTGGGTTAAAATTAGAATAGGGTTCAAGTTGAGGTTGTGGTTATGGATGAGGGTAGAATAGGGTTAGGGTTGGGTTTAGGAATTGGGTTGAGAGTAGGATTAGTATTAGTGCTAATGTTAGAGTTTTAGGATCAGGGTTGAAGTTATGTCTATATTGAGAATTAGGTCTAGGGCTTGAGGAGGAATCAGGGCTGGAGTTAGTGCTAGAGTTAGTTTTGGAAATGGTTTAGAGTTTGTATTTAGAGCTGATTTAAGGTTCGTATAGTGTTAAGATTAGGGCTGAGGTTAGGGTTAGAGTCAGAGTGGAGGTTAGAATTACTTGTGGGGTTGTTAGTATGCAATAAGGATTAGGGTTGAGGACAGTATTAGGATTAATGTTAGTGTTAAGGTTAAGCTTAGGTTAGAGGTTACAGTCTGAGTTCAAAGACAGGACTGCATTGTGGTGGCATGATTAGAAGATTAGGAATAGAGTTATTTTTGAATCTAGTATTAGGGTGAGAGTGAGTGTTAGGATTAGTGGGTTGGTTTGAGGTTAGAATTATGTTCTAGCTCAGGTTATGGTCAGGTTTAGTGTTGAATTTGAATTACGGTTTAGAGGTGAAGTTAGTTTAGGGTCGAGTTTTCAGATTAGGGTTAGAGTTTGTGTCAGGGTTAAGATTTTTGGTGAGGTAAGAATTAAGCTAAGGCTAGGTTGAGGGTTAGGTTGAGTCAAGGTACATATTTGGGGTTAGGTTTAGAATTAGAGTTAGGGTTAAGGTTAGGATAGTTAGGATTCAGGTTGAGTTAAATGTATAAGGTTACGCTAACTCTAAGGATAATTTCAGTTTTTGGATAGATTTTGGGTTAAGTTTAGGCTTGAGTTTTGAGTTGGGGTTTGAGTTAAGGGTGAAAGTTAAGGTTAGGGATAAGATTAAATTTGAGTTTATGAGTCGGTTTTTGTCTAGGATTAAGTAGATCTTAGACCAGGTTAGAGTGTATGTTTTGTGTTAGGGTTAGGATTAGTTTTACTGTTAAAGTAAGACTATTTGGGGTAACGTTAAGTTTAGGGTAATGTTAGTGTTAGAATTAGGGTTAGGATTTGGTTAGAGTTGGGTTTATGATTAGGGTTAGTTTTAGATTTATAATTAGATTTTACTTTGGGGTTAGTGTTAAAATTGAATTTATGGTTAGGTTTACTTTAGAGTTTGAGTAAGGCTAGGGTTAGGGTCAAGTTTTATAATTAGTATTAGGATTGTGTAAAGGTTAGGTATATGGTTAGGGTGGGATTCACAGTTAGGGTCATCGTTAGGGCTGAATTAGGATTGGGGGTTAAATTAGCATTAGAATTAGATTAAGTTTAGAGTGAGGGTTTGGGTTTAAATTAGGGTTTGTGTTATGATTAGCATTAAGTTTTATGATTTCAGTTTCATGGTTTAGAGTTAGGTTGTAGAGTCTACTTTGTTTGTTATGTTTGGGTTTTAAAGTTAGGATTTAAAGTTAGGGTTTAAGGTTAAATGAAAGGCTAGAGTTAGGATTAGGTTAGGGTTAGGATTAGCAATAGAGACAGATGTAAGGTTAGATTTAGGGTTGAGTTTATTATTAAGGTTCATCTTAGTGTTAGAATTAGCTTTTGGTTAGGGTTAGGGTTTATATCAGGGTTAGCATTTGGATTAGGGTAACTGCTAAGTTTAAGGTTAGAGTTAGGAATAGTGTTAGGTTTTGAGTTAGGATTAGGGTTAGGGATGTGTTTTTTATTAGTGTTACTGTTCGTGTAAGGGATAAGTTTTGGTTAGGTTTAGGGTTAGGGTTGAATTTAGAGCTAGTATTTGCATTGTGTTAGGGTTAAGGTTAGGGTTGCAGTTAGCTTTGAATTAGTGTCTGGGTTTTAAATTAGGGTTAGAGTTGACTTTTATGATTAGTATTAGGTCTAGAGTTAACTTTGAAATCAAGATCTGATTTTAAATTTGTGTTTGGGTTAGGTTTAGGTTTAGGGCTATAGTTGCACTTAGGTACTTGAATTAGGGTTGGGGTCAGTGTTACAGTTAAAATTAAGGTTAGAGTTCAAGTTAAGATTGAGTTTATGGTTAGCATTATGGTTATAATTGGAGTTAGCTTGAAATGAGAGTTTGACTTTAAATCAGGGTTAGGTTTAAGGTTAGATTTTAGGTTCAGGTTAGGATTAGGTTTTGAGTTAGTGATAGGTTAGGGTTAAAGCTACGGTTAGGTTTAGTGTTCAGTTTATGTGGGGTGGGTTCACATTAGAGTTTGCTTTGAGGTTAGCATTTGGGTATAAATAGGTTAGGTAGAAGTTTAGTGTAAAAGCTGGGGTAAGGGTCAGTTTTCAAGTCAGTTTAAAAGTTTAGGTGTTGGTTTCAGTTAAGTTATCATTTAGGGTTAGGGTTAGAGTTAATGTGGAGATTAGGTTTAGGTTTTGAGTCAGGGTTAGAGTTAGTGACGAAGTAAGTGTTAGGGTTAAATTTGAGTTTATGATTAGAGTTAATGTTCAATTAGAGTTAGCTTTAGCTCTGAGCTAGGGTTTTTTACAAATTAGTGTTGCATTTACTTTTAGAGTTAGGGAAAGGGCTAGATTTCTTTACAGTTAGGGGAAGAGTTAGGGTTGTGTTAGCATAAGATTAAGGTTTAGTTTATCATTAGCTTTAAAATTAAGGTTAGTTTTAGTAAGCTTTGAAATTTAGATTTTGTGTTTAAATTACTATTGGGTCAGGGTGGTTATTAGGGTAAGGTCTAGGGTTAGATTTAATTAGGGTTAGGGTTAGGATTAGTGTTGAATTAATAATAATTAGGGTTAGGGTCAGAATTAGCTTTAATATTACATTTTGGATTTCCACTACGGTTCGTTTTACGGTTTTCATTACGGTAAGGCATAGGGCTCGGATTAGGTTTAGGGTCTTTTTTAGGTTTAGGGTTCATGTTTGAGTTAGGTTTTGGGTTAATGTTAGGGTTGGGCATGGGGAAAGACTAGGGTTAGGGTTAGCTTACGATTAGGGTTAGGGTTCGGTTTGGGGTTAAATTTAGGGTTAGGGTTTGAGTTTGGATTAGGTTATGGTTAGAGTTAGAGTTGGCTTCAACCTCAAGGTTTGAGTTTAAATTGGTTAGGATTAGGGTTAAGGTAAGCATTGTGTTAGAATTGGCTTGCCATGATGGTTTGTGTTCAAATACATGTTAATGTTAGGGTTACTTTTAGGTTTACAGTTAGTTTAGGGTGATGTTTAGGTTAGGGTTAACTTAGAGTTAAATCTGAAGTTAGCATAAGATTTGAGGAAAGAGTTTTGGTTTAAATTAGGGCTAGTGTTTAAGATAAGCATTAGGGCAAGGCATAAGGTGCAGATGATGTTTAGGGTTAGTGCTAGATTTAGAGTTAATGTCAGGGTAATAATTAGGTTTAGGGCTGAGTTTATGATTAGGATTAGTGATAGGTTTGCATTAAAGTGTGTTCTGAGGTTAAACCTTGGGTTTTAAATTAGGGTCAATTAAGGTAAGTTGGGGTAAGGGTTATAATATGGGCAAGGATTAGGCTTAGTTAGTGTAAAGGGTGTGTATTTGCATTTGGTTTTGAGTTTGGCATAGGGTTAGAGTTAGGTTTACAATTAGAGTAAGTGCTGAGTTATGATTTGAGTTGTTTTTAGCATTAGAATCTAAGGTTTGTATTTAGTGCTAGGTATCAAGTAAGATTAGGGTTATTGTGAGGGTTAGGTTCGGGTTAGGTTTAGGGTTGAGGTTGTGATTAAGGTTGGGGTTTGAATTATCTTTGATTTTAAGGTTTAGGTTTTTAAAATGGGTTAAGATTGGAATTTAGTGTTAAGGTAAAATCTACATTTAGGTTTAGGTTTAGTATAAGTTTTTAGGATTAAGCTTAGGTTTTGACTTAAGAATAGGGTTAGGGTTGAGTTCATGATTAATTAGGGTTAGGATCAGGCTTGTGATTTGAATGAGCTTTCAGGTTAGGGTTTGATTTTAAATTAGTGTTACAGTTATAGGTAGGGTTAAAGTAAGGGGCTAAGTTTAGGGTTCTGTTAGGGTTTGATTTGGGTTAGTATTAAAATTAGGTTGGAGTTAAAGTTATGGTAAGGGCTAGGGTTAGCCTTAGGTTTAGGATGCACCAGTGCCTTTGAAGGAAAACCTGCTATATCTATGCCCCCTCATCTGAGACATTATTAAGAAGCTATAGCTAAAGTCTTCTCGTATCCACATAAACACTTTCACTCATTTAAGCAAGAGACTAATGTTACCATACATTCCTATAGCCCAATTACCTGACTTATTCAGCTAGTTAATGTGCTAGCAGGGCCTGGAGGGACGGAAAACTGGAGGCAACTTGCAGACTGTCAAGATCCTGATGTTTTCTAAGATCCTTGCTTAATAGTCTGACCCTAGCTTTGGAAAAGATCGACTACATTGCTGAATGACTGACTGCTGGATACTATTCCTCTAGTCTCTCCAAAACGCATAGATGGTTCTGAAATTCAAGAATGTAAAAGACTTCAAGAAAAACACATTTATGATAATTTTACTTGACTCTGTGTGTGTCTTTCAGGAAAATCCTGCTTGCCTATTGATACTGTGCTGAGACATCAAAATCTGCCCTAAGTTCAGTTTTTCCTAATTGGTTAGACAGAGAAATATCTGCTCTAACTAAAGAACTAAAACAGACTGGGGAACACTTCCTCCTACTTCAATGCATGGGCCCATGCTGATTACCAAACTTTCCATGAAGCTAGAGGGGAAAAAAAGTAAATCATACCATGAACATACAGCTTCAATTATTGGAGACAAAGGTAATTGTAACCTATACCCAAACCTAAAATGATTGTCACTTCTGTAAAAAATCTGGTCATTTGAAAAGAGACGTCTCAAATTTAAAAGTAATAATGACAAACTACCCTCATTGGTTTTAAACGTCTCCAAATAATAAAATCTGTGGGGATCTAAGAAAGAACAAAAAGGCTTGCCTTTTCTTTCACCCCTACCCAGAATTTTTGAGTAACATTGATTTATTAATGGACAATGCCTTTCATCTTGTCCTAGTTGACACTTAGTGCCACACTTTCCACCTTAAAAATGCAGATCCAGCAGTCCCTTCCTCAGTTTATGATAATAATTGAAGTCATTTGAATTGATAACTCCTCACAACATTTTTTTTTTCAAAAATCTATAAGTTTTTTATTTGGGACTATTAACAGATATTCACAGCTTTCCTAATCAGTTTATCTGCCTCATAATATATTAGATCAATACTTTCTATAAAAACATAAGGCCTCAGTAAGTTTTTCTCCTAAGTGGGGTTTATTTTTAACATTGGATTAAAGTGTTAATCTCAAACATAGGCTAAAAATAAAATTAATAGGAAACATGAAGGACATGTGAGGAAAAGAGTACCATCTTTATTCTCTTGAGCTGAACCCAACCTTCCTTAGACAGCAGCTAGGAATCAGGTCAGGCACACAGCTGGCAAGAGCCAGTGGAATGCACACACTCAGCTGCAACGACCTTCTGTAGGGGCCTGTATAGTAGTAGGGGTGTCTGCAGGCACACACATAGTGCTGAGAGGTTGGAGCAAGCCAGCAAGGGATAGAGCTAATGACCGGTACATTGACAGTTGTGGGAATTCCAATGGTCATGTGTATACCTGCTGCTGCAGAGCCTTCCCACAGGTATGTGTCACTGAAGGCCAGTGAAAGGCCTGGGTTGGGTACATGCAGTGACATAGCTGGACAAGAGTAGCTGCAGCTGAGCATAATTGTGTAATTCACTGACAGGAGTCAAAGCTGTAGTGATCTGATCTTGACTGTTGACTGATTACTATTTAGACCAATACACACACACACACACACACACACACGTGTGTATATATATATATATATATATATATATATATATAATATATATATATATATATATTTAGACAAAAAAATATATATAAATTTTATACAAAGGGACATGAAAAAAACTCAAAAAAAACTTCGGTCGACTTAAGAAGAGATAAAATATTGCATTTACGACAACATGAATGAACCTTGAGATAATCACGCTATGTGAAATAAGCTGGACAGAAAAAGTTGAAAACCACATGATGTCACTTATACGTAGGATATAAACCTAAAGCAACAAACAGGACAAATAAACAGAGACTTGTGGACATGAAAATAGACTAGTGGCTACCAGAGAGTAGGGGAGGAAGTGGGAGGGAGGAGGTAGATCAGGTAAAAGGGGTCAAAATATGGGCGGTGAATTCACAATGCAATATATATGCCTTACTGTTGAATTGTATACCTAAAACTTACTGAATTTCATTAACCAATGTCATCATATAAAAACATAAAATAAAAATAAATTAAAAAGTTTCGGCTTAGTGAAAGAAGCCAGTAAACAAAAGAAATTCATATTGTATAATTTTATTTATATAAAATCCTAGGAAATGCAAATTAATCCATCATGACAGAAATTAGGCAATAATTGCATGGGGTGGGAGGCAAGAAGAGCGCAAGGAAACTTTAGGGAGTGAGTATTAATATATGTTTGTTATATTGATAGTAAACGATGTTTCAAGGGTGTATGCAAGTGTCAAAGCTTATAAAAGTGTGGTGTGTAAAGTATATGCAGTTTATTATATTTCATTATACATCAATACTATTTGTTGTATAAGAGGAAGAGGGAGGTGCAAATGTTAATTGTGCCAAATGATGCTAACTTATCAGGAAAAAAGAAGATTTAGTTACTTAGAGTTGTGTTAGATTATAAAGAGCCAACTTTTGTTAAGACATAGACTCTTCTTTCCAATACTTGGAATCTGGGCTGCCCATGGGATTCAGTTTTTGCAACAAAATTGCAACAAAATTGGCAAATTGTACAATATCTGAGCCTGGCAAATTCTCTTTTTGTCCTCTTGAGTGCTGTTGCCTTTATGAACAAGTCCAACTTATTCTGAAGCAGAAAATGCATGAAAAAAAAAGGCATTTATTACTGATATCCTGTGAGTCACCAGACATTTATTGACTCCAATCTGCATTTATACTGATATCCTGTGAGTCACCAGACATTTATTGACTCCAATCTGATACAGTTCATTCACCCCTGGCTGCAGACACAAGAGTAGGCAAGAAGATACCTACAGAAGAACTGCAGAGTGGAGCCCAAATCATGTAGCTGAATTCCAGAAGTTTGAATTAAAAAAAAAAAATTGATCTAGTCACTAAATTCCAAAGTGGTTTGTTATAAGCAAAAGTTAACTGATATAAGAAGCATTTTGAACCTTGGAAAGAGCATTTGAGCTGAAGTGGTTGTGGGGTATAAAAAGCTTGTCAAAAGGCATAATCAGGAGAAGGAGAGAGATGCAGAGAAAATGTTCAGAAAATTCTTTTAAAATATTTGCCTTGAAGAGTTAATAATGTTATGATGACGCAAAGTAAATAAATATTGAGTCAAAAACAGTTACTTTTAGTTACTTTTAGTCATGACACATTAAGCCATGTAATGATCAGGGGTTGGTGGCAGAATGGAATATAAGGCCAAGGCCTATGGGATTTCATTGTGAAAAAAAAAAGTCATTACAAACCATGAAAGTCTTTTGTTTCAGAAGAATATTGCAAGCCTGGGACTGATGTTAGGGTGAAATCGAGAGTCCAGAAGTAAACCCATATTTATATGGGCAAATAATTTTTGACAAAAAAGTCAAAACATACAGTGGAAAAAGGAAAGCCTCTTCAATAAATGGTGCTGGGAAAACTGGAACAACATCTGTAAAAGAATGAAATGAGACTGTTGTCTAACACCACACACCAAAATTAACTCAGAATGGATTAAGGACCTAAATATAAGATCTGAAACAATAAAAAGCATAGAAGAAAACATAGGAATGAAACTTAAGGACCTTGGACTTAAAGATGATTTTATGAATTTTACCTCACAACAAGGGAAGTAAAAGCTAAAATAAATGAATGGGATTACATCAAACTAAAAAGCTTCTACTCAACAAAAGAAATCATCAACAAGGTAAAGAGACAACCATCCAAATGGGAAAATATACAAAGAACTCATATGACTCAATAACAACAACAACAAACAAACAAACAAACAAACAAACAAACGATCCAATCAAAAAATGGGCAGGGGACCTGAACAGACACTTCTCCCTAGAGGTCGTACAAATGGACAATAAATATATGAAAAGATACTCAACATTGCTATTTATTAGGGAATTGCAAATCAAAACCACAATGAGATACCATCTCACACCTGTTAGAATGTCTATACTCAACAGGACAAGTAATAACAAATGTTGGAGAGGATGTAGAGAAAAAGGAACCCTCATGCACTGTTGGTGAGGCTGCAGTTTGGTAGAGCCACTATGGAAAACACTATGGAGGTTCCTCAAACAACTAAGACTTGGTCTACCATATGATCCATCAAACCATATCCAAAAAGATATTTGAATGCCGATGTTCATAGCAGCATTATTCACAGTGGCCAGGACATGATAGCAACCGAAGTGTCCTATGATAGATGATTGGCTAAAGAAGCTGTGGCACATATATACAATGGAATATTACTCAGCCATAAGAAGATATGAAAAACTGCCATTTGCGACAACATGGATGGACCTTGAAATATCACACTAAGTGAAATAAGCCAGAGAGAAAAAGTAGAAAATCACACGATATCACTTATATGTGGGATATAAACCTAAAAGCAACAAATGAGCAGGACAAACAAACATAGACTCATGGACATGGACAATGGACTAATGGTTACCAGAGGATAGGAGATGGGGGAAAAGGGGGGAGGTAGACAAGGTAAAGGGGGTCAAATATAGAGGGGGTAAAGGGAGGGTTAAGTGGGTTAAGGGAATCAAACATATGGTAGCTGGTACAATTTATGATAGCCAAGATATAGAAGGAAACTAAATGCCCATCAACAGACGATTGGATAAAGAAATTATGGTTCATATATACAATGGAATGTTACTCAGCCATTAAAAAAAATGAACTCCTTCCATTTGCAATGACATGGATGGACACAGAGGTTATTATACTGAGTGAAATAAGTCAGACAGAGATAGATAAATACTATATGATTTCACTTATATGTGGTATTTAAGGAACAAAAAGAACAAACTAATCAAAAACAGACTCACAAATATAGTGGACAATTTGGTGATGGACAGAGGGGAGGGGAGTTGAGAGGCTGGAGAATGGGGTGAAGGATTAAAGAAGTAAAAATTAGTAGTTGATAGTTGGGTACGGGGAGCATGACAGAGGGAATGCAGTTATCATTAATATTATGGTTTAAATGAGGGCCAGGGGAGGAAGGAAGCAACTGGAGGGATCATTTTATGAACATTATAGATGTCTAGCTAATGTACTGTATACTTGAAACTAATTTAAATAATAAATTTATATATAAAATATATAGTAACTGAAGGAAACGGGGCTTTGGGCAGTAAACACACAATAGAATATATAGATGTCAAATTATAATGTACATTTGAAAATTATATAATTGTATTAACCAACATTACCCCAATAAACTTAATAAAAAATAAAATAATAAAATAAAATGTTAAAGAGGTTAAAAATAATAAATATAGGCAGAAGACCTGAACAGACACTTCTCCCAAAAAGACACACAGTCAACAGATATATGAAAAGATGCCAACTTTACTAGCTATTAGGAAAATGCAAATCAAAACCACAATGAGATACCACCTCACACTGGTTAGAATGGGAATCATCAATAGTACAAGTAATAGCAAATGTAGGAGAGATTGTGGGGGGAAAGGAACTCTCATACTACTGGTGGGAATATAAACTGGTACAGCCACTATGGAAGACATTATGTAGGTTCCTCAATAAATTAGTAATAGAGCTTTCATATGACTCAGCAATCCCTCTCCTAGGTAGCTCCAAAATTTGAAAAATTTATCCATAAAGATATGTGCACCCCGATGTAACTAAGACATGGAAACAACAGAAGTGTCATCTGATATGATGAAATAAAGAAGTTATTGTATGTATACACAATGGAATTCTACTCAACCATAAGAAAAGATGAAATACTGCCATGTGCAACAGTATGGATAGATCTTGAGGTTATTATGCTAAGCAAAGTCAGACAGAAGAAGTTAAGAACAATATGATTTCACTTATATGTTGGATATAAAACTGAAAGCAACAAACAAACAAGACAAAAACTCATAGACACAGACAACAGTTCAGTGGTTACCACAGAGAAAGAGGGGGTCAAATACACGGTGAGGAAGGAGATTTGACTTAGAGTGGTGAATGCACAATGCAATATACAGATGATGTGTTATAGAATTGTACATTTGAAACCTATATAATTTTATTAACCAATATTACCCTAATAAATTTTTTTAAAAAGAACTAAAATAAAATCAAATTATACGCATAGATGCAAAGAACAAACTGGTGATGGCCAGATGGAATGAGGTTTGGGCTGGGTGAAAAAGTGGAATGGATTAAGAAGTACAAATTTGTAGTTACAAAATAGTCATGGGGATGTGTAGTACAGCATAGGTATATAGTCAATAATATTCTAATAACCACATATAATATCAAGTGGGTACTAAACTAATCGGGGTGAATCGCTTCATAAATTTATAAATGTCAAACCACTATGCTGCACACCTGAAGCTAATATAAAATAATATTGAATGTCAACTCCAATTGAAAAAAATTGAAAATAAATAAAATAAAATAAAGAAGCAACTGGTTAGCTGCAGCAGGAAGCACATTTGCTGCAGACGTTTCTTTAAAATTGCTATGCACTAGCAGAGATGGTACATCAGGGTTGCTGCATAATGATTGTTGAAGGAAACAACTTTGACTCTGGCAGGTCTGCTGCAGCAAAAGGCAATTTTCTTGAAATTATAAGGTCTATTTTCCCCTCCATTAGGAAGCTCCCTGAGGCAAATATGAGGGAAGTTCCTCTAAGCCAACAACTTAAATCGTATATGAAAATTTTAAGAAAGGCTTCTCATGGGATTATGGGGTTAAGTTGACCCCAGGAAAACTACAGGCTTGAATTACCTTTGATACGCATGGCCAAACCCCTCTGTGAAGCCACATAAGGGGAAGAATGGGAGCCCCTACTCTGGGAATCTACAACAACAGAAGGCCTCTTAGCAAAAAAAAATATATCAAATGGGAGGAGACGGAAAAAAAATGGCATAGATAATGGAAGCTCTGTTCATCCCTCTGGCGACCAAATCAAAGTTGTGATGGAAACAAGGAGCAGCAGCCAGGAAAAATCGCCTGGGATCTAGATGAACAAGCCATACAACTGGAGAGAAATCCAAAAACTCACCCTGCAATGGCAGAAGGTAGGATAGGGTGAGGACACGGGGCTAAACCGGTCTCCAGCGGCTGAGGTGGAGACTGCAGCAGTGGCAGAAGCTTCTTAAAGAGGCTGCGTCTGTGAGTGGATTTTCACGGTGACGGACCTGCTAGCTCTGAGCACCAGTGTCAATTCAGTTGTGCACAGGGGTCACCAGGGCCTTATAGGGGGACATCCTCAGAGAGAGGGCCGAAGGGAGACTTGCTCTGTACAGATGTGCCAGTGGTTTCAATTGTTCCCTGTTGAGCTGTCCTCCACAACACCACAACACCACAAAGCTATAACATCGTCAAATTGGATAACGGAGGTCAATCTGCCCAGGGGATTCCCTGAAACTCTGCCTCTCCCAACTCACGGCCCCACCCAAGCCACATACAGGTATATCCTCAGCAAGTCAATTACTCCTTGCTGAGCAGCGCCTAGACTCACACTGGAGGCAGCTGGTCTCAGTTTCTGGTGCGGGCTTTTGAGGTAACAATAAGCACAGCATCTGTAGTTTGCTTGCTGAATCTTAATAGGTGGCCCTAGAGGGCAGAGGCTTGGGCTAAGTTTGGCCTGCAGCTGAACCCCTCTCAGGACTGTGCCACTGGACAGACACCTACTTCACAAATCCACACTAATAAGACCGGGAGACTTAGGACCTTTGCTTAGTACATTGAAACAGACACGGAAAGGCAGCCAAAATGGGAAGACAAAGAAGCAGAAGCCATATGAAAGAACAGAAAAGAGATCCAGATATAATGGAGTCAAGTAATCTAACAGATGCAGAGTTTAAAACACTGGTTATAAAGGTGCTCAATGAACTTTTGGGAAGTGTAGATAAATTCAGTGAGAACGTCAACAAAGAGATAAAAACATAAAAATGGAAATGGATGTTATAAAGGGAACCAGTCAGAAATGAAGAACACATTATCTGAGATGAGAAGTATATTAAATGGAATAAAAAAGTGAATAAAGAAAAGGATCAAATGCTATATCTAGAGGACAGGAGAGCCAAGAACACATAATCAGAATGGCAAGAGATAAGATGCCAAGACTATAAAAATAATTTAAAGAGAATACAGACACTATGAAAGGTCCAAATATCCATCTGATTGGCATAACTGAAGGAAAACAAGATGTTGAACAGCTGTTTGAAAAATAATGATGGAAAACTTCCCTAACCTGGTGAAGGAATGGACATAAAACCCCAGAAGCTCAGAGAATCCCAAAAACAGGAATCCAAAGAGACCCACACCAAGACACATCATAATTAAAATGCCAAAGTTTAAATACAAAGAAAGAATATTAAAAGCAGCAAGAGAAAAACAGATAATATTATAAGAGAACACCCATAAGAGTGGCAGCTGATTTCTAAAAAGAAACTATGCCGGACAGAAGGGCTTGGCAAAAAATATTCAAAGGCTGAAGACTCAGGATCTAAAACCAAGGATATTTTATCCATCAAAACTATCATTTAGATTTGAAGGACAGATAAAGAGCTTCCCAGACATATGTAAGCTAAAGGTATTTATCATCACTAAGCCAGTATTACAAGAAATATTGGAGGGCCTTCTTTACGAAGAAAAAATACAAAAGACTCACTTCAGATTAAAAGACACACCACAGACTAAAAAGAAGGGGATGGGAAAAGATATTGCTTTGATGGACACAGAAGGTATTTAAGTCAGACAGAGAAAGAAAAACTATATGATTTCACTTACATGCAGAATCTAAGGAATAAAAAAGCACAAACTAATCAAAAACAGACTCACAAATATAGTGGACAATTTGGTGGCAGATACAGGGGAGCGAAGTTTGAGGGGCTGGGATAATGGGGTGAAGGGTTTAAAAAAAGTACAAATTAGTAGCTAATGGATGGTCGTGGGGATGCGGAGCACGCATAAGGAATGCAGTTAGCATTAATACATTGCCTAGGTGGAGGGTCAGGAGAGAGAGGAGCAATTGGGGGATTGTTTTATGATGTATAGATATCTAACCAATGTATTTGAAACTAATTAAAATAAATAAATTTTTAAAAAATCAAACAGGCACTCACTAACGTCCCCAGAGAGAACTCCCAGATCCACGCTGCCATCAATCATCCTCCTTCTGCCTGAAAGGTGGCAGCCAAGCACAACACGGAGAAGGGCCGGAAGCCGAGGGCAAGGACCTAGTGACCAAGCTGTAGGGCCAAAGCAGATGGCATGAGGGCCTGAAGTGACAGCAGGAGGCAGTGTTACACCCCCTTGTGGTCTAGAGGTTAGGACTTAGCACTCTCACTGGCATGGCCCAGGTTCAATTCCTGTTAGGGAAGAGTATTTCGCTACTGCTGCAATTTACCTCGATGGGATTACTGAAGCAAGTGGCAAGGTCACTGCAGCAAGACTGCCTGGAAAGCTGAGGATGCAGCATCATCGTTTCAGTATGTTTACTGCCCTTAGCAGCAGTTTGTGGGTAGCAAAATTACTGCAGCAGTTTTATGCAGTAAGCAGTAGGTTTGTTGCAACGGGTTTGCTGCAGCAAGCATGAGCTTGCTAAGTTTGCTGACATCAGAGAGGAGAGAATGCATCTGAAAAATGCAAAGGAAAGAGCTTGCAGAAATGACCAACTCAACTGGTTAAAGTCCATTCCTGACTGCCCTCTACCTCTCTCCAGGACTCTCCAGCTAACATGTTTTCTCATAGCTACCTCCCACTCCTCAAGGACTCTCCAGCTCACAGCTGTTGATTCATAGCTTGCTATCCAACCTATGTTCTTCCTTACCCCTGTAGCTGTGTAGGAATAACAAGACTGTATAAAACTTCCTGTTATGTTACAATGGGGGCTCAACCTTTCGATAGGAATTTGCTGAGCAGGTACAGGCATCAATTAGTGCTACTTTCTGCTTATAGCCTCGGTGTCCTATCTCTCCTTTCAAGAATACTATAACAGTGCTGATATCGCCAAGGTCACGGGTTCTACAAGGCAAACAACCTGTAAATAGGTAAGACCAGTAGTCTAGAAATTCCTCGCTCCTTGCAGCCCCCCACCTGAAGCTCCTTCTCCCCATCCTGAGTTATGAAGCACACATGAAACCTCAGACAGGAATCATGCGCCCCTTGTATGGACACTGCAAGGGTACATAAGCTGTAAGAAATCTAACCAAAGGGAGCTCGTGTTTTGGGTCTGTTGAAAGCCTCACTCTCTCCAACGGCAATAAATTCTCCTTCCTCTAACAAAGTTGTCTGAGTGTCCAACTTCCGCCGTCAGGTGTTGCTTCCTGCAACAAAAGCAGCAGAATTCGTTCAACAATTTCTCTGCAACTAGTTTGCTTTATCAGGTATTCTGCATCAGGAAGGCAGCAAACTACTGCTGAGGAAGCAGCAGGTTTGCTGAAGCAAACAGATTTTCTGTAGCAGATCTGCTGCAGAAAACACCAGGTTTGCTAGAGCAAGTAACTGGTTTGCTCTAGCTGTTATTCTGCAGCCAACATAAGTTCTGTTGCAAGGCTGTTGCAGCTAAATTACTGCACCAAACATCATTTTATTTACTATATGTTCACTGTGGGAAGTTTGCTGCCTAAGTTTGCTTCAGGAGCCAGCAGGTATTCTGCAGCAAGTTTGCTGTGGGAAAAAGCAGTTTGATGCTGCAGGAAGCTTATTTGCTGCAGAAAATTTTATGCAAATTGTTTGCCTTAGCAGGTGTGGTGCATCAGGATTGCTGCACAATGGTTGCTGAAGGAAACAAGGACTTTGCCAAAGCAAACCATCAGTCGGCTGAAATAGGTCTGCTTCAGCAAACTGAAGTTCTACTGCTACAAGATTGCTGCAAAAGGATTACCACATTAAGTAGCAAGTTTGCTCCAGCAAGTTGCCTTGGGAAGAAGCAGGTTTGATGCTGCAAGTTTACTGTGAAATGCAGAAGTTTTGCTGCAACAGGATTGCTCCAATCATTTTGCTGAAATAAGCAGTGGGTTTTCTGTGGGAAGCCAGTTGATGCAGTAACTTTCCTGCAGTAAATTCACTGCATGAGCAGCAAGTTGTCAGCAGCAAATTTAATGCAGCAGATATTCTGCAGCAAATAGTAGGTCTCCTGCAACAGGTTCACTACAGCAAGCAGTAGTTTATGCAGCAAGGTTGCTGTAAGCATGAAACAGGGTTGTTTCAACAGTTTCTACTGCAATTGTTTGCTTTAGCAGGTATCCTGCACCAGGATTGCTGCAGAATTATTGGTGAACAGCAGATTGCTGAAGCAGGCAGTAGTTTTGCTCCAGCAGATAACCTTGTAGGGAGAGCAGTTCCCCTGCACCAGATTTGCTGCAGAAAGCTTGCTGGGTAACTAGCAAGATTTCTGCAGCATGTTTGCTACAAGTTTGCTGCACCAAGTACCTGCTTTGATCTAGCAGGTCTGCTGCAGCCAACAGGTACAGGTTTAGTGCAGCATGTTTGCTGCAGAAAGCAGTAGGCTTGCTGCAAAAAAAAAAAACCATGTGTTGTGGGAATGTTTACAGTAGCAGTTTGCAGGTTTGCAGCAGCATGTTTTCTGTGGATAGAAGTAGTTTTGCTGCAGCAAGCAGCAGTTGTGCTGCAGCAGGGTTTCTATAGCAGGGTTGTTAAAGCATATTTGCTGCAGAAAGCATTTTAGCAGATCTTCTGCAGCATGAAGCAATGCTGGCAAATGTGATGCAACAGGTTTACCGCAGCAAACATCATGGTTGGTGCATTAGGTTGCTGTGGGAAGGAGCAGGTTTCCTGGAGTTGGTTTATGACAGGAAGTCTTTACAGCAATTTTGCTGCTACAAGCAGCAGGTTTGCTGCGGATGACTTGCTATGGAAAACAGTAGTTTGAAAGCAGTTTTCTTTTAGCAGTGTTGTTAAACCTAGCAGCAGGTTTGTTTGCATATTGTATATAGCTGTATATCTGGTTAAATAGTCATTCTGAAGAGGAATTTTCATTCAAAAGGCTAATCAGCTCTCTGTTCTGCTTCTGTAAATATGTTTGCTGCAGGGCTAAAGACTCAACTCCCTTTGTTTGATCTGTCTAAGCAACAAATGTAACTGTTTGTACCCCTAGCAACTCTCACACTTTGTAATGCTATGTAACTGCCGGTAACCCATAGCAATTCCACCACTTTGTAACAGTCTGAGGACAAATAACCAATCAATTCATGCCAAAAAAGGGTCTATATAAGGAATGCTGCAACTGAGATCGGGACCAAGATCTTTCAGAGCACAAACTCCTCTGGGACCGCCGCATAATAAACCTGAGTTCTCCAACTCTCCGAGTACTGATTGGTTTCTCACAGGTCTGATTTTGGATGTTTTCTGCAACAATTCATAGTTGTATACAGATGAACGGTTGTGTATATGCTGCATGTTTAGTTAAATAATTGTACATGGCTGTATATTAATTGAATAGCTGTATATAGCTGTACTGTGTTTAATCGTTTTATATAGACATATATGTACTTGAACAGTTAATAGCTTATATATGATTGATGTTGTATATGGCTATATATAAAGTTAAATACTTGTATTGCCCTACACGTAATTGAATGGTTGAATAGTTCTATGTAGATATATATATGGTTGAAAAGTTATGAATAGTGTTATTGTTAATGAAAGGGGCTACCTGGTAAGCCTGATATCAGTGACTGAAACTAACCACACATGATGATCTGGTCATAAATTATAACTTGGCAGGTCAATGTGGGTAGTCATGCCCCAGGCCTATAGCTTCCTTAATTAAAACTTTAATCTTTGCTTTAAGTGAAGCCTGTTCATTGTTCTTATGCATTTAGGTTAATACCTTTGAAATTCCATAGTAACTCAGACTCCTCAGAGACATAACCATCCTCACAGGAGCACCCACACCAAAACTCATTGTTATCTTGTTGCCTGTATACCATCTCAATTTGCTGTAAATGTGAAATTTAAACTATCTTCTACCCATCAATGTACAAAAATATGTATCTCTTCATTTTACTTTTTATCCAATTCTAGAGATCACTCTGCTTTGCTTTCTCCTGCCTTTTTAATCTATTACCAATGGATTCATATAACCCTCTTTAATGTTTTCTCCTTTGATCCTAAATGCCTAAAAGTATTGCAAAATTGCCATCCTCTGGTGCATTTTCTCAATTGAGATCTTGCCTCTGGGCATGTCCTCAGTTTGCCTCAAATAAACTTTAATAAATTCTAATAAAAATATTCTGGAAGTTTGGACATTTTTACATTGTCATTTACTTAGCACAGTTGGCATGATTTCAAAGAAGCCCACTCAGAACCACCCCACAGACCTGGACATGGTGCTAGTTACCAGCAGAAGCCCATTGTGCCACACTGGCTCCCTGCTTCACATCCTGTGAACTTTCTCTCAGAATCCTGGACATCCCGGCCTGAGGTAGCCAAGTCTTGACTTTATTTGAGCTGTTCTTAGAGAATCCTCAAGGCGGCACTAAATGATAAGGGTTGAAATAGCCCAAGGCGAGAAGAAAAGAAAATCGAAGGCTGCTTTTAATTTCAGCTTTTTAATTAGATTGTTTATTAAGAGTCTGAACAAAATCTTTACTGAGTAAATAAACAATGAGGTTTAGCTTCAAAGGAAAAAAAAAAATGCTCGCTACCCCCAACCTGAAACTTGGGTATTCTTAGATGACTAAGAATCTTTGTGGGAGTGCTTGAGAAAAATTAAAGGGTTGTAAGTGGTCCTACAAGGATATCCACATAAATTAATATTTTGGTTCATCCAGAATGCACACATAAATGTTGGTTACCTAGTATTCTGAGCCCTCACAGCTGTGCTAGGCAGCCAGGGAGAGAAACTGAGACATTATATGAAAGCTTGAGTGACTCAGGAGATAAAGACCAAGAGAGTTCAACCCAAATCAATACATTTTCAACCCACAACATAATATCCCAAAGTTTATTCAGACTCTAAAGACATTTTTTAAAAAACTGAAATTAGTTAGAAAATTATGCCTCCAGGCCAAAAGGCCCAAGACACTCAGCCTCTATTAATACTCTTGCTACCATTATGTAAAATTCATACAGAGTATATACTTGCAAGTATCTGCAGAAATGGGAAGATTTAACTAAAAGTGATCTCAGCTTAAGATATCTGAGATGAGGATCTTTTTATACTTCTTAAATTAACTTTCCTTACACACACAAACAGGTAAAATTTGGCTGTAAAATTAGGCAGAATGAAGAAAAAGCATATTTTAATTAGTTTCCGAAAGCTTCAAAAAATAATAAAATATTAAGCCTCATACAAAAAAAGTTTTTGTTAATCTTATTTTTTCTATTAGAGTTGAAAGTTAAAATTTTATATTAGTTCAGGTGTGCAGCATAGTGGTTTGACATTTTTTTAATTTCAAGTGATCCCCTGATTAATCTAGTACCACCTAGTGTTGTGACTGGAATAACCAGACTCAACCTGAGTGCTTTGATATTAGAGGCAGTTTAATAGCCGGCGGCTGTCCTTCAAAGGAGCAGCCTTGACCCATTTCAGGTCATTAGTTTTATACCCAAAAATCCATTAATCACTATATCAATCACAATGGATCTATACATCATCTACTCATTACCTGTCACAAATGGTGGTCTGATATGATGCGTAAGCGGGGGCAAGAAGCAGAAAGCGGAACGTTAAAAGGTCAGATTCCCATACCATGTTCCCATAAATTCCTCCTACTCTTTCTCGTGGGAACAGAGTTAAACAACAGCCTACAGATGTAATTGCCAGGTATTCAATCAGGAAATGTGGCTGCTGTGGCGGTTGGCATTAGAGGCTTCTAGTCTTTAACCCTTCTTTCATCTTTCTAGGGGCACATCATCACACTAGAACTATTCATAGTTATTCCAATATTAACTATATTCCATATGCTGTACTTCAACATCTCCACGATTACTTTTATAACTACCAATTTGTACTCTTGATCCCTTCACCTTTTTTTTCCACCTAGCTCCACAAACCCTCCCATCTGGCAATCACAGTTTGTTTTCTCAAAATGCAGTCTGACTGCATTTTGGTTTTTTATTCATTTGTTGGTGTTCTTTAAATTCCACATATAAGTGAAATCATATGGTACTTGTCTTTCTCTATGTAACTTATTTCAACTTAAGGAAAACACACTCTAGTTTTGTTCATGTTATTGCAAATGAAATAAACATTAAATTTTTTATAGCTGAATAATATTCACTGTATATATGTACCACAGCTTATTTATCCAATTATTTATTGATAGGCATATAGAATAATTCCATGTCTTGGCTAATGTAAATAGCACTGCAGTCAACATAGGAGTGCACATACCTTTTTAAAATTCGTGTTTTGGTCTTCTTTGGATAAATACCCAGAACTGAACATGCTGAGTCATAAGATAGTTCTTTTTAAATTTTTTAAAAGGAACAATCAAACTGTTTTCCATAATGGATGTACCCATACGCAATCCCACAAATAGTGCATGAGAATTGCCTTTTCTCCACATTCTCCAGCCTTGTTAATTTTTTGATGATAGCCATTCTGACAGATGTGAGGTGATATTGTGGTTTTAACTTGCATTTCACTGATGATTAATGATGTTGAGAATTTTTCACATATCTATTGGATGTCTCTATGTCCTCTGGAGAAATATCTATTCAGATCAATCTGTCTATTTTTTAATTGGATTTTTTTTTGGTGTTGAATTGTATGAATTCTTTATGAATTTTTATATATAATTAATAAACCCATATTAGATTTATCACTGGCAAATATCTTCCCCATTCAGTCGATTAGCTTTTTTGTTTTGTTGACAGTTTCCTTTCTGTGTAAAACCCTTTTAGTTTGATGTGGCCCATTTGTTTATCATTTCTTTTGTTTCCCTTGCTGAGAAGATACATCAGAAAAAAAAATGTTACTAAGAGCAATGTCAGAGTTTACTGCCTCTCTTATTTTCTAGGAGTTTTTATAGTTTCAGATCTTACATTTAAGTTTCTAATCCACTTTGAGTTTATTATTATATGGTGTGTAGAAGATGGTCCAGTTTTTTTTTACATGTATCTGACCAGTTTGCCAAACAATTATTGAAGAGATTGTCTTTACCCCATTGTATAATCTTGTCTCTTTTTTATAGATTAAATGACTATATAGGCATGTACTTATTTTTAGTGTCTCTATTCTGTTTCATTGATATATGTATCTGTTTTTAGGCCAGTACCATGCTATTTAGGTTATTATAGACTTGTAGTATAGTTTAACATCAGGTAGTGTGATACCTTCAACTTTGTTCTTTCTCAAGATTGCCATAGCTATTTGGGGTCTTCTATGGGGTCTTTTGGGATCCATATAAATTTTTGGATTATTGGTTTTAGTTCTGTGGAAAATGCCATCGGTATTTTATTTTAGGTATTGCACTCGATCTATAGATTGCTTTGTATAGTATGGACATTTTAATGATGTTAATTCTTTCTATCCATGAGCACAGTATATGTTTTCATTTATTTGTATCTTTAATGAATTATAATTTTCTGAGTACAGTTCTTTAACCTCCTTGGTTAAATTTATTCCTGGGTATTTTATTTATTTTAATGAAATCATGAAGGAGATTGTTTTATTAATTTCTCTTTCTAATAGTTCATCATTGGTGTATAGAAATGAAACCAATTTCTGAATATTAATTTTGTATCCTGCTACTTTACTGAATTCATTGATCAGTTTTAACAATTTTTGGGTGGAATCTTTATTGTTTATTGTTCTCTCTATATAGTATATCTCTATATAAAGTATCATCTGCAAGTAATGAGAGATTCATTTTCTCTTTCCAACTTGAATGCCTTTTATTTCTTTTTGTTGTCTGATTGCTATGGCTAGGACTTCCAATACTGTGTTGACTAAAAGTGGTGAAAGTGGACATCTTTGTCTTGTTCTTGGTGTTAAGGAAAATGCTTTTAGCTTTTCCTCATTGAGTTTGATGTTAGCAATGGGTTTGTCATATATGGCCTTTATTATGTTGAGGTACCTTCATTTTGGTTTCACTTTGCTGACAGTTTTATCATAAACAGTTGCTGGATTTTGTCTCAAATAATTTTCTACATCTATTGATATAATCATATAATTTTATTTTTCAATGACTTGCAGATATTGAACCAACCTGGCAACTCATGAATAAATTCAACTTGATCATGCTTTATAATCTTTTTAATGTATTGCTGATTTTGGATTGCTAATATTTTGTTGACAATTTTTGGCAGCCATGTTGATCTGAAATATTGGCCTATAATTTTTTTTTTGGTCAATTATTTATTGAGTTTTGGAATCAGGGTAATGGTGGCCTCATAAAATAAGTATTTTTCCCTCTTGAATTTTTTTGCAGAGTTTGAGAAGAACAGGTGATAATTCTTTGAATGTTTGGTAAAATTCCCCTGCAGCCATCTGGCCCAGGACTTTTATTTGTTGAGAGTTCTTAAATTGCTAATTCCATTTCATTAGTATAAGATTAGATTTTTTTATTTGAAGGTTTTCTTGTTTTTTGAGGTATGCCTGTATTGCTGTGGATTTTTCTCTTAGGACTGCTTTTGCTGTGTCCCATAGATTTTTGAGTCATTTTGTCTTTATTCATTTGTATAAAAAATCTTTTGATTTTTTCCTTGATCTCATTGTTAAACATTTATATTTAGTAGTATACTATTTAGCATCCAAGAGTTTGTCTGTTTTTCAGGGTTTGTTTTTTGGTTTTTTTGTTTTTTTGTAATTGATTCTAGTTTCATATGTGGCCAGAGAAGACACTTGAAATAATTTCAGTCTCCTTATTTACTGAGACTTGTTTTGTGGCCTATCATGTGGTCTGTCATAGAAAATGTTCCATGTGCACTTGAGAAGAATGTATATTCTGCTACTTTACTATAAGGTAAAATGCTCTAAAAATATCAATATCAATATCATTTGGTCTACTGTGTCATTTAAGGCTGCTGTTTTCTTGATTTTCTCTCTGGAAGATCTGTTCATGGTGTCAACGTTGTGTTAAAGTCCTGTACTATGACTGTATTATTGTCGATCTTTCCGTTTATGTCTGTCAAGATTTCCTTCATATAGTTAGGTGCTCTTTGTTGGGTACATAAATGTTTATGAGTGTTGTATTCTTTTGTTGGATTGAATCCTTTATCACTGTGTAATGTCCTGTCTCTTATTATAACCTTTGTTTTAATGTCTATTTGTCTGATGCAAGTATTGCTACACCAGCTTTTTCATTTTAATATTTATAACAATATTTTTCATCCTTTACTTTCTCCCCTTTAATTTCACCCTCCCCCCCCCACTTCCACCCCTGACCCTTGGATGTTGCTGTTTCCCCTTAAGAACTGGATTTCTGAAGGCAGGGATTCTCCTCCCACATGCTTATGGTGTGTCCCCTGGGCCTGGCACAACAGGGGCCTGGTGCACCTGAGGCCTGGCGCACTGGAGTATGGTCCGTGGCTGCACCTAGGGTGTGAACACAGGACCTTTTATGTGCTAACCACTACACTATGGAGCCACCCTCATCCCTTTACTTTTAATTTATGTGTCTTTCTATCTGAAGTGTGTCTCCCGTAGATAGCATTATGTTTTATTCATCTCAGCTACCCTATATTTTTTGAATGAAGCATTTAATCAATTAACACTTAAAGTGATTATTGATAGGTGTAATGCCCTGGTTTGGAACTCCACGAGCCAAGAAGGAACTGACACCGATGCAAGCGCAAAAGGGAGTTTATTGACAAACTCGAGTTTGGACTCCACTCATTCACTGACGCAGCAGTGGTGGAGAGGAGCCCTGACCGAGGGGCTGGGACCTAATTTAAAGGGCAAAACTGCAAGCCTTGGGGAGATGCCTTGGCGTTACCTGATTGGGGGGTTAGGTTGACCTTTAAGGGATTGGGTGGTAGGTTGTTGGGTCCGCATGCAAAAGGGGTCGTGTGCAGTTGGGGCTGCATATAGAGGGGGCCGTGCGCAGAAAGGGCCGAGTCCAGAAGGTAGGGCCGAGTGCAGAAGGTGCCGGGTGCAGTAATCAGGATATGTGCAGGAGGAAATAAGGGTGGGGGTGCCTTATGGGCCCACCGATTACCTGGCTTGGCTGGTTTGACCAGGTGGTAAGGCATTGTTCTTGACCACTGGCCTTTGGGGAACTTTTCGTACAATTCATCTTGGGATCACTCAGAAAAATGGAATCATTCCAATCTTTCAATAGGTACATAGTTATTGCCATTTATTATTCATATTTGTTTTTATTTTCTTCCCATTTTTTTTTCAAGAAGTTCCTTTAACATTTCTTATAATACTGGCTTTGTGGTGATCAATTCCCTTAGCTTTTTTCTGTCTGGAAGCTCTTTATCTCACCTTCAATTTTAGTTGATAGCCTTCTGGGTAGAGTAGTCTTGTTTGCAGCTCTTTGCTTTTCATCACTATTTCATGCCAACCATTCTGGCCTGCAAAATTTCCATTGAGAAATAAGCTGACATTCTTATGGGAGTACCCTTGTAATTAAGCAGCTGCCTTTCTTTGGCTTTTAGGGTTTTCTCTTTGTATTTAACCTTTGTCATTTTAATTACAATGTGTCTTGGTGTGAGTCTGTTTGAGTTCACCTTGTTTGGGCCTCTGTACTTCCTGGACTTTTTTTCACCAGGTTAGGGAAGTTTTCAGCGATTATTTTCTCAAATAGAGTCTCAATCTCTTGCTTTCTCTCTTCCCTTCTGATACTCTTATGTTGCAATGTTATTATGCTTGATGTAGCCCCAGAGTTTCCTTAAACTATCCTCATTTTTAAATTGCTGTTCCTACTGGGAATTTTCTGCTAACTTGTCTTCCAAATTGCTGATTTGATCCTCTGCTTTATACAACCAACTGTTAATTCCTACTAGTGTATCCTTCATTTTACTATTGTGTGTATGAGCTGCTGTGTGGGTGCTGACCACACAGAGTGGGGTTCATCTCAGCTGGCTTGTGTGCCTGTTGAGACCACTCTTTTGGTGTGCTACTTATAGGGCTAATCAGGTGTTACTTTGTTGAGATCTAATGCAGCCTCCTCTTTGTGTTGGTTCTGGAGCTTTTCCAGAGGGGATCCCATGTAAGCCAAGGTCAGCTTCTACCTGCAACCAGACCTGGGCTATCTGGTAGAAGCTACATAGCTGTTATGTTTGATGACTGCCTGAACTGTACCTAGAGGTATGTGGGAGAGGCCATGTGGCAAACAAAGGAAGACTGCCACAGTACCTTGCATGGGTCCACTCCGAAAAATGCTCAGGGCACCTCCAGACTTCAGACTTCCTGCCAGCTACCAGTATGGACAGGAGCTGAATGAGCCTTGAGTAGTTCCAGAATTGGATAAGACCGGGTCTCAAGGAGTTGCCAGGGTGTAGCAAGTGGTGTTTTCCCAGATTGGTGCAGATTTAGATTTGTTGCCAGTACTGATTTTGTGGCCACTCACAAAACTCTCAGCTCACACTGAGGCCAGCCACTGCTGCCTTGGGCCCACAGACACCTGAAATTTATTCAATAAATATTTCAGCTAATTGCCTGCCACCAAAACTGTCTTCCAAGATGTGTCAGCTGCAGCCTATTGATTGCTGCTGAGAGAACCTCCTGAGAGCTCAGGGTGAGGCTGGTGGCAATTTGCAAGTTGGGTAGGGTGGCATCTCAGGGACTTACTGGGGCAGAGCAAGCCAATCTCACCAGGCCAATGCAGATTTAGTTTTGCCTGTGTGGTGGAGTGTTCAACACAGCCAAGATGGTGCTCACCTGCAGGCTGCACAGGACTAGGGCTCGACAAAGGGACAATGTCATCTGTCCTTCCAGTTCTTACCCTGAAGCCAAACAACTCAGTCTTTCCCTATATGTCTCTGGCACCTCCTGAGATACTATCTCTTTGTCAGAGCCCACAATGAGTGTCTGCAATCTTGATGTGGTTTCCTTTTTATATCCCTAGTTATAGGAGTTCTCTTCAGCTACTCTTCAGTTTGTTCTCCATGTTGACTGTTTCATAATTTAGTTTGCAATTTTAACATGGTCATGGGAGGAGGTAATGCACAGCATTTACCTACTCTGCCATCTCGACTGGAATTCAAGTAGAGTTTTAATGTGCATTAAAGTAGTGAATATTTTCATTAACTGAAATAACACTATTCTTAATCACAAATAGAAGTAGTATTCTTACGTTTTTTTATGAATTATCTTACAATTTACTAAATGAAATATTGTGTGATAAACATATTCATACACTAAAAATGAATTGTACTTATTCTATTTAACACTACCATTCTTAGAAATATAATTTCCATGTGTGTGTCTTTGGAGGGTCTTATATGTATCAGTACACGGAACACATTTTCTGAAATACTGCACTGATTAACAACTAAGATTTTTAGAAACATTTTTTACATGAAACTTTACAGAATTTACTAAATTGTAGGCAGCATATGTAGGCAGCATAGTTTTATGAACATATTCCTTCACTTAATTAACACAGGTACAATTTTATATACACAGCTATGGTTTTTAGAAACATCTTTTATAACTGAGGCTTTAATGAGTACAATAAATGGAGCACATGAGGTGAACATATTCCCTCACTGTAATTGCCAGGATGCAATTAAATTCTGTCACTTGACATATTTAGTCATGTGACATTACATAGTATAATTTCAGACAGCACAGTGTAATGTATATATTCTCTCAATAAAGTAACACTGTATTTATTTCCATATACAACTAGCATTCTTAGACATATACTTTATGACTTTTTTCAGAGAAATTTTTGGTCATAACAGTTGAGCCCATACATTATCTGCCCCAACACATTCATAGCCTACAAATATCAACATTCCCTACCAGAGTAGTATATTTCTATATAACTGATTAACTGACACTGATAAATCATAATCACCCATAGTTCATAGTTTACATTAAAATTTACTTATGGTGCTGTACATCTCTATTGGTTAGGACAAATGTCTACTGACATGTATTCTTTTTATAGTATCATAGAGAGTAGTTTTACTGCCCTAAAAACCCTCTGTGCTTCACCTATTTTACGCCCCCCAGCATCTAAAAAACACTGATGTTTTTACTGTTTTATAATTTCCCCTTTTCCGCAATATCGTATAGTTTAGAATATAGTATGTAGCCTTTATAAATTGGTTTCCTTCATTTTGTAATATGAAGTTGAGTTTCCTTGTCTTTTCCTGGCTTCGTAGCTCCATTTTTTGTTTTGTTTTGTTTTGTTTTTACATTTCCCTCCAGCTTTATTGAAGTATAATAGACAATTAGTTGCTCATATTTACGTTGTACAATTCAATGAGTTTTCTTTTTCAATTATAGCTGGCCACAATAATATATTTGTTTCAGTTGTACAGCATAGTATTAGAGATCTATATAACTCACAGTCACCCCACTAAATCAAGTACCCTCTTTACCCTTACATATCTTTTACAACATTGACTATTTTCCTTATGCTATACTTAAATATCCATGATTATTTTGTATCTATCCATTTGTACTTCTTAATCCCTTTGCCCTTTCCTCATCATCCCCCCAAACACCCAAATAGGACAAGTACTAACATTTCCCTGATGACATATGATGTGATGTATCACTTCATATGCTTTTTGCAATCTGTATATCTTTTCTTCCATGGTGTATGTTAGATCGTTGGCTCATTCCTAATTGGTTGTTTGTGTTTCCTTATTGTTGAAATCTAAACTTATTTGTAATATTTTGGATTAAAAATTCTTTATTAACATGGTCCTTTTGCAAATACTTGCCGCCCAAGTTCTGGCTTGTCTTCTTGTTCTCTTACATTGTCTTTTATAGAGCAATTTTTAAAATTGACTAGCTTATCAATTACTTCTTTCAAAAACCATTCCTGTGATATTCTACCTGAAAACTCATTGTCATACCCATGATCAGTTAGGTTTTTTTCTGTTATGTTATAGTAATTTTATAGTTTTGCTTTTTTACAATTAGATCTATAATCTATTTTTGGTTTAGCCTTTGTGAAGACAGTAAGGCCTGTGTCTAGATTCATATTTTTGCATGTGGATAATCAGTTGTTCTAGAAACATTTATTGAAATAGACCTCTCTTGGTTCTATTATCTTGATTCTTGGAAAGAAATCAGTTGACTCTATTTATATGGGTTTTTAGTTTCTCTATTCTGTTATATTGATTTGACTATTTGCTTCTTATGCCACACTGATTGATTCTTTTATTTATTTATTTATTTATTTTTATGGTGACATTAATGGTATCCAATAAGTTTCAGCGGTACACTGTAACAGTAAGGCATATATATATTTACACTGTGTGATCAACTCCCATAGTGAGATTCTTTCTGTCACCACATATTTGACCCCTCTTCCCCCACCCCCTACCCTCTGGTAACTACTAGTCTATAGTCCATGGTCCATGACTCTCTGTTTGTTTGTCTTGTTCATTTATTGCTTTTAGGTTTATATCCCACATATAAGTCATATCATGTGATTTTCTGCTTTTTCTGTCTGGCTTATTTTGCTTAGCATGATTATCTCGAGGTCTATCCATGTTGTCGCACATGGCAGTATTTCATTTCTTCTTATGGCTGAGTAATATTCCATTGTATTGTACCACAGCTTCATATTCCAATCATCTAACATAGAACATTCCATTGCTTCTATGTCCTGGCCACTGTGAATAATGTGTTATGAACATCAGCGTGCAAATATCTTTTTTGATATGGGTTTTCAAGTCTTTGGAGTAAATACAGGGATTGCTGGATCATATGATAGATCAATTTTTAGTTTTTTGAGGAACCTCCATACTGTTTTCCATAGTGGCTGTACCAATTGCAGTCCCACCAGCAGTGTATGAGGGTTCCTTTTTCTCTACATCCTCTCCAACATTTGTTATTACTTGTCCTGTTGATTATAGCCATTCTAACAGGTGTGAGATGGTATCTCATTGTGGTTTTGATTTGCATTTCCTAATAGCTAGCAATGTTGAGCATCTTTTCATTTTTTTGGCCATTTGTATGTCCTCTAGGGAGAAGTGTCTGTTCAGTCCTCTGCCCATTTTTATTGGATTGTTTGTTTTTTGTTGTTGTTATTGAGTCATATGATTTTTGTATATTTTGGATATTAGGCCCTTATTGGAGGCATTGCTTGCAAATATATTTCCCATTCAGATGGTTGTCTCTTTACTTGTTGAGATTTCTTTTGCTGGCAGAAACTTTTTAGTTTGATGTATCCCATTCATTTATTTTTGCTTTACTTCCCTTGCCTTTGAGGTCAAATTCATAAAATCCTCTTTAAGTCCAAGGTCCTTGAGTTTAGTTCCTATTTTCTTCTATGCATTTTATTGTTTCAGGTCTTATATTAGGTCCTTAATCATTTTGAGTTAATTTTGGTGTGTGTTGATAGACAACAGTCTAGTTTCATTCTTTTGCAGGTGGCTTTCCAAGTTTTCCCAGCACCATTTATTGAAGACTTTCCTTTCTCCACTGTATGTTGGCTTTTTGTCAAAAATTATTTGCCCATATAAATTGGGTTTACTTCTGGACTCTCGATTCTGTTCCACTGGTCCATGTCTTTGTTTTGCTGCCAATACCATGCCATTTTGATTACTGACAGTTTGAAGTTGGGCAGAGTGAGGCTTCCAGCCTCATTCTTTTTTCTCAAGATATCTTTGGCAGTTCAGAGTCTTTTGTGCTTCCATACAAATATGATGGTTTTTTATTCTACTTCTTTAAAAAGTGCCCATGGAATTTTGATAGGGATTGCATTAAACTGTATAATGCTTTAGGAAATATCGTAATTTTAACATGTTGATTGTTCCAATCCAAGAAACACAGAATATCTTTCCATTTCTTTGTATCTTCTTCAATTTCTTTTGAAAGAATCCTGTAAGTTTAATTATATAAGTCTTTCACATGTCTTGTTAAATTTATTTCTAGATATTTTATTCTTCTCATTGCAATTGCGAAAGGAATTATTTTTTTCTACTTTTTTCTGACAGTTCATTATTGGAGTATAAGAACACTATGGATTTTTGAACATTGATTTTGTATTCAGAAACATTTACTGTATTTGCTTATTGTTTCTAGTGGTATTTACTGTAGAGTCTTTAGGAATTTTTATATCAAAAAATCATGTCATCCACAAATAGTGAGTTCGACTTCTTTGTTTCCTATTTGGATGCCTTTTATATCTTTCCTTGTCCTGATTGCACTCACTAGGACCTCCAATGTTATATTGAATAACAGTGGCAATAGTGACAGCCTTTGCCTTGTTCCTAATCTTAGAGGAAGGTTTTATAGTTTTTCACCATTAAGTATAATGTTAGCTGAGGGTTTTATTATATATGGCCTTTATTATGTTAAGGTACTTTCCTTCCATAGCGATTTTGTTAAAGTTTTGATCACAAATGGATGCTGTATCTTGTCAAAGGCTTTTTCTGCATCTATCGATATGATCATATGATTCTTATTTTTTAATTTGTTTATGTGGTATATCACATTAATTTGATTTTGCATATGTCGAACCATCCTTGTGCCCCTGGGATGAAGCCCACTTAATTGTGGTGTATAATCTTTTCAATATGTTGCTGTATTCAGTTTGCTGGTATCTTATTTAGGATTTCTGCATCTGTGTTCATGAGAGATATTGGTCTAGTAGTATTCTTTTTGTGTTATCTTTACCATGTTTTGGTATTAGGGAAACATTGGCCTCATAAAATAAAGTTGGAAAGTATTGCCTACTCTTCAATATTTTGGAAGAGTTTGAGGAGATTAGGTATTAATTTTTCTTTGAATGTTTGGTAGAATTCACTGGTGAAGCCATCTAGTCCTGGACTTTTACTTTTTGGAAGGGTATTGATAATTGTTCAAATTCCAAACTGCTGATCAGTCTATTTAGATATTCCAGTTCTTGATTCAGTCTAGGATAATTATATTTTTCTAAGTACTGGTCCATTTCTTCTAGGTTATTAAATTTGGTGTTATTATACTTTTTCATGGTATTCGTGTATGATACTTTGTATTTCTATGTGTCAGTCATAATTTCCCCTTTCTATCCCTGTTTTGTTTATTCGTGTCTTTCTCTTTTTTCTTTAGTGAGTCTAGCCAGGGGTTTGTTATTTTATTAACCTTCTCAAAAAAGAAAGCTCTTTGTTGCATTTATTTTTTCTATCATTTTTGTTGTTTTCAATTTCATTTATTTCTGCTCTAATTTTGATTATTTCTTGCCTTCTTCTGACTTTAGACTTTATTTGTTCTCCTTCTAGTTTTTTTTTTTTTAAATGAAGCATTAGGTCGTTTA
The DNA here is from genome assembly GCA_003508835.1 of Eonycteris spelaea. NCBI lineage: Eukaryota > Metazoa > Chordata > Mammalia > Chiroptera > Pteropodidae > Eonycteris > Eonycteris spelaea. The sequence goes on along the minus strand of PUFA01000412.1, from coordinate 429,031 downwards.
TTTGGGCTCATTCTTGTTTTGGAACAGGCCTTTGTCTCCAAATGATATGAACTTTCCTCTTATGATCGCTTTTGCTATGTCCCAAAAGTTTTGATATGTTGTACTATCATTATCATTCATCTCTATATATCTCTTGATCTCTTATTTCTTCTCTGACCCAGTTATTTTTCAATAGCATGTTGTTTAATCTCCATGTATTTGTGGTTCTTCTTGATTTCTTTTTGCAGTTGATCTCTAGTTTCAAAGCATTATGATCAGAGAATATGGTTGGTATGATTTCAACCCTCTTACATTTGTTGAGGCTATCTCTGTGTCCCAGTATGTAGTCAATCCTTGAGAATGTTCTACATGCACTAAAGAAATGTATATAAGCAGCTGTTTTCAGATGGAAGGTTCTGTATGTAAATGTCAATAATGTCCAGTTTGGTCTAATGTGTCCTTTAAGGATGTTATTTCCTTATTGATTTCCTGTTTGGATAATCTGTTCATATTGACAGTGGGGTATTTAGGTCCCCTACTATGATAGTGTTTTGGTCTGTTTCTCCTTTATCTGTTAGTAATTGCTTTACATATTTCAGTGTTCCCTGATTGGGAGCATAGATATTAATGTGTTCTTGGTGCATGATTCCCTTTCTCCTTTGAAGTGTCTCTCTCAGTATCTTTCTTTACCTTTTTTATTTTACATTCTTTTTTGTCTGATATTAGTACCACTATGCTGCTTTTCTTTGAATGCCACTTGCTTGAAATATTTTCCACCCTATCATGTTTGAGTCTTTATTTGTCTTTGGAGCTGAAATGCGTCTCCTGGAGGCAGCATATGGTTGGGTTTTGTTTTTGATCTATTCTGCAACTCTGTGCCTTTTTTATTGGTGAGTTCAGTCCTTTTACATTTAGGGTGATTATTGAAATATGAGGTCTTCTTATAGCCATTTTATCTTTTGCATTCTGGTAGCTCGGTGTTTCCATTGCTTCCTTGTCCTTGTGTTTCTGATTTCTTTATTTTGGTTGGGTATTGTGGATTTTCCCTCTGGTTTTTCTTGTTTTATGTTATATACTTCAGTTCTGAATCTTTGGTTTCTAGTTATTATTATGAATATGTAAAGGATAGTTACACACAGACATTCACACACACTATTTCCTGTAGTACAGGCTTCAGAGTGGAGAATTCCCTAGATTTTTGTATGTCTGAAAAGATCTTAATTTCTCCTTCATATCTAAAGGAGAGCTTAGCTGGATACATTATTCTAGGCTGGTAGTATCTTTCACTTAATATTTTGAATATTTCATTCCACCTCTTTCTGTCTTTCATTGTACGTGCTGAGAAATCGAAGATAATCTAATGGGTTTTTCTTTATAAGTTTACTGTTTTCTTTACCCTGGTTGCCCGGAGAATTCTGTCTTTGTTGTTGATTTTTTGATAATTCTAATACATGTCTTGGCGAAGGCCTTTGGGTTGAGATAATTGGGTGTTTTGTTGACTTCTTGAATCCAAGCTCCAGCTCATTCCTCAGATTTGGGAAATTCTCATCAACTATTTGACTGCAAATGTTTTTCTAGTCCCTGATTTTTTTTCTCGCCTCAAAAATGCCCATATTCTTATGTTTCCTCTACTGATGGCATCAACTAGTTCTTATTTTTTCTTTTCTTTTTTTTTCATTCTTATGTTTTCTTTTCTTCCTTCTGATTTAGTTCTAGATTTCTGTCTTCGATATCACTGATCCTTTACTCCATTTGGTCAACTCTATTTCCCAAGCTTACTATTTCATTTTTCAACTCTTGCAGTGTGTTATCTTCAGATCTATTCTCTTCTTTTGAGGGTTTAACCTCTTGCTCAAGGAGTCATTCTGCTCATCTAGTTGCTTTTTTAGCTCCTGAAATTGTTGTTATGACTCATTTTAGATCTCATTTCATTCTGAAGTACCACATCCTGAATTCTCTGTCATCTGAGTTGCATATTTCTAATGTGTGTAAGCTTTATTTTTCTGGAGATTTTTCTCTTTCTTTCTGAGATGCTGCTGTCACCTTGGTTGTTCATGATGTTTAATGGACTATTTCCCACCTGGGCTTTCATGGAATGTATTCTGCTGTTTTTTTCCAGAAAGAAGATTTATTATATAAAGGTCCTTCTTTAGCCTGCTGCAAAAGAAGCAGCTATTTTGTTTGTTCAGTAGGTGGCGTCTAGGCCTCTTGGATCCCTGCTCTATATAGGTTTTAATAATGCCTTTTAATTTTCTTGTAAATATTTAATCACTCTCTCGCTGCCCTCAGTCAGTCCCTATTAGTGTTAGCAAAGTTTTTTTTTTTGGTAGTGTTTTTTCAGATTCCCCTGGGTCTCTGCGGTTTTCAGTCTTGGAGAATATGTTTAGAGGGGCCCTCTTGGTTGGAGGTTGGGTGCTGGGGCTCAGCCTTGGTTTTGCAACTGTGGCTGGTAAAAATCAACTGTTGTTTATCTGCCATCCTGCTTCTCTGCTCTGACTTGATGACTGGGCCCTGATGCTGGCTGTGTGGAGCTTATAGCTCTTCCAGGCAGAGCTGTTCAGCAAATTTACTTCACTTTCTCCTCTCTCCCTCCTCCTACAGGGAGCTACGGTGGCTGAGAGAAGCAGCTCATTTATTTCTTCCAGTCCACCGCCTGACACCCAGGGTTCTGACCTGTGGTAGCTCTTATGTGTTGATCCCATATTCAGACATGCTGGTGTGCAGTTTGGGTGTTTTTTGTTGAGTTTTAGATGTTCATCTTATTGTTGTTTCAAGGGGAGAGATCTGGGGATGTCTCTCACTCTACATGTTTCTCCAAAATCTGACCTGATTTTCGTAGCTTTATATTAAGCCTTGAAATTGGGTAGTGTCAGTTCTCCAACATTGTTGTTTTTTTTTATTTCAATATTGTGTTAGCTGGGTTTTTTTTTTTCCTCTCATATAAACTTTAGAATTTGTCCAAAAAAATAACTTGCTGGGATTTTGATTGGGATTGTTTTAGTTGGGAAGAATTAATATCTTGACAATACAGGTACATGGACTATCCCTCCATTTATTTTGTTCTTTGCTTTTTAAAAATATTTTTAAAATTTTATGATTAAAGTTGGCATATGATATTAATTTCAGTTGTACAACGTAGTGATTAGACATTTAAATAACAAAGTGATAACATCAATAAATCTAGTACCCATATGACACTGTACATTTATTTTAATATTATTGACTATATTCCTTATGCTATACTTTACATCCTCATGACTACCAACTTATACACCTTAATCTCTTTCCCTTTTTTACCAACCCACCAATAGCCCTCCCATCTGGCAACCATCATCAAAATGTTCTCTGTATCTATGAGGTTGTTTCTGTTTTGATTATTCATTTATTTTCTTTAGATTCTACATATAAGTAAAATCATATAGCATTTGTCTTTCTCTGTCAGACTTATTCCACTCAGCACAGTAACCTCTAGGTGCATCCATGTTATTGCAGATGGCAAGATTTCATTTTTTTTTTGCCTGAGTAACATTCCATTGTATATATATACTACCAATTCTTTATTCATTCATTCATCTATTGATAGACATTCATGTTGCCACCACATCTTGAGTGTTGTATATAATGCTGCAGTATTGGTGCACATGTCCCTTTGAAATACTGTTTTGGGTTTCTTTGGATAAATACCCTTGTTTCTTGTTATAGTCTTTGTTTCAAAGTCTACTTTGTTTAGTGTAAGTATTGCTACCTCAGCTTTTTTGTGTTTACTTCCATTTACATGAAACATCTTTTTCCAATTCTTTCAGTCTGTGTGTGTCTTTAGATCTGAAGTTTCTTCTAGGCAACATATGTAAGGGTCTTTCTTATCCATTAAGCTACACTATCTTTTGATTGGAGCATTTAATCTATTTACATTCAAAGTAATTATTAACAGATATGTAGTTATTGCCATTTTATTCACATTTTTCATCTTTTCACTTCTTCTTAAGGAAGTATGTCCAGCATTTCCTGTACTACTTCTTGGCGGTGATGAATTCCTTTAACTTTTTCTTGTTTGGGAAGTTCTTTATCTGTCCTTTGATTCTAAACAACAGCTTTCTGGGCAAAGTAATGTTGATTATAGGTCCTTACTTTTCATCCCTTTGAATATTTTATGTCAATTTCTTCTAATCATCAACGTTTCTGTTGAGAAACCAGCTGACAGTCTTATGGAAGCTCCTTTGTAGGTAACTAATTGCTTTTCTCTTGCTTTTAAGATTCTCTCTTTATATTTAATCTTCAGCATTTTAATTATGATGTGTTTGAGTTTTGGCCCTTTTGGGTTCATCTTGTTTAGAATTCTCTGAGCTTCCTGGGTTTATATATCTATTTCTTTCACCAAAATGTGAACTTTTTTCCATCATCATTTTATCAAATAGGTTTACAATTCTTTGCTCTCTCTCTTATCCTGCTATTCCTATGATGCAAATGTTTGTATGCTTAATGTTGTCCCAGAGGCCCCTTAAACTATCCTTTTTTTTGGATTCCCTTTTCTTTTTGCTGTTTGATTCGGTGTTTTCTGCTATCTTATTTTCTAAATCACTCCACTAAAGGCGTATCTGCTTCATCTAATATACTCTTGATTCTTCCTAAGGTTCTGTTCTGTTCTTTCTTTTGGGACTAGTTTCTTTATCTTCTCATTTTGGCTTCCTCCCCATGTTTGTTTCTGTGTTTTAGGTAGAGCTGCCAAGTCTTTCTTAGTAGAGTGTTCTTATGTAATAGGTGTCCTGTGGGGTCCAGTGATGCAGTCTGCCTGGTAACTTGAGCCAGGTGCACAATGTATGTCTTTTGTATGGGTTATGTGTGCCCTCCTGTTGCAGTTTAGCCTTGGTCGCTGCTTGTCAGTGGGAGGAATTGACCCTCAGGCAATTTGTGAAGATGAGCTGGTGACTACAGTGGAGGAACTGTTGAGCAGGGGCTGAACCTATGGAACAGGATTTGCTTTAGCAGGGCTCTAGTGCCTTCCCAGTCAGCCTTTTGGGTGTGTCACCTTTGCATATGACTGAGACCAAAGATAGCCACTGCAGGTCCATGCCTTTTAGGACGAGCCCCACCACAGGCTAGTTCAGTCACAGCCTGTACCCTGCCTGGGGCCACCTGGCATGAACCACTAAGCAATCTACACATAGCCACCACTCACGCTGAGCTTGGATGTGTCTAGAGTGGCCAAGCGATGAACTGAGACCAACTGACACTAGTGCTGGGCTTGAAGATGCTCAGCAAGAAGTATGGGGCATGCGAAGGCCTGATGCTGCTTGTTTTAAGTCTGTTAATCTTTGAGAGATTTTAGAAAAGTCTGAAGCATAATTCATTTATATGAAAAGTCACTGGAAGAGTCTTGGGTGGGCCCACAAGTTGGATGTGGCAGATTCTCAGAAAATCATCATGGTGGGATGACCAGTGTTAGCCAGATTGATGGAGACTCAGATATGGTGTTGCTTCATCTGCATGCTGGGTGGGGTGAGGGTTCAACAGAGGGACAGTAGATTTTACCAGCACTTCTGTCTGTGAAAAAGCTATCCCTCCAGTCCTTGCCCAGAAGCTAGACAGTTTAGTTCCTCTCCATGTGTTCCTGATACCGTTTGAACTGCTGTCCCAGCACTGGAGCTCTGAGAAAGTTCATCAGCAGGTAAGTCCATGCACTGGCCCTTTATGAGGAATACCTGGGACTCTCGCAACCCTTCATCTCACTCATCCACAATCTCCACTGATTTTCAGATCTAAATATTTTGGGTATTTTCTTGACACTGGAGCCCTGGGCTTGAATCTGGTGTGGGGGTAGGACCTCTCACTCCTCTGAGGGAGATCCCCACAGCTAAGATATGTATTTTGATTTTTAATTGCTACATGCAGGTGTTGGGACCAGTTTTTTCTGTCTCTCTCTTTCTCCTACCAGTCTCAAAGTGGCTTCTGTATGTCCTTAATTGTAGAACTTCTGTTAGACTTCAGGTGACTTTCAGTGATAGTTGTTCTGTAGTTGTAATTTTCATGTGGCCATGAGAGGTTGCAAGCACAGTATTTACCTACTTATCTTTACTGGAATGCCTTCTAGTACTTTTATTTATCAAAGTTGATATTTTTTCTCATTTAGAATATGCACATATTTTATTAAATGTATAACTAAGCACTTTATATTTGGGGTGCTAATATGAATAACATTGATTTTATTTCAAAGTTTCCTTGTGTGTGCCCTCCTAATATAAAGAGAAGTGAATGACTTTTGGGTTAACTTTGTATCCTGTAATGTTATCATAATTGTTTATCAGTTCCAGGAAATTTTTGTCAATTTGGGGGGATTTTCTTTATAGATAATTATGACATTTGTGAACAAAGAGAAGTTTTTTTCCTTCCTGATCTGTATAACTTTTATTTCCTTCTCACATCTCATTTCATTAGCTAGAATTTTCAGTATAATGTTGTAAAGGAGTGGTGAGAGGGGATATCTTTGCCTTGTTACTGATCTTATTAGGAAAACTCCCAAGTTTTTCAACATTAAGTATGATGTTAGCTGTAGGTTTTTTATAGGTATCAGGTTTAGAAAGCCCCCATCTTTTCCTGGTTTCCTAAGAGTTCTTATCATAAATGAGTATTAAATTGTGTCAAATGCTTTTCTGCATCTATTGCTATAATCTTTCAATTTTCCTTTTTAGAGCTTGCATTGTAATGGATTATACTAATTGATTTTTGAATGCTGAACCAGCCTTGCACACCTGGTATGTCTCATTTGGTCATGGTGTATAATTCTTTTTATATATGGTTTGTTTCAAATTGCAAATATTTTGTTGAGGATTTTTACATCTATATTCACAAGGTATATTGGTCTGTAATTTTCTTGCAATGTCTTTGTCTGGTTTTGGCATTAAGGTGATACTGGCATGATAGAATTACTTAAGGAGAATCCCTCTGTTTCTATCATCAGAGATTTTAGACAATTGGCACAATTTCTTCCTTAAATGTTTGGTACAAACCACCAGGATATCCCTGAGGTTGGCGCTTTTTGTTTTGGGATATTATTTATTTATTTAGTGTTTTTAATACATATAGACCTATTCAGCCAGTCTATTTCTTCTTGTGTGATTTTTGGAATCCCGTGTCTTTAAAAAATTATCAATTTCATCTCGCTTTTCAAATTTGTGGGTATAGTGTTGTTCATATTATTCCTTTATTTCTTTTAAATAAAAGAATCTGTGGGATCGGTAGTGGTATCCCCTCTTTGATTTATATTATCAGCAATTTGTGTACAGTCTCTTTTTTCTTAGATAGTTCTGCTACAGGTTTATTGGTTCTGTTGATATTTTCCATCAACTTTTGATTTCATTGATTGTCTCTATTGGTTTTCTTTTCAGTTGTATTGATTTCTACTCAAATTATTCTTTATTCTGCTTAATTTGAATTTAATTTGCTCTTCTGTTATTAGTTCCCTAAGGTGTAAGCTTAGATTCTTGATTTTTAGGTCTTTCTTCTTTACTAATATGATGCATTCAGTGCTATAAATTTTCCTCTAAGCACTGCTTTTGCTGCATCTTGCAAATTTTAATTTATATTTTCACTTTAATTTTGTCTAAAATATTTTTAAATCTCTCTTGAGATTTCCTCTTTAACTCCTATTTTACTTAGAAATGTGTTGTACTGATCATTTATTTTGGCATTTTCAGTAATCTATCTGGTATTATTTTTAGATTAATTACATTGTTGTCTGAGAACTAATAATACAACTACCATTCTTTGACTCTCATCTTTTATACATGAACCTTATGAAGTGTTTCAATGCAGCATATATACAACTATTCAATTATATATACATCTATATACAACTATGTAACAATAGATATATACATCTATGCAACTACATATACAGCTATATACAACTAACTTCAACCATATGTACAGCTATATACAACTAGTTATCTATATATACTGCTATATAAACCTATTAAACTAAACATAAGGCAGCTATATATTCAATGACATATACAACTTCATATATATACAATATATATACAACTATATACAACTATGCAATACATAGCTATAGACAAGTATTCAACCATATATACAGCTATACAGTTCAACTAAACATATAGCAGCTATACACAACTGATCAACTGTACATACAACTATTCAACAATATATACAACTATTCAACTAAATATATAGCAGCTATATACAACTATTCAAATATATATTATCAATGCGATAATGTCCAAGCTTATAAAAAACATTTATGAGAATTTAGTATAGTTTATTAGACAATCAAGGTATCAATGGATTCAGAAAAATATCTGGAGAATTGCGGTTTTGCAATTCTTTTTATGCATTTAGAATCAAAGAAGAGAGCATAAAAAGCATTATATTAGGTAGTAGTTTAAAAAGGCAAAAGAAAGCAAAGTGGAGAAATGTCTATGATTGGATACAAAGTAAAATGAGAGATACATACTTCTAGTACATTAGTGGGTACAGGATAGTTCACATTTCACACTTACAGTAAATAGATATGGCATATGAGCAACAAGATAATAGTGAGGAGTTTTGGTGAATCTGTTCCTATGAAAGTGGCTATACCTAGGAGGGTTCTGAAAAAGATCATTACTATGGGATTACAAAGGTATGTTAACATAGATACACAAGAACAATGGACAGGGCTCACTTAAGTCAAAGTTTAAAGTGTTACTAAGGTAGCTATAGGCCTGGGGCATGACTATCCACCATACCTGTCCAGTTAGGGATTTATGATCAGATCATCCTATGTGGTTACTTATAGTCACTGAGTCTGTCAGGCCTGCCAAGTAGCTATTTTTTTTTTCAATTAAAGTTCCCCTTTTTGGTCATAGATAAATCCAAAGGATGCACTGATGACCAAACTTTGGTTGAATAATGTAGTCCCACTAGCATATTTACACATAGTTTGAAGGCATAACCATTCATTTCTTTGGTTTTTACAATCTGACAATGAGATGCATTCCCATTGCTTGTTATTTTTCCATTTCTTTTTGGAAACTCCTGAGTGTCATTCATTATTAATCCAATTCTTGCTAGTACAATTTGGAACGGTGATATAAGAACACAACAAGATAAGTTACAGTTATCATCTAAAAATTCCAGAGGCCATGGGGACAGTAACCTATAAATTTTCTGTGCCTCAGTAGCCATTATAGATGTGCTGTTGCCATTAAATAGCCTGAGAGCAATTAGTATATGTTATGGACCCAAATGTTCAGTTCCCCATATCATGGTTAAGGGGATATAGATAATTCCAGAAATGGAATTTAAGTCTAATAAGGGAGGATATTAGAAAGACAGATATTATTTCAAAAGAAAGCAATAAAGAAAATTAAATCTTGTTTTATACATCTTCAGCAATTATTAACAGTTGGGCTACATAAGAATAAGATTTGAAAAAAGTCCAGAGAACAAGTATATCATCATCATATCATCATCATCATCATCATCATCATCATCATCATCATCATCATCATCATCATCATCATCTAAGTAAACACAATCAAATGTTTTCTGAGTTCATATTATTCTGTAAGTATACAGGCCCGGATGACATCTTGTGATAGCTGTCTACCCCTGATGTTGGTGGCTTCTCACCCTTGCGGAGTCTTTGATATCTGTTGTAGGTGAAAGCAAATGGCAGAGACAAGGGTAGATGTCCATTTGCAGTTACATACCTTACAAAGATAAGAAATGTGAATCCAGAAAGAGTTCTGGTCAAGATAGGAGAGTTGGTAAACATTGGCTTGGTATTCACATGATCACATTAAAATTACAACTAAATTATAGAATATTCAACCTGAAGAACCATCTGAAGACTAGCTAAAAAGAAGTCCTATAACTAAAGATTTAAAGAAGCCATATCAAAACTAGTCAGAGGGGTGGAGACGCAAAAGGGGCAGGCCTACCACATGTATGTAGAAGTTGAAGACTGGGAAGGATATCTCAGCTGCAGAGGTTCCCCCACCCTGAGGAGTGAGGGCTCCCATACCTACACTGAGCTTTCCACCAAGATCACCGTGCTGGGAAAAGGAGCCCCCACAACATCTAGCTCTGGAAATCAGCAGGAATTCTACTCTTCTGGGTGAGGTAGAGGCTGCTGGAAACCTTAGCATCCTCTTAATGGGCCTGCACACAGACTCGCTAGCAGGCACTCACCCTGGGCTCTGGCTGAGAAACAGCAGTTTGGAAGGCACCAGGAATATATAGGGAGAAACTGAATGGTGTGGCTTCAGGGCAAGGGTGGAGGGAGAGCTGCCATTGTCCCTATGTTGAGCCTTCCTCCCACACAGCTAGTGGGTGAGTGCCATCTATTGGTGTTGAACCCTCCCACAAAATGACCAAATTGGAATCTGCATTAGTCTGATAAACAATAATGCAAAAATTCAATAATTACTTTAAATGTAAAAGAAATGCTCCAATCAAAAGATATAGGCTAGCTGAATGGATAAGGAAACAAGACCCATATATATATGCTGCCTACAAGAAACCCACTTCAGATCAAATTTCACACATAGATTGAAAGTAAAAGGATGGGAAAAAAATGTTCATGCAAGTGGAAACAAATAAACAAAAAAAGCTAGGGTAGCAATACTTATATCAGACAAAATAGACTTTAAAACAAAGGCTGTAAGAAGAGACAAAGGACATTACATAATAATAGGGGGATCAATCCAACAAGAGGACATAACTCTAGTAAACATTTATGTGCCCAACATAGGAGCACCTAAGTATATAAAAAAAGCAAATATTGACCAACATAAAAGAAGAGATCAACAATAATACAGTCATAGTAGGCGACTTTAATACCCCATTGATACCAGTGGACAGATCTTCCAGATGAAAATCAGGAAAGAAACAGTGGCCTTAAATGACACACTAGACCAGATAAATTTAATTGATATTTGTAGAGCATTTCATTCCAGAGCAGCAGAATATATATATATTTTCAAATGCACATGGCTCTTTTTCCAGGATAGACCACATTAGGCCACAGAACAAGTCTCAGTAAATTAAAAAATATTGAAATTATATCAAACATCTTCTCTGGCCACAATATTCATATATCAGAAATCAATTACAAAAAAAAACCCCTGAAAAACACGCAAACACATGGGAGCTAAATAACATGCTACTAAATAATAAATGGGTTAACAATGAGATCAAGAAAGAAATCAAAAGATACCTTGAGACAAATGAAAAGAAAACACAATGACTCAAAATCTTTGGGGCATAGCAGAAGCAGTCTTAAGAGGGAAATTCATACTAATACAAGCCTACCTCAAGAAATCTAACCAAGGGGAGCTTGTGCTTTTGTGCTGTTTAAAGACTCATGCGCTCCACTGGCAATAAATTCTAACAAAGTTGTCTGAGGGTCCAATTTCCTCCGTCAGGTTTCACTTCCTGCAACAGATTTCTCGTGCATTGGCCAGGAAGTATGGAAGAATGACGTCCACATTTGGTGGACTTCGGGTACCCCACTGGGGAAACCCCGACTCGCCCTGTAGATGCGCCTGCAATGTTTTAATGCGGTGTTTGCCTGGATGGAAGGATCAGACAATGAAGGAATGAGAAAACTAGGATGCATCAGAGCCACGGTAAGGAAAAACCAGGCAAAGGGTAGCTAACTGAGGTCCTGCCCCATATAGGGTAAAGGGGAGCCTGATCATCTCTCGAGGTCACCTGAGTACTCCACATCTGTTAGGGGAAACTGTGACCTCACAGGGATATAGGGCAGAGGGCAGAATGTGTTTGGTTAACACCGGGGAAAAAGGAAAGCCCAGTCACCCTCTGGAGAGTAACCGAGCATCTTCCACAGGTTAAGAGGAGTGACAGCTTACTCTCCACAGGACAGGTTAAGGAATGGTGGGAGGTTGTATGCAAGAGAGTGAGTGCTGAATGACTGAAATGTGGCCTTACTGCGAAGTGAGAGTTGAGCCCCTATCCGTGTTTCCATGGCGAACCTCATACGGCTTAGGGTGGTGTCACTGGATCTCCATGAGGAGTCTCCTCCAGTGATCTGGGCTGGAGATTTATACCAACCCACCTACTGCTAAGAGGCACCTGAAGGATCCCTGTGAGGGGAGTGGCTAGAGACGGGCGAAGTGAGTGACTTCCCCTCCAAAGTTTCCCTAGCCCTATCCCCCAACCCTCTGTGTGGCAAGATTGTTGTCTGTCGTGGGAGGCATGGGGGGTACACAGACAGGGAAAGCCTACTCCCCTGGCCACAATGGTCAAAAACTTCAAGAAAGGGGTTATTCAGGAGATTATGGAGTTAAACTCAGCCCACAGAAACTGGCCCTCATTTGGCATTGAAAGGCCAGTACAGGGAGCTCCTAGTCTTCAGGTAGAAGACACAGGTCAAGGTCTTCCCAGGGGGAAGACAAAGGTCAGGGCCTTCCAAAAAGGGGGGATGCAATGTTTTAATGTGGTGTGTGAATGAGTGAGTGAATGAGCAGTTTGGCCGACTTGATTTGGTCAGATACGAATTTGTGGCTCCACGGCTGGGCACCCTTAAGGTCCCCTGAAGGCTTTGCTGTCCGAGTGGATTCATCTGCAGCTCTGTAGTGTAGAGCATATGGTCCAGGGAGGCATTGGACTAGTGTCTGATCGTAAGTCACAAAGCTAAGTCCACTACGGCCAAGCATCACCTAAGCTCCTTCAGGATGTGGCCAGATGGGCACCTGAATGGTCTCCTCTCTGGAGGAGGCACCCACCCTTATTTGTCTTTGCATCATCGACACAGGGTGGGATACATGGGGGTGGGGGGCAATTGATAATGATTTGGCTTAAGAACTGTCTATCTCCAAATGGTCTTTTTGACATAAAGCCCTCTGTCAAATTTTTTTCTTAAAATTTTAAGGTCTATTTTCCCCCTCCATTAGGAAGCTCCCTAAGTCAAATATGGGAGAGGTTCCTCTAAGCCAACTGCCTCAAATAGTATGTTTAAAAGTTTTAAGAAAGACTTCTTGGGATTATGGGGTCAAATTGACTCCAGGAAAACTATAGGCTCAAATTACCTTTGACAAACATAGCCAAACCCCTCTATGAAGCCACACGCAGGAGCCCCTACTCTGAGAATCTACACAACAGGCCTTTGAAAGAAATCAAACAAGCACTCACTAATGCCCCCAAACTATGACTCCCAGACCCATGCTGCCATCCCCAGTACCCCTTCCATCTTTCCAGGCAGCACCAGCACCGCACCACAGGGCACAATCCTCTCAGGGTAAGTAACATACTTTCAGACTCAAACAGAGCTGGAATTATGTTCCCTGGTAGTCTAGCGGATAGGATTCCTAGTTTTCTCTGCCGTGGCCCAGGTTTAACTCCCAGTTAGGGAAGAATTGTGTGTTTTTTTCCTCCTTCCTTCCTCACCAGCAGCATGAGCACTTCCCAGCTTGTACCCCGCAATGAAGGCAGGAACCGCAGCCCCACAGCTGTGCTATCAGTGAAATACAGTGGCAGCAATTCCTCATAGTGAAGACTCCTCCTTCCAAACTAACAATGGGATGGGGATCAAGAAGTTTAGCTTGTAAACAGTTCACTAGACTATACTATCCTCCAACTAGATCTTTTTTTTTTTTTGCAAGAAACTGGAAAATAGGAAGAAGTCCCCTATGTACAACCTTCTATGCTCCTTTATCAAGACCTAGACTTATTAGATGTCCCAATGATAGGAGCACCTACTAGAGATCTCAAAATAATCAAGAGTTTTCTCCTTCCCATTCACGCTCAGACTCTGAGGAGGTCTGAGTTCTCTGCGGGCCCCATCTATTTCATTGCTCCCTGAGGAAACTAGACAAACACCCCAGAGAAGTTATAAACACGGATGATGGAGAAAGATGAGTATGTGCATGACTTCTCATCTGTATTTGCCAGTCTTATATGTAATATGGTGGTTGAGTTAAGAATTCTATTTCTGATGGAAAGGAAAATGTATGTTTTTGGTAACAGGAGGGATAAAGTATAGAGAAAGGAAAGGTGTTTGTCTTAAAGTTGGTTGTTTCTAAATGAGTGAGAAGAGGCAAACTGAAGGAATGAGAAAAATGGTAGAATATTTGTGAAGAAAAATCCTGAGAGGAAATTTTATGTGGTTAAGTGTTGGGAGCCATTATGAGACACTGAAGAAGTCATGTAGCTTATAGCTATAAAGCAGTTGCTGTGAGAGAGCTTAAACAATGGTTCAAGGAAGCAGGGTGTTGATTTAATCATTACTGACCCTGGAGGGGCGGTTTGCCTCCTAAAGAAATCCTTTTAAGATAGTGGAATGTTTTACAAAAAGCAAGGATGTTTGTACCCTGAGGGAAGGATGTATAGGAACTTATGTAAATGTCAGCATTCCTATGGTAATGTACTCTGTGCTTTGCTATTCTGTTCAAAAAGATATAAAAAGGGTATGCTAAATAAACTGGAGGCTGCAGCATTGATTGCTTTCCTGTCTTCTTTTTTTCCTTAGGCTTCACCACCCTCTTTTAGGTGCTGTTCGACTTTAGCTGTCTGGCTCCTGCAGTTAAGCTAAACAAGATTAGAAATTTAAATGTCAAAAGTAAGCTAATGCATACTAGAGTTGTGTTTTAATGCTTCTTAGACTATTAGTTTGCTACTGATGTTATGGAAAAGTTTTGAGTAGAAAACAAGGATTCCATGCTTAATCAAAGTAATTTCTGTGTTTTGTGTAGCCTTGACCAGTTTTCTGAGGCTTTTAGAGAATGTACTAACATTTGCCCAAAGTCTGAGGGCCAGGCACTCCTAGCTATAAATTTCATAACTTGGTCTATGCTCAATATTCAAAGGAAGCTCCAAAAGTTGGGGCCTAGACCCCAACCCCCCAGGCTGCTTTGGTGCTAGAGGTCCTTAAGATGGCCAATGACTGGGACCAGGCAGAGAAGGAAGCAGAATAAAAAAAGGGCGCAAATTTTAGCTGCCATATACAGGGACCATCTCAAGGTGACCCTAGGCAATAAAAACCTTGCAGGCCTGGAGTTCTTGGTTGGCCATGAGTAGCATCATCAGGACTAAGGCATAATCAGTGCACAAACTGCAGAAGGAAGGACACTAGAGAAAGGCAAATGTCCATCCAGCTCTGGGAAGCTGGGGAGGGGTAGACCTCATAAACCCTTGCCCCACATACCAAGCCGCTCATGAAGGGGCTGCTCTCTCCTCCAATAATGAAGGCCCAAGTGCTTACAAGCTCCAGTCCTAGAGAAATCCACCACAATCACAACAGTGGAGCCTCAGGTCACCCTTGACATGGCAGGAGGGAAAAAACCTGAAATTTTACTAGATACTAGAGCTACCTTCTCTGTCCTGACCCATCCCATGAGCCTCTCTCCAATGCTAACTGTACAGTGACAAGAATAAACAGCCTAAAGTAATTTACTCTTCCTATTGTGAGACCAGGACTGGCAAAGAAGTTCTCTGCCACCCATCAGGACTACGGTCCAGTGTGGAAAGTGCCTCATCTGGAAAAGTGGGATACAACCAAAAGGGGGGCAGCCCACTTGCTCACCACACAAAGCACATTTGTAGGGAACCTAAGGTGAAACCATTGGAAGACAACTTGCCTCTATGTCAGGGTTTCCTACTCTCAGAGCAACTACCTCCCACAATCTGTTGAAAGTCAGCCCTCAATGCAAACAGAAAGGGCCCCAGCGGAAACTCGGGAAGGATAAGGCTATGCTTTCTAAAGAACAAACATGCAAACATGCAAACATGTTGAATTACCCCTAGATGGTTTATTAATAGAAGACAGTACTGGGTGACATTGTTCCCTGGAAAGGCTAACTGTATTTATGCTTCAAAAGTCTCTACGCACTGCAGGGAACCCACCCATGACCCCAGTTGTAATAGTGACTTATACTTATTTAGTCCAGCTGAATATACTACTTTGTTTTTATTGTACCAGCTATGACTATTGCCCTAAATGATAGAAGTCAACAGAATAGCCTGCTCCGTGGCAAAAAGCCTTAAATGTAACCTCTCAGGCCATCCCTGCCTTGGGAGAAGAATTAGGACAGTTCAGAGAAGCTACCCTTGAACACAGGGCTGCTATATTCTACCTATTACTCAGGCATAACCATGGATGTAAAAAATATAAAGGACTATGTTGTTTTAAACTCTCTGACAACTCACAATTAATTGAAGAAAAAGTGAAACAAATTCATGATGTTGTCTCCAATATTAAACAGAGGACAGGAATTTTTGGTCTTGATCTCTCCCCACTCACTTGCTGGCTACCCAGTCTCACTAGGCTCAAGGAAGTATTACTTATTTTCATTTTGTTTGTCTTTGTAGGAGTTATTGTGTGCTGCTGTATCCAATGTGCTCCCACCTGTAGGTCGGTCCCCTGCCACCTGGATACCTAAGACAAAACATAAACTGAAGGGAAGAATTTTCTTACAACAAAGGGATCAATTTCATCTTAAGCCAGTCTCATAGATATGAGACCAACCAAAAGAGAGAGGAAATGATAAGGGACATCTCTTGCAGAGTTCTTAATCTTTTTAGTAAACCTAGTTAGGTTTTCTTCCCTCCTTTCTTTGAGGAAAAAAAGGCCCTTTCCCTCAAATCCTGATAATTGCCCCAAACTGGTGACTCAGATCCTCTGGCTATTGATAAGAGTCATCTGCCCATTGTTAGCAGAAATGGTGTTAGGCCAGACAAGGCCCTTAGAGTCTGAGAGGGGAGGAGACTTTAGGCCAAAGGTCTTTTTACTCTTTAAGAAATATATTAACCAAGGCTGTTTTCCTTTACTTGCTTACCAGGCAAATCAAAAATAGAAATTAACAGATATACAATATAAATAACCAGTTCAAATCTTTTCTTTGTCTAGGCACTGAGGCAGCACTTCAGCAGGAAACCCAAGACTCTGCTCTGATTAAGGCAGAAAAGGAGAGGGCTCCATGAAACCCCAGTAGGCAGGGACTATAACCCTTCACAGCAGGAAGCAGATATGGAAGAAGAGACCTCCCCTCCCTCAACAACCATACCAATAATAATGGGGTTCATAGCTCTTGGAAAAGAGTTAGGCAGGAAAATTACGAGGTTTCCGGGTCTGCCTGCAAAGACACTGAGGTCATCCTATCCTAGAAGGGGTCCGAGACTGGATTGCCCCACATGAGCTTTACTAGATTTGTAGAAACAAGGCCTACATCCACCTTCCCAGAAATTGGGAAGGGAGCTGTATAATTGGCATGATAAAGCCATTCTTCTTCCTCTTACCTCTAAAAACAGGGGAACAGCGTAGTTACCCAGTCCCACAACCCTTGCAACAGGTAAAAGAGAACTCCAAACAGGGGACTAGAAGGATGATGAATGGCCCCCAGAGTAGATAATCCAATGCTACAGGCCTGCCACTTGGGCAGAAGATGGATTTTGTGGATACTGTAGTAACCCCATTTACATGTTAAACCAGATTATCCAACTGCAGGCAGTCTTAGAAATCATTACCAACGAGACTGGGAGAGCCCTGACCCTCCTTGCACAGATGAGAAATGCCATCTACCAAAACAGGTTGGCGCTAAGACTATTTATCAGCAGCAGAAGGAGGCATGTGTGGAAAATTCAGTCTCACCATCTGTTGCCTACAGATAGATGATCAGAGCCAGGCAGCTGAGAACCTTGTTGAAAAGATGACAAAATTGGCACATGTGCCCATGCAAGCATGGCACGAATGGAACCCCAGTAGCCTTCTGACGGATGGTTTTCAGACTTTGTTAAGTTTAAAACCTTAATAAGAGCAGTTTTACTACTCCTAGGAATCTACCTGATAAGGCCATGTCTGCTGCCCCTGCTAATAAAAAACTTAAAAGGCATGGTAGAAGCCATAGTACAGCAGCAAGCTGCAGCCCACATTTACTTTACCCATGACTATCAGGAGATCCTCCAAGATGGTGTAGATAAAGAATGTGAGACTCCAGCATAAAAACAGAATGTCTAGAGTCTCAAAGGGGAAATAAGAGAGGAGGCATCTGAGAAATGCAAAGGCAAAGGCTTGCAGAAATGACTGACTCAGCCAGATATAGGTTAACCACACCCTAGAATTCTCTGAATGGCCTTCTGGAAACTCTTGTCACACCTATAAGAGAAATGATCTGTAAATAGATAGGACTGGTGGTCCGGGAATTCCTTCCCCCTTGCAGCCCCCAGCTGAAACTTCTCCTCCCCATCTTGAGTCACGAGGTGCACTCAGAACCTCAAAGGAATCACATGCCCCTTGCATGGACACTACAGAGGTATGTAAGCTGTAAGAAATCTAACCCAGGGGAGCTAGTGCTTTTGTGCTCTTTAAAGCCTCATGTGCTCCACTGGCAATAAACTCTCCTTCCTGTACTAAAGTTGTCTGAGTGTCCAATTTCTTCCATCAGGTTCGCTTCCCACAACAATAAAAGAACAGTTGGATTCAAATTTTGTTTTGGCAGTTGTAATAAGACACATGATATTTGTATCTGTCCTTGACAAGTCAAGTTTCAAATGACCTGATGTTACCCCTCTTGTTTTGTTTTGCTTTAATAAGGATCACCTTCCTGAAATTTGCTGTTTTAACGATGGACTAGATAAGAGTTTTTGGGGGAAGACTAGCTACTTACATGTCAAAGGCACAGGAAAAGAAATTCAAGCTCTTCTTAGAAGGACTTTGGTTTCTAAGGCCAATATTTACTTTTGATATGAATAGGGAAGGTTTGGGGATGGTAAAAATAACTGATGGGCTTTGAATTATTTCTGAAGGACATCTCTGATTCTGTAAAGACTAAACTTAGAAAACAAGGACAGCTATTTTTAATACCTCAAATAATTGGGCTGCCACCCAAATGACATCATAGATTGAAACATTTATCTATATCTTTTTTATTGGTAAATACTTTTACATAGTTTCATTTTAGGTGAGGGAAGAGGGCATAAAATTTTAATTTTATCACGCTCTGATAGTAGTTTCAAGTTTGTTTCTGATTTTTTAAAAAAGCATTTAATCTCTTCAAGTGTGTTGTCAGGTTTCAGCTGAGACAAATAGTAAACATTTCTGGCAATATTAAAAAAACCCCACGGACCCAAGAGAGTGTAAAGTCACTACCTTCTCAAGATGTTGAGTCACTCCTAAACATAGTCATAAGAAAGAACCAACTGGAAATGAGATAAGCAAGAAGGGAATAGTTATCCCTGGTAGAGACAATAGAAAAGTTAGTAAATATTAGGCATAACAGGGCAGTCCATGGTAGGAACAGGTAGTTTGCATCCATACCCAGACACATACATGCCCGCCTGAGTCCCACCCCACACCCTGGAGGGGTTGGGGTGGGAACGTGTCAACCCATGAAGAAAAAAAAAGCACATAGAGACCTTTAAACCAACCAATTGGAAAGATGCATGTCCTGTCACACTATATCTCATCAGACCATAATGAGTACCTAGCACAGAAACCCATAAAAGAAGCTTTTTTTCCCTTGGGAGGCATCTCACTTTCAGGTACCCCGCTCACAAGAGAGCTGTAACTCTTGCTTTAATAAATCCTATCACTTTATCCCTTCCTCATTCTTCTGGTTCTTGGAGACCATGAATTCCGGACAGCTACCACTAACGAGCATGTCCTCATTCTTCTGGTTCTTGGAGACCATGAATTCCGGACAGCTACCACTAACGAGCACACCAATAACCCTACAACAAAGACAGCATCAATAACCAATTGGCCTGGAGTTGGAAAGGAAGGGACAATGTGAAACTCCATTTTTCTCTCTTGCTGGCCTCAGGAGATAACCCATTTACAAGACCTTTTGGGGGTTCTCCCTGGATTAAAATTATAATCTTATATTGGCCTAGGACTGAAAGGTACTTGAGAAGGATTACCTGTAGCTTCAGTTGGTTTTATTTTAAAAGGTAACTGCTATTCAGAGTGGAAAGAGAGTTTAGACAGGATTACTAGGATGAATAATCAATTAGAGGAATTCTGGACATTTTAGGTTACCCCTGAAGTCCTGAAGTCTAACCCTATCAGGTAAGTTACGAAAGATTTTGACTAATAAAATACATGTAGCCCCATAACATTTCCTAGTTGGAAGGGAACAGGTCCTGATTTAGAAATAAATATCAGTTAATTTGATATCCTTACCATTTGCACAGTAGCTTTACTTAGAAAGACTTAATTGGGTTGTGTTAAGATCAGATAAAGTAGTCCTAGTATTTACAAGGGACTTAGTTTCCCATTTTATGGTAATTTTAATTTCTCCTAAAGTATTGGTAAAGAAAAGGGATAATAGCCTCTCATAACCCTCAGAAAAGCCCTAAATTTTCTTCTGTTTCTTCTCTTTTTCTAACCCTATCTCAGTTTTTTACAATGCTTCATGAGATAACCTGGAGTTTTACTATAAAAGTAGACTCCCATTTCTCCTTGTCAGAAAGGCCTTTGGAAAGATCTGACCTGATTACTTAATTGTTGAAGCTGTAAGTTCATGGTTTCAGAGGCTTTACATTTTTATTTCTTTGGGGTAGTTTTATGTAATATATTGGCCAAAATTCTAGTTTATCTGTATACATGGTTGGCCAGTTTAAATTAAACTGGTTGTTTAATCAGAATTACAAGCTTCTTATCTAATTCTTTCAAAATGCTTAATTTAGCAATGGATCATTCTGATGATCTTTAAAGCTATCTTGAGAAAGTCCTGAATTCTATTTGAAAATTTTCTCAAAACTTTCAAAGAAATCAAGAATGGTTTCATCAGATCTTCATTTACATTGCTGGATGTGAATCCAGTCCATTTTCTGGGGGAAAATCACAGAAATGGCTTGGTAAATGTAGTGAGCTAATTCCCTGCATTTTCCCAGTGAGTTCCTCTTTGTTTTAAAAAGTCTGCTAGTGAAGTTTCCCAGCAAACCGTAGCCATTCTGCTGCTTTGCTGTAAGAAAGCAACAGGTGTATTAGGTAGAGTAGGGCAGAATAACAAGGGTTATATAACAATTAAATCATATTCCTTTGAGGGCCCAATAGGGATTGGAGAAAATCAGGAAAATCTTTAGATTCCTTAATTTAGTTCTAGTTCAAGGAGTGCAAATTATTGCTAGTTCCCCTTTTCCTAAGGTTAGTTTTTCCCAAATGAGAGCTTCCGGAATTTGTTTTTTTCTATTCTATCCTGGTCTGCCTTTCTATTCTTAGTTTCCCCTAGGTTTATAGGAAGTGGTGGAGTATGTGTAGAGCAGAGAGAAGGGGAAGGAGGCAGGGAAGGCAAGTCTGAACAGGGGAACTCAAAAGGTAAAGGACATAATGGTGCGGTTGAAAAGGGGGGGAAGTAAGGGTTGGCACTGAGCAACTTCAGAAGCCTATTTTAGTTCAGAGACAGTTTAAAATTTTCTCATTGTTACCATTTAGAGTGATATTTGAACTCCAGTGTCGCCCCAGCAGCATGAGGGGGTGATGACACAGAAGTGCAATTCGATTTTTCCTCAGTTTTTATCCACTGGCACAGCAAAGAATTACAGGTCAGCAAGATTTAGAAAAAGAAAGATTTACTAAAGGTATATTTTAGAAGGAGTTGGGCCATGCTAAGGAACGCTGCAACTCTGTGGAATTTTGGAGGTGAAAAGATAAAAGAAATAAAAGACAGAGTATGCCCCAAGGGGTGGGTTTTCAGCCAAGAGAGCAGTAACAACACAGAAGTGAGAAGGTCTGTAATATAGTTGGGCTATGGTGAGTGGTTACAAAGGCATTCCTAGGTGATTGGTACTGAAGGTCATTTTAATTGACATTTGGCTGCTATATAACTCTTTGCCTAGTGCACAAGTACTTACCCCAAATTCGAAGTGTTATAATTAGATTCATAAACTTCCAGGCATAAACATGGTATTATAATGGTGGTATAATGAGGCTGAGGTTGTGGACAGGTTAGGGTAGTACCATCTGTGCATGCGTCTGTGGCAGGATTAAACCCGGATTAAACCAGCTGTAGGTTATGGCCCTCTCATCCTTTGTTTCTGGGGATGCAGGAGGGATTCTTTAACTACCAATGGGGTATTCTTTGGGCAGTCCTGGGCAGTGCCTCCATTTTGTTCCCCTGTCACTAATGTCTAACATCATTAACTTCTTGTATTGTGGGTTCTGGTCAAAACTGCTGGGGAGGTAAATGCTGTTCATGCCTCTCCCGTGACCCATTAAAATTACAACTAAGTTATAGAACAGTCAACCTGGAGAACCACTGGAAGATTAGCAGAACGTGAGTTCTATAACTAAGGATATAAAGAAGAGATCATATTGAGATTAGGAGGAGGAGGAAAGACATGAAATGGGCTGGACTTGTACCCACGAGTAGTGGCTGAGCATCAGGAGGAGCAAAGGGCCCCAGCTCCATACTGGGGCTCCCTATCCCAGGGATCCAAAGACAGGAAGAGGAGTCCCCATAAAATTGGGCTGTAAAAATCAGAGGGGATTCCAACCATCTGGGTGAGATGAAGGAAGCTGGAAATCCAGATGTTCCCTTAAAGGGCCTGCACACACACTTACTCACAGGCACCTACCCCAGGCTCCAATGGAGAAATGGCAGCTTGGGAGGCACCAGAGACACACAGGGAAAGACTGAGTTATGTGGCTTCAGAATGAGGGCTGAAGAGACAGCCACCATTGTCCCTTTATTGAGCCGTCCTCCTATGCAGCCTATAGGTGAATGCCATTTTGCCTGTGTTGAGCCCTCCCTCAACATGGCAGATTATGAATCTGCATTGGTCTAGCAAGATGTGTTTCTCTCTATCCTAGTGAATCCCCGATATTCCATCTCGCCCAACTTGCAAATTGCCCTTGACGATTTTGTTGCTCAGCAACAAGCACTACCCCATGCTATCAGGAGGAGGGTACATCAACAGTAATAAATAGGCCTCTGCTCCTACACGTTAGGAGACAATTTTGGTGGCAGGCAAGCAGACCTGGCAAGAGTTGCAATATCTCTTGAATAAATTTCAGGTGTGTACAACCTAAAGCAGGCAGCAGCTGGCCTCGGTGTAATTTAAGACTTTGGCAAGTGGCCATAGACTCAGCACTGGTATCAAATCTGAATCTGCATTGGCTTAGTGAAATCCACCTGTTTTACCTCCATGACTCTCTTGGACCTGCCCCACCAAACCTGAGAATTCCTGGAGGCATATTTGTAGCTGGGTAACCAGCCCCATCCAGCCCTCTGAGCAAGAGGCCCTATTAGCAAGAATCAATAGGCCTCACCTCAAGCAACTCCAGATATAATTTTCATGGGAGCAACCAGCCCTGGCCCAAGCTGTAGTATTTCTTGAACAAATCTTGGGTGTCTGTGGTCCCAAGGCAGGCAACAGCTGGCCTTCATGTGATCTGAGACTTTTGTGAGAGGCCACAGGCTAAGCACTGACACAAAATCTGAATCTGCATTGGAGAGATGAAATTCACTCTCATTATCCTGGTGATTTGCTAGGACCCTGCCCCACCCAACTTGCATACCACCTAAGGACTCTTTCAGCTGCTGAGGTTAATGGGCAGTTGGAAGGCAACTTGGGGCATTCTGGACCTTTTGCGAAGCTGCCCCAGGCAAGGTGCTGGTGGAAGCTGGCCTCAGTTCACAGTACCGCATCTCCCACAAACCGCCAGATCTAGCACAGGCAGCAAATTGCTTGGTAGCTCCTACTAGGTATCCCTGGGTGTCAAAGGGAGCAGCTAAAATTGGCCTATATGGCAGCTGCCCACCCCAAAAGGCCCCAGAACTGACACTTACGGGGGCTGGTGTCAGACCACAACAGAGCAACACCAGATTAGCCCTACAAGTGGCACTCTGAAAGGGTACTCCCAAGAGGCACAAAGCCCACTGGAGTGAATGACACTCTGTGGAGTCAGCCCCCACACAGCAGCTCATACATTGATGGTGTGGTCAACACTCAAAGCCAGTTAGCTTGAGAGTCACTCCCACACACTGACATGCCAACAATAATCAACGCTTGACTAGAACAGGAGGACACACAAAACCGCACAAGGGTCACACATGGAGCAGCCAGAACAGGTGATCAAAGAGACTAGGCCCCACAGGACACCTACTACATAAGACAACCAGGCTAAGACTGGAAGACAGAGCAAATCTACCTAATACTCAGAAACAAACACAGAGAGGTAGCCAAAATGAGATAACGAGGAAACATATTCCAAATGAAAGAACAGAAGAAAACTGAAAAAAAAAAATAACTGAGATGGAGGCAAGTAACCTCCCAGATAGGGTTGAAAACATGGGTTATAAAGATGCTCAATGAACTTAAGGGAAGAATAGATGAGCTCAGTGAGAATTTCAATGAAGAGGTAATAAGCATTGAAAAAAACCCCCCACAGAAACCATTAAAAAAAAGTCAGAAATGAAGAATACAATAACTTAAATGAAGAATACACTAGAAGGAATCAACAGTATAAAGCAGAGGGTCAAATCAGCAATTTGGAAGACAAGGTAGCAGAAACCTTCCAATAAGAACAGCAGCAAAAAAATTAATTAAAAAATGAGGACAGTTTAAGGAAATTCTGGGACTACATCAAGCATAACAACATTTGCATGATAGGAATACCATAAGGAAAGAGAGAAAGCAAGAGATTGAGAATCTATTTGAGAAAATAATCACCCAAAACTTCCGCACTCTGGTGAAAAAAAGTCCAGGAAGTATAGATAGTCCCAAAGAGGGTGAACCTAAACAGATCCACCCAAGACACATCATGATTAAAATGGCAAAGGTTATATACAAAGGGAGAATCCTAAAAAAGGCAAAAGAAAGGCACTTACTTAATTACAAGGGTACTCCCATAAGAATATCAGCTGATTTCTCGATGGAAATTATGTAGGCCAGAATGGATTGGCATGCAATAGTCAGGGATGAAATGCTAAGAGCTGCATGTAAACAAGACTACTCTACCGAGAAGGCTATCAATTAAAATTGAAGGTGAGATAAAGAGTTCCCCAGACAGAAAAAGGCTAAAGGAATTCATCACCCAGTATTGCAAGATATGTTAAAGTGATTTCTTTAAAAAAAAAAAAAAAGTGGGGAAAAAAGAACATAAATACGAATAATAAAATGGCAATAACTATGTACCTATCAACAACCACTTTAAATATAAATTGATCAAATGCTTTGTTCACAAAACATATGGTAGCTGAATAAAGAAAAAAAAAAGACCCACACATATGCTGTCTACAAGAGACATACTTTAGATCAAAAGACAAATGAGCTAAAAGTAAAGGGATGAAAAATATTTGTCACAAAAATGGAAATGTAAAAAAGCTAGGGTAGAGACAGAAGGACATTACATACTGAGAAAGAGATGACTCCAACAAAAAGATATAACCCTAGTAAACATTTATGCACCCAACATAGGAGCACTTAACTATATAAAGGAAATATTGACAGATATAAATGGGGAGACTGACAGTTCTACAGTCATAGTAGAGGACTTTAACACAACTTTGATACCAACAGACAGATCTACCAGACAGAAAATCAAGAAAACAGCAGTCTTAATGACACACTAGACCAAATGGATTTAACTGATATTTTTAGAGCTTTTCACCCTAAAGCAGCAGAACATACTTTCTTCTCAAGTGCACAGGGAATATTTTCCAAGACAGACCACAAATTAGACTACAAAACAAGTCTCAGTAAATTCAGAAAGACTGAAATTATATCAAATGTCTTCTTTGGCCACATATGAAACTAGAAACAAATTATATTTTAAAAAAACCCTGAAAACCATACAAGCATATGGATTCTAAACAGTATACTACTAAATAATAAATGGGTTAACAATGCAGTTAAGAAGAAAAAATCAAAAGACACCTTTAAAAAATAAAAGTGATGATAAAATGACTTAAAATCTAAAGGACATGGAAAAAGCAGTCCTAAGAGGAAAATTCATAGCAATAGAGGCTAAGAAAAAGAAAAACCTCAAATAAACAATCTAACCTTACACTAAAGGACTACAAAAAAAAAAAAAAAAAACCCTTACAAAGCCCAAAGTGAGTAGAACGGAGGAAACAATAAAAATCAGAGCAAAAATAAACAAAATAGAGTCCAATACAAAAGATCAATGAAATTAAAAGTTGGTTCTTTGAGAAGATAAACAAAATTTATAAACCTTTAAACAGACTCATTAAGAAAAAAAAAAAAAGCGAGTGAGAGAGAGAGAGAATCCAAATAAATAAAACCAGAAATGAAAGGAGAAGTGACAACTGACTCCACAGAAATACAAAGAATTATAAGAAAATACTAGGAGCAAATGTATGCCAGCAAATGGGACAATCTAGAAGAATAGATATATTCATTAAAAACATGCAATCTCCCAAGACTGAGTAGAAGAAGCGGAAAATCTAAGCCAACCAATTAGTACTAACAAGATAATTATATTAATCTGAATATTTAACTCCCAAAAAATGTCTGAGACCAGACGGCTTTACAGGTGATTTCTACCAACCATTTAAAGAAGAACTAACATCTATTCTTCTCAAACTATTCCAAAAAACTCAAAAGGAGGGAAGACTCCCAAGCTCATTTTATGAGTCCACCATTACCCTGATTCCAAGACCAGAGAAAGGCATTACAAAAAATTAAATTATAGGCTAATGTCCCTGATAGATGCAAAATCCTCAACAAAATATTAGCAAACCAAATTCACCAATACATTAAAAAGATCATTCACCTGATCAAGATGGATTTTTCCTTAGGATGCAAGGTTGGTTCACTATGCACAAATTAATACATAAACAAATTGAAAAATAAAAATCATATGATCATATCAATAGATGGAGAAAAGCATTTGACAAAATCCAGCATCCACTTACTATAAAAACTCTCAGCAAATAGAGGAAACATGCCTCAACATAATAAAGGCTATATTTCACAGCTAACATCATAATCAATGGGGAAAAGCTAAAAGCCTTTTCCTTAAGATTAGGAACAAGACAAGGTGTCCACTTTCACCACTTTTATTCAACACAGTATTGCAAGTCCTAGCCACAGCAATCAGACAAAAAGAAATAAATGGCATCCAAATTGGAAAGAAAAAAGTAAAACTCTTATTTCTTACAGATGACGTGATCCTGTATATAGAAAACACTAAAGATTCCACTCCAAAACTGTTAAAACTGATTAATGAATTCAGTAAAGTAGAAGAATACAAAATTAATATTCAAAAATTGGTTGCATTTCTATATACCAGTGATGAACTATTAGAAAGAGAAATTACTAAATGGGATTTACAATCCCATTAAACAAACAAACAAACAAATAAATAAAATATACCTAGGAGTAAATTTAACGAAGGAAGATAAAGGCCTATGCTCAAAGAACTATATTTCATTGAAAAATTGAAGATACAAATAAATGGAAACATATACTGTGTTATGGAGAGAAAGAATTACATCATTAAAATATTCATAACTACACAAAGCAATCTATAGATTCAATGCAATCCCTAACAAAATACCAGTGGCATTTCTCACAGAACTAGAACAAATAATCCAAAACTGTATATGGAACCATAAATAATCCTGAATAGCCACAGCAATCTTGAGAAAGAAAAACATAATTGGATGTATCACACCACATGTTATCCAACTACAAGGCTATAGTACTAAAACTAGCATGGTATTACCATAAAAACAGACACATAGTTCAAAGGGAGAGATACAGAGAGCCCAGAAAAAAACCTATTCCTACATGGTCAATTAATCTGTGACAAAGGAAGTCGAAATATAAATTGAGATAAAGACAGTCTCTTTAATAAATGGTGCTGGGAAAACTAGACAGATAAATGCAAAAAAAAGGAAACTGGACCACCCTCTTACACCATATATAAGAATAAAGTCAAAATGGATTAAAGTCTTAAATTTTAAGACTTGAAACCATAAAAGTCCTAGAAGAAAACATTAGGCAGTAAACTGTCTGACATTGCTCTTAGTAACATTTTTTTTATGATCTATCTCCTCAGGCAAAGGAAACAAAAGAAAAATAAAAACTGGGACTACATCAAACTAAAAAAGTTTTGCACAACAAAGGTAACAATCAACAAAATGAAAGGACCACCTACTGAATGGGAGAAGATATTTCCCAATAATACATCTGATAAAGGACTAATATTCAAAGTTTATAAAGAACTCATGCACCTCAACACCAAAAAAGCAAACAGTCCAATTAAAAATGAGCAGAGGACCCAAATGGGCATTTCTCTAAAGAGGAAATACAGATGGTCAATAGTTACATGAAAAGATGCTCAATGTCACTAATCATCAGAGAAATGCAAATTAAAACCACTATAAGATATCACCTCACACCTGTCAGAATGACTATCATCAATAAATCAACAAACAAGTGTTGGCAAGGATGCGGAGAAAGGAGAACCTTCTTGCACTGTTGGTGTGATTGCAAGATGATACAGCCACTATGAAATACAGTTTGGAAGTTCCTAAAAAAATTAAAATTAGAACTACCTTATGACCCAGCAATTCCCCAGAGATATTTATTCAAAGAAAACCAAAATACAAATTCAAAAAGATATATGCACTTCTATGTTCACTGCAGCAGTATATACATTAGCCAAGATATGGAAGCAATCCATGTGTCCATCAATAGATGACTAGATAAGGAAAATGTGGTACATATATACATTGGAACATTACTCAGCCATAAAAATGAAATCTTACCATTTACAATGACATGGATGGCCCTAGAGTGTATTACATTAAGTGAAAGACAGAGAAAGACAAATACTATATAATTTCACTTAAAGTGTAGAATATAAGGAACAAAATTAATGAACCAGCAAAATGAATACAGACTCATAGACACAGAGAACAACCTTGTGATTGCCAGATTTTGGGGTTGGGGTTGGAGGGCTGTGAAAAAGGTGATGGATAATAAACTACAAATTGGTAGTTACAAAATAGTCATGAGGTTGTAAAGTGCAGCATAGGGAATATACTAGATTATATTATAATAACTATGTATGGTGTCAGATAGGTACTAGACTAATTGGGGAGATCACTTTGTAAATTATATAAATGTCTAACCACTATCATACACCTGAAATGAATGTAAAATAATGAGCATTAAAATAATTAAAATTAAAATAATTTTAATTGAAAAATTAAAATTAAAAAACTACTTAAAAGTGCATGTGTAAAATATGTTCCTAAGTGTAATAGAATTTAGTTGCATACTTGTTAAAGTATGTATTCACCACAATGTGCTACTTTTAAGAAACTCTGTAAATTCATATGTATAAAATGTTTTTAAAATGCCAGTGCTATATAAATGAATAAGTACTGTTATTTTATTAAAATAAAGTGATAGCCAAATCATGGTGTGTGAAACACATTGTATGTGAAATCACATACATAAAAGGTGCTTCTGTAAGTGAAAGGACTTCAGTGATATTTCAGTCAAAGAATGTTTTCATCACATTTGCTTTATTTAATTCACTCTTTGAAGGTAGTATTTTAAAAGCTGCTCTAAGAAAGCTACTTAATTGAAAGAATATGTTCAAAATAATGTGCTGCATGGAATAAATTAGGTAATATCACAAAAGTTTTAAAATATATTCTGAGTTATAGCATTTTGTTGTAATTAAATTGCTTTGTTTCTGTGAAAGAATTTCTTCACAACAATGGATAATTTTATAGACTGTGTAAATGCCCAAGAATAGAAGATGTTTCGAAAACCATTTTATGGTCCATAGAATACACTATATATATAACATGTATAAAACATGTATCTCTAGTGAAAGAATTTTAGCATGTGTGTGTGTGTGTGTGTGTGTGTGTACAGAGTAACGATTGATGGATGCCAGAGGTGGGAATGAGGTGTGGAAGAAATGGGTGAAAGGGGTCAAAAGGTAAAAAAAGTTTCTAAGAGGAAAAATTTTGTTACATCAAGTAGTGTTATCTCAGTGAAATAATGTGTTCACATGTTGCATTTCATATCTTCTATAAAAATCTCTTGTAAGATGTCAGTTATTCATTAAATAGATATTCACACACTGTTACATATAATAAATATATAATAAGATACATGTGAAAGATGTTTCAAAGAGAATATAACGATGATTATTTGAGTAAAATTTTTTGTCAAGGAAAAGAGTTCACCACATGAGCTGCAACTCTCTGTAGACACCTGAGTATAAAAGATGCTTATAATAATTCTAGAAGTATATGTGAATTTCAGTGATTGACTGTGTTCATGACACTGAAATACATTAAAAACATTCCATACAGTCACATGCATAAAATGTTTCCAAGAATGACAGCTGTATATATGAATAAATGCAGTTATTATTTCCTTAAAAGAATATTTTCACCACACTGTAATGCATGGCAAACATTATGTGACATCACATACATAAAAGATGCTTCTAAGGGTAATAGAAATTCATTGCCTGTGTGGATGTTTCAGTAAAATAATGTTTTAAGTACACTACACTATATTTAAAACATTTCATAAAGAAACATGTAAAGAAAATATTTCTGAAAGTGGTGTTTGTATATATGAATCATTTGTGATTCATTTAATACCTGTTATGAAGGCACATGTATAAAATATGTTTCTAGGAATAACTATGTAAATAAGTATGTGTGTGTATATACATATATATACTTAATGTGTTCATCACACTGTAGTGCATGGAATACACTATATGTTACAGATGTTAAAAGATTTTCTTTAAAAGTGATAGAATATAATAGCATCAAGGTACCATTGGTTCAATAAAAGAACAGGTTCAGAAAGGTATTGCATTCAATGCACTCTGTAAAGGCATTAGTATCAAAGATGTTTCTAAGAATGGTGGCTGTATATGTGTTATTTCAGTGAATAGATGTATTCTACACTGTGTTGTACTTAACACACTAGTATAAAGAAAGTTTATAAAAATTCTAGTTATACAGAGAAAACCCCAGGAACAGGCAGCTTTGACGGAATATTCTACCAAACAATTAAGAAAAACTAATGTCAATCCTTCTCAAAATTTCCAAAAAAATCAAGAGGAGGGAAAACTTCCAAACTCATTCTACAAGGCCAGCATTATCTTGATATCAAGCCATATAAGGACACTATAAGAAAAAAAAACTATAAGCCAATATCCCTGATGAATACAGGTGTAAAATTTCTCAATAAAATATTAGCAAACTAAATTCGAGGACACACTGATAATAATACACCGGACCAAGTGAGATTTATTCCTGTGAAGCAAGGATGGTTCAACATAGGCAAACTGATTAATGTGATGCACATTAATAGAATGAAAGATAATCACATGATTACCTCAAAAGATACAGAATATCAATTGAAAAAACACATCTTTTTATGAAAAAAAATCTCAACAGATTGCATATAGAAACCTATCTCAGTATAAAAAAGGCCATATACAACAAAACCCATGCCTAATATTATACTCAAAAGTGAAAATATGAAAGCTTCTCTAAGATCAGGAACAAGACATAATACTTGCTCTCACCATTCTTATTCAATATAGTACTGAAAGTCCTGGCTAGAGCATTTAAGCAAGACAAATAAAATATGCCCAAATTGGAAAAGAAGAAGTAAAATTAATAATACTTGAAGATATTATTTATATATAAAAGATTCCAAAGGCTCAACCAAAAATCCTTTGGAACTAATGAAAATTTTCAGTAAAGGTGCAGGATATAAAATCAACATATATTAAATTAAATCAGTTGCATTTCTATACACTAACAATGTAATGTATGAAAAATAAAGAAACCACACTATTCACAATAGCATCAGAACAATAAAATACCTGGAAATAAATTTAACCAAGAAGTGAAAGACATGTACAATAAAAACTACAAGATGTTGTTGAAAGTAATCAAAGACACAAAAATGGAAAAATATCTCATATTCATGGATCTGAAGAATAAAAATGTCCATTCTACTCAAAGCCTTCTATAGATTTAAAGCAATCCCTACCAAAATCCCAATGAAATTATTCATGGAAATAAAAATAAAACTTAAAATTTATATGAAACCACAAAAGACCCCGAATAGTCAAAGTAATTCTGAAGAAAAAAGAACAAAGCCAGAAGCATCACATTTCCTAATTTCAAACTATATTACAGTTAAAGTAATTAAAACAGTATTGTACTGACATAAAATAAGAATGAAAAATTTCAGGATGGAAGAAATATCTGCAAATCATTTAATGGAAAGGGAGTTAAATTCAAATATATAAAGAATTCATACAAGTCGATAACAATAAACCAGTCGAGTGAAGAAGACTCTGAATCTCAGTCTCTATAGTCCAAGGAAGCCTACATTTCACAGGTACACATTATCCTTTCTAAACAAAGGCTAAGTGCTCCAAACTGTGGCACCAGTAGATATTCTCACAAAGAGCTTTTCCAATGACTACAATGGCCTTCTCATTACAAATTGGGTCTAAGGGAAAATACAGTCCTGGTTCCTAAAATGCAAGGCATACTAATGAATACAAAAATAGAGCTGGTCCTAAATCACCTTGAGCTCCTTGTCCTTAAAACTTCTCTCCAGAAAGACCCAGGGCTTAGTCACATTAGTATACTTCACACATTAGGTGTAAAATATATATATGCAAATACAAACCAACACAACACACACACACAGAGGCACTCACACACACACAGGTACACACACACACACATACACACACACACACAAGCCAGTTGTTTCTCCCAATAGCTATGAAGTGTCTAGAATTCTTCCAAGGAATAGATGTCTTCTCCTAGAGACTTTCCCCTGAAGAACAGCCTCAGGGCATTGCTCTCCCACTCTCACTCAGGTCAATTGCCATAACCTAGCAATGTGGAAACTGGCCACCTTAATAAGGTCCCTCCATCAGACAATGTTCTCTTTTGAACATGATGGAGACATCTGGAGGTCCACCCCAGTGCCTGCTCAGGGTGGTGGAGTTTCCCAGAAAGGCAAATAGGAGCCCACAGGGTGTTCTAGGTGGCAATGGGTATATGGGGGTATAAGAGCAGGTCCTGGTGGAAGGGCAGAAAGAGAACAGACTGGTATGTGCTGAATGTCAGGAGAGGCTCAGAGAATGGCAGAATCAAGGATGCTCCTGCCATGACCATGCTCCCCAGAAAAATCCCATTTCAGGAGATCTAAGGGTGACATCAGGAGTGCCTTTTAATGAGAAACCTCTGAATGCCTCAGGTGGGAGGCCCTTCATCCCAGACTGTTCCTTAAGGAGTCTGGCTCATGCTACCTATAGAGCAAATCCTCATTCTCATTGATGCTTCGCCACTCCCCCCAACTCAGAGTCGAAGTACAGCAATGCTATGCCCCAAGGGCAAAGCCAGGAGGGGAGAGATGGGATTTTAACCAAAGACTGATGGAGAAAAGTTGAAGGAGGTTAGAACAGTGGAGTGAACTTTACAGGCTCAAACCACAAATCTATGGCCTTCCAGATGGTTTTAAGACCTAGGGCAGCAAAGCAGTTTTTTGATGAAGAACCCTGGGGCCCAAATCCAAAGTCTGCCAAGGTCCAAGGCCACAGCCACCTAAAAATGCTATTCCATTATGAAATCAGGAAATAAGGTGTCACACTGGCAATCTACCTGAATGTGAGCCCACCTGATAATACCCAGGTGGGCGCGTGCACACACACATACACACAATTTTAAAAGCAGCATGGTTATTAGATGGTTAATTATTTTTCACAATCTGATAAAAAGCAAGTTTTAAAATATGTTGAATGAACATAAAACTTTAACAAAACATGAATATACTTTCTGAATTTGAAAATAAATAGAAGTAATAAATTAATCAAAACAATAAATTAAACAATAAACAAAATATTACACTGTGAAAATAATACATCTACTCCAATTTTTCAATATATTTTCAATTACATCAATGCCATTGGAAATTAATCACTTAGAGTGGCCTGCAGCTGGGCCAATCAAAGGAGGCCCTTAGGCCAGCATACCCATTGGCCTGCTTCAAGCATCCCCAAGCCTGAGCACCACCCAGAGCTGCAACTATGGAGGATGCACCTGATGCAGACTTGGCAGGAACTAGAATGCTGCTAAAGTGAATTAGGCTCCGGAGGGTCAGCCCCTCACCAGCCAATCCTCACAACCAATCAGCCCAAGGGTCAAACCTTCTCAATGACATGCAAATAGCAACCAAGGCTCAACTACAACTGGAAGGTACATATGACCCACACAAGGCCATACCTTCAGCACCTCCTTCAGGGGACAAGGGACAATTGTGCCACTAGACCCCTCAGGACACCGATTTTATGTATAAAGCCACTCTACTAAGACCTGGAGACGTAGGACCCCTACCAAATACATAAAAACAGACACTGGGAGGCAGCCAAAATGGGGAGACAAAGAAACATGTACCATATGAAAGAATGAAACAAAGTTCCAAAAAAAGACCTCAACAAAATGGAGATAGACAATCTACTAAATGCAGAGTTCAAAACATGGGTGCTCGATGAACTTTAGGGAAGAATAGATGAACTCAGTGAAAACTTTAAGAGATAGAAAACATAAAAAGAGATAGAAAACATAAAAGGGAACCAGTCAGAAATGAAAAATACAATATCTGAGATGAAGAAAAGACTAGAGGACTCAATGGATTAGATGAAGTGGAGGATCAAATCAGCAATTTAGAGGATGGGGTAGCGAGGACACGTAATCAGAGCAGCAAGAAAAAGGAATTTTAGAAAATGAAGATAATTTAAGGGGCATCTGGACAACATCAAGTATAACCACATTTGCCTCATAGGAGTACTAAAAGAAGAGAGAGAGCAAGAAATTGAAAATCTATTTGAAGAGATAATGACAGAAAACTTTCCTAACCTGGTGAAGGAAATAGACATACAACCTCAGAAAGCACAGAGTTCCAAACAAGAGAACCCAAAGAGAACCACACCAAGACATATCACAAAATGCCAAAGGTTAAATACAAAGAGAGAATTTTAAAAGCAGCAAGAGAAAAGCAGTTACATACAAGGGAGCTCACATAGGGCTGTCAGCTGATTTCTCAACAGAAACTTTGCAGGCCAGAAGGGCTTGGCACAAAATATTCAAAGTGATGAAAAGTAAGGACCTACAACCAAGACTACTCCACCCAGCAAAGTTATCAGTTAGAATCAAAGACAGATAAAGAGCTTCCCAGACAGAAAAAAAGCTAAAAGGGTTCATCACCAACAAGCCAGTATTACAGAAAATGTTGGAGGGACTTCTTTAAGAAAAAGAAAAAAATATCTATCAAATATATGAATAAAGAATGGCAATAACTAGATATTTATCAATGAATACTTCAAATGAAAAAGAATTACATGCTCCAATCAAAAGATAGGGTGGCTGAATAGATAAGAAACCAAGACCCTTACATAGGACGCCTACAAAAGACTCACTTCAGATTAAAAAACATACACAGACTGAAAATAAAGAAATGGAAGATGATGGACCTAGTGGGTATTGTGTGAGTGCAGTAAGTCGAATGGAGAAAGACAAAGCTATACGATTTCACATACACGTGGAATCTAAAGAATAAAGTAAACCAACAAGCAGAAGCAGACT
Organism: Eonycteris spelaea; assembly: GCA_003508835.1. Classification (NCBI taxonomy): domain Eukaryota; kingdom Metazoa; phylum Chordata; class Mammalia; order Chiroptera; family Pteropodidae; genus Eonycteris; species Eonycteris spelaea. Next base: position 393,458 of record PUFA01000412.1, on the reverse strand, counting down.
CATAGCTACAGAGGACATTTTGAGGCTTACCATATGAGAAGGGGGTTGGAGAATCAGTGAAAAGGAGGGAAGAGATTAAGAGGTACAAACTGGTAGTTACAAAATAGTCATGGAGATATAAAGTACAGCATAAGGAATATAATCAATAATATTGTAATAATTATATACAGTGTCAGATGAATACTAGATTTATTGGGGTGATCACTTCGTGAGTTATATAGATGTATAATAATTATGTTGTACACCTAAAATTAATATAACATTGCATGCTGACTATAATTGAAAAATTTTAAAAATTTGCATGAGACAGATGGTTACTAGAGTTAGTGAGGTGATCACATTTTAAGATATAAAAAATCAACTCACTATATTATACACCTGAAACATAACTAATATAATATTGTATACCAAGTATACGTAAATGAAAAAAAAAAAAAAAAACTGAGACCAGTCCATCTTCTGTAGATCCATAGGCAGAGGAAATGTTCTACCCCAATACATTCTTATACTCATTTATATTGTTAATTTCTCTACAACTTTAAATTATTCATAAATGGAAAAGTATATTAAAATTTACATCATTTTAAATTTTAATTTTATTTATACCCAAACCAGAATTTATTATTCACTAACTTTTCTGGCTTTAAAGAAGCTAACTTATCAACAATGTTTTAATATTCCCTTCTTAAGTTGTCTCATTTTCAGATGACAGTATTTCTATATTTGACATCTTCTCATAAGCTAGTCATAAATACAAAATTAATTTTTGCAAAATTATTATACAAGAAAGGAGTTGGGGGAAGGTGATGGGGTAAAGGGATTAACTGTATGGTGACAGATGGTTAACTAGACTTACAATGATGAAGACTATACAGTGTAAACAAATGTCAAATTATAATGTTATACATCTAAAATATATATAATCTTGTATATCAACTTTACAATATCAACAAAGAAATAAATGAAAAAATATTACATGAGAAAGTGAAGAACAAAGCATGTGGGAACATTCTAGAAAATGAAAGGTTCTATACTCATTATTTAGAAAATAGTGAGAAACCAAGAGAAAACAGTGGTAAAGCTCCCCCTCAGCTGTCAAGGCCCTGAAGCAGTTTTTTCCTCCCTGTGGACTTGACTCCAAGTTGTCCTGAAGCCGAGGAGGAAACAACTACTTTTCCTTAAGACTCTGTGCTGACTTATGCTAAAAGACCATGCATACAAAATGCGGCCCAAATATTGTGGGTTATTTGCCTCTTGATGGCCAAAAGGGTGCAGTGCAGCAAGCTCAAACCAAGTTGTTCTGCATTGGCTGTGCCCTTTCTTGGCGGGCCTGGGTGAACTGCTGAAATTCAATGTTCAGATTATCAATGCCATGACTGAAGAAGTTCTCAAAGAGATGAACACATTGTTCTGTGCCCAGGTGGGAATTTATAGACATAACACAAAACTAAGTTTAAAGACAATATACAAAATTCAGTTTTTTATATAACACTTAAAAATTAAAATATGAAATAAAAAAACCATTTAAATACACTAAAAAAGAAAAAAATCATCAAGTATAGATTTAACAAAATATTTAAATATTTCTGTAGAAAAATTATGAAATACTCCTGAAAGCAATGAAAATAAGTTAAATGCAATATATTATTATAATCAAAAGACACAATATTATTATTTTTTCATCCTTCTTAAATTAATCTAATGATCCAGTGAAATCCTAATAAAAATATCACCACATTTTGGAGATTTGGACAAAGTTTGAATAGTATAGACAATACTGCTAATGAACAAGGTGATGAACTCACACTTCTCAATTTAAAAATTAATTACAAAGCTACAATAATCAAAAGAGCATGTTATTTTAAAACAAATAGATACACAGATAAATGGAACAGAATAGAGAGTCCATGAATAGACTTATGCGTGGACAGACACCTGGACTTTGGTCAAAGTACAACAAAGGTGCTTCAACACAGAAAAGATAGTATTTAGTTTTTGGTCTCTAATCTCTGGACCTTTAGCCTTTAGTCATCAATGGTACAAATGGATGACCATGTGGAAATAAAGCAAAAAGACACAAACTTTATATTTTAGATATAAAATGATTCAAGATCACTCATCGACTTAAATGTAAAATGCAAAAATATACAAAATAAAATGCAAAACTTAGCAGAAGATCTATATGAATTATAGTTTGAGGATAATTTTCACTTAACACACAAAAAAGCATAATCTGTAAAAGAAACAAATTTATAAAGTGAACTTTATTAAATATAAAATGTCCACTCTGTGAAAGCCAATGTTCAAAGAATGGAAAGGCAAGCCCCTGACTAGGAGCTTTACAAAACATGTATCTGAAAAACACCTGCATTCAAAATATTCATAAAACTATAAAATTCCATAACAAGAAAACAACTCCCCAAATTAAGATACATAGATCAATAGATGAATAAACACCTTATCAAAAAATGTAAATGCAAAGAAAATAAGCATATACAAAGTGCCTGACATTGAGGAATTAGTGTAAAATTAAATTCATTGTGCATTAGTGAAAAGCAAATTAAAATAACAATGAGATACCCTGCCTATCTATTGGAATAGCTAAAAACCAAAAACAGACAATATCAATTGCTACTGAAAATGTGTGACAATGTGAAATCTCATTCATGGTTGATAGAAATACAAATAGTACAATCCCTTAAGAAGACATCTTGCCAGATTTTTATGAAGCTAAGTATAGTATCACCATATGATACATCAATTGTGCCCCAGTGTATTTGCCCAACTGTTGTCAAAACATACATCCATATAAAAGAAAAAACAAGCAGATTTACTCAGTAGTCAAAATCTAGAAGGAAACAAGATGACCTTCAATAGGTGACTGACAACCAAATGTGGTACAGTGGGGTGAAGACACTTGTAGTACACAGGGGCTACAGGCACAGGATAAGTAAACCAGACAGGGGCTAGAGGAAATCGTAAGTAAAACACTGGTTGTCTATATAGACTAAAGGCACAAAGAATATAGATAAATGTGAGCTACTATAGGCTGAAACACAAGGTCAAGGGATAAAATAAGATGCAGACAAACAGAATGAAACATTTGAGGGCTAGTAACAGATGCAGGCACAGGAGATAGACCTAAGGTAAGATATATTCTGGAGACACAGGAGAAAGTTACACTAGTTGCTTGACATGAGTTTTACACACAGGATAAGATTCATTTGGGTTGGCATGGGCTGAAGAAACAAGAATAGAGACTTCTGACAGCCACCATGACAGAGGGAATAGAAAAATTTGACAACACAAAACGGCAGACATGGAACACAGTTATACAATATGGTGATACTGGACAGAAATATGGGCTGAGACATGTTGACATGGATGCACATGCCTGGGCTGGAGACATGTGAAGGACTTGGCTTTCAGGCATAGAGTTTGAAAATACGCTAGAGAAGATAAAGAGATGCCAGCTAAATCTGTGATTAGAAGGAAATTATATAGTTTTAAATAAATGTATTAAAGAAAAGGAAGATAAAATCAATAATGTCAGCTTCCATCTCAAAAATTTAAATAGAATAGCCAACTAAAAATACAGAAAGAAAGCAATAATAAAGATAAGAACCAATAAAAGAGGGAAAATGCAAAGAAACAAATCAGACTGAAAGTTTTTTATAATATTAATGAAGTTAATAATAAATTACTAACAAAACCAATTAACGATCAAGAGAATAAACACAAATGGCCAGTAGCAGAAATTGAATAAGAATTACTCTCTCCACAGACCTTAGACTCTAACTTAAAGGATTTTATGAAATACTTAGGACTAATAATTAAACAGAAGTAAAATTCACCATGTTATAAAAACCAACATACCAAAACTGACACACAAAAATAACATATAATAAAAAAACTCATACATCTACTAAATAAATTGATTCAAATATAAAAAGTAAACCAACTAACCAACAAAACCTTTCCACAAGCAAAACTCTAGACCATAAATTATGAAATATTTCAAGCAATTAAAAATAAAACTACATAAATTACCTAAGTTTGCCCAATGTAGAGAAAAACGAGGCATATTTTTCAATTTCTTTAGTGAGGCCGCCATTACCTTGACACCATAATCATACCAGGACATTAAAAAGCAAGCAAAGTGTAGGTCATGTCTTTCATAAAGGAATATAGATATTCTAAACAAACCATTATTACATGAATTAAGCTATAAAAAAACAGAATAGATCGATATCAAGTGAAATATACTAGAATATGTAACCATGGTTAAAACTCAATAATAAATCATGTAAAACATTTTATTATCTAAAATGAACATATAGCAAACATCGTAATTAATCTAGAATAACTGAAAGACATTTCCCTGGAAGCAAAAACACAAAGTTGCCAGCTTTTACTACTGTATTTCTATTCAATTCTATACTAAGGGTATAGTCAGGGCATTAAAAGAAAAAAAAAGTAAGTCATAAAGATCAACTTTTAAATAATGAAATCATTATTACGCGCTAATGACACTTTACGTGAACTATCCATCACAATACAAATGATAACAATTAATAAATGAATTTCAATATATAAAATCAAATAATTATTGTGAACCAGCAAGAACAAAATAGAAAATAAAATCAAATGAGTAAGACTGGACTAGAAAATAATTATCTACAAGGAAAAAGGGCCAGTAAAGAATTAATTTATAGAATATCTTTTTAAAAATCTTCAAACCAATACAAGAAAGCTACAAATGACCCAAGAAAACATCAGAAGAGAATATGAAGAAAAAGAAAAATGCAGAGTCCAAGAAACAATTGATAAACAGTAACTCACCTGAAGCTGGTAATTGCAGGGACTCAGGAGGGGAGGGTCCCAGAAGGCACTCCAAAGTCCTTCTTATTGGTCACTCCTCACTTTCCTGGGCCACAATCAAAGCATCTCCTGCTTGGTTGTGGTGAGAGAGCATCCTTGTCAAGTGCCAGATCTCAAGGGGAAGCTATCTTTCACCATTAAGTGTGCTGTTGGCTGTGAGTTTTATTGAAATTCGCTTGATCAGATTATAGAGTTCTCTTCTTTTTCCGCTGTAATGAAAGTATACACAATGATTGGATGCTGAATTTTGTTCTATTCTTTTCCTTAATCTATTGAAAGGGTTAATTGTTTTTAAGTAAGGTAATATGGTGAATTACCTATATTTTAATATATTGAATCAGCCTTCAATTTCTGGAATGATTCCTATTGATATTGATATACTGTCTTTTTACATTACTGAATTATACACACACACACACACACATTCACCAATTGAATATTTAATGAAACTTTATTTCAATTAATTTTGAATTTCAATACTGCTATAAGAAATGTTAAACAAAAAACTTAACTTCCACAATTGAAACCTTTTCCGAAAGAGGATTTATTGAGCTATATTCTAGCTAGAAAAGGACCAAGTCCTGGGACATAAAGTCTAAATCACCAACAGCATGGCTAGTTAGAGAAGGCAACATTTCCTCAGTCCTGGAGTTGACAGGTACTCTTATATATTGTTTTGTGGAAGATTTTAAGTTGTTATAAAAGAATTTACATTGGCTACAGATAAGGGGAGCAATAAAAGTAGAGTGGGGGCAGTTCTATGGTAGGTACACAGCCTGTAAGGAAGAAATATTTACTGTTCATTGGTTATAGGCAACAGTCCTAAAAGTTCATGCATATGCAGGACGCAGTGGCATCTAGTTGTTGGCTAACAGATACCTGGAGGTTGATTCAAGGCTCTAACATACATTCAAGAATGTAAGCAGTCTTTTGTATTTGGTCCACAGCTATTTATTGGCTAATTATTCTTATATCTTTCTCTCACTCTCCAGCCACTGTCATTTAACTTAGAACATATAAGAATTTTTCTCGTCAGAAATATTGCCCAGTAACCCCATGTGCCCCTTCCCCAGGTTCTTCATCACATGCACCATTCAGGTTTTCTTTCCATAGCCACAATCATCTCCCTAAAGCTCTCACCCACATTTTAATTATTAACCATTAATTTATTATCTGACCTATACTTCTATAAAATTGTCATTTCAAAAGTGGTATATAACTTGCATCATGAAGTATGTATCATTTGGTTTTTGACATTTTCCACTCAGTATACTTCTTTTAAGATCCATTCACATTGCTGCATGTGTCAATAATTTCTTTGTATTGTTAAGGAGTATTACATGATAGGGAGGTACCAACATTCTTAAACACTCATATATTGAAATATCTCTTGGTTGTTTGTGCCCTAGGTCAAAGTAGTAGCCAGAGGAAGAAAAGCAATCAGAAGTCAGAAAAAAACTCAATAAAAAGGTGGGTCTAACACCTCCCTCATTATCATCACTTCTATCCTCAATCCCACAGTCTTCTGGCTGGGCACAGAGTACTAGGGGCATTGACAAAGTTGGCAGGCTCTTACTTTACAGGGAAAGAACCCTGTAAAGACTTCTTTCAGGGGAACCTGAATTTATTTATACACAATACAAAAACTACTTGGCAATTAACATACATCAAATTAAAAAATGACTTTGCCATTAGTATCGACAATTTTATTACATATTTAGGTAACTTTAATGGCAAAAAATTAGAACAGAGTTTTAAGGTTATCCAATATCAAATGGTTTGAGTGATGTCAGAAACATGGCAATGTGAGAGGCCCTCCAGGTCTCTCCCTTGAAGTTATAACAAGTTGGACAACTATAATTCAACAAAGGATTCCCTGCTCAACACACAAACATGCCTGAGATCCTTGCAATGCAGTATCTGAAGGTAGGCGTATCCGAGTGAAAGGGGAGGAAGGAAGGGATAAGGACAGAGATAGGTGCCACAAGTGCAGCCCACAGACCATGGCACCTCCAGAAGACTCAGAAGCAGGTAAGAGTCAGGTAACAGTGTACATACTCTGCATCCCTAAGGATTAGAGGACTAGCATCAACATCTTGCCTAAATTGTCAGCATATACAGCAGCTGAACTCAGTGACAAGGAAAGAGATGGAATACAAAGATATGGCAGCTGTGGTCTAGCAGGCACCATGACAATGCAGAAAATAAAGCCCCAGATGTGTAGCTACCTCTCCTAACTCTCCCAGAGAAGTGGCCCCTGCAGACGCTGTAGCAGCAGTAGCGTCAGGAAACAGCACATACTCTCGGCAGATCTGAGAACTGGAGGGGCAGAAATGTTTCTCCCTCAGCAGGAGGCACACACGTTGGCTAAACCTAGCGACAAGAGCTGAGATACAGAGGTGTGACAGCTGAGGTCTGGAAGCCACGACTACGGGGAGGAGGACAAGAACATAAATGCATGAATTGTCCCCGTGGAGCCCAGTGAAGGTACCTGCGACACCTCAGTTACAAGCACTGCTGGCAGCATCTAGTTGCAGGAGGCAACTAGGATCTAGCAGGCCTGGCACCCCATCACCCACCACATTCTACACAAGGGTGGAGCCCTGAGACCGAGGTAACCTGGTTACAGAGAGGATGCCAACCTCCACAGGGAATATGGGGCATTTTCCACAGTGGATGCAACACCACTGTACAGAGACCCTAGAAGCTCCAGTAGTGCAAGAACGAGAAAATAGAAACTTGCACTTTAGCACCACTGTTGTGGAAAAGATCCAAAATCAGACCAACGAGAAACCAAGCAGCATTCGGAGAGTTGGAGAATTCAGGTTTACTATGCTGGTAGACCCAGAGGAGCTAGTGCTCTGAAGATCTGGGCACAAAGCTTAGCTGCAACATTCCTTATATAGACCTTTTGGCACAGCCTGATTGGACAATTTGAACTCAGGCCACTATGAAGCGGGAGTTGCTATGGTTGCAGGTAGTTACATTGCGTTACATGGGTGGGAGTTGCTATGAGTTACTGGCAGTTACAAATTGTTACACAGGAGTTACTAGGGAGGGTACAAACAGTTACACAGTTACATTTGTAGCTTAGATCAAAAACAAAAAGGGAGGGTGAGTCTTTAGTCAATTTTGAGTACAGCCCATGCAGCAAGCATATTTACAGAAGCAGAACATTGAGCTATTGATTAGCCTTTTGAATAGAAATTCCTCTTCACCACCTGCTAGGAAAAAAAAAAAAAAAAGACCACCACCTATTAACCTAAAATAATGAAGTATCACATTTTTAAAAAAACATAAATTTCATTCTCATAAATGCCTAGGCAGAGAAAAAAATTCAGCTACCATAAATAACCAAGAAAACAAGATAGCTCAGTAACCAAAAGAAAGGCCTAAGGCTACCCTAAGCCTTTTGCTGGGTGGCCGCAGGCCTCAGTTCTCAGTGTGGTCTCTCTCTCTCTCTCATGGTATCCAGGTCCAGCATGGGTAGCAAACAACTGCAGATCACTTTGTAGCTCCTACCAGGTAGTCCTGGGCTGGTCACAGGCAGCAGCTGATCTCAGCCTGAATGGAAGCCCTCTCTGAAGAGGCCCAAGAACCAACAAATCTGGTATGTGGCTTTAGATGACAACAGAACACCACCCAATATGCCCCACAAGCAGCACATACAAAGGGTGGTCTCAACAGGCACTAGAGCCCACTGCACAGCAGCTCATATGCTATGGTTATGACCATTCCTCACAACCAGTCAGCCTGACAGTCGATCATACCCACAGACAGGGCAACAGCAAACTACAACAGAAGGGCACATAACCCACATAAAGGATACTCCTGGAGCTCCTATTGCAGGTGATCATAAAGACAGTGCCACTGGGCCCCACAAGACATCTACTAAAAAAGGCCACCCAGCCAAGATTGGGAGATGTACCATATTTACCTAATACGTAGAAACACAGACAGGCAGCCAAAATGAGAAAACAAAGAAACATGTCTCAAATGAAAGAAGAGAGGAAAATTCCAGAAGAACTAAATGAAATGAAGGCAAGCAATCTATCAGATACAGAGTTCAAAACAATGGTTATAAAGATGCTTAAGAAACTTAGAACTTCAAAGAGAAAATAAGCATAAAAAAGAATAGTCATAAAAAAGAACAAGTTAGAAATGAAGACTACAATAACTGAACTGAAGAAATACACTAGAATAAATCAACAGCAGATGAGATGAAGCAGAGGACTGAATTAGTGATTTGAAAGACAAGGTAGCAGAACTACAAAAAGAAAAAGAAATTTAAAGTATAAGAATAGTTAAAGGGACCTCTGAGAAAACTACAGGTGAAACAACATTCACATCATAAGAGTACCAGAAGAAGAGGGAGAAAAAGGGATTGAGAAGCTATTTGAAGAAATAATGACTGAAAACTTCCCTAACAAGGTGAAGGAAATAGATATACTAGTCTAGGAAGTACAGTCCCAAACAAAATGAACCCAGAGGCCCACACTAGCTGTCGGGAGCCATTGCAAGGCACTGAAGGTGTCACATAGTTTGGGAGCCCTGAAGCAGCTGCTGAGACTATGTTATCAATAGCTAAAGGAAGCAAATGGTTAATTTAATTAGTACTGACCCTGGAGGGGAGGTTTGCCTCCTAAAGAAATCCTTTTAAGATAATGGAATGTGTTACATCCCAGATAACAAGAATGTTACAAGATCTTGTGTGAATGTTAGCATTGAAATGATATACCTTGTGCTTTGCGATTGTATCCTAAAACATATATAAAGGCTGAGCTAAATAAAGACGTGGCTGCAGCATTGACTGTATGCCCTCCCGAAGGCTTTCCTGTCTTCTTCTTTTTTCCTTAGGCTTCACCCCCCTCTTTTAGGTGCTGTTCGACTTTAGCCGGCTGGCTCCGGCAACTAACAAACATAATTAAAATGCCAAAGGTTAAAGACAAAGAGTAGGAATCATTAAAAACGGCAAGAGAGAAGCAATAGTTTTACCTAAAAGGTAGCTCCCATAGTGACTGTCAGCTGATTTCTCACAACAGATCATTTGCAAGCATAAAAGAAGAGGCATGAAATATTCAATAGTGATGAAAAACAAGAACCTACAGCCAAGACTGCTCTACCAGCAAGACTATCATTTAAAGTTGAAAGACAGGATAAAAGAGCTTACAGACAGGAAAAAGCTAAAGGGAATCTATCATCACCAAACTAGTATAATGAAAGAAATGTTAAAGGGGCTTTTTTTAGAGGAAGAAGAGGGGGAAAAAGAACATAAAATATGAATATAAAATGGCAATAACTATGTACCTATCAATAAACTTTAAATGTAAATAGATTAAATGCTCCAATCAAAAAACACAAGGTGACTTAACAGATAAGAAAACATATGCTATCTACAAGATATTCACTTATGATTGAAAGACAGACTGAAAGTAAAGAGATAGAAAAATGTAAATGAAATGGAATAGAAAGCTGGGGTAGCCATATTCATTCAGACCAAACAGACTTTAAAAGACAGACTATCTTTGAAGGAAGGTGGCGGACTAGGTAAAATTCAGGGTTCATCTTCCTCCAGGTACAGAGTTCAAAACAATGGTTATAAAGATGCTTTATAACCTGCATAGAAATTACAACCAAAATTATAAAATACTCAACAAGGAGAATCAATTGAAGTCTAGTTGATGGTAACACCTACATCTGATAATATAAAGGAGGCCACAGATCGAAGCTGGTAGGAAGGGCGAAGTTGCGGATAGGGCTGAACCTGCAGCTGAGAGTAGTGCAAACACTCGGATAGAGCGACGAGGAGCTGCAGTTTGGCTCCCCTGAAGGAGTAAGGGTTCCTGGTCTCAATTCGGGCAGGGCTTCCCCAGCCAAGGGCCCAGTCCCAGGGAAAGGTAGCATTCCAATATACTCTGACTGTAATCAAGCAGAGGGATTCTGGCCATGAGTGGGTGAGAAGAAAGGAAACTGAAACCCTAGGGCTCCCCTTTGAAGGACCCGCCGTGCCAACACAGGTTTTCTGACCTGAGGACACTCAAATGGAGTCATCAGCGGATGGTCAGAGCTCGTGAGGGATTCATTCTGAGAAAGTCTACATTACCTAGCACCAGAACAGGGCTGGAAAGGGAGCCATCATTGTGCCTTAGTCCGTCCCCCGTACTAAGCAATCTAACACAGACAGTGCCAGCTTGAACTTTGCAGACCTGTCCACAGCAGCCATTAGGGAAGCACTGGCTAGAGGGATCAGCCCTCTCCACACACCTGCAGATTGCACAGGGCTTTTGTTGCTGATGGCTGCCAAGCTCTGCACAGATTCAGACCAAGCATTCACAGCTGGCGGCCAGCCTGTGAGCCGTTTCCATTCCCAACCTGCAGCCAGCGCTGTGAGCCGTATTTCCAAGAAAGGGTCTGGCAAGAATCACTGCTGTCAACACGAACTGGGCGGTATTGGGAATCTGTGGGCCAGTCCCCAGGCAGCAACTGGTCTTACTATGAATCTGGGACATTTGTGGGAATGGGTAGTTACCAAAACTTGCTGCAAGACAGGCTGTACGGATCTGACTACCACTTCTCTCTCAGACCTCGCCACATCCTACCAGTAAATTGCCCCAGGCAGCCCACTGACTGTGAACTGCCATAGGCTCTCTGACCTCCCTTATCTCCCAATTTCACTCAGGAAACAAACTTTGACTAGCACAGGGATGGGCAATGGATGGAAATCAGCGGCAGGAAACCTCTGCTGCCTGCTAGACTTGAAATACTGTGTCCCAGGAGCGCAAGGGTCTGTGGGACTGTTCCAGACAGCAGACAATGAATGGGTTAACACTGACCTCAAGGAAGAAATCTAAAGATATCTTGAGAAAATAAAAAATTAAAATACATCATCCAAAATCTGTAAGACACTACAAAAGCTGACACAAGAAGGAAATTCATAGCACTGCAGGCCTACCTCAAGACTCAAGAAACAAGAAAACACCTAAATGAACTAGAGAAAAGAACTGCAAACGAAGCCCAAAGTGAGAAAGAGGAACAAAAAAATCAGAGCAGAAAGAAACAAAATAGTCTTTAAAAAATATATAAAAAGAACAATGAAACCAAGAGCTGTTTTTTTAAAAATATAAACAGGGAGTGACTTTAGAAACATGGCAGAGTGAGAGGCGTCCCCAGATCTTTCCCGTTGAAGCAACAATAAGCTTAACATCTAAAACTCAATAAAACACCCAAACTGCACACCACTTCTAAGTATGGGATCTGTGCATCAGAGCTACCACAGGTAACAAACACCCCAGAAGTCGGGCAGTGGACTAGGAGAAACAGAGAAGCTGCCTTTCACAGCGGTAGCTCCCTGTAGAAGGAGAGGGGAGAGAAGGTCCGGAAAGTTCTCTGAACAGCCCTGCCCGGGGAGAGCTGTGAGTTCCATGCAGCCAACGGCAGGGCCCAGTCATAAGGGTAGAAAGCAGAGAAGTGGGGACAGAAAAGAAACAACAGTTACAATATACCAGCCGCAGTTGCAAAACTGAGGCTGAGCCGCAGCATCCCATCCCCCGACCTAGAAGGTCCCTAACCAATACCCTCCCCAACTGAACACCGGAATCCCCAGGGAAAACTGAGCAAAAGCTACTGAAAATGTCAGTAACACACTGACGGGGGCTGAGACTGAGAGAAGTAAGCGTGATTAAACATCTATAAGGAAAAAAAAGACATTAAGATGTTATATGAAGCAGGGATCCATGATGCCACTAACTACAAACCAAAAGAAAGGGCCTTCTTTGTAACAGGCTAGAGAGACTATTATATAAATAATATTCTTTCTGGAAAAGAAGCAGAATACACTTCCATTAATGCCCAGGTGGAGAAATAGTCCATTAAACACCATGAACAACCAAGGCTGTTGAAGGCAGCTTAGAAAGAAAGAGAAAAATCTCCAGAAAAATAAACTTATGACATAGAAATATACAACTTAAATGACGAGAATTCAGGATGGTACTTCTGAAAAACTCACGTGAGATTCCAAAAAAAATCGTATCAACAATTTCAGGAATTGAAAAAAAAATCAATGACAAAGACAAATTCTCGAGGCAGCCAGCGAGGAAAAAAAAAAAGGTAACTTTAATAAAGGAAAACCTATCAGATTATCCTTGGACTCTCAGTTGCAACCTTACAAGCCAGAAAGGAATAGAATCAAATATTTAAACTACTAAGTGAAAGGAACTACTAGCCTAGAATAATGTATCCAGCTAAGCTCTCCTTTAGATGTGAAAGAGAAATTAAAGACTTCCAGACATCAAAAATTGATGGAATTCTCCACTATGAAGCCTGCTACAGGAATACTGAAAGAGGTAGTTCATCTGAAACAAAATAAAATAAATAAATAATAAATAATATAAATAAATAAATAAATAATAAATAATACATAATTAGAGTAAGTGATTATAGGGTAAATAGAAGCAAAAAGACGACAAATCTTACTGGGAACAGGGAATCATAAGCTTAAATAATAAGAATTGTTATGAACAAGATAGTAATGAAAGTTTATCATAGGAACAAACTGAGATAACAATGACTGAAAATGGGGAAATCAAAAATCAAAAATCTCAAAGGGGAATGAAGATAAAAGCAGCTCAGAAGAAGTGGACGCTGTGTATATATATAACGATCCTTTACATATTCATAATGGTAACCCATGCCAAAGATTCAGAACACTTGTATATAACAAAAAAACAAGAAGGACAGAGGAAAACCCACAAAGCCAAAAATAAAGAAAAAAAACACACAAGGACAAGATTGCATGGAAACACCAAGCTACCAAAAAGCAAAACATAAAATGGCTATAAGAAGACCTCATATTTCAATGATCATCTTAACGTAAAGGATTGAACTCACCAATAAAAGGTACAGAGTTAGAGAGTGAATCAAAAAACAAAACCCAGCCATATGTGCCTTCAGGTGACATATCTCAGCTCTAAAGACAAAAATAGACTCAAGTGAAAGGTGGAAATGGTATTTCAGGCAAATGGCATTCAGAGAAAAGCGGGAGTACGGTACGAATATCAACGAAATAGACTTCTAAATAAAAAAGGTAAAGAAGATACTGAGGACACTTCATAATTAGAAAGCAAATCATGCACCAAGAAGAACATAATACTTATTAATCTATGTTCCATCAGGGAGCCCCGAATATGTAAAGCAATACTAACAGAACTAGAGAGAGAAACGGACCAAAAATACTTTATAGTAGGGGACCTAAAAACCCACTGTCAGATATGACGATCATCCAAACAGAAAATCATAAGGAATAATATTTTAAATGACATTAGACAATAGAACATAACTGACATTTACAGAGCCTTCCATCAAAAAACAGCTGCTTATAATTCTTCTCTAGGCACTGGAAATTTTCAAAGACTGACACATACTGGGACCCAGAGATAGCCTCAACGAATATAAGAGGTTGAAATCATCCAACCATATTCTCTAATTTTAATGCTTTGAAACTAGAGATCAACTGTAAAAAGAAAGTGGAAAAAAAACACAAAAATGGAGATTAAACAACATAATAATGAAGAATAACTGCTTCAGAGAAGAAATAAAAAAGGGAGATCAAAAGATACATAGAAATGATAATAATGATAGTAAAACATATCAAAACTTTTGGACATGGCAAAACTGGTCATAAGAAGAAAGTTCATATCATTACACCTATCAAAAAACAAGAACAAGCTCAAATAAACAATGTAACGCTTCATATTTAAAAACTAGAAAGGAAGAACAAATGAAGTCTAGAGTCAGCAGAAGGAGAGAAATCATCAGAATTAGAGCAGAAACAAATAAACTGAAACAAAAAAACTATAGAAAAAATAAATATGACAAAGAGCTGTTCTTTGAGAAGCTTAATTAAATTGACAAACCCCTGGGTAGAGTCACTAAAGAAAAAAGAGAAAGGACACAAACAAAATTAGGGATGAAAAGGGGAAATTACAACAGACTTACATAAATACAAGGATCATACAAGAGCACTATGAAAAGTACATAACACCTAACTTAATAACCTAGAAGAAATAGACCAGTACTTAAAAAATACAACCTTCCCAACTGAATCAAGAAGAACTGGAAAATCAAAATAGATCAATCAAAGTATGGAAATTGAAATAATCATCAGAAACCTACCAAAAGTTATAGGCCAGGACCAGATGGCTTCACCAGTGAAATTACCAAATTCAAAGATTTAATACTATTCTCCTCAAACTCGTTCAAAAAATCGAAGAGCAGGCAATACTTCCAACTCATCTTATGAGGCCAATATTAAAAAAAAAGATAACCTGGTAAAGATAACACAAAAAAGAGAAAAAAACAGACCAGTATCTCTCATGAACACATATCAAAAATTCCTAAATAGGATACTAGTGAACTGAACACAGAAACATATTAAAAGATTATACATCACAATCAAGTGGGCTTCATCCCAGGGGCATAGGGATGGTTCCACATACTCAAATCAATTAATGTGATACACCACATAAACAAATTAAAAAATAAGAATCATATGATAATATCAATAGATGCAGAAAAAGCCTTCAACAAAATGCAGCACCCTTTTATGATCAAAACACTTAACAAAATTGGTATAGAAAGTACCTTAACATAGTAAAGGGCATCTAAGACAAACCTCAGCCAATATTATACTTAATGTTGAAAAGCTTAATGATGAAAAACTAAAAACCTTTCCTCTAAAGATCAGGAATAAGGCATGGCTGTCCACTATCGCCACCATTAATCAATATAACATTGGAGTCCTAGCGAGTAAAGCAGGCAAGAGAAAGATATAAAAGGCATCCAAATAGGAAATGAAGAAGTCAAACTGTCACTATTTGAGGATGACATGATTCCCTGTATAGAAAGCTCTAAAGACTCTGCAAGAATACTACCAGAAACAATAAGCAAATACAGTAAAGCCTCTGGATACAAAATCAATTTTAAAAATCCATAGCGTTCCCACTCTAACAATGAAGTGTCAGAAAAAGAAGTGGGAAAAAAAAGAATTCCTTTAGCAATTACAACTACAAAAAAATAAAATACCTAGGAATAAATATAACAAACATGTGAAGGACCTATATAATGAAAACTATAAGACCCTATTCAAAGAAATTGAAGATACGAATAAATAAAAATATTCTGTGTTCTTATATTGGAAGAATCAACATAGTTAAAATGACCATATTATCTAAAGCATTATACAGATTTAATGCAATCCTATCAAAAACTCATTGGCATTTTTTAAAGAAACAGAACAAAAAGTCATCAGATTTGTATGGAAGCACAAAAGACTCCGAATTGCCAAAGCCATCCTAAGAAAAAAGAACGAGGCTGGAGGCATGACTCTGCCATATAAGACCTGAAACAAAAATGCATAGAAGAAAACATAGGAATGAAACTCAAGGACCTTGGTTTTAAAGAGGGTTTTATGAATTTGACCTCAAAAGCAAGGGAAGTAAAAGCTAAAATAAACGAATGAGACTATATCAAACTAAAAGCTTCTGCTCTGCAAAAGTAATCATCAACAAGATAAAGAGAGAACCATCCAAATGGGAATATATTTACAAGCAAGACCTCCAATAAGGACCTAACATCCAAAATATAGGAAGAACTCGTATGACTCAGCAGCAATGAAAATCAAATGATCCAATCAAAAAATAGGTAAAGGACCTAAAGAGACACTTCTCCCTAGAGGACATACAAATGGTCAACAAACACATGAAAAGATGCTCAATATTGCTAGCTATTAGGGAAATGCTAATCAAAACAACAATGAAGTACCATCTCACACCTGTTGGCTATAATCAACAGGACAAATAATAACAAATGTTGGAGAGGATGCAGAGAAAAAGGAACCATTATACACTGCTGGTGGGCCTACAAATTGGTATGGCTACTATGGAAAATAGTATGGAGGTTCCTCAAAAAACTAACAATTGATCTACCATATGATCCAGCAATCCCTCTACGGGTATTTATCCCAAAGACTTGAACTCATATTTGAAAAGATATCTGCACCTCGATGTTCATAGCAGCATTATTCACAGGGGCCAGGACATGGAAGCAACCGAAGTGTCCTACAATAGATGACTGGCTAAAGAAGCTGTGGTACATATATACAATGGAATATTACTCAGCCATAAGAAGAGATGAAATATTGCCATTTGCAGCAACATGGATGGACTGGAGATAATCATACTAAGCAAAATAAGCCAGACAGAAAAAGTTGAAAATAACATAATATGACTTATAGGTGGGATATAAACCTAAAAGCAACGAATGAGCAGGACAAATAAACAGAGACTCATGGACATGGACTATAGACTAGTGGTTACCAGAGGACTATAGACTAGTGGTTACTAGTGGGGTGGGGGTAAAGGGGAGGTAGATGAGGTAAAGGGGGTCAAATATAGTGTTTAGGGGGATGGTGAAGTGGGTAAAGGGGATCAAATATATAGTAGCTGAAGGAAACTGGACTTTGGGTGGTAAACACACAATATACAGATGTCAAATGATAATGTAAACCTGAAAATTACATAATTGTATTAACCAATGTTACCCCAATACACTTAATTAAAAAAATTTTTTAAATGAAAGATAAAAATCATATGACCATTTCAAAACATGCAGAAAAACCTTGACAAAATCCAGCATCCATTTCTAATGAAAATTCTCAGTAAAATGGGAATAAGGGAATATAAAGGGACAAACCCACAGCTAACATCATACTCAACGTGGAAAAGCTAAAAGTGTTGGCCATAAGATCAGGAACAAGAGAAGGATGTTCACTTTGCCATTTTTATTCAAAACAGTATTGGAAGTCCTACCCACAGCAATCAGACAAGAAAAATAAATAAAAGGCATCCAATTTGAAAAGGAAGAAGTAAAAACTGTTATTAATTACAGATGACATAATATATAGAGAGAGAACCCTAAAGATTTGACCAAAAAAGTTTAGAACTGATAAATGAACCCAGTAAAGTAGCAGGATATAAAATTAGGATTCAGAAATCAGTTGCATTTCTATACATCAGTAACAAAGTATCAGAAAGACAAATTAAGAAAACAATCCCATTTACAAGTGTATCAAAAAAATAAAATACCTAGGAATAAATTTAAGGAAAGAGGTAAAAGACCTATACTCAGAAAATTATAGGACACTGAAGAAACTGAAGAATATATAAATACACAAATACTATGCTCATAAATAGGAATAATTAACATTATTAAAATGTCCACACTATCCAAAGCAATCAATCTGCAGATTCAATGCAATCCCTAACAAAATATCAATGGCATTTTTCACAGAACTAGAACAAATAATCCTAAAATTTATATGGAACCACAAAGACCTTGAATAGCCACAGCAATCTTAAGAAAGAACAAAAATTGGAAGCATCACCTACCTGATATCAAACTATACTATAAGGCTACAGTAATCAAAACAGCACAGTGCTGACATAAAAACAGACACATAGATCAAAGGAACAGAATAGAGCCCAGAAATAAATCCATGCCTATATAGTCATTTAACGTATGACAATAGAGGCAAGAATATAAACTGGGGCAAAGACAGTCTCTTCAATAAATGGTGATGGGAAATGGACAGATACATGCAAAAAATGAAACTGGACAACCCTCTTACATCATATATGAGAATAAACTCAAAATGGATTAAAGACTTAAATTTTAAGACCTGAAAACCATAAACATCCTAGAAGAAAATATAGGCAGTCAACTCTGACATTGCTCTGAATACATTTTTTTTGGATCTAACTCGTTAGGCAAGAGAAACAAACAATGAGACTAAATAACTAAATCAAACTAAAGGTTTGCACAGCAAAGGACCATCAACAAAATGAAAAGAGCACCTACTGAATGGGAGAAGATATTTGTTTAATGATATATTTGATACAGGGTTAATATTCAAAATTTATATTCATGCTACTTAACACCAAGAAAACAAGCAATTCAATTTAAAAAAGGGCAGGCGACCTGAATAGACATTTCTCCAAGAGGACATATTGATGGCCAAAAGACATATGAAAAGATGCTCAATATCACTAATCATCAGAGAAGTGCAATTAAAACCACAATGAGATATCATCTCACACCTATCCGAATGGCTATCAGCAATAAATCAAGAAACAAGTTTTGGTGATGGTGTGGAGAAAAGAGAACCATCAAGCACTGTCGGTGGGACTGCAAATTGGTACAGTCACTATGAAAAACAGTCTGGAGGTCCCTCAAAAAATTAGAAGTAGGACTACATTATGACAGCAATTTCACTTCTGGGTATTTTTCCAGAAATCCAAAACACCAATTCAAGAACATACATGCACCCTGTGTTTACTGCAGTTTATTTACAATACCTAAGGTATGGAAGCAACCTAAGTATCTATTAATAATCAATTAGATAAAAAAATTGTGGCCCATATACACAATGGAATATTATTCAGTCATAAAATAATGAAATCTTACCATTTATAACAATCAGATGGACCTGAGGGTATTATGCTAAATGAAATCAGTTAAACAAAAAATGAGAAATACCGTACTATCTCACTTACATGTGGAATCTAAAGAAAATAAACAAGCAAGCAAAACAGAAATAAACTTATAAATACAGAGAATAAACAGGTTTCCAGAGGGGTGGAGGCTGGAGGGCTGAGTAAAAAAGGTGAAGGGATTAAGAAGTACAAATTTCTAGTTAGAAAATAGTCATGGGCTCCATATTAAAATTAAAAAAAATAGTCATGGGGATGTAAAATACAACATATGGAACATAGTCAATAATATTGTAATAACTACATGGTGTTGGGTGGGTACTAGCTTATTGAATCATGTTGTAAAGTTATATAAATGTCTAAGCACTATGTTGCATGCCTGAAATTAACATATAATATTGAATGTCAATAAATTGAAAAATATTTTTAATTGAATAGTGTAAAAAGATCCAGAGAGCAAAAAGTTTGAGTGCCATTAGTGTATATGCTACTCTTCATGGTAAAAAGGAGAAAAGAAGAATATATCCTTGTACTAGCTTGTATATGCATAAAGTAACTCAGAAAGGATAAATAAACCAGTGATTAAGCAGGTTATAGGGAATGGTAAAACAGAAGACCTTTTACTAAATCTTTTTAATTATTATTTTGGAGCTACATATAAATCAAAAATTCAGTTAAAAGAAAAATGGTGGAAGCTGGGGTCGGCATGACAGAAGGTGGGAATGAAGTCAGGCTGAAAGGGGAAGGGCCACAAAGTATGTAAGTATGGATGGAGTGTCTGCCCTCCCCCACATCTACACTAACTAATCTTCGCAAATATTTAGAGGATATTTCTCTAAGATGACACCCCGGAAGACACACATGCAATATATCGCATATGCACTTACTATTGAATTCGAACCTTATCTTACTGACTTTTCATTAACCAATGAATTAACCAAATAATTCATGAATTTAAAAAAATGAAACAAAGAGACCCAGCGCTTCTAGTATGAGACTTCTCATCTTAAACTATAATAGGCACCATGCATCATCATTCAAAGTCTGCAACGAGTAAGATAAAAAGAAAAGCTAAGCCTAGAGAAAACTGAGGTAATTCAGGAACTTGAAATTTTTAAAGAAAATTTAAAAGATTTTAAAAACAAAACAACAAAAAATAAGAAGTCATGTACCCAGAGATATTGTAGTTATTGGACCCAATTGCCAAGTGGATCTGGTTGAGAAAGATACTGTCAGTTTTCTAAGTCATCTTAAAAGCATGACTATACATACCAGTCATATGTTCTTGTGGAAATTATATTCTTATATGAACATGGTACAGAGAAAAAAAAGTTTTAATAGCAGATATAAACTTATTTCACTTACTACCTATTTGCTCCTGAGGAAAGTATTTAACTTCTGAGCCTCGGTTTCTTTCAGTGTACCTTGGCTAATATCAGCCTTATTATAAGAATTTAATAAGTTATTGTTTCCTAATATAATACATTCCCTAGCACTAGAAGAATGTTCCAAAAATGGCATTTTTGTTGCCCACATACAGCAGAAAAGGCCGACAGCGTGTTTCTACAAAGTAGTTAAAAAAAAAAAAAAAAAACAGATTGGTGATTGCCAGAGGTAGAGGAAGTAAAAATGGGCGAGATTTTGTTTGTATTTTTTAGTTTAAATAAATTGATTTTTAAAACCAACAGAAATCACAATGAAGCATGCTTTAAGGTTAACATCATTTAATTTGTTATCATTTTCACTTTTCAACATACAATTTGTAATACAGTGAAAAATGATTTTGTGGGCATAACAGAATACTAGTGAAAGGGAAACAATCAGACCAAAAAAATCAACTTTAAAGGTTAAAAATGAAACTTTCCATTCCTGTGTCTACATAATCTTGGAAAGGAGAAAAAAGATTACACATGATCACAAATGATGTAGAAAATATTGGGTCATTCTGTCTCAACAGGAAACTTCTTCTTATGATCCAGATCTTGGCTTCTGGTTTGACCTGTTTCTGAATGATAATCTGAAATACAGCCACTGGTCTTTTTCTTCTTTACCATCTAAGTCCTTAAAGTTAGCTCAATGAATTCAAAGAACAGAGCCAAAAACAATCAGAATGGTATGTGTACAATGTCAATGGCCCAATTTCTTCCACGTACATTATTTAAATGTACACATGCAAATAAAATGCTTACTCAAACCTAAACAAGTTAATTGCAACTCACCTAAACTTCTTGATTTAGGATTAACTAAGTGAAGCAATCAAAAAGTTGCATCTATAAGAGTTGGGGCCAGGGAAATGAAATATCTCAGTCCATCTTTATACTCAATACACATTTCATATCAGAATCAAGTTTCTAATGAGTGAATTTTGAGGCTCAACTATGGTTGCCCCACTGATGAAAAGGGATGGGGGCAAGCATATGTGTCCAGGCATCAGTCCACAGCTCTCACCCTCCAGTTTGGAGGGCAGGCAGGGGAACAAAGCATGACTGTATCAAGGGCATCTCAGTGACATAACTCAATAGTCTGTGGTTCTAATAGCTTCCAGTTCAAAATTAATACTCTATTACAACATTAAAAACTATTTGATTTCTGTAAGTAAAAACATATTGCTTTAAAAATGATTACCATCTGAAAAGCCATTTTATTACATAGGCACATAAAATCATAAAAGCAACATTTTTAGCTGTAAAAACTAGTGTTGTCACATATCACATTTGGCAATTTTCCACCATGTCAAACACCCAGGAGAGGATAGTCAAGTTACACTTTCTTTCAAGTGAAAACAGACTCTCCGCTGTCAATTCAGTCCACTTGAATGGCTAGGAATAGATCTGTAATCACCACAAAGTTTTTGGCATCTTGTTTCATATGGAGGTCTCTTTATGTCGGCCTCAGAGATGGAATCAGTTGAACAGTAAAATAAGAGTATGTATGTAAACAACCACACAGAATAAAAACAGAATTTGTGCTACTAGGAGTATATTTTATTGAAAATAGGGCCACATGGCATGGAAACATAGGGACCCTCACCATGCTCATCTGCATTTGTAAAAGTACATTTTAAAAGCATGTAGGACAGAAAACTGGATAATTACAAGCTTTAAAATTCACACAGTTAAGAAATAAGAAATAACAACAATGCAAAATGTGGGTTTTCCAGACCTCCACACATAGGCTTCAAAATTAAATGGTTTAAGCTTCTCTATGGCATTTGAGTCAGGAATAAAAACCAGGCTGGTGTCCTGGTCAGGCTGAGTGGTATCTTGAGCAGGTGACTGATGTCCTGAGGCCTCATTGCCCATCTATTCCAGAGTCTCCATGATAGTCATGGTCCCACTGTAACCGCGCTGAACTGCATGTACACAAACTTCATTTCTTCAATATAGTTGTTTCTGATTCAAACTGGTTGCTTAATCCACCTTTTCTCCCTCTACCTGTGTGTGCCTGCTCCTTTATTCATTAAGCCTTAGGACAAAACGTTTATTGAGCCTCAGGTCTATAATCATGAGGACAGTAAGTTCTGGTTACACTAAGGATAACATCTTAGCTGTAGATGTGTTTCGGTCCCACCAAGGCAGAACCCCACTGGCCAGGGACTGGACAGGATGGCAACGGCTGATTCCAGAACTGAATGCAGTAATCAGTCACCCAGCCCCATCCAATTGTCCAATTGGTAGCACCCAGCCCCAACTCCCTTAGTTTCCATGACTACTGATTTTTCCCTATATAATTTGTACTCCTGAGATGCAGGGGATGTGGGTGGTGGTGGGGAACTGATTAAGAGCATTAGCTCACCTGCATCTCCAGGACTTGCAATTCTCTAAAATAAATCTTTACTTTCTTTGCAACAAAAACCTGCACAGATTTTTTCTTTGACTCAGACATGCACAGGCAGATGGACCCCTTTTGTTCCAGTACCACCACCAGCCCTCACCATGCCACCACCAAGGCTGCACAGTTCCCTGTACTCGAGGACACCACAGTGCCCCAATCCTACAAGACAGGAAATCTGCTTTAACAGCCTTCAGAATGATGGAAAAGAGAATCCTCTGTGCAGTGCAGTCCCAGCAAGGCTTGAAACAGTAACACTGTAATTATGGCTCTCATTCTATTTTTCTCACTATTCTTTTAATATTACTTTCTCAGCAAGTAGAAAAATAAGCTATAACTAGGCTGAGGTGGCAATAAATACTCTAAAGCTGACACTAAAAACATAATGTCTCCAAAAAAAAGTAAATCTATCTCCACGTACTTGTTTGCAATTGTTTTGCCTTCTTCAAGATTTAAAAGATAAAGCTCTAAAACTTTAAGGCTCAGGTTGATTTCAAATTTGGTATTTTTTCAAGGATTGCTAACAAAAACAAACAAGTAGGCCCAAACAGGAAAAGCATTATTTTAACAGGAGGTATTGTCTTGCCACCCATGATCCTGAGCAGTCAGCCTTGCTGGAGGCCTGCAAAGCCCTAGAGATCCTGGGCTATACTACTGCCTCATATAGTTCCCTGGTGGCTTACAGCCAACAACTCCTGAAGTAACATGCGGCCTAGCCAGGTTCTGGTTTCAGGTTTGAACATTTGATGTTAAACAAAAGAACCTGCAGTTTTTCTTGCCACATTCATACATATCATCATACTACTAGCAATAATACTAAATAACTCATCCCTGAAGTGCTATGCCTAACTCTTAAAAGAAAATGCCTTTCAAAACATGTATGTTTAAATAAGGTATTTCAAGAGTTCCATAAGGAAACATAGAATGAGCTAGTGCTTCCAAAGAGTTCATGTTCTGGCTAAACAGTAGTCCAA
Organism: Eonycteris spelaea; assembly: GCA_003508835.1. Lineage (NCBI taxonomy): Eukaryota > Metazoa > Chordata > Mammalia > Chiroptera > Pteropodidae > Eonycteris > Eonycteris spelaea. Next base: position 369,229 of record PUFA01000412.1, on the reverse strand, counting down.
AGCCCTCTCTGTGGTACTTACATGGATTACTTATAACTACGATGTCACTACTTTGAAAAGAACTATTAAAACTATTACTGAAAATATTTATCATAAACTAAAATGCCCTGCAACTGATATTATTACACAAGGGTAGCAGGAGCTATATGTAAATTGATTACAAGGATTCTAGAAGACCCAGAACAGGGACCCTAAGGCCATGCCTGTGGCTGCTCCTGCCAGCATGCCAGCACCAGATCACTGTCGTTGTCTTGATACGCTCATGATGATGACTTGGTTGGCAGGCTGCTGTCCATAAAGTCCTAAAAAAAAAAAGAAAAAAAAAAAGAAAAAAGAAAAAAATACATCTCTAATGAACAATTTGTGAAGTCTAACTCAAAAAGATGGCTCACTCAACTAGACCCTTCTGAGAGTAATCAAGGTCATTGCTCCATGCATTTGTGTCCCGCCTCCTACAGCCTTGTCTTCCCTGAAGAGGTGGCAGGTGGCTGCAGTGAGTGCTCCTCAGTGCTCCTGCACACAACAGGCTAAGGTGACCAGACTAGGCCTAGTGAGAACACCTCCATTTCTAAAATCGCAGCAAGAGAAAATCAGATGCACAGCTTTACCAAGGTCTAAAGTCCCAAGCACTGCAGAGAGCAAAATTCTAATGAAGATGCAAACTTCAGCCTCTAATTTCTACTTCAGGCTCTACATCATGCTTATCAGGATGACAGGAAAATGGGGGACAGCTGGGGAGATACATAGAGCCTGCAGACAATGGAAAAGTCAAGCCGAGAATACCTATTAAAAGCTAAAAATGAAAATACTATCTAAAAGCTAATTAGCGTCTTACAATTCATGCAAACCATTTTTTAAACGAAATCTTAAATGTACTAACATAACCATAAAAGTTCTGCTTTTCATTTTTAAACATAAATCTTTATGGGGAAAGTATGTTAGAGAAAACTTCTAAAATGTAAACTTTTAACAAATTTATTTTTAATTAAATTTATTAGGGTGACATTGGTTAATAAAAATTATATAGGTTTCAACTGTACAATTCAAATATATGTCATATGTATACTGCATTGTGTGTTCACCATGCAAAGTTAAATTTCCTTCCGACACCGTATATTTAATTTAATCCCCTTTACCCTTATCTATCTCCCCGGCTTTCCTTAATATCTTATTTGCATCATTAAAGCGTTACAACTAGAAATGTAGTGCTTGTTCTCTTCTATACATCACAACTATACTGTCTAATGAGTAATTAGCTTTAAAATTGCTCACATATAGTGTTAATATTCCCCCTTGACTGTTAGTCTTTTAATAGTTCAACTCTAAGAGAGCTAAGAAACTAGTCTAATGGTAATGTTAACATATAGATAAGAATGAAGTGAAGCCAACAGTGATAATAAAAGCTGACATTAATATTACTTCCCAGTCTAAGCATTACAGTGGTAAAAGCATTTTTACATGCAGTGACTCACTTAATCCTCACTTCTACCCTATTAGATGAGTTTATTATTATTCCCATCTTCTATCTTACAGATGAGCATAAGGGTAGCATATGGTGGTTAAGGGAGTAAGGGCAAACATAGGTCCTCAGACTATCTTGCACACTTAACACTAGCGCCTCAAATATGATGGAGAAAAAAATCAAGCCACAGAGTAGAATAATGAGACTACTATAAACCTCTAAAAGTGGAGCAGGTATAAGTAACAAACAGTATTAGAAGCAAATGATTATGCCATGTTTAAATTTAAAAACTAATGAATTGTAGCATTCACTGTCACAGACTTGAAATTTCACTTAGGGAGTTCCAACTAGTTAAATATAATACTGTAGAAACTTATAAGCTGACTAATTAAAAGATCTGAAAAAATTTAAATCTGGCATTCCCTCTACAGGTCACAGCAATGGATACCCTCACACAATGACCAGGAGATCACTCTCCTGCAGCTCCTGCTTATCTTGTGCCCCTAATCCTTACCAAAAGTCAGCTAAGGATATTTCCAAGCATACTTATTTTAATTACCTAATTTAACTAAGCTTTACATAAACGGTCAAAATGTGAATGTGAAAAAGGCAAATATTGTTTCTATGACAACTTAGATATTCTGGGAAAGATTAAAAAGCAGGTAACTTTTACAAATTATGAGCAAACCAAGGAATTAAGTAAATTATAAAAGATCGGGGTGAGGAGCCTAGAACCACAAAATCTGGAGGTTTGCTCTTGGATTTACCCTTAGAAACTGCACTGCAATAATGTGTCATGAGTACGATCTCGACAAGAGGGAAATTAGGACTCCAAAGAAGGGAGCCAACTCAAAGCAAAGCCCTCAAGCCAAAAGAACAGCTGAAAATGTCCACTAAGGAGGGTGAATTAAAACAGAATACTTACAAACACTGGAAGGCAGTGTGCCATGAAGCTGGCAAACCACTGCGTTGTCTGAGAAAGGCTGACTAAGAGCTTGTCTGGTTATTAGCACAACATTGCTGTGGGATGACCACAAACCAGCTCAGCCCTTCCACAGCAAGCACTTCTGTTGTTGGTCACTATGCTAATGCTGAATACCTACCCGCTGCAGCAAGAATTCTCATGTTCCTCATGAGAGTGCTCTTTTTTTTTTTTTTTAATGAGGAAAATCAAGGGGAGGATGGAATCTGATTTATAGAAATTCCCTTTATAAGCACTTCTGCAGAACTTCTGCTCTTCTATATGATAAGAAAATTGCTGAGGTTATGCCAGTCTGTGGCCTGGGAGCTGAATAGAGGCTGGCCCTCATGGTGTGATTAAGGCTAGGGATTAAAAACCCAACACCAACCCCAAAATAAATGGGCAAAGAAAAATAATTCATAACAAGAGTAAATCTAATTTGTAAACATAATGACTAAGGAGGTTATCAAAACTTTTAGAATATAACAAAGGCAATTTTTATGGGACTACAGGATTAACTCCTAACAATTAATTGGTAAACTGTTTTAGGAATCAACTTGGTAAATGGTATCAAGACTTACTGTAAATTGTCAAATAAAATGATAAAGTCTTGATTTCCCTTAAAATAATCCAGAGGTGGGGAGAGGAGGTGAAACAAGATTAGCCATGATGTGGTAAATCACTGAGGCTGGTAATAGGCAATGACAGTTCATTATACTATCATCTCTACTTTTGTATGTTTAAAAACTTTTATAATTTTTAGTGATATCGAAAGAAACAAAATGTCTATGCCCCTGACATATTAATTTAATATACAGAAATGAGAAATGCTACAGCATATTTAACAGGAATGAAAAAAAAATGACTAGTGATGTCCAAAACCAAGCAATAGCTACAATACACAACAAAAAAAGAGAATAAAGAGCCAATACTAGAAGACTTAACTAATAATATATCATCCAACAAAATATGAAATCATTAAAATACTCTTTAAAATTATGTATCACTCTGGACAAAATATATAAATTTTAAAATGAGAAGGAAATGCAAAAAAAGCAATGTAAGGTTATAAAGATTTTATATGGGGAAAGTAATTCAAACAAAAATGGTTTGTGCTAAGCTCTCAGGCATGGACAAATATTTCATTTTTTTCCATCATTATTTTATTGGTTTTCAATTTTGAGATGAAAAAAAGCCAAGCAAGGCAGAATCCTTCCACAGTCATTGCTAGTTAATTAATTCTCAACTGTAAGAAATTTCAGTAAGAGATGAGCATTAAGCACTAACGTATGAACACCAAAGTAATCACCCCAAACCAGAAGGACACATTGACTCTGGGGCCAACCAAATCCAGAGACTCAATGACAGCCCCCTTGACTTCTCTGTGGCTATAATATCAGTGACTCACTTACCTTTCTGGTAACAGATTCTCAGGCCACTTCCACCAGGTTTGCTCACAGTCCCTCAGATTGCAATCTCTGCTGAGCTCTGAGTTTCCATTCCAGTCTATTCCCGCTCATTCTCTGTGAGTCCATCTGACTGCAATGCCCACTGCAAACTGCCCCTGCCTGACTTCACTTGCTCTTCAGTTCATCAGCCACAATGGCTCTGGTCCTCTCATCTGGCTGTAGGCTCCAGCTGATGACAAGCATTCCTCTTATATCTCCACCATGCCATGGTGGCACCCCAAAACTTGATCTACGCAACACAAGCAAGTCACTCAACCTACAATTTGTTTCAGGTGAGGTGAAAAATGGAAAGAAGCACAACAAAAGCCCAGAATAATATAAGCACTTTCCAGGCCTTACTTCCCTTGCACAAATGGAACATCACCTCAGCAGTGATATTTGAAGGATGCTACCAGAAGGAAAGAATACTTCTTATGCTTAAAAGGGGCCTGTTCGTTTGGTTGCTTGACCTAAGTAAAATCCCAGTATGTACAAATTCTCTTCTTTAGAACAAATCTGGATAACGATAGTGAAGTTTTAAAAAATCAAGCCTAACCTACTCTAGCTTTGTAAAGCAGTGTGAAAATACATAATGCTTAAAAAAAAAAAAGCATTAGTAGGAGAGTGATTTGTGGTCTGTAATCAGGAACATAGCTTATTTAATCCTTAAATTGAGAAATAAAAATCCTTCAGTCTTTATTGATCTACCCCTAAATGAAGAGAAACAAGGAATGGAAGGGTTCTATGACTTACCTGCATATGGGTACTGGTAGGGTACAGCATATGCCTGCCCATTCTCAGCATAACAACTTGAGTTCCTGGTGGGTATGCACCATGTATGGACCATAGCCATATTCCTGTTGAAGAGAAACAGGCTCATTAGAATATAATTTTTTGGAAATGCAACATCCATTTATATGTAATAACTCTCAGACCAGTGGTTATATAGGAAATGTACCTCAACATAATAGGGCCATTTTTGACAAGCCATGCCTAACATCATGCTTAATGGTGAAAAGCTAAAAGTTGTTCCTTCTAAGGAACAGTAACTAAGATAAAGATATCCCATTCTCGTCACTTCTTAGTCAACATAGTATATCTGAAAGTCCTAGCGAGAGGCAATTAGATAAGAAAAATAAAAAGAGATCCAAATTGGAAAGAAGTAAAACTGTCACTATTTGCAGATGACAAGATATTCTATATGGAAAACTTTAAAGACTGTGAGAACTAATATGAATTCAGTAAGATTGCAGGATACAAAATAAATATACAAGAATCTATTGTGTTTTATACACTAATGATAAACTGAGAAATTAAGAAACAATTCCATTTACGTCATAAAAAAATAAAATATCTAAAAATAATTCATCCAAGGAAGTGAAAGACTTGTACAATGAAAACTATAAGACACTGATGAAAGAAACTGAAGAAGACACAAATAAATGGATAGTCCATGCTCATGAATTAGAAAAACTTGTTAAATGTCCATACTACCAAAGCGATCTACAGATTCAGCGCAATCTCAATCAAAATACCAATGGTGTTTTTCAAGATAGAAAAAACAATTCTAAAATTTATATAGAACCACAAAAGACCCAAATAGCCACAGCAATCTTGAGAAGAACAAGCTAGAGGCATCACGCTTCCTGATTTCAAACTATATTAAAAGGTATAGCAATCAAAACAGATGGTATTGGCATAAAAACAGACATAATGATCAATGGAACGGACCATGAAAGGATGCTCAGCATCACTAATCATCAGGGAAATGCAATCCAAATCACAATGAGCTATCACCTCACACCTGTGAGTACGGCTATTATCAAAGAGATAAGAACTAACAAGTGTTGGTAAATGGATGTGGAGAAAAGAGACCCTTGTACACTCTTAATGGGAATGTAAATTGGTGCAGCCACTATGGAAACAATATGGAGGTTCCTCAAAAAAAAGTTTTAATTAAAATTAAAAACAATAAAAATATGATCTAGCTATTCCACTTCTGAGGTAGTTATTCAAAGAAAACAAAAACACTAACTCAAAAAATGTGTACCCTCATTATTATTGTAACATTATTTACAATAGCAAGACATGAAAAACAATGTATGTGTCCCACCACAGATGAATGGATAAAGAAAATGTGGTGTATATATATAAGGAAATATTATTCAGCCATAAAAAAAGAATTAAATCTTGCCATCTGCGACATGGATGGAACCTATGGGCATTATGCTAAGTGAAAGAAGTCAAACAGAGAAAGACAAATACTGTATGATCTCATTTATACGTGAATCTAAAACAAACAAACAAACAAAGTCCATAAAATACAAAGAATAACTCGGTGGATGCTAGAGGTGGGGGTTGGAGGTGAAAGACTTGGGTGAAGGGAGTCAAAACATACACACTTCCAGCTAAAAAATATCATGGAGGTAATATGCAGCATGTGACTACAGTTAATAATACCGTGCTCCATATTTGAAAATTATTGAGAGTAAATCTTTAAGTTTTCATCACAACAACAAAAAAATTCTGTAAGTATGTATGGTGATGGATGTTAACTAGATTTACTGTGGTGATCGTTTTACACTACAAACAAATATCGAATCATTATGTTGTACAACTGAAACAAATATAATGTTGTATGTCAATTACACCTCAATTTAAAAAATACAATTTTCAAAAAGCCCAGGTAAGATTAAAATTGACTCTACACAGTTATGTAAATATAACTTAAAAGTCAATAAAAATAAATAACATGAGAGAGTGTGGTTATGCCTTTTTAAAAATTTTAAGACTTAACAAAAACCATCCCACAATTGGAGGCTATAAAATGAAGAAGGCGAAAAATGCAACAAAAAGAGAACTGTACTTAATAGATTTGAATTCAATTAAGCTCTAACCATTAACTTGACCTTATTAAGTCACCTATTATCTGGGCCTTGTTTTGCTAATCTCTAAATGATCAGGTTAGACAGGTAATACATGAGGATTCATTCAAAAACACTGTTCTCTGGTGAAGCAGCCTAGCAGCAGAACCTTCCCCAGCACAATTTTCAGCAGTTTTAAGCAAGATAATATGAAAGACTGAGAAACGTTAGGGGCAGAACCCTAAGGTCTGAGACCTGAGCAAGTAGCTGGCAATTTCCAGCAGCATAGGCTATAAAAGAAGTTCTGCTAGAATGGGCAGTGAACCCACCTCCACTGCCAAAATGTCCTGAGAAAAATGGAGATAAAAGGCCTAACCTACTTTGTGAACTCACAGGTAGGGACAGGTTATGTTTAAAAACATTACAAATTACTGTCAATTGATGTGACAAGTGCTGTGGCACAGGGAGAACAGGGAGCTGTAGTCAGGCAAATACATGTATAGAGGTAACCTGCTATCTTATTAAAGCAAGAAACAGGACTTATGCTTTGGAGGTGGAATACAGTACTCCCCTCCAATCCATCCTTGGTTTTGCTCTCCATGGTTAGTTACCCATGGCTGATTGCAGTCTGAAACTACTACACGAAAAGTTCAAGAAATAAACAATTGCTAAGTTTTAAATTGTGTGCCATTCTGAGTAAAATAATGAATCCTGTGTTGTCCATGCCAACCCACCAAGGAGGTAATCATCCCTTTGTCTAGCATATTCACAGACTATCAGTATCACAGTGCTTGTGTTCAAGTAACCCTAACTTTTTATGTAATAATGGCCCCAAAGTTTAAGAGTTTGATGTTGGCAATTCAGATATGCCAAAGAGAAGCTGTAAACTATATGTATGTATAGAAAAAAATGTAGTATATATTAAGTTCGGTCCTATCTGCAGCTTTAGGCAGTCACAAGGGGTCTTGGAACATAGTCTCCACAGATAAGAGGGGACTATTGTAGATGCAGACATTGTTTCCCTATTCCTGCTAAGTATAGCTGAAAACCCTGGATATTATATATAAAAAATAGCCATACGGAGACTCTGAAAGTTAGAAGGTGGCAGATTAGCTAGGGACACAGAACCCTAAGGACACATGGTGAGTTCCCTGGGTTTCATTTTTGCCTTGTATATCTTAGACTGAATAACAGAGAAGCTGGCAACCCAGAAATGCTAATAAAAGTAGGTTTAAAAGCTCCAAGAAAAGCTTGCTTTCTCCATCTAAAGAAACTAGGAAGGAAATGGGTAATCTGATAAAGACCACAGAAATAACTGTGCCCCTACTCCCACCCAAAGGCAAAGTATGGAAAGTCTTGAACTACCACATTTAGTGGACTATACCAAAGCACTCTCACACCCCCATCCCAGGTAGTGTTAGAGAAGGCTGAGTAGGGAGCCTGGAATTTTCATCCTGCTGAAGGGAAGTAAGACATCCCTAGTCTTATGCCATGGTGTCAGCGGACACCATGTGGGGGGACATAACTCCAATTTCTGCCCAGCAGAAACAAGGTGCTTGTCTCACTGGGGTAGGATTAGCAGAAAGACTAAAGGAGGTGAATACCTTCGTGACCTCTCATCTGTAACTGCAGTATCAGTGGATGCTAGAGGGGAGGAGTAAGAGGGCGCCTCCAATTCCCAAATAGGCTGGCATCAACAGAGACCCAGAGGAGGATCTAAATTCCCAACCCTCCCAGCAGTGACAAGGAACCTACTGTGACCAGTGGAGAACTTGGACTTCTACCCTGCATGGCGGTGATGAAGTAGCCCTCCTCTTCAACCACCAGAACAGCATCAGAAGAAAGCCTGCTAACATACAAGATTTAAATAAGATTCATTTCTTATAATACTTAAAAGTCCAAGTTTTAAAGTTCAAGTCTTATAATACTTAAAAAAATCCAAGTTTTAATAAAAAAAAAGTCATACCAAGAACCAGGAAGATCTCAAACTGAATGAGAAAAGACAACAAAGAGAAAAACTCCAAGATGACCAAAATGTTGGAATCATCTAGAAAGGATTTTAAAGCAGCTTTCAAAAAATATTTCAACTGGCAATTATGAACATTTTCAAATATATATATATGTATATATAAAGAAAAGAGAAAATCTAGAAAATACTATATACATATTCATATATATTATCAAAAAAAAAATAACCAAATGAAAATTTTGGAACTAAAAATATGTAACTAATAAAAATAATTCAGTGAATGGGCTCAGCAACAGAATAGAGATCACAGAAAATGAATCAGTAAAAAGGAACATGAAGAGTAGAATTACCCAATTGAAACAGAGAGAAAATAAAAATGAATAAATAAAATTAATAGAATCTCTAAGACATGTGAGACATTTTATCATCCATGTCATCAGTTTCGAGAGAAAAGACTCTAGAAATACCCCAAATTTAGCAAGAAACATAAACCTACATACTCAAGAACTGAAGGAACACCAAAAAAGCTAATCAAAAAAAAAAATCCGCATCAATTCATAGTCAAACTTCTGAAAGCTAAAGACAAAGAAAGTAGCTAGAAACAAACAATATACTACCTATGTGGTAGGAAAAAAAACTTGTATGATGCACATTTCTTGACCAAGTGCTGAAAAATGTCAATTCAGAATTATATACAACAAAATATTACTCAGAAATAAAGAAATCAAGACATTCTTAGATGAAGATTAAGAATTTGTTGCCAACGAAATCTAAGGGAATGGTAAAAAGAAGTTCACTATCAAGGAACTAAATGTTGAAAGAAGGAATCCTAAAATAACAGCAAGTAAGAAAAATATGATCAGAGCAGAAATATATGTAAATATAATATACTTTCCTTCACATGTTGATTTTTTCTAATAAGTATGACAGCTAAAACAAAATTTATAACACCATCTAATTGGTTATTATCAATGTATATAAAAGAAATATTTAATAAAATCATTAGAATAAAGTGGAGGGTGAAAAAAAGGAACTCAGAAGTAATGGTTTGACTGAACCTGGTAAAATGTGAACATTTGACTTTGAAAAATATGTATATATGTAAAATGTAATAACTACAGCAACCACTAAAAAAGGAATACAAAGACATACACTCAGAAAACATTACAAATAGAAATGCAATCTAAAACATGTTTAAGTAACTCACAAAAAAACTTAAGTAAAAAAAACATTTAAAAAAACAGAACCAAAAGAAACCCCTCCCCCCCAAAATGGTACACTTAAGCTTACCATATCAAAAATTACATTAAATATAAATGATCTAAATATACCAGTCACAAGATAGAGATTTTTCAGAATGGAGGTTTGGGGGGAATGACAACTACTGCTGTCTATAAGAAACTCATTTCAAATGTAATGACATATGTAGATTGAAAGAAAAAATATGGGAAAAGAGATTACCATGCAAAACTAATAAAAAGCAAGCATAAGTGGCTATATTAGTATCAGACAGAGTAACATCAAGACTAAAGAAAATTACCAGAAACAGAGAAAGGCATTACATAATGATAATAGGGTTAATCCACCAAGAAAATATAAGTGTATATGGACCAAATGACAGAGGTACACACATAAATTAGACAACTTACATGGGAAGGACCATGTAAGCACGAAGTACCACAATCTATTTCAATACGGAATAGGAATAAACTGCCCTATAAACTATTTTTTAAAAACCCAAATTTGTCATTATATATACCAAAAGAAATCTCCCAGGCCCAAATAATTTTACTGGAGATTTCTACTAAATGTTTGAAGAAAAATTAACTAATTCTACACAATCATTTCTAGAAAACAGAAGAGCAAACTCATTTTTACAAAGCCAGGATTACCTGATTCCAAAATACGACAAAGAGAGTACAGAAGAACCTATAGACCAATATCCCTTTTGAATATAGATGCAAAAATTCTTAACAAATCTTAGTGAACCCAGAATTCAGCATAAATAAAAGTAATGACATAACACAATCAACAAAACTGAAGTTTATTCCAGATACAAGGCTGGTTTAATATATGAAAATTGATCAATGTAATCTACCATACTAGTAGGTTAAAAAAAAAAAAAAAACCAAACATGACAACATGACTATATCAATTGATGCAGAAAAAGTACTTGACAAAAATCCAACACCATTCATGATTAAAAACAAATGTTCAGCATACTAGAAAAATGAAGGAATGTCTTGGTAAAGAACTTGACAAAGAACACTTAAAAAACCTAAAGCTAACATAATATTTAATGCAAAAAAAACTGAATGCATTCCCCCGAAATCAGGAATAAGACAAGGAGGCCTGCTCTCACCACTGCTATTCAACCTAATATTGCAGGTTCTTATTTAGGGCAATAAGGTAAGCCAAGGAACAGAAGAGATGTAGACTGGGAAAGGAAGAAATAAGACACCCTATTTGTACGTAACAATGTTGTACTATTCCCCAAGAATCTACCAAAAACAAAACCAAAACAAAACAAAAACCCTTCTAAAACTAGTGAGTGAGTTTTAGTAAGTTCACAGGTTACGGGATCAACATACAAAAAATCAATTGTGTTTCTATACACTAGCAATAAACATGAAATTTAAAATATAATTCCATATACCAATATTCAAAAAATAAATAAATACTTAGTATAGACCTAACAAAACAAAAACAGGATTTTTACATTGAAAAGTACGATGCTAGTAAAAGAAAATCGAAGAGGAACTAGATATAGTTCATGTTCAAGAAAATGGGAAACTCGACATCATAAAGATGTCAATTCTCCCCCCAAAACCTGATAAACGGGTTTAAAACAATTTCTATCAAAATCTCAGAAAAGATTCTGTTGTAGATTTGGGCAAATTAAGTTGGAAATTAAAATGGAACTGAATAGTTAAAAGAATTCTGAAAAGGAAGAATAAAGCAGGGGAATCAAGTCTACCTAATTTCAAGACTTTTAACACATCTACAGTAATCAAGTTTGTATATTATCAGAGGAAAAAAAAACAACAAAGAAATCAATGGACTGAAAACAGAGAACCCAGATACAGACACACAAAAATACAGCTAACTAATTTTGAGAGAGATGCAAAGGCAATTCCAGAAAGGAATAACAGTCTTTTCAACAAACAGTGGTAGAACAACTAGATGATACACAAAACAATAAACCTCACTAACTCTCATCTTATAAAAAATTAACTCATAATGCAAAAGACTTAAGTGTAAATCCTAGGGCTATAAAACTTTGAGAAATAACAGAAAAATTTTAGGAAACTTGGTCTAGGTAATGTATTAAACATGACAACAAAAGCACAATTCATAAAAAGAAAAACTAGTAAAAGAGACAGCATAAAATTAAAACTGGGAAAGGCACTGGTTAAAGGATGAAAAGAAATGCTGCAGATCACGTATCAGACAAAGGACGATCTCAAATATACACAGAACTCATCAAACTCAACATTAAAAAACAATACAATTGGAAAAAAGTGACAGAGGCTTTGAACATCCCTCTTGCTAACAAATCAAAGTTGAGACAGAAACAGAGCAAACAGTAAGCACAGTCACCTGGGATCTAGATGAACAAGCCCTACAAACTAGGGAGAGAAGAAGAATCACCCTGCAACAGCAGAAGGTAGGACAGGGCGAAGACGCAAGACTACCTACCCGCGATAGCTGAGCAGGACAGAGGCTGCAGCAGCTGCAGACGCCTCTTAAAAAGGGCCGGTGCACAAGTGGATTTTTGCAGTGACGGACCTGCTCGCCTGAGCACCAGCACCTGGTAGGCTGTGCGCAGGGGCACAAGGACTTACACAGAGGGACACTGAGCTGTTGGAGTGAGGGCCTGAAGCGAGGCTCTCTCCTGGGCAAAAGTGTCAGCAGTATCCATTGTTCCTCTGTTGAGTCCTCCCTGCTCCCATGCACTGCCATAGCTGAGATGTCATCAAAATGGACAACCCAGGTCACTCTACCCAGAGGATTCCCTGGAACTCTGCTCCCTTGACTCCCGGCCCCACTCAGCCTCATCAAGGTGTGTCCTTGGTAAGTCAGGTGCTCCTTGCTAAGCAGCACCAAGACTCACACTGGTGGCAGCTGATTTCATTTTCAGGCCTGGTTTCTTCAGGCACCTCTAAAGCACAGCATCTGTGGATTGCTTGCTGAATCTTAACAGGTGGCCCTGGAGCAGCACAGGCTGGAGCTAAACTTGGCCTGTAGCTGAACACCTTCTCAGGAGTGTGCCTCTGGACACCTACCACACAAATCCACACTAATAAGACTGGGAGACTTAGGAGCTTTGCTTAGTACAAAAAAGCCAACAAAATGGGAAGACAAAGAAGCAGAAACAATATGAGAGAACAGAACAGAAATCTAGAAATAATGAAGTCAAGCAATCTAACAGATGTAGAGTTCAAATATATAGAGATGGTGATAAAGATGCTCAATGAACTTAGGGAAAAGTGTAGAGGAATTCAGTGAAAACTTCAACAACAACAACAACAACAAAAACATAAAAATGGAAATGGAAATTACAAAAGGGAACCAGTCAAAATGAAGAAAACATTATCTGAGATGAAGAGTACCTTAGAGGGAATTAACACAGTAGATAAAGAGGATCGAACCACTGATATAGAGGATGGAGAGGCCAAGGTCACACAAACAGAATGGCAAGAGAAAAGAAGCCAAAACTATAATAACAATTTAAGGAGCCTATGGAACACTTTTTTTTTTTTAATTCCATTTTTTTTTTTACTAGATATACAATACGTGTATATATATATTTTTTAGGAAACGCAATCCTTGGTTGACCTCACAGATTTCAAGGACCTTGTTAGTTACAACCCTTTTTTTTTTTTTTTTTTTTTTTTAACGCCTACAGCACCTGGTATTCCTAAGTGGTCTCCCACCCAAGTACTAACCAGGCCCAACCTGCTTTAGCTCCGAAGATCAGACGGGGTCAGGTTTGTTCAGGGTGGCATGGCCGTAGGCAAGGGACACTATTAAATATGTGTTGTAGGGGTACCTTAAAGGAAAACAAGACGTTGAAGAGCTATTTGAAGAAATAATGATGGCACATTTCCCTCATCTGAGAGTCTAAAAGAAGAGGAAAACAAAGAGGCCTACACCAAGACACATCATAATTAAAATGCCAAAGGTTAAATACAAAGAGAGAACCTTAACAGCAGCAAGAGAAAAAAAGTTACCTACAGAGCACCCATAAGATCGGTAGCTGATTTCTCAAAGAAACTATGCAGGACAGAAGGGCTGGTACAAAATATCTGACGTGACAATATGGGATCTACAACCAAGAATACTTTATTCCACAAAGTTGTCATTTAGGGTCAAAGGATACATAAAGAGCCTTCCAGACAAAAATAAAGCTAAAGGAATTTATCAACACCAAGCCAGAAATTACAGGAAATGTTGCAGGGACTTCTTTAAGAAAAAAAAAAAAAACGTACCAAAAAAACAGGAATAAAGAATGGTAATAACTACATTCCTATCAAACAAGTACCTCAGATGGAAAAGAATTTTAAGTGCTCCAAACAAAAGAGTGGCTGAATGGATAAGAAAACAAGACCCCTACATATGCTGCCTATAAGAGATTAAAAGACACACACAGACTCAAAGGAAGGGGATGGAAAAAGATATTGCCTTGATGGACCTAAGAGGGTATTGCACTGAATGAAATGGGTTGGACAGAGAAAGACAAATATCGTGCATGTGAAATCTAAAGAACAAAATCAACAACAACAATGAATAGTTGAAGATTAGACAAGGAGATGTAGAATATAGAATGGGAAGATGGTTAATAATGTTGTAATACATACATAAGGGGAAGAAAGGTACTAGATTAGTGTGGTGATCGCCCTGCTAGTACAACTGAAACTGGTATTATTATATGCCAACTGTAATTGAAAACTCATTGAATTATACAATGTTAAATAAGAGCAACTAATTGTCTATGATGTTTAAATATAGCCTAATAATAATAATAATAATGCAGTTAGAGAATAAGCATAACACATGAAATGAAATCTTACTGAACAGATATACAATGGCAAACAGGCAACACAAAAACATGTTCAACAGCTATTAGGGAAATGCAAATGAAGATCACAATGAAAAATTACTACATGAAATATTAGAATGAAATATTAGAAAAGCTAAAATAAAAAATAGTGACAACAAACTATGCTGGTGAGGATGCAGAGAAACTGGGCCACATATAGTATTTGTGGGAAAACAAAATATTTGTCACTCCATAAAGTACTTTGTCATTTTTCTTTTTTAACTAATTATACTTTATCATACCCACTGGACCCAGCAATTACATTTTGGGCATTCATTTCAGAGAAATGATACTTTATGTCTGCACAAAAATCTGTACATGGGCATGTTCACAGTGGTTTTTACTGAATAACAGACAATATCTGAACAAACCAAAATGTCCCCCAATAAGTAAATGTCCCTCAATGCATAATGTAGTACATCATTCCATGGAATACTTCTCAGCAATAAAAAGGAACAGAATATTGATAATGCAACAATTTGGATGCCTTTTAAAAAAGGCACTGTGCTAAGTGAAAAACCAAACTCAAAAGATCAAATGCTATAAAATTCCATTTATATAACATTGTGGAAATGACAAAATTAAATAAATGGAAAACAAATCACTAGTTGACAGGAATTAGGGAAGGGGAGGGAAGATGTGATTATAAAAGGGTGTAGCAAGAGGAAGCTTTTATTAAGTTTTTTTATCTTGATTGAAGTGGTTGTTAATACAAATCTACACATGATAAAATAACACAGACCAGACATAAATATTGTATCATTCAAATATCTGGTTTTGTTTTTATCTAACATTTAACGACTGGAGAACTGAGTGAAAAGAACATGAGATCTCTCCATATTATCTTTGCAACTTCTGGTAATCTATAATTATTACCAAATTAAAAAGTTAAAAAAAGCAGGAGTGCCTCCCACAACAGAGACTTCAATATGTTGCAGCGAACACTTGACACCAAGTTATTGGGTATTTGGCATGTGATTTTTTTTTAAGTTTTGTTTTTTCAAAAAAACGCAAAACTTTTTTTTCGATTATAATGAGAATTCAAGTAATTCATTAAGTATACACTATAAATCATCAAAAATCAAATTACCAAAGCAACTACCATTGACATTATTCATTTTTAGGTCTACCTTAAAAACAAATTATAATGTGAAGATTATAAAGCAGTGCTTTATTTTATGAAAGCAATAGGTGTAATCTGTTTAAATAAGAGAAGGGTTTAGAGTGCATTTCTAATTTCTCTGATATTGCCTCAAACTGTTCTTTCTTTTAACTTATTGTTTTTATTATTTTTTAAATTTGATTTTGAATTAAGTTTATTGGGGTAACATTGGTTAATACAATTATATAATTTTCAGGTGTATGTTATCATTTGACATCTGTATATTCTATTGTTTACCACCCAAAGTCCAGTTTCCTTTGGCTACCATATATTTGATCCCCTTCACCCACTTCATCCTCTCCCCTAAACCCTATATTGACCCCCTTTACCTCATCTACCTACCCCCTCCTTCACCACCCCACTAGCAACCACTAATACATAGTCTTCTGGTAACCACTAGCCTATAGTCCATGTCCATGAGTCTCTATTTGTTTGTCCTGCTCATTTGCTGCTTTTAAGTTTATATCCCACATATAAATAATATCATGTGATTTTCAAATTTTTCTGTCTGGCTTATTTTGCTTAGCATGATTATCTCGAGGTCTATCCATGTTGTTGCAAATAGCAATATTTCATCTCTTCTTATGGCTGAGTAATATTCCATTGTATATATGTACCACAGCTTCTTTAGCCAGTCATTTATTGTAGGACTTCGACTGCTTCAATGTCCCTGGCCCTTGTGAATAATGCTGCTATGAACATCGAGGTGCAAATATCTTTTCAAATATGAGTTCAAGTCTTTGGGGTAAATACTCAGTAGAGGGATTGTTAGATCATATGGTAGATCAATTGTTAGTTTTTGAGGAAACTCTATACTGTTTTCCAATTTACAGTCCCACCAGCAGTGTATAATGGTTCCTTGTTCCCCGCATCTTCTCCACATTTATTACTTGTCCTGTTGATTATAGCTATTCTAACAGGTGTGACACAGTATCTCATTATGGTTTTGATTTGCATTTCCTAATAGCTAGTGATGTTGAGCATCTTTTCATATATTTCTTGGCCATTTGTATGTCTTCTAAGAAGTATCTGTTCAGGTCTTTGGCCTATTTTTTGACTGAATAATTTTTGTTGTTGTTGTGTGTTGTTGAGTTGTATGAGTTCTCTGTATATTTTGGATATTAGGCCCTTATTGGAGGTGTTGCTTGTAAATATATTTTCCTATTCCGATGGTTGCCTCTTCTCTTTGTTGACGATTACTTTTGCTGAGCAGAGCTTTTTAGATTGATGTAATCCATTCATTTATTTTTGCTTTTACTTCCCTTGCTTTTGAGATCAAATTCATAAAATCCTCTTTAAGTCCAAGGTCCTTGAGTTTCGTTCCTGTATTCTTTATGCATTTTATTGTTTCAGGTCTCATATTTAGGTCTTTAATCAATTTTTAGTTAATTTTGGCATGTGGTGACAGACAACAGTCTAGTTTCATTCTTTTGCAGGTGGCGTTCCAATTTTCCTAGCACATGTTTGAAGAGGCTTTCCTTTTTCCACTGTATGTTCTTTGTCAAAAATCATCTGCCCATATAAGTATGGGCTTACATCTGGACTCTCGATTCTATTCCACTTGTCTGTGTGTGTGTGTTTTGCTGTCAATATACCATGCTGTTTTGATTACTGTCGCTTTGTAGTACAATTTGAAGTGGGGCAGAGTGATGCCTCCAGCCTCGTTCTGTGTCCTCAGGATGACTTTGGCAAATCGGGGTCTTTTGTGCTTCCATACAAATATTTTTTGTTCTATTTCTTTAAAAATGCCGATGGAATTTTGATGGGGATTGCATTAAATCTGTATAACGCTTTAGGTAATATGGTCATTTTAACTATGTTGATTCTTCCAATCCAAGAACATGGAATATCTTTCCATACTTTCTATCTTCTTCAATATCTTTTAACATGGTCTTATAGTTTTCATTATATAGGTCCTTCACTTGTTTCATTAAATTTATTCTAGATTTTTATTCTTGTTGTTGCAATGACAATTATTTCTTCCACTTCTTTTTCTGATGCTTCATGATTAGGGTATAGGAAAGTTGGATTTAAATTGGTTTTGTATCCAGAGACTTTACTGTATTTGCTTATTGTTTCTAGTAGTGTCCTTGTGGATCTTTAGGGTTTTCTATATAGAGAAATGTTATCTGCAAATAGTGACACTTTGCTTCTTCATTTCCTATTTGGATGCTTTTTAATCTTTCCGCTTGTCTGCTTACACTCGCTAAGACCTCCCATGTTATACTGAGTAACAGGGATAGTGAACAGCCTTGCCTAGTTCCTGATCTTAGGGAAGGTTTTTAGTTTTTCACCATTAAGCATAATGTTGGCTGAGGGTTTGTCGTTAATGGCCTTTATTATTTAAGGTACTTTCCTTCTACACTGATTTTGCTAAGTGTTTTATCATAAATGGATGCTGTATCTTGTCAAAGGCTTTTTCTGCATCTATTGATAGATCATATGATTCTTATTTTTTAATTTGTTTGTGTGGTATATCACATTAATTGATTTGTGTATGTTGAACCATCCCTGTGCCCCTGGGATGAAGCCCACTTGATCGTGTGATAATCTTTTTAATGTTGCTGTATTCGGTTTGCTAGTATCTTATTTAGGATTTTTGCATCTGTGTTCATGAGAGATATTGGTCTGTAGTTTTCTTTTTTGTGTGTTATCTTTACCAGGTTTTGGTATCAGAGTAATATTGGCCTCATAAAATGAGTTGGGAAGTATTGCCCCTCTTCGATTTTTTGGAAGGTTTGAGGAGAATAGGTATTAAATCTTCTTAATGTTTGGTAGAATTCACTGGTGAAGCCATCTGGTCCTGGACTTTTACTTTTTGGTAGGTTTTTGATGATTGTTTCAATTTCCATACTGCTGATGGTCTATTTAGATTTTCCAGTTCTTGATTCAGTCTAGGAAGGTTGTATTTTTCTAAGTACTGGTCCATTTCTTCTAGGTTATTAAATTTGGTGTTTATATACTTTTTCATAGTATTCTTGTATGATCCTTTGTCTGTGTGTCAGTCGTAATTTTCCCCTTTTCATCCCTGATTTTGTGTTTTTCCTTTTTCTTTAGTGAGTCTAGCCAGGGGTTTGTCAATTTTATTAACCTTCTCAAAGAACCAGCTCTTTGTTGCATTTATTTTTCTTTGTTTTTTTTGTTTTCAATTTCATTTATTTCTGCTCTAATTTTGATTATTTTTTCCTTCTGCTGACTTTAGGCTTCATTTGTTCTTCCTTTTCTAGTTTTTAAGATGAAGCATTATTGTTTATTTGGGCTCATTCTTGTTTTTGGAGAGGCCTGTAATGATATGAACTTTCCTCTTATGACCTTTTTGCTGTCCCAAAAGTTTTGATATGTTGTACTATCATTATCATTCATTTCTAATGTATCCTTGATCTCTTTTCAATTTTTTATTTCTTCTGACCCAGTTATTCTTCAGTAGAATGTTGTTTAATCTCCATTTATTTGTGGTTCTTCCTGATTTCTTTCTGTAGTAGATCTCTAGTTTCAAAGCATTATCATCAGAGAATATGGTTGGTATGATTTCAACCCTCTTATATTTGTTGAGGCTCTGTGTCTAGAATGTGGTCAAATCTTGGAATGTTCCACGTGCACTAAAGAATATATAAGCAGCTGTTCTGGGACGAAAGGCTCTGTAAATGTCAATAATGTCCAGTTGGTCTACTGTGCCATTTAAGGATGTTATTTCCTTATTTTTAGTTTGGATGATCTGTCCATATCCAACAGTGCGGTATTTAGGTCCCCTACTATGATAGTGTTTTGGTCTGTTTCTCCCTTTAGTTCTGTTAGTAATTGCTTTACATATTTCATGGCTCTGGGATTGAAAACATAGATATTAATAAGTATTACGTCTTCTTGGTGCATGATTCGCTTTCTCATTATGAAGTGTCCCTCAGTATCTTTCTTAACTTTTTTATTTAGAAGTCTATTCCATCTGATATTTGTACTACTACTCCGCTTTTCTCTGAAGCCATTTGCTTGATATATCATTTTCCACCCTTTCACTTTGAGTCTATATTTGTCTTTGGAGCTGAGATGTGTCTCCTGAAGGCAGTATATAGTTGGGTTTTGTTTTCTGATCCATTCTGCAACTCTCTGCCTTTTATTGGCAAGTTCAGTCATTTAGAGTGATTATTGAAATATGAGGTCTTCTTATTGCCATTTTATCTTTTGCTTTCTGGTAGCTCGGTGTTTCCACTGCTTCCTTCTCCTTCTGTTTCTGATTTATTTTGGTTGGCTTTTGTGGATTTTCTCTCTGGTCCTTCTTGTTTTGTTATATACTTCAGCTTCTGAATCTTCTGTGTGTGGTTACCATTATGAATATGTAAAAGATAGTTATACACACACACGCACACACACATACAGTCGTCCATTTTCTTCTGTATATGCCTTATCTCTATTCCCCTTTACAAATTTGAATCTTTGAATACCTATTTTCAGCCACTGTTATCTCAATTTGTTCCTATGTATGATGAACATTCTTATCATAACAATTCTCTTCTCTTAAGCTTAAGATGCCCTGTTCTTAGTAAGAGTTGCACTCCTCTGCTTCGATTTACCCTATAGTCACTTTATTCCTAATTATGTATTACTTCTTTTTTTATTTTTTGTCATTTTGTTTCAGGTGAACTGAGTTCTTTCAGTATTTCCTGTAGTGCAGGCCTCATAGTGAAGAATTCCCTCAATTTTTGTATGTCTGGAAAAGTTTAATTTCTCCTTCATATCTAAAGGAAAGCTTACATTAGTCTAGGCTAGTAGTTCCTTTCACTTAGTAGTTTAAATATTTGATTTTATTCCTTTCTAGCTTGTAAGGTTTGCGCTGATAAGTCCAAGGATAACCTAATGGGTTTTCCTTTATAAGTTACCATTTTTTTCCCCGTGTTGAGAATTCTGTCTTTGTCGTTGATTTTTGATAATTTTAATACAAGTTCTTCAGGCATTTTGGATTGAGATAATTGGGTGTTTTGTTGAGTTCTTGAATTCCAAGCTCCAGTTCATTCCTTAGATTTGGGAAATTCTTGTCAACTATTTTCATTGAAAATGCTTTCTAATCCCTGTTCCTTTTCCTCACCTTTGATAATACCCACTATTTTGTTTCCTCTCCTGATGGTTTAGCTGGTTCTTGAATTTCTTTCATTATTTTTCATTCTTCGATTTCTCTTCTTCCTTCTGATTTATTTCTAGATTTCTGTCTTCAATATCACTGATCCTTTCTTCCATTTGGTCGACTCTATTTCCCAAGCTTGGTATTTCATTTTTCAACTCTTGCAGTGTGTTCTTCATCTCCAGAAGTTCTATTTGGTTCCTTTTGAGGGTTTCAGTCTCCTTGTTCTGCTCATCTAGTTTTTTTTTTTTTTTAATTTCCTGAAATTGTTGATATGTTTTGGATCTGAGTTTTTTCATAAGTACTATCCTGAATTCTCTGTTATTTAAGTTGCATATTTGTATGTCTGTAAGCTTATTTTCTGAGGACTTTTTCTTTCTGAGATGTCTTGTCACCTTGGTTGTTTATGGTGTTCAATGGACTATTTCACCACCTGAGGATTAATGAAAGAGTATTCTGCTATTTTTCCAGAAAGATTTATTATATAAAGGTCTCTCTTTAGCTTGTTGCAAAGAAGGTGCTTTTCTTTTGTTTTCCAGTAGATGGCGTCTAAGCCTTTTGGATCCCTGCTTTACATAAAGTCTTAACAAAGCTTTTTATATTTTCTTGTAGATATTTAATTATGCTTGCTACCTTCAGATTCAGTCCCTGTCAGTGTCAGCGACACTTTCGGCAGTGTTTGCTCTGGTTCCCCTGGGTCTCCGCGGTGATTGGTCTCAGATAATAAGGGGAAACGGGTCCTCTGGGTTTGGGACTGGGAATGGGGGCTGCGGCTTAGCCTCAGTTTTATAACTGTAGTCAGCAAAAATGAGCTGTTGTTCCTCTGCAGTCCTGTCCCACTTCTCTGCTTTCTGCCCTGATGACTGGGCCCTGCAGCCACAACTATCCAAGCAGGAATGTTCAGGGAACTCGCCACAAGAACTCACCACTCCTTCTCCCTCCCTCTCCTCCTGCGGGGAGGCTCCAGCGGCTGCGAGAGGCAGCTTCTTTTATTACTCCTAGTCCACTGCCCGACACCTTGAGTTCTTATGCACAGTTCCCACATTCTGACGTGCTGGTGTGCATTTGGATGTCTTTTGTTCAGTTTTAGAAGTTCAGCTGATTGTTGTTTCAAGGGGAGAGATCTGGAGACGTCTCTTACTCTGCCATGTTTCCAAAGATGTCTCTCAATCTTTATTATTTTTTAAAAGGACAGTAGAACAGAGACTCCAACTTCCCCTCACTTGCATTCTATAATGTGAAGATTTGCTCCTACCTCAGGATTTGGTGCCACATAGGCTGTATAAGGAGGTGGCGAAGAAGCCACAGCCGTGTCATCATACATGACTTTTGAACCTACATAAGCCTATTAAGAGAAGATAAAAAGAGTCACCACAGAGCAACTATAGGCTTTTATGATACACACACACACACACACACACACACACACACACAGGCCAAAAGTTTAATCTTTGAACAGCAAATATAACAGCTTTCTGAGAAGCAGTGAATATCAGAAGGAATATCCCTCCCCACCTCACCAACCTGCACTCTGGTGTCCTTAAATTCAGAAGGAAGTGGTCATCCTCAACCACCAGGACATAGCAGGAGTAGAGTTCTCAGGCCCAAAAAGGCCACAGAGCCTCCACTATTAGCCAGGCCTTTTAAAAGATGTTACACCACTCTCAACCCTTCTGTTCACAAATAAAAATCTTACATTCTGAAATGTAGCAAATACACATTCTACGCACAATATGTTTTTTGTATTGAAAAAAAATCCTTCTTTAAATTACTTACCAATGGAAAAAAAGAAAACTATATGCATTATTTTTAAAAAACCCATAAAAAGAATCATCTTGGGATCTTGCCCCTAACCATATGGATCATTAGTACTAATTTCATCCAAGAAAAGGATGTTCATGAAAGAAAAGGTAACCATAAAGTATACTTGAGGGAGAAATGTCTTGGGCTAACGAGAGTAGGAAACAATGACATTTGTATAGTTGTCTTTTTTATTTTCTCTTCCTACCTGTACAAATTATTTTATAAGTTCCATCAACCTTTTCTTTTCTTCCTAAAGAGAAAAAAAACTAAAATCCTATCTGAAGGACAATAATGTTCATGGCAGAGAAGTTGCCTTGATTCCCTGACAGACACAAAGATGACATTATTAGTCTTTACAAATGGAGTTTACTATTTCAGCACCCTCTTAAGGTCAGAAGCAGAACTAGAGACAAGTACAAGTCCCGGATATGTTTGTTTCACAAGGCTGAGATGGGATGCATAAAAAGGACCCTGTGTTCCTTTCTGGGCCTTCTCTGTGAACCACAGCAGAATTCAAAGTGTTATAAATCTTTGTGCAATACAAACATTTTCAGGGGAAAAAACAAAACAAAACAAAACAATGTAATCAGTGTGCCTCTGTTAGGAGGGCTCCTCATGCCAAAATATTTGGCAAAATCTAGTCTGCTCACTGTCAGGGAAAGGCACCTGTTCCAGTTTTGCTGGCTCATCAATGGCTGGATGGTTAAGTTACCCATCTTCCCCATTTCTCTTTCCTAATCTTCTATTCTCCTATTTGTTATAGCAAGACTACATGAAAACATGACTGGTGGTTGCCATTATCAACTTACTGTGTTAGTCCTGGAATCCTGGAGTGTAAATTTCCAGGCCCTGGAGAAAAGAGAAAGGGATACTTTATTTGTGGCAATCCAACATATATCTTACTAATTCTCAAAACTGTGCTGGCATCAGAATTTCTGAGAAAGGTTGTTTTTGAAAATAGCTGTTCAGCCCTTGACCCAAGACCCACACAATCAACTCATTTGAGACATGCACTAGAAATATATAACATGTGAAAAATATATCTATAGTCTATATTATATATAATATATATAGGATAATCTATACTACTCAGCTTGCTTTACTTCTTAATAAATGTAAAGCATACCATACTTAATTATACAGCAACTTCCTTTATTAGTTCATGTCATACATACAGATCTACTTCATTTTTTAATGGCTACATAATGTTCCATGATATGAGATACAGATTAGGCAATTTTTCGCAATTAAAATTAATGCTGGTAGATATTGGTAGGAAAAAAAAAAAAAGACACACTAACCAATGAAATAGAATTGAGAGCCCAGAAATAAACCCACATATATACGGGCAAATAATTTTCGACAAAGGAGCCAAAAACATACAAGGGAGGAAAAGAAAGTCTCTTCAATAAATGGTACTGGGAAAATTGGAAAGCCACATGCAAAAGAATGATACAAAACTGCTTTCTGTCAGCATATACCAAAATTAACTCAAAGTAGACCAAAGTTTTATATATACTAAGACCTGAAACAATAAACTGCATAGAAAAAAAAAAAAACATAGGTACAAAACTCATGGACCTTGGATTTAGAGAAGATTTTATGAATTTGACCTCAAAGGCAAGGGAAGTAAAAACGAACGTAAATGAATGGGACTATACCAAACTAAAAAGCTTCTGCAGAGCAAAAGAAACCATCAACAAAACAATAACACAACCCAAATGGGAGATATTTGCAAACAATGCCTCCAATAAGGGGCTAATATCCAAAATATACAAAGAACTCATACAACTCAACAATAAAAAAAAAACAAAAATCCAATTAAAAAATGGGTAGAGGGCCTGAGCAGACACGTCTCCCAAGAAGACATACAAATGGCCAACAGACATATTGAAAGATGCTCAACTTCACTAGCTATTAGGGAAATGAAAATCCAAATCACAATGAGATACCACCTCACACCTGTAAGAGGGGTATTATCAACAAGACGAGTAATAACAAGTGGTAGAGAGGTTGTCAGGGAAAATGAATTCTCATACACTGTTGGTGGAAATGTAAATTGGCATAGCCACTATGGAAACCGGTATGGAGGTTCCTCAAGAAATTAAGAATAAAATTACTATGTGATCCAGCAGTCCCTCTTCTGGGTATCTACCCCCAAAATTTGAAAACATTTATTCATAAAGATATATGCACTTCGAACGTTCACTGCAGCACTATTCATGGCAGCCAAGACATGGAAACAACCAAAATGTCCCTTGATAGATTATTGGATAAACAAGATGTGGTGCATATATACAATGGAATATTACTTAACCATAAGATGAAATACTGACATTTGCAACATTGACAGCTCCTAAGATTATCAAGCTAAGCAAAAAAAGTCAAACAGAAAAAGCTGAGAACCATATGATCTTACTCAAATGAAATATAAAACTGAAAGCAAAAATGAACAAGACAAAAACTCACAGACACAGACAAGTTTAGTGGTTACACGTGCGGGAAAGGGGAGAGAGAGAAAGGCAGGGTAAAGGGGGTCAAATATATGGTGAGGGAAGATTTGATTTTGGTTGGTAAACACACAATACAATATACAGATGATGTATTACTGAGTTGTACACTTGAAACCTATATAATCGTATTAACCAATGTTACCCCAATACATTTAATTTAAAAAATAATAATGCTGTTTTGTTTTTGTTTTTTTTTTTTGCTTAAGAAACTGACATGCAACATACCTAATTTTAAGGTGTACGATGTGATCATGATACACATACATTGTGAAATGATTACTCCATCCCCTCATATAATTTTTTTTTCTGGGGAAAACATTAAGATATATGCTCTTAACTTTCAAATATATAATACAGCATTGTTAATTGTAGCCTCCATGCTGTACATTAGATGCCCAGAAACTCGTCTTATAGCTAGAAGTTTGTACCCTTTGACCACTATGTCCCCATGTCCCATAACTCCCAGCCCCAGGCAGCCACCATTCTACTCTCTACTTCTATGAGTTTGGCTCTTTCAGATTTTACATATAAATGAAAACATACAATATTTGTCTTTCTCTGACTTATTTCACTAAACATAATGCCCTCAAGTTTCATCCATCCTGTTGCAAAAAGCAGGATTTCCTTCTTTTTAATTGTTGGAATGCAAGAATATTCCATTGTGTGTGTATAATATACACCATGAACAGACACTTAGGTTGTTTTCATGTCTTGGCTACAGTGAATAATGCTGCAATGAACACAGGGGTGCAAGTATCTATTTGAGATAATAATCTGATTTCCTTTGGACATATACCTAGATAGGATTGCTGGATTATATGTACTTCTATTTTTAGTCTTTTTTAGAGGAACCACCATAATTTACATTCTCACCTTACATTCTCACCAACAATGCACCAGGGTTCCCATTTCTCTACATCTTCACCAACACTTATTGTCTTTTGAAAATAGCCATTCTATGAGGTATAAGGTTATCTTACCATGGTTCTGATTTGCATTTCCCTGATAATTAGTGATGGTAAGCACCTTTATGCATACCTGCTGTGTTCTTCTAAAAAGCATCTATTCAAGTCCTTTGTTCATTTTTAAATTGTATTGTTTTTTGCTATCCAGTTGTACGAGTTCCTTAAATATTTTGGATATTAACCCCTTATCACATAATTTACAAATTTTTTTCCCATTCTGTAGGTATCTTTTCATTTTTCTGATTGTTTCTTTTGCTGTGCAGTGGCTTTTTATTTTGATGTAGTTCTGCTTGTTTACTTTTGCTTTTGTTGCTCACTGCCAAAACTAATGACGAAGACCTTTTTGCCTAATGTTTTCTTCCAATAGTTTTACAGTTTAGGGTCTTACAGTTAAATCTTTAATCCATTTCGAGTTTATTTTCATGAGTGGCCTAAAATATAGGTCCAATTTCATTATTTTGTATATAAATATCCAGTTTCCCCAACACCACTTATTGAAGAGATTATCCTTTCTCTATTGAGCATTCTTGGCTCCCTTGTCAAATATTAGTTGATCATATACGCATGTGTGTATTTTGGGGCTCTCAATTCTATTCCATCGAGCTATGTGTCTACTTTTATACCAATATCACAGTGTTTGATTACTACAGCTTTGTAATAAAAGTCTGAAATCAGGAAGTGGATCTCTCTGGCTTTGTTCTTTCTCAAGATTGTTTTGGCTGCTTGGGGTCTTTTGTAATTCCACACTTTTTAGGATTGTTTTTTCTATTTCTGTGAAAAATGCCATTGAAATTTCAATAGAAATTGCATTGAATCTACAGAAGCTTTGGTTAGTATGGCTATTGTAATCATATTAATTATTCCAATCCATGAACATGGGATATCTTTCCAGTTGTTTCTAGCTTCTTCAATTTCTTTCACCAGCGTCTTGTAATTTTCAGAGTAGATCTTTCACCTCCTTGATTAAATTTATTCCTGAGTATTTTTTCTTGATGCTATTATAAACAGGATTGTTTTTTCAGATAGTTTGTTGTTAGTATGCAGAAACACAACTGATTTTTGTATGTTGATTTTGTGCCCTGCAGCTTTACTCAATTTATGAATTCTAAGAATTTCTGGTAGAATCTTTAGAGTTTCATTCATATATATATATACATACACACACACACATACATATGTGTATATACATACATGTATATATACATATACACATATATGTGTATGTATACATATGTATGTATATATACATGTATACACACACACATATATCTATCTATCTCTCTCTCTCTCTATATATATATATAGATAGATAGATAGATAGATAGATCTCATCTGTAAACAGAGACAATTATATTTCCTCCCTTCCCAAAAAAAGAACTGAATTGTATATCTTATTTATTTTTCTTGCCTGATGCTTTGGCTAAGACTTCCAGCACTATGTTGAATAAAAGTGGTGAGAGCAGGCACCCATGTCTTGTTTCTGTTCTCAGAGGAAAGGTTTTCAATCTTTCACTGTTGAAGATGATGTTAGCTTTGAGTTTGGGTTTTCATCCACATACATGAAAATAATGCAACTGTTAGCATCCTTATTACATCTGTACCCTTATGTAAACAATTCTAAAGACACATTCCCAAGACTGAAACAGCTGGATCAAGAGATACTAATACAATTTATTTCAGTGGTAGTGCCAATGGCCCTGGAAAAAGGTTAGAACAAATTCTACTCCTACATGATCACTTTCCTCTGCGTGATCACAAAAACTAGATACCTAAAACTTCACTCTCATGAATTTTCTGCTCTCCCTTCTTCATCCCTTCACCTTTCTTGCTTACTCCCCATTTCTCTTTATCAGTTCCTTTTATGTTTTATTGTCATTTTACTATCATCTGGAGTTAAAAGCTTTTTAAATTTTGTTATAGGGTATCATATTGGATTGTTCACATATTGTATCTGGATTTTTTTGTTGTTGCTACTGTTTCAGGTGGAGAGTTTGGTATGGCATTTCCTCTACAAATTCAGTTCTAGTATTTCACAAAATTTTTCTTGCATTAAATTTCTATCTACCTTTTTGTGCTGTATTCTTTCCAGACATCAATAATCTTTCTGATAAACTCTTTTAGTCTTTCTAACATAGATCTGATCTTTTCCATAAATTCTTTGACCTTTTTCCTCTGCATTCACTAAAAGTATGTCAAGTCTTTCCTCCATGCCAGCAATTTTGTTTTCAGTTGAGCTTGTACTCCAGGAAAAGGGTATACGATTTACCCTTTTACATTAGATTATAAAATTAACAGTAAGTATACCCCATGACAGGCCTTCCTGGCTATAGAAATGCAAAAGGGCACAAAAGAAACATAAATACCTACTCTCATGCAGTTTAAGTTCTAATGAAAGGAGATGAAAAACAAGAGAAACAGTTGGTTAGATGGTAAGCATGTATGTATGTATGTATATGGTGCAAGGTGAATTATAATTTTAAATATAGTAGCTAAAAAAGCATTTTGGAAAATCCACTTATTTCTTAGGCTTTATTTTCCTACAGACTAGAAGGTCTATCTGAAACTTGCATTTTCCTTTTATTTTTTCTTTATAATACATTTGCATATTTGCCAAGCTAATTCTCATGTTTAACATGGGAAGTGATATCCAAAAATTCTCTTTGCTCTGACTTGGTATGTGGCATATTTTCTTGACATTCTCCCTACCTAGTCTGGCATCAATTGGTAGCCCCAGCTCACTCAACCCCAGAAACAGGTCTGGTGGCAAAGATGTTACCCTCAATCATGTTTCTGTAACCTGAGGGCATAAGGCTGGGAGAAAAGAAATTTTCTTGTGAGACTGAGTAAGTGTGTTCTGAAAACTCTGGGTTCTATACTCCTCTGAGCATATTCCTTTGACTGTCTCATGCCAAGGCTCACTTCACCAACCAGAGAATTATCCTACTCCTGTGACCTTCAATGCCTTCTAGTGCTCTGGAATGACAACCCTGGAAGAATCTTCCAGTTTTTGCTGAGGGCCCAAGGATATCATATTCTCAAAGGGTTTTCCTTAGCTTTTCAAAAAAGTACATTACTCTCTTAATCTCAGCATCCCTCAAGACTGCAGAGTATTACCAAAAATTGTAAGATTTAATTAACTCATCTTGTTATTGCTCTTGGGAGATATATTGGGGTAGGTTAAAAACAGTGATTCATCTCAACAGAATTTTATAATGCTTTCTTTGGCTGTCACTCTTTGTAGTCTGTGCTTTAAGTTGAATTTCTATATTTGTCTATTGCTGCTAAAATATTTTCCATTCATTTCATTAGGTAGTTGAGAAAATAGATCTGGATCTATTTCAACATTTTTACTCAGTGGTCTCTGTTATGGGCTGAACTGTGTCTCCTGACAAAAGATTAACTCCTGATCCCCAGTCCTGTAAATTATTTAGAAATAGGTTTTTGCAGATAGAATCAAATTAAGATGAGGTGATACTGAATTAAGGTGGGTCCTTACTCTAACATCATTGGTATCATTATAAAAAGAAGAAATTTAGACACAGACACACAGGGATAATGCCATGGTACAACAGAGGCAGAGATTGGAATGATGCAACTGCGACCAAGAAACACCAAGGATTACGGGAAAGAGGCAAGGAGGGATCCTACCTAGAGACTCAGAAGAAGCATGGCTCTGCTGACATATTGATTTCAGACTTCTAGCTTCCAGAACTGTGAGAAAATAAATTTCTGTTGTTTTAAGTCACTCAGTTTGTGGCACTTTGTTACAACGGCCATGTGAAACTAAGTTTCCTATTCCTCACTTTCTAACCTTTCTGTGGCATTTTATTTTAAGAGTGCTTATCAACAGAATTTGTAGCTAGACTTTGTATTTCTTGCCCAATCTCTGGTCCTAATCTATTTTTATTTTTTTTAGTTTAGATATAATTAGTTTATTATAAAAGACATGGAAATTATATATATTAAAGAGATGTGGAAATTATATATACTCTTCACGTGATGAGATTTGAATAGTGATTTATTTCCATTTACATACTTTCCAAGAATGTCATCATCTCTGAATAAAAAATAATCTTTGTCATCTAGAACAACTTTGCCTCCATATTCTGGAGAGATTTATGCTAACTGGTTAAATTTCCCCACCCTATCCTTTAGAGCAAGATCCAACAGCTACTAATGTTGCTTGCAATACTTTTCCCGAGGTTTTTCTGGAAGCATAATGTCTTCTTCGGCTAGTTTTGGCAGCACTACTTTCAAGTAATACTTAGTCAAAGAGGGGAACAAGTTTTCTAAATGCCTGTCCTGCCATGAACTGAACTGCCACAGTTCATACCTGCAGTCCAGCAAGGTCTTATATTCTTTTTAAAGTGAATTTAACCAATTCATATTTACTGCAAGCATCAATATAATTGGTTTAATTGGTTTAGTTCATTTCCTGTCATGCATTAAGTTTTCCTGCTATTTCTTTTATTTTTTTATGAGGAATGTTTTCTATTCCTTTTTATTCTTCTAACTTTTTATCTTCTAGCTTTTTATCTTCCATTGCTATCTTCCCTAACTTGTACTTAAAATCAGACACATACATAAACCTCCATTTTCCCATATAGGTCAAGAAAAAGTCATCCGCATCTGACTTTTTCCAGGCAAAACAAGGTAAGTCCTTCAGCATATTTTTACTACTTCTCCCTCCTCTATGTCAAAACCGCCCACACTTTGTTAAAATACTCTAAAATTTTAGTTTCAGATATTTTTTTCACTACTACTTATGAACATTCTACACATGTGACATCTTGGCATAGAGTAGAACCGAGCAGTTAGGGTCAAAGGACTCAGGAGACAAAGGTTCAAATCTGAGTCTAATCTCCTAGCTCTAAAACCTGGGGAAGCATGGTAAGCAAAATTATGTCCCCTCCGCACAAAGATATCCATGTCCTAATCCTTGGAACCTGTGACTATGTTACATCACAGGGCAAAGGGACTCTGCAGCTATTATTAAGTTTAAGGACCTTGAGATCAGGACATCTTCCTGGATTACCCAAGTTGACCCAAACTATTCATGAGTCCTTAAAAGCATGTAACTTTCTGTAGCTTCAGAGAACCAAAGAGATGACAACATGAGAAGGGCATAGCCCAGAAGCCAAGGAATGTAAGCAATCTCTAGAAGCTGGAAAAGGCAAGAAACAGACCCTCCCAGAGCCTCCAGAAGGGACAGAGCCCTACTCTAAGACCCAGGGAGACCCCTATTGGACTTCTGACCTCCTGAAATTTAATTATAAATTTATATTGTCGGAAGCCACCAAGTCTATGGCAATTTACTACAGGGGCATCAAAAAACTGATACAGGAAGTTACTTAACCTCACTATGCCTCAATTTCTTATAAAAATAGGAATAGCACCCACCTTATAAGACATAATAAGGATTAAATAACATATGTTAAGCAATTAAAACAGTGCCTAGTGCAGAGTTAAGTATCCAATATACATACTCTTTGAGAAAAGAAAGGGTGCTTCAGCTTCTCTGTCTTAATCAGTAACCAAGAGATAACAATGAACCTCCCTAAAATTCCTTACCAAGGCACAAACCATGGGAGTAGGCACATATTATATCTTCTACAGTTTCAACACTAAAAGTCAATGATTATAGAAAACAGTGCCTATTCTTTCTACATCCTGATAAAAATTCACATCAAGGAGTTCTGAAGCAGTTTAATTCTTACTAGACCCTATCCCCAGACTTCCTGATGCCAGGGACACAATGAGCCAACCTTAGCTTACACATTCCATTTCTTTGATGTAACACTGTTAATCATTGAAACTTCTGACACCAACTTTTTCCTTATTCCTCTATTTAAGCAACCTTCACTTTCCCAAAGTTAGAGCACTGTTTCAAAGCTTCTTGAAGCTCCGATTTCAGGCTATATAGTCCTCAGCAAGGCCCTAAATTAAAATCTGTCTAATATTTTTAGATATTCAGTGTTCCTTCTCATTGACGACATAAATGATTAAATAGTAATATAGTTCGAGTTCATAAAAAAGTACTGAATTGGCTTGACATATGGTCATTTCTCCTCTAGCCTTTAGAAAAGCCACATCTCTTCCAGAAAGTATCACATAAGATTCATTAATATAAATCACAAAAGTGAAAGAAAGAAGCAACACCTGAAATTTAAAATAAACGCCAGAATTTAACATAGAATGCTTATATTGACGATGAACATGTATGTGAAATGCAGGGGCAGGCACTCTGACAAACTAGTCTGCTGGATTTTATGAAAATGCCACATATATATATTCTTTAATGTATACAAATATTACAATATCATCTGTTAGTGAACTCACATCATCCAGAAATAACACATGGTAGTAGTAGAGTGAATAGAAAAAAAAAAATTCTTCTCCCCAAATGTCAATCAGTGTTTTCAAGGTTCTGATTCAACATCAATGCCAATGTTAACAGGTTAAGAATTAATAAAGTTGAGTTTTACTCCTTGCAGTTCCGCATCCCTTTGTCAGAGATGGCAGAAAGGAGTAAAAGCCATCAAAAGAAGGAGAAGGCTCCATAATACAGATTTAATGCCTTTTAAAAAGACAGTTACAAAATAAATAAAATAAAATAGTGACATAAAAAAGAATAAGATTAAAAACCCCATTCAATTATACCCATTACCCAATGTGCATCCAGCAATGGGGGAAAAAAAAAAAAGAGTACAAAGTGACTATATGTTAATACTTTCTGCCATTCTTACTAAATTGGGATCCTGTTTGGGCAGCTCTGGAGAGGCAGAAAGCAGGATCAAAGTTATAAGAAATGGAATAAGACTCCATCACATTTCTTTCACACATCTTCTGAGTCACTTATTCTGAGGCCTGAGGAAAACTCTACTCTCATTCTTTTCCCTTCCTGATAAATGAAAAATAAAGCAGAAAATATGTTTTAAATTAAACACTTAAAAAAACTTACAAACAATCATCCATGCTTTCTGCACAAAGACTGATAGTTTTCCCATCTCGGCAAACAATCTGCAGCATGCAGTCTTTTGGCTTCCCATCTGGAGGCTGAATATCTATAAAAAATAAATAGAATAAAGAAATATTTATATAGGTTTTTTTAAGGATTTCTTCTTACAGTTAGGGAGGGCAAAGGACCAGTAATTCAGAACATTCCAATTAAAACATTTTGTTCTGCTCTACAGAACCAAACACATGAATCATGGCTCCATTTTAATTAAACTTCCTACAGGGAGAACAAGTAGGCCTCTTCTAGAGAACAATGCACATACAGAGATGTACAGTATAGCCCAGACATTAGAAGAATAAGCCCCACACAGTGAAAAATGTTATAAAGCATAAAATAACAGAATACTTACTGTTTTTATTCAAATAAAAAGGAAGCATCAAATTAGATCACTACTTTAAAAGTAAAAATCAGATTTTTAAAGTATCTCTGTATACCAAAAATAAGAATTGTGATGATATTGGAGACTGAAGCAGGAGAGTTAGCCTACAGATGTTCCCCTGTCCCCTCTAAGATATGGCCCCAGAATTTTTCCTTTGTCCCTTACTCAGACTTCTCTCTGTTTTGACTCCGTGAGAAACAGGTCAGGAAATAGGATAGATGTCCCTAAGCTATCCTCTACCCTCCCAGTGGCATGAGAACCAAGCTAGAACCAGGAGACAGGATGGATAGCCTTGGGACAGCGGCCCCCAACCTTTCTGGCACCAGGGACCAGTGCTCCTATGAGAATCTAATGCCTGATGATCTGAGATGGAGCTGAGGCAGTGATGCAAATACAGACGAAGCTTCGTCAGCTTGTCCGCTGCTTACCTCCTAATGTGCGGACGGGTTCCTAACAGGCCACGGACTGGTACCGATCTGTGACCTGGGGGTCGGGGATACCTGCCCTGGGACATCCTCTCCCCTCCAGGATAAGGCTTTCCCTTATCCTTTGTTCAGCTTTGGCTAATCATACCTTTATATCACCTAAATTATAAGTACCACCTCTGCAACCCCAATTCCCAAGAAAATAGGCAGTTTGAGGTGACTGGCTCTCCAATTTTGCCTACTTTTCCCTTTTGCTTTCATAAAATTTGCACTTTCCTGCTTGCTATTTGTCGTGTCCTTGAAATTTCTTGCGGCATAATACAAGAACATGGTCACTGGAGCTCCAAGTCAGTGTCCCTCTTTGGACTCCCACCTTGTTGAATTCTCTGGCATCAAGTCTAGTTTAGGTAGGGACTTCAACAGCTGGTCCATGGAGACTTTTGTTTCAAGAACTTATATGTAGGAGCAGGATGTTTAATGTTTACAGTAGTGTTAACATCATTGTTTACTAAACCAGTCTCTCTATTTCAAATAGCAATGGGGCTAATAAAACAAACAGGAAAGTCTACATATGCCATTACTTAGAAATAGAAAAGTCTATCAGAAGCTTATTAAAAACTTATTCCTTTAAAATGAATATAAAGGAAAACTCCAGGAAACCAAGACATCACAAATTTTAAGAAACTGACTGGGGTTGTTATGAATGCCAGTTTCTGAGTTACAAAATCTATGCTGCCTAGTATGGCCAATCTTTCTTGGGGTTTCCAGCACTCTGGTTCCTTAGTTCTCCACCACTATCTCCATGAACCAGGAAGGAATATGGACCTGTGGGTCTAATTCAGATGAGAAAATTAATTTTCTCTAACCATATGGTTCATGATTTAAGTGTCTAGGTCCCCACTGTGGTTACCTCTTCCCAGATGAAACCCTTCCTTGGTCTGTTAATCAAAGCAGGATGGGTGAGGCAGAAGATTCAATTCCCATCAAGAATGGGGAAGGGTAGATGAAACTGACCCAAAACAGAGCTTCTTACCCCGACATTCATGGCCTGTGCGGATGTTGATGCAGTCCACTGGCATATGGACCTTATCCTCAACGCTCTGCCGAGTATGGTCATCATAATAGATCAGGTGACCATCTGACCACAGGTCAAACCAATTCTTCTTCCAGCGCTTTAAAATAGTACCTGAAAAAAAAATAGGAAAAGTTGGCTTTGATCTATAAGAGCAAGGACTATGTTCGCTCACTAACACTAAAAGAAACAAAGGAAACTTTCCTCTGGCCCTATGAGTATACTTGCATATAACTGTCTAGAGCAGCCCAGCAAAATGAAAGTGAAAGCAGACCCCAATGGCATGAATGTCCAGTTGTACCAGGGCTGCATTAAACACACTGGAGATACTGAGAGCACTGCCAACTTAAAAGTTCCAAAACTTAAAAAAGAAAAAAAAAAGTTCAATAAAACCTTGATTTTGAGCTAATGAAACATATCTAACATTTAATTTTGCACACAGTACATATATCTAAACTTTTCCAGTAGTATCTAACTTTACTAGATTGATCAGAAAATGCTGGACTGTAAAATCTCTATACACAAATAACAGTACCTTTCTTTCTTAGAAAAATGTTTTCTCTTTTTCTTGAAAAGCTTTCACATATACTCTTCTCTAACACTTATCTCACTTAAAGCCAACAGCATGGAAGAGTGTCCCTGAATGAGGCAGATGCAGAGGCAGGCTCAGACAATGAATACACCACACCCAGGAAAATGACTTCGGGCCCAGGGCCTTACTCTTACCCTGCATGCATCTTCCCAACTACCTCACATGTCTCTATTAGTCAGAGAGAATTCATCTTTTCATTTGTAATCAAACTAGGTATTTAATTTTATAAAACTCTAATTTCTTTGTTAGCCAAAAGGGAAAAGTAAAAGGCCAGTTTTAGCTCCAAGTCACCCCTGTACCTTCTCACATCCATATACTACCTACTACATCTTTTATTCCTTTAAGATCTCACCTTGTTCTTGACCAATGTGCACAAAGCCCATTCCATGTACCTTTCCTTACACTCCCATATCTGCTACTGGTATCAACCAAACATGTGACACGTCAGCCTTCCAAATTTCTTTTCTCTCTTTGCTAAAAGGGCCATCCACAGCACTTGCCCAAACTCATAATTAAGTGACACCCAGCATCCATTTGATTGGAAGTTCATGAGCTGTGCAGTAACTACCAAATAGAGCCATCAAGAAACAGACATATGGAATCACCAGGTTGGGGAGTTTTAACCAAGTATCTCACCTGTCATCAAAGCCCTGATTACAAATTCCCAAATCAGGATATTCTCCAGAGTCCAGATACTGGACCCTAAGGGTCTATGTGGTAATGGCAGAAAAAGGAGTCCTGGAGACAGTTTTGCATACATGTAACTGTATATGGATGTCTGCTGCTCTGTAGCTCAGTGAATATATCTTGCCTCCTTTTATTTAATTGTGATTGACACTTCAACTTTTAGCAAAGGAAGAAATTCAACCCACAAACAGGGAGAAGGAAAAATGGAATAAGTCTTCTGAATACACACTTTTGAAACAGCCATGAACCAGGACATTGGAAAAGTCTGTACAATCTGTTTAAAGGACATCTATTTTGCATATAACATCGCAGTTGGCACTGATGGGGATCACAAGATTGTCAAAAGGGTCACTGTTTACTGAATGTTAATAGAGCATTAAATTGAGTTATGGTGGACAAAGGAAAGCCTGCTCTCAAACAAGGGTGCAGTAGAGTCTAAAGGAAAAACGAGATGACATCCAAAGGGCCAAGAAAGGAAGGTACATTCTTAATGTCCCCTGGCCATTTTGAGCAGGTTAAGATCACAAAACTGAGGACAAGGAAACTTACACAAATATTGGGGCTATACTACAATATGCCAGAACTTCCTTTTGTAATGTTATGAAGCCAACATTACCACAACTCTATTCTTAGGATACAGGACTGTCACAGACCTGGAAAGGACACTTGGCTCAGCTCCAGGTCTGAGAATGTAAAACTAATAGAACAGACAGGCTGAAGGCTTGTCTCCTGGGAGAAACAAAGTCAATGCTGAGATGAGACAGTCCTCAGTCTGAACACAGGTTTGCCACCCATAATTAACACCTAGACAATTTCTTCAATTGGTAACTAGGATAATTGCGCCTACTGCACAGAGCTGCTATGATAATTACATAATATATGTGAAATCTGTATAACAAGAATATAAACAAGCTCTATAAGTAATAGCTTTTATAAACCGTCTAAGGTATGCAATCTACTTTTTATGGCTAGTCTACATTTCAACTAAGTTCTGAAGGTATCCCTCAAATATAAATTCACATCTGAATAGTAAACAATACAGTAATTTCTCATTATCCATGGTTTTACTTCCCAGTTTTAGTTAACTGTGGTCTGAAAATATTAAATAAAAAATTCCAGAAATAAACAATTCAAAAGTTTTAAAATGCACACTGTTCTGAGGAAAGCGATGAAATCTCGTACCATATAGCTCCCTCCACCTGGGACATGAACCTTCCCTTTGTCTAGCATCTCCAAGCTGTAGACACTACCCACTCATTAGTCACTCAGTTGAGGTCTTGGTTATCAGATTGATTGTCATGGTGCTTATGTTCAAGTGACCTTTATTTGATTAATAATGACCCCAAAGCACAAGAGTAGTGATGCCAGCAATTTGGATATGCCAAAGAGAAGCCATAAAAGTGTATATACATATACGAAAAAACATAGTATACGTAACGTTTGATACTATCTGTGGTTTTAGGCATCAACCGGGATTGGAGAATACATCTTCTATAGATAAAGGAAGACTAGAGTACAAAAGTTTTGGTTTTAGATAAACATATATTCTTAGATCAAATCTTTATCCCTATAATTAAAGATTCTAGCATTTCAGAATCTCAGTCACTTTTTAATCCCAGGTAAAGCAGGTATTTCCCACAAAGAAAGCAGTATCTTCAAGCTAATTTATCAGCCCAGCTAGGTTAGTCAAGCAGGGCCTCCAGTCAGCCATTAATAATAAAGCATTTTAGTGAGAGAAGCAACCAGCAGAGAGTACCACTTTCCCGGGTTCCTGTCAGGGCAGCAATTAACAAGGACTTCCATGTGCAGAAAAACAGCTCAAAGAGTTCTAAAAACTTCCAAGAGGAAACTCAAGGCAACAACATTAACAAGATTTTGCTATTTGTTTTTAAATAGATCTGTTTCAGCAACAGAAGTACAGATATGTCCTAAGGTAACGGTAAACCCAGACCAAGGGGCTCGTGGTCGTGTACTTACTTTGTCGCAGCAACCATCCACTCTTCACAACTGCCATCTTTTCACCTACAGCAGAAGAAACAGGTAGGTTCAAAATTACACCCAGAAAGGAGGATTGCCCTTCTGAGCTATTTTTACTCACAATACTTCTGACACCAAATGGGTGGGGTTGTTCCACACCAACAACCAATTCCCCAATTCTCAGAACACCAACTGGATATCTACCAACTCACTTTGATTCTGACACTACCTATCTGGAGTTAGTGTCAGACCTCACAGGTTAAGAGCTCAGTGCTACAAGAGTACTCCCACTTTAAACATAAGTACTGGCCTCCTGTCATTCTGACCTATGAAGTGGGTGTTCCCATAACCTCCTCTCCTCAGATTCAATAATGTGCTAGAAAGGATCACAGAACTCAGAAAAGCACTTTACTTACTATTAACTATTTATTATAAAGTTACCACCCAAAAACAGCCAACTGGTAGAGATAGATGCACAGGGAAAGGTAAGAGGGAAAAGCGGAGCGCTTTCATGCCCTGTACTGGTGCACCTCCCACCCAGCACCTCTGCATGATCACTAAAACAGAAGCTCTTGAAACCCTGTCATTTAGGGGTTAAGGAAATTTCATTACGTGGGCAAGATTGCTTACATCACTGGCCACTGGTGACTAAACTCAATCACCAGCCTCTCTCCCCTCCCTGGAGGTCGAAGGATGGGGCTGAAAGCTTTAACCTTCTAATCATAAAGTTTGTTCCTCTGGCAACCCAGTCCCATACTGAAGTTGTCTAGAGGCCAACCAAAAGTCATCTCATTAGCATGAACTCCAGATATGGCTGAAATGGATTTATTATGAATAGCAAGATTCCTAGCACCTCTATCTCTCAGGAAATTCCAAGAGTTTTAGAAGTTCACATATTTCTTACTATAATCATAAAAACACAGCCCTCTGGTCTAACTCTCCATCCTCACCCTTTCAGAGTCAGCTGAAGAAGGGACCAAAGCCATTTTACTTAATTGGCCACCTGGCATTTACCAAATACAGTATCTCCTCAGTGGGGCCAATACAACCCCACCGCACCCCGCGACACTTCCCACTCTATGCTTTAGTCTCAATACCCTGCCCAACTTACTGAGTCTAACTCCACTCAACAAGCATAAAGCAGCCTCAGGCAAATTAAGATTTAGCTCTGTCAAGAATGTGTGGCTTCTCCTAACATGCCCAGTATGCTGGGGCTCTGAGGTCCGGCTGCCTTAGTTTTATCCTAGCTATACCCAGTTGATATAGCACAGCCCAATCAGGTGTGCACTGCTGTCAGCAGGTGGAGGAGTCAGGTCAGAGCAGAACACCGAAAATCATGAAGAAAAATTCAATATACTTAACTCCACAAAAATAAAAGTCTTAGTGGCAAAATAAAAAAAAATAAATCTTTTTAAAGTCAAAATGACCAAAAAAAGATTAAGGAAAAATATTTACAACCAGACAGCAGCAAGGAATTAACTTCCTTCACTTACAAAGCTCACATATAACAGATAGAAGTCACCTGGCAGTTCATAGAAAAAGAAACATGAATGGGCAATAAACTCATAAGACAACTCAATTTCTCTCCTAACTGAACGGACAAAAATACAAAACAGAAGTTAACAATATTACCTATCAGAAGGGCATAAATGAAAAAAACTGATACTCAGAAAGGAGGTGTGATGGCAGGAATGAAAACTGCTATAACCTTTTGGAGGAGGACGGGGAATTTAACAATATATCAAAATTTTTAATGTTCGTATAATTTTACCCAGAAATCTCACCATTAATAGGAATATACCTCATTGATATACATGCAGAGGTTCACCAATATACATGTATATTCACTGCAATATTGCTTCTACTGCAAAACCCTAGCCTCAACCAAAGTGCCCCCACAATAGAGGACTATTTAACGAGTACATCCACACAACAGATCATTATGCAAATATGTAAAGGAATGAGGAAGAACAGTATGTGCTGATAAGCATATATAGCTGATACTTGCACAATTGTTTTCGGGAAGGAATCATAAAAACTGTTAACTATGGGTATCTCTGAAGAAAGAAATGAGGCAATGCTGTGTATGTGTCAGAAGAGAGAATGACTATTCAGTCCCAGTATACCTTTCCATACTACCTAAAATTTTTTTAACAATCAGCATGTATTATAGCCTTTTATTTATTTACTTATTTTTGAAATCAACAGATATTAATTGAAGGCTGAGATTATGGGCTACTTTTATTTTCTATAGCATTTTTAGGTCTTCTGCTTAAGGCACTAAGGTTTGGAAGGTTAGCAAAACAGAGCAAAAGCCCAACTGGACACCTTAAAGAACAAATGAGTCTTAAAGAACAAATGGGTCTTCCTCATTTAATTTTCCTACATATATGTATGGCTGAATTCTCACCAAAGCTTTAGAAAAAGAGCTCCACAACCTTAAGTCATCCTGAATTCCGGCATCTCCAAGATCTCTTACTCTGAAGTTCTTAATCTCCTTGCAATTTTTGCCAATTCATGCTGTCTCTCCTCATCAACAAAGGAAGTAAGTTTTCATCCTTCCCCATCTTTCTCCCATGCATTTAGATGCTCAAACATACAGTCCCAGATGAACTAGATCCAGAAAGTCAGTCTCTATCACTTCTAGTGGAAACGCATGCTGCTCACAGCTGCTGGCAGCCACTTTCTAACCAGGAGAGAAACAGCCTAAGGGCAGCAGACTATAGAGATAACAAAGCTAACAAAGAGATAGCAAAGTTGATTGAGCCAATGAGTCAATCAACTGCAAAACCAACTCTAATCCAAGACTTTTTGCTAAGAAAATGATAGCTTTTTTAATTATTTAAACTGGGTTAAACTAGTTTCCTGCAACTTATAGCCTAAACCATCCTAAAACAATCATTGACTTCTAAAAGGATTTGAGGCAGAGAAATAATACCATCATATTTTCATTCAACAAATATTCTTTGAGCATATATTGTGTGCCCAGTCTTGTAGTAAGCACTAAGGATACAGCAGTAACCAAGCCAAACTCCCTACTTCTATTCAGTTTACACTCTAGTGGAAGAAACAGATTAAACTTACAAATTAAAAAGACAGGCAATGTAATATTACAGATAGCATCACATCTCTATAGTAATGAATTATCCCAGAACATTAAACTAGAAGGTATATGCCATATACCATTCATGCCAAATCCCAGATATTTATATTAAAATTTCTACTGTCATAACATGAATTCTTAGTTTATAACATGTGAAAACGAATATATCTGGGAATAGGCCAAATATTACTTGTCGGTAGTAATAACTACTAGTTATAACATAAATATAAAAACTGACTGAAATGTCATACAACTCTTTGCTGGTGGTTGTGAAACCAAGTGAATAGTAAAAAAATGTGGAGCAACAGAAAGGAATTTCCCGAGTATTTGTGGTAAATTTTTAAAAACTCTTAATGACTCGCTATTAATTTGGCTACATCTGCTATCATTCATAATAGTCAAAATGTCAGGCCAGTGTAAACTGAGATTAAGAATAGCTTCATTTATTCAAAGGTCATTAAAAGAACCTGAGTCCAACAATTTAATGTGGTTAACAATACTAACAAGAAAATAGAGTTTAAAAAAGAGTTAAAAAAAAAAAAAGAACTTTAAGGACCTACGTATTTCCTGTTAACTGATTATTACCTATTATTTGGATCAATATCTGAGTTGCCAGATAGTGTGCCTATGTTTTCTTTGGTGTTTCCTTGAAGCAAGGCTGGGTTTTAACTTTTTAAGTAACAGGGGCTCAAGGAATGTCAACAAGAGGAAACTGCACAGCTTACTTGAGAATCAATTCCAGGCCACCTAAGTCAAGATTCAAAAGGACAAAAAGAAACTTCTTCATCTAGAGGACTACATTATAAACATATCTTTGATGTGCCTATATCAAATAGTTCAAAACTATTAGAGAAAGAAAAAATTGAATTATAACAAGGGAGAAAGAAATTTAAATTACAATTAGCAACAGAAACCTATGACTTTTTAAAGGGTAATTCTTCTAGGGACTCAGTAGCTTCTTATCTGGTATCATTCTATCTACCTTAGTCATTATATGGAACAGTCTTACATGTAACCTAGTGCCCAGATTTTTGTCTCCAGTACTGGCCTCCTCTAAAAGGAGCTAGTGCTCCTTGAAAATCAGCTGGTTACAATTCAGGGACAGAATACCTCAAGAAAAGCCTAAGATGTGTTATTGTCAAAACATAACAATGCTTTTATGAATGCCTTTAGAAACAATAAAGAAGTCAGCCAGTTGAAAAAAGGGCATCCAATGGCCAAACCGTGATGTGAAAATAATAATTATATTAGAACCAACTGAGACTAAAAAGTATCCCAAGTATAAAATAATGATTAAACTGGATACATGACTATAGAACATGTTAGAAAAAACATACACCTTCCAATGTTAGTTCAATTTCACACAACTGGAGGTAAAGGGTAAAGGAGAGTTGGTTAAAAAAAAAAGAAAGCTGAAATATTTTGATTTGTGTAATATCTTCCGCTCACTGGATAATTCATATGGTTATTGTGTTAATATTAAGAGATATTTGCTGTGTTTACTGTTTAAGATGTTAGGATTTATTTTTAAGACAAAAAGTAGAGACAGCCGAGTTAAGGACTCAAGTGTACTGAAACTTAGGCAGCACAGAAGACTGTAGCAACGGGCTTCAAACTCACCTAAAACAGGCTGCTGAGGTGAAATGACTCCCTAGAACCTCAGGGATGCACTGAATTTGGTTGCCTGCACTTGCTGGACAGGCAATTATAAGCCAGTCCCCAGAAAAATCAAAAAAAGCCAAGAGGATCTTAAAATCCCCAAATCAGAGCTTCCTAAAGCACCTTGTGAGGTCTTTACTCAGATCAGGCAATATTAGCAGCCACACGGTATCTTATTGGGGGTCTGAAGCCAAGGCTTTTTGTCCTCTAGCAGAGACTGGAAGGTGAGCAGTGATCTGAGTGCAGAAAAATAAGTTCTTTATCTCCATTAAAGAGATGTGTCTTTTGTCTGTGTCTACTAGCCTCTTCTGTTGAGCATCACACTGGTATCACAACCATCACATGGAGCATATTGCCTTATTAGACTCAGCCTTTGGAAGCAAGAGCAACCTTACTTCTGTCTAGAGTTTGTCCCTTGCCAGGCTCCTTCAATGTATCCTGATATCTGACCACAAAGCAGAGGAGCAGGGGACACTGACTGTCACTCAGCCTACTTACCCCTCAGCCTTAGAGAGCACTTACATGCCACCGCCTAACATTCATACTCTACCAATCAGCCTAGACCAATTTCTGCTCTTGTATCCTGCTACCCCACCCTGCCTTAAGGTTATCTAGAACCAGTGCTCAGAGGGGAAAAACAAAAAAGGCAGACTTTAAACATCCATCTTTCCACTTCCTCTTCTATATTATATAGAAATATTACACATTTCTAGAAAATCTATATTTCTTTTCACTGAGCAAAGCAACTCACAGGGAGTTACTTTCAAAGTCAGAAGGCACATAATGACACTAAAATATGGATCCAGGACAAAAGATACACCAATAATGTCAAGATTTGCTATTTCCAACATTAACAATGGATTATAAAGAGCATAAACTGCTAATTCTTACTTCTTCCCAAAATGCAACTAAAATGAGAGTTAAGGGGAAACAAAACATAAGTGCATAAAAACAAAGAGAATGGCAGCAGAGACAAAAGCAGATGAGATGCTAACAACATTGTAAAAGTTCTAAAGTAAATGAACAAGTCTCTGCACCCTAAACAGAAGCTCATCAAGAGATGAACTTTAAACATACACTTTCACTTCTTCAGTAACTCTCTTAAATAGAAACATAAAGCATGTGTCATCAGACATTTGAGAAAGTCTAGAGATAAAAGAGATGAAAGAAATAAAAAATTTAAAAACCTCACAGGAATCAGAGACAATGTAGGGAGCAAAAGATGACTTCAAAAAAATACTATTATCAGAGAAATGATATACAATACTGTATCCAGAAAACAAGAGCTCAGGTAAAAATGATAGCCAAAATTTAAAATTCAAATTTAGAGCATGTAAAGATCAAGATAGAGGAAATATCTATCAAAGAAAAGTCTAAGAGGTGAAAAAAATTAGCAGATGAGCCTGGAATATAAAATTGTCTGCTTACAGGAAAGTTTCACAAATAAACCAGAGAAAACAGTGGAGAAGAAATACTATACAACATTTCCCAAAACAGGACAGATTTCTAGACACAAAAGCTTCAGTGAGGGTCCAGCAGGATGAATTTAAAAAGATCTTCGGTTAGGTATATGAAT
Source organism: Eonycteris spelaea (assembly GCA_003508835.1). Lineage (NCBI taxonomy): Eukaryota > Metazoa > Chordata > Mammalia > Chiroptera > Pteropodidae > Eonycteris > Eonycteris spelaea. Next base: position 324,381 of record PUFA01000412.1, on the reverse strand, counting down.
GAAATTTCAGAACTCTAGCAATAAAGAATAGAACCTAAAAACTTCCCAGAGCAAAAAAAGAGGTCATATATAACGGATCAGCAAAGAAAGAAAAGTGCATCTTTATCAACAGGGTTGGAAGCTAATGGATTGCTATGATCAAAGTGCTGAGAGAAATTTATTTCCAAGCCAGAATTCCATACCCAAATTACCAGTCAAGTAGATAAAATAAAGATATTTACACACATGCTGAATGATTTACTGTCCATGTACTGACTCCAGGACCTAGTGAAGAATGTATTCCACCAAAATGAGAGAATAAGCCAAGAGGAACTAGAGGATCCAATAAGGGACCAAGAGAAAAAAATGCCCAGGACACAGATGAGGGAAGGTTCCAGAAAGACTGCTGTACAACAAGCTGGAAAAGAAACCAGTCCAGATTGGTGCAGGATACACATTCCAGCGGGAAAAATGGGTACTGACACCGTCTAAAAGTTTCTAGTAGATTGAAAAGTGTTTACAAGGTGGCAAAAGTCATATATGGTGGGAAGTCAAAGATTACTTCTAAATCAATAGCAATATTATATATTGAAATATAAAAATACTAGTAAAAAAGCAGCTAAAAAGGTGAAAATGGTTGTCTCTAGTTAATGGAAAGGGAATGGGCAAGAGACTGATATTTTTTACGCTGAGGTTTAAAGTATTGTTTGGCTCAATCTATGTATATGCATTATTATGATGTGATCATGTAAGCAATAATTTACATTATCCTCAAATATGTTTTTAAAATCCTAGATGAAATCCACCTACTTAAAACCTTCAAAATTCTTTGTTTTTGTTTTAAACTGGGGGGTGGGAGGGAGGAATTTAGTATATCTTTAGCAACCAAAAATTATAAAGCATAATTTTGATAATATGCTTTTTTCAATTCTAGATACTAATGCTTCAGAGTACAAACAGCTTTGGAGTCAAAAGGCCTGCATTTAAATCCTGGCTCGATCACTTATCACCTTGAGCAAGTTACTTAATTTTTCTAATCCTTAGTTCCTTGATCTGTAAAATGAGAATACCAACATCTACTTAACAGGATGTTTGGAAAATTGATTGAAATAACTTGTAAGTGCTTGGCATACTGCCTGACAGTCACTCAAACTCAATAAATGGTAGCTGCTACCATAGCAATTATTACTATTATTATCACTATTATTTCCTCACTATCTACCTAAAATTTGCCCAAAACATTCTAGAAGACGGATGTACATCAGGCTGTTTCTCAAATGGCTTGGAACACAGTAAGTTAAGATGCTCTTGAGGGTCAAAATTTAAACATGTATACTCTAGACGCAAAATAATAATAAAATATCAAACCAAAAACCTTCCCAGAATGCATAGCCAATTAGAATCAGAAGGCACAGGAATGGCCCTTTGCCTTACCTTACTGAGTTCCACACCTCTTCATAACGTACCTCAACTTTTCACTATTATATTCTCAAGCAGGATCTAATATATAAACTAAAACTCATCAGATGAAGTCTAAGTCTTACTTTTGGTCTCTGGAGAATAAAATGCTAGCAGGCTAGTTGCAAAATAGCCACATTACTCACATGCCAATAAAACCTATGAGAAGTTTTAAAATATAAACCATATCCAATAATTCAAATTATCTTAAACATGAACTGAAATCATTTTAAAAGCACTGAATCCAAAAAGAACCAGTTCAATAGATGGAAAGAATATTGCCCTTGGAATCTAGCGGTTCTGAGCTTGAAGCTCACTTTACCTTTTACTATGACTCTGGGCAAGATAGTAAATGTCTCTAAGTCTCTCTCTCTCTTTTTTTTTTTTTACCTATATGACGACATTGAGTTACTTCATGGGTTATTGAGAATTAAATGAGAATAACACGTCCAAAGAGCCCTACAGAAGATGCTTCAAAAGTGAGAACTGCTATAATTACTATTTTGTTCTATGAACTGCAATTCAGAGTTACCTGGTTACGACTGACTCATTCACAATATCCTGGTTCCTCTAGTTAGTGCTCTCTGTACTTGAGCTGTAAAAGTTACTTCCTTATCAAAGAGGAAAACTCCTTCAAGGACGGTAATGTAAAGGCAACAAAAAGTCCCAGGTATACTCCAAAACAGAAGACAAAAAGGATTGGGTAATGCATCATCATTTAGAGGTCAGTTCATATGTAGTGTTGGCCATTTCCAAATAACAACCACTTCTTAATAAGCCCAAAACAAACACTCATCAAAGGGCAGAAAAAGGCAAAAAAGTTCAAATTTCTGTACTCATGATCAAATTCAGAATACACAACCAACACATAAGACATAACTGGTGCAACTCGTTCACTTTTTGTAACATTTTTAAAAGATTATTGTACTGTGCAGTTTTGGGTAGTTATTGATACTAACAACATAATTCTTTAATTGAGACATCCAGTACGAAAAAGAAGGAGAAAGAAACCAAGTATTAATATAGGATGGCAAGCTGGGAAGTACAGCAAAGCTTCCAGAGGGAGTCAAGAAAAACCTCTAACTTCTCGGGGAATAAATATGACTATAAGAGTGGTATCTGTTCTTTCTATGCCACTGATGTACACATCTCGTAAATTTGGTCCTTGAGCTTATCAGGAAATACACAGAATGTGTTAACACTATTAAAAATATAATGCTAGTAAAGAACTATTGTCAGGTTCTGAATTCTTTTCTGCAGCCTCCTTCAGTGAAACCAACAGTTAACAGCAAATATGTTTAGGTTTTACCTCATAAAGTATAGGGGATATCTGTACCAGTTTTAACTAAATGTTTCAACTGCTTTGGTTGCCAAAGTCAAAGATTAAGAAATTGTGTTAATTATGTCCTGGAGGCTTGCCTGTAAAGCAAGTTCCAGGAAAAATGTTTAAAAGTACATTTTGCTTGAGATCATAGAAAAATGTAGCTAGTTAAGCACAAAAGAAATGACAGCTTAAACAATAACAATGGTCACAAGGTGTTTATTTTCTGCCTTTTGCTTTAAAGATAATGTTACTGACACATAATCATGATATTTTGCAGAACCTTGGTTCCTCAACGCGGTTAGGTCAGAAAGTTAAAAAGGCTTCAGACAAGATGAAGTCTGGAACTAAATTAGTCAGACTAAGGAAAGCTCAAGAAAACCAATCAGCTTCACCCAACTCGTGACCCTTAACCCTCAATTTCTGCTTTAAAGAGCCTTGATTAAAAACCACCGGGGAATTCAAGTTTTAAGCAATAGCTTCCCAGTCTCCTGGCTTGGCATCCTGCCAATAAGCAGCTCTAATTTCTCTACTGTAAAACTTGGTGTTCAGCGTTTGGCTCTGCTGCAGGTCGAGTGGGCCGACCCTCTTCGGTTTGGTGTCATCAGTTAAGCATTTACTGACCACCTACAACATGCCAGACACTATCATGTGTGCCAGGGTGATCCTGCAAATTATGTCGTCAGAGATTGGGGGTGGAGGCGAGGAGTCACGTAAAGAAATCTACCAAACCGCAGGCACAAGAGTAGCCCAGACAAGCATCTGCCCAGCCAAAGGGTCTATTTCCAATACCCTATCTCTTATCAATAACCAGCAGCCTTGTGTTAGGAACTTCCAAGACCCAGGGATCTCTGAGCACAATGAATGCAGGAGCATTCATTCCCACAGTCTGGCCCTTAGGCGCTCCCACTGCACAGCACGTATACACAGAGTTTGGACATTGATTTGCTCGACAAATATTGAAGGCCAAAAGTAAACAGGCAGTTAACAGTTCCAGGTCGAGCTGTAATTCCCCGTGCGACTTAAGTCACTTCCTGCACTGGCATTAAACCAGTGGTTTCCTCAAGACTATGAGACCCAGGGACCTTCCTCCCTTTAGACATAAACGCTCTTCCCTCTGACAGTGGCTCTACCTAGTCCCAGAGGAGAATCAAAGATTCTCCAAGGACAGGGGTCAAAGGCTTTTGAAATTAACTACATTCTCTTAGATTTTTGTCACTGTAACCGTCCCAACTCACTCCTTTCCCTCTAGCTTGAAAAACTGAAACTTTATCATTCGCTCATTTATGAAGAAGCCTCTTCTACGTAAATAACGCTACATTTGAGATTTAAAATAAAACAAAACAAACCTGTGCCGACGCGAAATAAAAAATTTCTAACCTCCCCTGGAGTTCCAATCTAGTCGGGTGAGAGTATCGAACGTGAAAAAAAGATTCACCATAAATAATGTACAACCATGCATCTAAAGCTAAAGACGCTGCAAAACCTAGAGTAGGGGAACGAAGCGGGGCGGACCCACCAACGAGCGCAAAGCTGCCCCACTACTCCAGAATCCTAAAGAAGGGCGCAAACCCAGGCGAGAGGAGAGCTGAAAAGGAGCCTCAATCCCACGACCGTAGGCCAGAGCCTGGGAAAAATGCGACCCGCGGGGAGCACGCGCGAGACGTAAGGAGTTGGGGAACCGGCTTTAGGGGTGGGGAGGAGAGGGCACAAGCAGGGAGCAGACGGTTGGACCTCTTGCAGGGGCGCGGGGAAGTGGGAAGCTCCAGAGGAGGTTCCAGATGGACCGATATCAGGTCAGGACAGCGGAAGGGGCACGGGAGGCCGGGGGACATCTCAAAGAAGTCCGAGGTCATCCGGATCAGAAGGGACCTTCACCTTTGAGTACAGTCGCGGCGGCCGCTGCGGCTGCGCACCAAACCGCGGAACCAGCGCAAGATGTTCGCAAAATCCTCAACTCCGCCCGCCGTGCGCCTGCGCCTTGGCCGACGGCTCGCGTCCCTCCGCTGGTGCGCATGCACAAGCCAGGCCTGCGCGCGCAGCCCTGGAATTGAGGCAGTGTCAAGTAAATTTTGGAGTATCCGAGGTGGGGTGGGAGGGGAGGGGAGCGGAGCGGAGGGGAGGGTCCTGGCCAGCCTTAGCCCTGCTGAAGTACAGGCTCACCGACTTAGCAGGGAAAAGCATAAGCTGAGTCTGGAGCATCCAATAGCACCAGAAGTGAAGAATGCTCAGAAAATAAAAGCGTGGAGGCATGTGAGAGGACACAGGTGTCAACCTGAAAGAGCTCTCAAATGGACAAACCTAGAACATTTTGAACAACAAAATAAATTGCATATTATTAGATTATAATAGTATAAAATAAATGAGACCATTCTTCTGTAATAAATGCTTAAATAAATTAATGGAGAGAAGAGATGCATCTTCCTTATAGAAGAATTCTAATCAAGCATACCCCATCCAGAGAGGGTATTAATTTCCAACCACATGCCTCTGAGTGTCGACTGTGAATAGAGTACAAAGAGTACATTATGGAAAGGAGAAAAAATAACTGCAGTGGAGAAACCTGACAAACACCACTCATGGTTAGCATCAACAGTGATAATTCATGTTGATAGTATTTACCCTTGATATGATATAATGAAAATGGCTCTTGTCCTGGGTCTGGTTCGGTCTTCCTCTCCCCCAAAAAGCATAGCTCCAGCCAAACTATGAGGAAACCATCCCACAAATACCAATTGAGGGATATTCCACAAAATGCCACACCATTACTGCTCAAAACTATCAAGATCATGAAAAACAAGGAAAGACTGAGAAACTGCCACAAATAATGTGGTGTCTTAAATGAAATCCTGGAACCCAAAATCAAGGATGTTAGTGAAAAAATTTTTAAGTTCCAAAAATGTCTTGATTTAAGTTAATAGTCATGATTATAATTTTTTTGTTTTGACAATTGTACCATGGTTATGCAAGATGTTAGCATTAGGGGAAACTAAAGAGTTACAAATATCTTTGTAACTTCAAATCTAAAAGTATTCCAACATAAAAAGTTTATTTTTTTAAATACAAGGAAAAGAGAAATTTAATTATCAATGCTGCCAAACTTTTAAGATGCTATTAAGTCCCTGTGGGACCTCTGGGGTTGCAGTAAATATACCTCCTCAGAAGTTGCCTGAGGGAACTTCCTGCAACCCTACTCCTGAACATTTAAGGTTTGGTATCTTTTCTATATGTAAACTAACTCTCTCTCTCTCTCTCTCTCTCTCTCTCCCCATACATACACACACACACACACACACGCACACAATACACACATATATACATGTGTGTATGTGTGTGTATATATATGTATGTATATATGTGTATGTAAATATGTATATAAGTATATATATGTATATATACATACATACATATATATACACACACACATACATATGTACTTCAAATACATATATATGTATATTCAAAAAAATTCCTAAAGAGGTGGGGTTGGCACTTTATGCAGGTGAAGAGTTTGCAAATCAGGGAAACTCAGCCTCAGGTGGAAACCAAAAGTGTGTACCACCAAGACAAAGGGAAGGCCACATTTTATAGAGAAAGTCCCCAACCAGGATCCCAACTGATTCAATTTTATGCAAATAAGTTTTCCAAATTTGTACAGTTCTGATTGGTTTTTATAGGGTAGTTTTGATTGGTTGATTTAGATATAAATGGGGATGTATGTTTAGTTTTGTTGGGTAGGGCAGGTCTCAGTTCAATGGTCAAAATACAAAACCATGAACTCCCTTATAATGAAGCAGAAGCATAGTACAGGAAGTTGAAAGCTCCAACTATGGTTTTTCCTGAAATGCAGAGTGTGTGAAAATCCTCTGTCAGTGAAGAGGAAATTTGAGGAATTTGCATCAAAAAGCTAATCAGCCCTTTTTTCTGGTTCTGTAAATATACTTGCTGTATGCAGGAGCTCACTTGCACCTTGCTCAACTTGTAAATGTAACTGTTTGTACCCATAGCAGCTCCCACCTCTTGTAGCACCTTGTACCCTGGCAGATCCCACTTCCTGTAACAATTTGCAACTGTTGGTAACCCTTAGCAACTCCCGCCCTTCTCCAATGTTATTACTTGCAATCTGCACATAGCAACTCCTGCCCGTTTGTAACAATTTGAGTTCAAACTGACCAATAAGCTTGTGTAAATTCTTGTATATAAGTAATGTTGCAAATAAACACACTGCCCAGATCTTCAAAGCACTAGCTCCTCTAGGACCATGAGTAATAAACCTTAGTTCTCCTTCTCTTCGAGTTATTGCTTGGTTTTTCACTGGGTTTGGGATTTTTTCCACAGCTTCAGTAATGGCCACTAGACTCTGATTATGAATTGGGCCCAGTTAACCATGAAAAAACTTGTTGGCAGATATACCCCTTCTCAAGATTCAAGTTTCCCACTTTGATATCCGAACCTGTTAGCAGTCAGCATTGATGATCAATCCCATGTGGGCACCAGAGTGGTTTGACTACCTGCTTCAGGTCCATCCAGGGCCTTGGTGGTACTCCTGAGGTTGGGCAGTAGCTCGTAGAATAACTAGGGCCATTTGCTTACAAGAGGTCTCCCAGGCATCTGTTAAACTCAAAGAAATCATCTGAAGTTGGATTTATGCAGAGTTAGCACAGTGTGAATAGGAGTTCTTTATTTCTATAAAACAGCTAGAACAATTCAGGAGAATTTGAAGAACAAATAAAGGTACTCAATTTGTAACTTTAAGAAAGCTAGGGGCAATTGGCGAAAGGCATTTGGTTTGGGAGTAAAGATTTTAACCATTGTGGATTATAAACATGAAAGGGGATGCAATGGCTTGATGGATCGTTTCTATGCTTGCAACCATTATGCAAGTCTTTACAGGGGGTTTTAGGCACCTGGTTATACAGAACATCAAATGGCTTGACAATGAAGTATATTAAACAAATTGGAACAACAATGAATAGAACATAGGTAATCCTGGCCTTAAAAGAAAGCTGAGCCCAGTTGGGAGCCAGCTGAAAATATCAGAAAAACTAAAGCCTAATCAGTTAGTGTCACTTGCAATGACACTGGAATTTCCCTTAAGGGATTTTGCAAGTTTAGGAAGCTTAGTTCTTTCTAATTCTACCTGGAAAAAAAGGTATTTATCCATGTTCAGCAAGAGGTATCAGCTACGCAAAAACTCTTCATTGGGCTGTAAGTAAATAATCTAAAGCACTCCTATTGTCAAGGACTACTTGAGCTAGGGAATCTTCGTTGAACTTTGATGACTCTAGCAACTAAATGGGCTATTCTGATAACTGTTCTGGGTAGATTTGACATCATTATATCTAATCGAGCAGTGCCAAAGCCAGTTCATGAGCCTACATACAATTCTAAGGATCAAAATTTATCAATCTCAGATTTTCTACTCAAGGTTCAGCTACATCTGAGAAGAGTTCAAGGAAGCAAACTAGAACCATAGTCTTACATGCTTTTCTATGTTTTCCACTGATGACATTCGAAAATTGTTTACACCTGTACTTATATACTATATACATAAATTAGTGTTGGAACTTAGGGAAATTACCATTTACATCTGCAGGACCAGAATCCATACAGGAATTACAAATAGAAATAATAATCTGTTTACCATGTAAATAGCTGTTTATGAACTTTTTTTCTCCCTCTTTAATTCTACCTCCCCTCCCCTATGGATGTTGCCATTTCCCCTTAAGAACTGGATCTCCCATGGCGGGTATGGTCCATGGCTCCACATGAAGCACGAATCCAGGACCTTCTGTGTGTAAAGCAGACATGCTAACCACTACACTATGAAGCCACCCCTGTGAAATTTTTAATAGCTAATAGAACAAAATCTTTATGAACATAGTACCAAGCTGTAGCAAATTACACCAATTAGTAAGAAGCTCAAATTTATAAGGATGAAAATCCAATATACCTGAATTTTTAAGCATTCGTCTCAACATTAACATGATTTCATCTAAAGATTATCCCATTAGAAGAGATGTTTTAAATTCTCTTCCCCTTCCAATACATCATCATACTCTCAAGAGATGAAATTTTACCCAATTTTACCCATTCTCATGAATCTGATATGTTTTATTGCATACTACGGTAAGTGATCTGAAGGATTCAATAAATTGAACTTTTAGAATCCAAAATATTGATGGTGTTGTATAATAACCCTGTCATCCAGAAAACCATGTCTGTAGGTGAAATATATTCCTGGATTAATGAGAAATTAAGACTGGCTGCCAATGAAGTTAGACTTTTCCCTAATTATCAGATATGTTTGACCTTCTCTATTACATTTCTTTGTGAATAGGACCAGGTCTCATTTTTTTTTTTAATGTATCCTCTATAGGAACCACCTAAGTGTTGGGCAAAAATATCTACTCAAAGGTTGTGGAGAAATAGGAACCCTCATACACTGCTGGTAGAACTGCAAATTGGTTCAACCAGTATGGAAAATAGTATGGAGGTTCCTCGAAAAACTAAGAATTGACCTACCATATTATCCAGCAATCCTTCTACTGAGTATTAACCCCAAAGACTTGAAAACTCATATTCGAAAAGATACTTGCACCCTGATGTTCATTGCAGCATTATTCACAGTGGCCAAGACATGAAAGCAACCAAAGTGTCCTACAATTAGATGATTGGCTAAGAAGCTGTGGTACATATGTACAATGGAATATTACTCAGTCATAAGAAGAGATGAAATACTGCCATTTACAACAACATGGATAGACCTTGAAATAATCATACTAAGTGAAATAAGCCAGACAGAAAAGGTTGAAAATCACATATCACTTATATGTGGGATATAAACCTAAAAGCAACAAATGAACAGGATAAACAAACAGAGACTATGGACATAGACAATGGATTAGTGGTTACCAGAGTGGAGGAGGGAGGGGAAAATAAAAAAATAAAATGTTAAAATAATTATGTACAAATAGTATGAAAAAGTAAATAAATAAACTGCCATTTTAAAAAAGAAAAAATATCTACTCAAGGAAATAATAGGTGATGGGGGCTTGAACTGAATCAGGGATGAATGTGGTCATGGTGAAGCCTTGTTTTATCCATCACTCAAAGGCAGTCCCCAGAGTAAATCTCTGATGCTGTCACTGAAGAACAGATATTTGTCTCCTACCATTGTCTAATAGAGACAATTGGCCTCTTCATTTCTTTCTCTTAGTCACTAAGAGAATGTACATGAGTATGAGTACCACTTGGTGGATGATAACTGGAAAAACATTTTTTGGTCTCAGAGGAAGTACCAATTCATCTTATGGCACACTTTAATTTAAATAATACAATTTATAGAACCACTAAATTTTAAAATTACATTAAATATTATCTATACTGATAAATATTTAAAATGTTAGGCTTATTCTTTTTGACACCACTTAAAATATATTTTGTTTTTTAACATTGGCATGAGGTAAAAGATCAAAACTCACACAAGGAAGTCATCTTCAAAATATTGAATTCAATACAGTTAGAAAAGTAAGTTACAGCCTTAAGCTGGTAGATTAGCTACTGTCAATTTATTACCTTTATCTAAAAGAAGTGTCTTATATTTGAATGTGAAACTACAATTCTTCCTTAATAACTATTTCTCCATTGAGTGATATGTAAAACTACTGGACTGTCAGTTGCCATGGCACAGAGACAGACATGCTGAATAAGACTGTATCCTGCCATGGTGGCTTTAGAGGGGAGATTTTGTAAAATCAAAAGGAAAGTTAGGTAGGAATGGTCAAGTAATTAGTAACATGAAAAACTATGGGATCATCAATTCTTCCAAGGTAGAGGTAGATGTTGAATGACAATCCAGCATTTAAACAAGTTCTCTAGGCAGCTAAAGTTTGAGAGTATTGTATCATAATATTTTTATGCCAAGTTTTTCCACTTACAATGATTAAAACAGCAAGAATCAGGAAGTACTGCACAGTCAAAAGTTAATGATATGAGGTGATCAAAGTGTACAGTCTAAAATTGGGGTCCCCAACCCCTTGGCCACGAACCAGTACCAGTCTGTGGTCTGTTAGGAACCGGGCCACCCAGCAGGAGGTGAGCCAGCAGGAGGGGAGCCAGCGAAGCTTCATCTGCAGCCACTCCCCAGCACTAGCATCACTGCCTCAGCTCCACCTCAGATCATCAGACATTAGATTCTCATAGGAGCGCCGGTCTTTGGTGCCAAAAAGGTTGGGGACCGCTGATCTAGAACATAGAAAAGGTGACAAACCAGCTTGTCACAAGAGAATTAAGCTCATCAATATATCCTGGAATATAATTATGGCAATTATGAAATAAACATAAGTATTATGCATAGCAGGAGTCAACTTTACTGGTCTGGTCCCAGATCTTGGGAAAGGCCATCTGCTTCAAGTTCTGTCTGCTCTGGGTAACTCTAATTTGAGGTCTCCTATAGGGTGGAATGTGCAGTCAGGCAAATAAGATGCAACTGTAGGAGCCTTTTTAAATGAAAAACATAAATCCATGAATCAATAACTTTTAACTTCACAGCACAGGAATTAGTTAACAACGCCTGCTATAGTCCTTTTCAGCAAGGCTGGAGATTCCTCTCCAGGTTTACAGGCAATGAGGATTGATGTTTTCTTCTCCCAGGATTGTGCTGCAGAAAGATTGCTCTATGCACTTGGAGTTAATTTCAAGGGCTTTTATGATAAGTCAGAATATTTCCTTATTAAGGCAGGTTTGCGCATTCCCTGATGTAGTCTTATAGGTCTCCTGGTAATGCTTTTAAAAGGAGACAATTGATATTTACCAAAGAGAGTAGATCTTAGGTTAAAAATACCAAGGGAAGAGTTTTAGGCTAATGCAGGTTAAAAAGATTCAACAAGTTTTGCCAACTGAATTTTGATTATCTCATCAGTTTATTCTATAAAACCAGAGGATTGGGGATGATAAGTGCCATGTAAATGGTGCAATATCGGCCAAATTTTGAATACCTGGTGATAATTTGTCTTGTAAATTAGGTTCCCTGATTGTTATGGAGCTCTGTGGGAATTTTCCCAGTAGGAAAACTCTATTATAGAAGTATTTTAGTAACGGCTGCAGCTGTAGCTCTCTAATATGTGAATGCTTCTACTCAATGAGAATACATACAAATCATCATTTGTACGTTTTTATTCTTGAACAGAGTTGATTGGATTAAAATCCACTTCACAAAACTCAAAATTCTAACATATCAAATAGGCCTAATTAGTTTAATTTCTTACTTTTGTAAAGAGAGAGAAATTTCCTTCAAAATGCTTTAGGAATCCTTGTGAAGAATTTCAAAGTAATCTTAAAGATCAAGTTTCTATTTCAATTATGAAATTTGGTGAATTTGTTAAACATCTACTTAAGTAATAAGGATCATAGGTCACTGTAAGTAATACCGAAATCATCGTAGGCAATTACAGAAAGTTTAATGTTGTAACAAAGAGATAAAACCAAGTTCTAATTCTGTATTAGGTATTTTTGATATTGTTAACCTAAAAATAAAAGGCCTTTCAAAATGAGAGGCAACAAGCATTTATTTGAGATTAAAAAAATAGCTAGTGGGAAACACTAATTCAGGCAGATACCCAAATGATGTTCCTATTAGGACACAAAGGCAAGAGGTAGTTATGAGAATGGGAAGGGAAACAATTGCATCAGTAGAAGAAAGGAATTTCCATTGGTGCAGACAACATAGCAAAGTGACACTAATTCTAAAGAATGTTTTAAATCTTTAGTCCAATAGTCATAACCACTGCTCTCTTGTTATCTCTCCTTGCAAACACTTCTGTGGGGTGCAAGGTTGCTTTAATCCCAGTCTAAAGGCAATTTTGCTCTGTTTTAACATTTCAAAAGTTTGAGGCGTAGAATGTGCAAGGAAGTTCCTCTGGCAGCATTGGCTCCATTTTAAAGTGGCTCCATTAATTATTTTTTGACAATATTAAAAGAAAGTTAACTTAAATAAATCCATTCAAATATTAGCTAATATGACTATACATAAGATTTCCTTTTCAAAAATGTAAGATTGGAGATTTAGTGTGCAATTTTGCAAGGCTGGAAGGGCATAAGATACCTCAGATTAAGATCCAGACACTGTGACAAAGCCTGAGTAGGATATAATAGTGATTGAAAATAATTGCATATGAAAAATAAGATATGTGTGCTTAGTAAAAGAAGGTATGAGAAAATGGAAATGGATTTTAATTAAAGTAAAGAAAGTAATTTTGTCCTAAAGTAAAACAATTGTTCCAGAATAAGAAAGGAAAAAGTAGGACAAAGCCAAAAGTTTTATGAAAGTAGTGAAAGGTTTAAATCTTTCCACTGTCTACCAGTCCAAAAGCTACAGATCAGTGGGCAATCAGATGCCCTTTCCTTTTCTCGTTTTTTTTTTTTCAGATGCCCTTTTCTAACCTCAGTTCTTCTTTAAAGTTTAATTTAATTTATCATTTAACATAACTTAGAAAACTTTAAGGTTTCAAATAGCCAAAGAATTTTGGAATACTACTTATTGAATAGTACACCTAGAAACTCTTATCCCATTTATCTTTAGGTTAACCATCTTTTTAAAAATAATTGTTTTTAGATTACTCCTGAAGATTGTGTCCTTGAGTGCCTTTAGTGTGAGTGTCGTCACAAACCTGGAGAGGGCTACGTCTAAACCTGAAGGCCTGCCACCACATGTGACAAATACACAACTAGATGAAGTTTCCTTTCCTTGGTTTGCCACCCTATGGACTAAACACAAATCATATGGGGCAGGGGGAATCCATCTCAGTCCAAAAACATATGGACTAGGGCTAAAACTGAATGAGGGTCCCATACCTAAAGTGAGATAAGTCTCTGAGACCTCAACTGAAAATGTGGGAGACCTTGGATCCAAGAGTACTTACCTGAGACCATCAGGCACTGCTGAGAAAACAACAAAGCTTAATAGACTCATGCAGGGACCAATGCATTGGTTCAGGATTGCACTGGGAGGAAAGTTAGGTGTCACTTCAGATCCACCCCTGCCGCCAAAGTCATGTCAACAAAAATTCCCAAAGAGGCGCGAAAAAAGAAGATGCTTTTGTCAGGTGGCATAGGCAGCCATGCAGTTACCGCCCCCATTTTACAGGCCTGGTTCTCAATACCTTTCTCCTCTTCCCTATTAAACATTAACTTTTGAGACTGAAAAAATTTTTTTAAAGAAAAGGTTTATTGAGCTATATGCCAGCCAGAAAAAAGATCCGGTTTTGGAACATGCAATCCAAATCACCAGCAGCAGAGCTAGAAAAAGAAGACAAGCACGTCTGCCATACTGAGATTGATGGGACTCTTTTATGCAATGAATTTTGAGAAGAAAAATGTAAGTTGTTTTGAAAGAATTTACTTTGGCTAAAGATAAAGGGGCGATAAAAGGTGAAGTGGGGCTAGTTCTGGGATAGGTGTATTGTCCATAAGGAAGAAGTGTGTGTTGATTTTGGTTAGTTGTGGGTAACAGTCCAGAAAGATCATGCACAATCAGAATGCAGTAGTGCCTAGTGGTTGGCTATTCTCTCTAGATAAAAGCCTGGAAATTGATTAGAAGTTTCAACACGTGTTCAGGAATGTGAGCAGTCTTTTCTGACCATGGCTCTCTTCACTGATTAGCTCTCCTTTTCTCTTCTTCCCACCCTCTGGCTTGCTGTAATTTAATTTAGAACATCTTAGAATTTTTTTCTTCTCAAACTGGCCTCCCCGCCACCCCATCATACCTGCTCTGGTTTGCAGCTCTTTCTGCCTTTTGAACTATCCACATGAAAGTGAGTTCCTACCCTCACAAACCCACTAAGGCCTCTAACTACCCCTTAAGTTGGCTGTGCTGCTTCTATTTCATAGAAGTCTAAGGAGAGAATAGAAGACAAAAGTGTGTTTTTAGTGTATCATCTTGAATCAGAAAGCTCCATCCCAATGGCTTTCTGTAGTTCGTATTCAACTGTCTCAAGGTGTCTGCTTAGCTGATAGCACCCTTAAATTGTTTCCCAGAATTATTTGGGATTCATTCTTTTAAAAATACATTTTCTTTTACCTTAATCGGGCCTATGTGCTGAACCAAAACAGAGTTTTGCACTCTCTGCGCACTTTAAATTCTGAGGTCACTGTTTTTACTTTCTGAGCTTTCCAATTTCGTTGTGCATGCTTGCTTTCTATTTCTTGTGTTTGCATTTGTTGATAGTCCACCTTAAAAGACCATCAAAGGCGAGGATCTCAACAATCTCAGATACAGTGGAATGTATTCTGTAACTGATTATAAACTGATTTAAAAAACAGATTCAAAGTAATTCTTACAACATGCAAAAACTTTAGCCATCTGAGCAAAACCTTAACTTAGTCCATTTGCCAGGAACATAATTTGGATCCACTTTTTTTTTGAGTTTTATATTATTGTGCCTGGGTCATAACTAATGTTTGTAAAATAAAAAATATGAGATATCTGCCTGTTTTTATTTCTATGTTTATGTACATATATGTATGCATGTTTTAGATATGTTATATTTCTACTGCTGACTGGTATGGCCAAAATTTGTAAACTCTAATTAGATTGCAAAGGAGCCTTATCCAATTGGCTTAAAACAAATGAACACTTATATGAATCACAGAAAGTAACCCAACTGCTTTAAGTGTTTGTGATCTAGGATTAATTTTTAGTGAATAAAAACTAGCTTACAGTTGTTGATTTAATTTCAAAAGACATATTCATTGTTCATTGTCCTGCTAGCTTTGGGGCTAACAGATCAGATGTAAAAGCAGGATAATAAATTTGGAAATCTTAGTGCACCATTTGCAAGACTAGAAGGGCATTAGTTATCTCACATTAAGATCCAGAAACTTCTGACAAACCCTGATTTGTTTGTTATGGTGATTGAAAGTGATTATACATGGAAAATAAGATATGTGTGGTTGATAAAAGAAGGTATAAGGAAAGTAAATGCATTTTAGTTAAAGGATGAGGATGTCCTAAAGTAAAATGATTGTTCCAGAACAAGAAAGGGAAATGTTAGCATAAAAAGCTGAAAGGTTTATAAAAGTTGCAAAAGGGTTATGGAAGTTACAGAAAGTCATGAAAAGGAATGTTGAAAAAGAAACCTTATGTATGGTCAAGCAAACTAAGATTGGGATATTTATTTAAGTTAATTTCTTGTAATATCAAAAGTATTCTGATACAGAATTGGAATTGCATTTCTCTCTCTTTTAAAAGGACAAAGATTCCCTCTACTATTGGTACTCTATTCACAAGAAATTATTAAGGGAAATTAAAGATTGTAGATCTTATTAAAATTATTCCTGCACTCTATATTGTTGGGTCTTTGATTGCTTAAGTAAACAAAGTCTTTGTAACATTAAAATAATTAAATTTTGCTTCTATCAATTTAACTTTCTGTATTTCTTGTGAAGTCTTTAATTGTCAGCACGATTAAATGGATAGTTAAAGTAAGGGACTCTCCTTACAAAGAGAGGAAATTAAAGTAATTAGTGCTATTTGAAATGCTGGATTCTAAGAGTTGGAAAGTATATTGTAATCCAATTTTCTCCTCGATGATAAAAATATACTAGTCATGATTTGTATATATTCTCATTGGGTAGAAGTATTTCTATGTCAGAGGGCTACAACAGCAGCAATTAGTAAAATATTTCTAGAAAGGATTTTTCCTGCTTGAATATCCCCCCAGAGCTCCATAGCAATTGGGGACTCAGTTTATAAATTCTATACCAGGTATACAAAATTTGGCTGATATTGCAGCATTTGTATTGAGCTTATCATCCTCAGTCTCCCAGTTTTATAGAACTAATGAGGTAGTCAAAATTCAATTCATGGAACTTTGAATATTTTCATCTACTTTGGCCTAGAGCCTTTCCCTTTGTATTGCTTAACCTAAAGCTACTCCCTTTGGTAAATATCAATGGTTTCTTTTTAACATCATTACTGAAAAACCTATAAGACTAGATGAGGAAAGGCACAGACCTGCCCTATTAAGGAAATTTTATAACCTGTTGTAAGGAACTTGTGAAAGTCCTCAAAAAGAATACAAGTTTATAGAACATTCTTTTCACAACACGGTCTCAGAAGATGAAGACCTCAAACTTCATGGCCTGCAGCCTGTAGATATGGTCTGTTGAAAAGGCATCTTGACAAAGATTTTCCCCAGCCTCGTTGAAAGGGCATTGTTAACTAATCCTTACACCACCATAGTAAAAGGTATTGATTTTTTGATTTATGTTTCTCATTTAAAAGGCTTCCACACTTGCACCTCATTTGCCTGACTGCATCTCCCAGCCTATAGGAGACATCAAGTTAGAATTATCCAGAGCAGATAGAATTTGAAACAGACGGCCTTTCCCAATACGTAAGACCAGCCCACTAAAGGCAACTTCTGCTCTGCATAATCCTTATGTTTATTTTGTTGTTGTCATAATGATTATATTCCTGGGTATAATACTGATCTTAATTGTCTTACATCGTGCTGATTACTTTCCCTGTGTTCTAGATTGTATATTTTGATCATGTCATATCATTAACAGTACTTCCTGATTTTTATTTTAAACCTTGTAAATAGGAAAACTTGCCATAAATATTCTGACAGTACTCTCAAGCCTTAGCCTCCTCAGGGAACCTATCTGAATTCTGGATTGCCATTCATTGGTTGCCTCTACCTCAACCATCTATAGCTTTACTCTTAATTTTCCAAAACACCTCTTTGTAAAGCCACTATGGCAGAAAGCAGCCGTATTCAATATGTTCCTGCCTCTCAACCATTGAAGTTGACATTCCAGTAATTTTGCTGCAGGATTCTTGAATGGAGAAATGGGACACTGAGGCTATAAGTAGGAAGCAGCATTTATTGATGCCGGCACCAGTTCAGAAGATTCTTATCCAAAGGCTGAGCCCTGATAGTAACATAATGGGCAGTTTTATAGTCTTGTCATTCCAACACAGCTACAGATATAAAAGGAAGAACATTGATTGGTTGGCAAGCTATGAGAAAACTAATGTTAGCTGGAGAGTCCTTGGAGGGGCAAGAGGCAGTCAGGAACGAACTTGTTCAAACAGGAAATGGCCACGTAGGGTAAGGCTGCCACATTCCCTCTTTGATGCTTGGACCCAGGACTGGGTCAAAGAGTATCATTTCCTTATTCTAATTTTTGTTTTAGAGGCTGGTACCTCCATTGCATGAGGACTTTTGCTGCAGTTTTTCTTTTTACTATAGCCTCTATGAGGGAGATGGTTGACCAGATAACAAGGCAATAGGCATGGGAGGAGGAGGCAGGTCCCGAGGAGGAGTACTACCTCAGCTAAGGTCTTAAAGCCACCAAAAGTGGAGAACCAGCCTCCAAAGAGGTTACTAGTGTCCCATCCTTTCCAACTTTGGATGAGCACATGAGCTATTTTCCTAATATTAGTAGCTATGGTAGCCACGGCTTTGCCATTGTCATCTGTTCTGAGGCAACAATCAGTCTGGTTAAACTTTCTGCACATTCCTCCTTTTTCTGATAATAGATAATCTAAGGCTAGGTGGTTTCGGTAGATAGTTGACTACATCTGGGATTATTGCCTGGCTAGAAGCTCTAAGGCAGTTGAAGTCTCATTGCATATGATCTCAAGAACTGCTTGTAATCTAATGATTTGGTTAAGCATGTGTATAGGGGTCCATTAACTCCAGCTCCCATTTTGGGCCCAAGTTGCAGGGCCATATTATTAGATAATATGGTGGGGTAGCCACTTATCTTCCCCTCACATTTCTCGTCTCCCTATTTCAGGTGATCTCTTAGTTTTGGCCTTTAGATCTTGATGTAGGGGAACACCTAACTCATTTCCTCCTTGGTCAGGTAGAAAAAAGAAGCCCAGCTGAATGCTCCCAATGGTGCAACTTCTCTTCTATTTCATCAGGAGTTGATTATAAGCCCATTTCCACAAACTCAGAAGAGCCCATTGGGCACCTTTCAGCTTTGGGGGCTGTGGAATTGAGGTTTTTCCAGAATGTACCTATAGCTGGGATGGCGTGAAAGGGGTTAGGGACTATGCCATTCTCTATAATATAGTTTGTGACAGTCAAGTTTTCGTTGAGAGAGTGGTACAAGGAGTAGTTAGCTGCAGTATTATTGGCCCAATACCAGGAAGGAGACTTGGGCCACCAGTTTAGGTTTGTGTAATTTAAAAATATCATTATTTTACATGGGGTTTCTCTAACCCACTGAGTGTATCCTGGACCCATCTGGCCAAGACATTCTTCCCCTACTACTTCTGAGGAGAGGACCCAGCTCTGGGATCAAACCTCTTTGTGGTGAGTCACCATGTGGTTCCACTGGAGGAGATAAAAGGCATCTGGGCTAGTTCCTTTCCAAGGCCAATGTTTACTCATGTGTACTCCTCCACAAACCAAGGATTTAGTGACACCAAGATCATGGGCTATCCTCTCAGCTAGGTCAACAAAGAGGTTCTTCCCTAGGTTTGGCCCAAAGTGGCCTTTAGCTGATCATACATTTGTGCAATTTGGGGCCTAGGAGACAGTGTAGGCTTAGATGAGGTTAGATTATGCAGCCATTGGACAATTTTTCCGACAGCTGGGTCCTCTGCATGGTTATAGACCTTTCTCCCGCTTGAGGTCCATCACCAACATGCCCAAGTTTCCCCTAATTTTTCAGGCTCTTGGCAGGATTGATTGCACTCAGATTTAACCTTTATGTACCCTATCCAATATTGGAATCCCCAATGAGTGCAGAGTATGGCGTTTAGGGCATCCCTTCGGGTAGGCCAGTTATGAAAGCAAAGCCAATGGCAATGTTGGATTCTATCCTGTACCTTTGCATGCAGTAGGTACAAGGGGAAGGAGAAGTGAGGAGACTGTGCCGGAGACTGTGCCACATACATGGTGGTATAGGAGGAGAAGGAAAAGAGTCTTTAGGGGTGCCTTCCTGATGAGATGTCATCCTCAGGCTTCTACTACACATAGATTGGTCAGCTTTCGGTGTGTCCAAAGCGGGGCCGGTGCCTTACCCTTGGTCAGTCAGCACAACAGGTGTTTTCTTCAGGAAGGTTGCCTTGAGGGCCTCAGAAGAGTCTGGAACACATTCCTACTCTGCAGCTGCAGGTTTAAGTCTGCTGTGATGTATCCAGAGCGTTATTTCATCAACCTTAACTGCAGTGGGGGTAGACAAAATTACAGTAAAGGGGCCCATTCACAGGGGCTTTAGGGGCTGAATGTTCCACTATTTTACCCAGACAGAGTCTCCTGGGCTTAAAGGAATGAACTTAGTGGTTAAATTGAAAGGGAGCCTTTCCCTAACCCGTTGATTGAGAGTCTAGAAGGTTGTCCCTAGGACCGGAAGCTGTTGTCTCAGAATTAATTCACCTATTTCCTTGAGATCTCCTTATAGTCCTTTGATGAGTGGTGTTGGCTTCCCATACAGGATCTCGTAGAGGAAGAACCCAGTCTTCTTGTTTGGGGCTGCACTGATTCTTAATAGTGCCATAGGGGGGACTTCATCACAGTGTAGATGTGTCTCCTGACATAGTTTTCCCAACTGAGTCTTAAGGGTCCTGTTCATGTGTTCCATTTGTCCCGAACTCTGTGATCGGTAGGTGATATCCAATTTCCATTTAATATTTAAATTCTTGGCTATTAGTTGCACTATTTCTGCTACAAAGGCTGGTCCATTATCTGAGCCAATGGTAATTGGTAGGCCAAATCGTGAGACAATTTCTCAGAGGAGCAGTCTGGTTATTTCTGAGGCCTTCTCAGTCTGGGTGGGGTAAGCCTCTATCCAACTGGAATAGATGCATACAAAGACAAAGAGAACTTGAGACCCCGTGATCCAGGCATTTCAGTGAAGTCTACTTCGAGTTCCTTAAAGGGGGTGCCACCAACACTTTGGACCCCCATTGGGGCACATGGCCCTTGCCTGGGGTTGTTGCGAGCACAGACTTTGCACCGTTCACACACCACTCAGGAGATGCTAGAGAGCCAGGAGACATAGAAGTACCAGCCCAGAGTGGTTTCTAGAGCAGTACAACTAAGGTGAAGCCTTTGGTGAAACCACTTGACAAAAGCTGGGGCCAGGGTCCCAAGCACCAAAATTCACCCATCCTTGAACTTCCACCATCCACCAAGGAGGAAGCTCCCCTCTTCAGTCTTAAACCAGGCTTCTTCCTGAGGTGAGTACTTGGGTCCCATTTGGCTAAGGCACTAAGATACAGAGAAGCACTTAGATCTATAGGGCTGGCCATTTCTTCGGCTGCTGCCAGTTTGGCAACATGGTCTGCCCTGCAGTTGCCCTGGGCTGTTATGGTGTCCCCTTTTTAAGGTCTTCTGCAGTGCATAACTGCTACTTTCTTGGAGGCCCACACAGCATCTAAGAGTTCTAGAATTTCCTTTCCATACTTTATGTCTTTTCCCCCTGAATTCATTCGATTCTTCTCTTTGTACAGGGCTCCATGTACATGGAGGATGGTGAAGGCATACTTAGAATCAGGGTATATGTTAGCACACACTCCTGCTGCCAGCTGAAGGGTGCGGGTCAAGGCGATGAACTCTGCCTTCTGTGCTGAGGTTCCCCTAGGCAGAGGTTTTGCCTCAATGGTGGAATGTAGGTTCACCACAGCCTATCCTGCAAGGCGTTCTCCTCCCCTCACCAAGCTGCTATCATCGGTATAATATTCAACATCAGGATCCTTGAGGGGCTGGTCTGTCAAGTCAAGGCAGCTGGAAAACACTTCATCCATGACTTTAATGCAATCGTGCTCTGGCTGGCCAGGCCCAATGGTTAGCAAAGTGGCTGGGTTCAAGGTACATACTACCTCTAGGCAGAGGTGTGGATTTTTGCACAGCATTCCTTGGTGTCTGACCATCCAGACATTAGTTAGCCAATATCGTCCTTTGTACTCCGGTAATGTTATTACTGAATGTGGTACTCGAACTATCAGTTCTTTCCTCATAGTCAGTTTGTCGGCCTCTGACATGAGAAGGGCTGTGGCCACGAGTGTTCGCAAGCAGGGTGGCCAGCCCTGGGCAACAGAGTCAAGCTGTTTGGAGAGTTAAGCCACAAGATGGTGCCAAGATCATAGCAGTTGGGTTAAGACCCCTACTGCAACACCTGTGCGCTCATGTATGTACAGAAAGAAAGATATGGTTAAGTCTAGGAGTCCTAGTTCTGGGGCGTTAGCGAGTGCCCATTTGATTTCTTCAAAGGCCTTCTGTTGTGTGGATTCCCAGAGTAGGGGCTCCTGTTCTCTCCCCCTGACCACCACCCCTTTGTGGCTTCATAGAGGGATTTGACTAAGATGGCGAAATTAGATAGCCAATTGCATCGAGGAATTCACAGACTTGTCGCCAGGTGATAGGGACGGGAATTGAGAAGACCATTTGTTTCCTTTCTGGACCAAGCTGGTGTTGTCCCTGTGACAGGTGGAAGCCAAGGTATTTGACTCTTTCTTAGAAGATTTGAGCCTTCTTTTTAGAGACCTTGTAATCTGCTTCCCAGAGGAGATTGAGGAGTAGATGTGTTCCCTCCATGCATTACTGGTCTTTCCTGCTAAGAGGAGGTCATCTACATACTGCAGTAATGTATAGCTGTGTTGGTCTGCTGGGAAGGCCTTTAAATCTGAGGCTAGAGCTGTCCCAAAGATGGTCGAGGAGTTCTTGAACCCCTGAGAGAGCCGCATCCACATCAACTGGCCCTTGTCTCTGCTTTCAGGGCTTTCCCATTGGAAGGCAAAGATTAGCTGACTTTTGGATCTGCTGGCAACACAGGCTTCCTTTCCTTCAGCTGACCTTGGGAGGGCACCAAGGCTCTGGCAAGGACACTATGTTTCTCCTCTAGGCAGACTCTCAACCAAGGGGGTCGGGTGCGAATTATTGTCTCCCAAGAATCCATATAAGGGAATTGGTCTGGGTTGCCAGGTTGACCAGTAATGACTTGAGAGACCTTGGCAATGACTTTCCTATCGAGAGACCCCTCTGCTGGTCACCCAATACCAGAAGAGGGCCAATCAATCTCATTAAAGGTATGGAGTTCATGTGTGGTGAGTTTAACTCCATAATCTCTTTTTGAAATTCTTAAGCATACAACCTAAAGGTGTCTGTTTACTCTCTTGTCCACCCATCCTTCCACCTGTGGTCAGTGTCGCATACGCACTCAGAAATTCGCTTTGCCCTTCTCTGGCCGCTCCCATCACACGGATTTTTCAAGCGTCTCTTAGCAATTGATGAGTCAATATAAGCCCCCAACTTGGATCACTGGAGGAGACTACTCATGGAGATCCAGTGACACCACCCTAAGCCATATGAGGTTTGCCATGGAAACATGGATAGGGACTCAACTCTTGCTTCATAGCAAGGCAACATCTCAGTCACATGCTATTTGTTTTCTAAGCACCAAACACACTTCACCCTCCACTCTATGTACCCGAGAGGTCACAGTTTCCTCTAACAAATGTAGAGCAATCGGGCGACCTCAGGAGTTGATCAGTCTCCCCTTCTGTCCTCTAATGGACAGGATGTTCCTGGGATCCAGATCCATACCACTCAGTCGGGCTGTGCTCCTGGAATGGTTCCTGCACATCTCTAGGTTCTGTTGTGCTCTTGGAGCCACTGTCCAGATCCACTGGAAGAGTCATCCTCCCCCACAGATAATAGGTCTGCTAGTGCGCCAGGAGAAGTCCGCTTCTCCCAGCATCTTGGGGGCCAGACCCTGAAGACAAGAGAGGCAAAAAACTGCTGTCTCTGGATCACAGAAGAGGCCCAAGAAATACTGTAGGATTCTCCAGCAGAGAGAAGAGACACTGAGACTATAAGCAGGAAGCAGTGTTTATTGATGCCAGCACTGGCTCAGAGCCCTGATTATAACGTAATGGGAAGTTTTATTCAGTCTTGTCATTCCTACATAGCTACAGATATAAGGAAGAACATTGATTGGTTGGCAAGCTATGAGAAAACTGATGTTAGCCGGAGAGTCCTTGGAGGGGCAAGAGGCAGTCAGGAACGAACTTTTTCAAGCAGGAAATGGCCACGCAGGGTCAAGCTGCCATAATTTCACCCACTACCTAATGGGAAAATAATGAGATATTAAGGAAAAATTATAGCCTCACATTATCCTTGTACAAGGAGCTGTTTTGGACCTATATGCATTGTCTGACCAGTCATTGAAATCAAACTTGTATATCCTGGTAGAACGAAGTGCTGCTATTGTTTTATAAAAATATATAATTTCAAATGTGAATCATTCACTTTACCTTGATAGAAAAAATTTCATCTCCTGTATTGATATTTAATTATTTATTCAATTGAAAAAGACCTGTATCTCAATTGAGGTGATTTAGAAAAACATTAGAAAATTGATGGCTAAGGAAAACAGTTGCATATGAATATTTTCAAGTATTTGTTGCTTTTTCCTTAAGAGCTTAAGATTTATCTTTTATTACTTCTCTCTTGAATTTAATTATATAGAGTTCAGTATTTTAAATATTACTTCCTTTTGTGATTTCTTATTGTCTACCTCATAATGGTGTTTACAAAATTCGAATTCATTTTAAGTGATGTCAGAGAGAATAAGCTTAACCTTTTAAATCTCTATGAACATAAATAACATTTTATGTAATTTTAAAAGTTTATAGTTCTTTAATTGTAGTTAAACTGTATCACTTGATGGATTGGTGTTTTCTTTAAAGCAGAAGGAAAAAACCCCTTTTTAGATATTATTCACCAAATTGTACTCATGCCCACAACACTTCATTTTTTATTGATTTTTTTTGTAGCCCAAAGTGTTAAAATTAATTATAGGGAGATATTGTCAATTACAGAGACATTTGAAAGGTGTTTTCTGGAGGTGTGGGGTTCGGCTTAGGTACAATTCAGTAAGATCCCTGAAGCATCTTCCTAAACTGAGATAATAGTAAATATAGTTGCTTGTTTACCAGACTACCTGCATATTGTGTTTCTTAGTCAACAAAAGGAATTGGGGATGAGAATAAGAGCTTACTGCAGTTAAACCATGTAAATCTTTGCTTCTGATGATCATTTCAAGGGTATGTTACAAAAATAGGGCCACTGCCTATAAGACTTAGGCGAAGCTGTACTTTCATCACATGGCAGTCCCACAAGCTACTCACCATGTGTGCCTGAAATAATGGAGGGTGAAAGACAGGTTAGATAGGCTAAGAATCCTGGAGAAATTCTTTAGGACATAAATATTGCTAAAATCATCTTGAGTGGGATGTATATAGATAACTGTGCCTCCTTGATGCTCCTTAAGAGACATACTATAGGGGGGTCCTGGGTTCTGAAGGTTGAGGTATAAACTGTGGACCTGTGTTCTCCAGTGACCTAGGTTTCCAAGGCCAGAGATATGTGAGTGGTGCTGTGGGGAGGGATGATTCCAGAAGGGCTAGGACTAGAGAGCAACACAGTGAGACAGTCCTCATATACCTGAGACAGAAGCTCATAGCCTCCTGGGAGGTCATGATGATTTATAAACTGGACCATTTTCTCATACAGGTACTTCAGGAAGTAATGCCCAGAAGTCCACCTCTGTATTAACTACACAGAGGGTAGGTACAACACACCTCTGGAAGCTCTTATGTGCAGATCACTTGCTCAGACATGCTCGTGTGCAGGTTAGGTGTTATTCACTGAATTTTAGATTATTGTTGTTTCAAGGTGAGAGATCCAGGGACATTTTTCATTCCATTGTGCCCCTGATGTCACTGACTTTCATTTCATGTCCACAACATTTTAGTAGGTGCTGTAGAGGATACACGAAAAAAATGGCGCCTTGTCCTATTCAGTAGAAATTCTAATTTGGTAGATAAGATTAAACCATTATCTGACTATTAGGGAATAATCTGACTTCATTGGCAGCTGGTCTTAAGTTCTCAATCGTTAATCTAGGAAAACAGGCTAATTGTACAATACCAGCAATATTCTAGAACATAGAAATTAATTCGATGGATAGTGTAGAGCACCTATCTTATCCTATACACTGCAATGAAACTAATATATTCATAAGAATGGGTAAAATTGTTCGAGAAATTAATTTCCCTTTTCATTTCAGCCACTAGAGCTATTCAGGCTCAACAAATATTATTAGACTTTAGTTTGGGTGATTCTCAACAATAGTTGCTCTTGATTATTTGATTGTAGTCCAAGTGGGAGTTTGTGTCATAGCTAATAATTCCTGCTGTACCTAGGTAAATATTTCATCCCAAGTAGAATTAGAAATAACTAAATGTCTTAGACTTGCCAAATCTAAGGGGCATTCCAGGTTCACCTATAGTACCACTGGCTGGTTAGGATTTAAATTTTCTGATATTTTCAGCTAGCGCCAAACTGGACTCAGGGCCATTTTAAGGCCCGGGTTGCTAATTGTTCTACTCATTGTTGTTCTAACTTGTTTAATGTACTTCACTGTCAAACTATCGATGTGCTATATAACCAGGTGTCTATGCCCCCTATAAAGACTTGAGCAAGCTTTGCAAGAAGGATAGAAATGATCTGTCAAGGCACTGCATCTCCTTTGTGTTTATAATTTATGGTGGTTGAAACCTTTACTAAATGCTAAATACCTTTGGCCAATTATCCCTGATTTTTCTTGATTTTATAAGTGTCTATTTGTTCTCTAACATTTTCCAAATTGATTTTTGCTACTTTGTTAAAGAGACTCTAAAAGTCTTTTGAATTTGTCAGGTGTCTGAGAAACTTCATGAAAGTAAATGGCTTTGTTCTTTATATTGGTTACTGCCCAACCATAAAGGGATAAGATGAACACAGAGCAGATGGCACTGACACAGGACAAACTGACCTGATCAATCATCAGTGCTGTCTGTCAACATGTTTTGATCCAAGGCGGCGGGGGGGGGGTGGCGGAGTGTGGACCCTGAGAAAGAATATATTTGTCAAGAAGAACTCTTCATGGTTAACTGGGCACAAATGCATAATCAGAGTCTAGCAGCCATTGTTTACAGAGTCCTCTCATGCACACTGCCAGTCCAAAAAAAGCCACCGACTGAACTGTTAAGACTCCTGCATTGCATTTCTGTCTTTTGAGCCCAATCTTTCAAAAGAATTCCTGGAATCATATTTTGACGAATGAATTGAGACCTGCCCTGTCCAATCTGAGGTGCCAGCTATATTCTCATTTGCATCTTTACCGACCAGTCAGAGTGGCACCATAAAAATTGATCAAAACATGCGATTCTGACCAATTAGGACAGTGTTACTTAGACCACTGAATCTGCAAATATGCATTCCTTATTTGCATAAAAATGAATCAATTAGGGACTAGGGTGGGTACTTTATGTTAGAGGACCTCTCTTTGTCTTGGGGGAGCATACTTTAGGTAACCTTTGGATTCTTACTGCATCCCAGATCGGGGAACCCCTTTTGGCAATGAATTGGTGGCAGCGACCTTTGGTTGACATCTATAAAGTTAACTAAACAGTAAATCAAGCCCTGATTAGTATTAGTTAATGAGTTGCATGGTGTAATATTCCCAAAGTGGTGGTTTAAGGCTACTAATATGACGTCACTGAAGGTGGATGGGAGGGGAGCCCTGCAACCCATTGTCATAGAATATTTTCATTGGCAGATCAAAGTATAACAAAGAGACTCAGGGCATAGGCAAAAATAAAATAATTAGGAAGGGATGAGTTTTGAGTATTTATTTCTTTCATTTTTAACATGAAGTCTCTATAATTTAATGTTTAATAATGACTGTGCTTGAGAAATGTCTTATCAAATTCCTGATAACGTGTCTCTTGGCTTTCAGGAAGGAGCCAGAGCAAGATATTTATTGTAAGCAGCGCTGGTACGTCACTGAACTTGTTTGGTTGTTCTTCTGATGATAGATGGTTAGAGTTATTACAGTTTTTCCTCTTATCAATAAAACTGTTATGGACATTACTGTATAGTTCTTTGCATAAACATATGTTTAAATTTTTCTTTGGCAGATTACTAACTTTGTTGGGTGATAAGATAGGTAGAAGTTTAGTTTTTTAAAGAAATGACAAGACTTTCCCAAAATGGTTATATTGTTTTAGACTCCAACCAAATTGTGAGATTCTTATTTACTTGTAATTTAGTTTTAGAATGTGTGATATATTCATGTAGTTAAAAAGATTTAAAAACCCTGAAAATTATCCTTCTCATATATCATTTTCATAAATTAAAAGAATTAACATCATTAAAATATTTGCATCATCCAAGCAGTCTAAAGATTCAATTCCTATCAAAATATCAATTGCATTTTTCACAGAACTAGAAAAAATAATTTTAAAATTTATATGGAACCACAAAAGACTTGAAATAGCCCAAGCAGTCTTGAGAAAGAAGGACAAAGCTGGAGGTATCATTCTACTTAATATCAAACTATATCGCAAACCTAAAGAAATCAAAACAGCATGGTACTGGCATAAAAACAGACACATTGATCAAAGAAACATAATAGGGAGCCCAGAAATAAACCAATGCATAGATGGCTAATAATCTGTGACAAAAGAGGCAAAAATATGCAGTCACTTCAGTATATAGTGTTTGGAAAATTGGACAGATACATGCAAAAAAAGTGAAAGTGGACCACTTTCTTACACCGTATACAAAAATAAACTCAAAATGAGTGCAAGACAAATGTAAGACCTGAAACGGTCTTTTAGAAGAAATTATAGGCAGTAAACTCTTTGACATTGCTTCAGCTATAAATATATATATATACACATATGCATGTATATATACATATATATACATATATATACACATAACACATATATAATATGTTTCCTTGGGCAGGGTAACAAAAGAAAAAACAAACAAATAGGACCACATCAAGCTAAAAAGTTATTGTACAGTAAAGCAAACCATCAACAAAATGAAACGACAACCTACTGAATAGAAGCACATGTTCTCCAATGATACATTTGATAATTTTTAATATCCAAAATATACAAGGAGCTCATACAACTTAGTACCAAAAAATAATCTATTTAAAAAATGGGCAGAGGATCTAAATAGACATTTCTCCAATGAGGACATATGGATGACCAACAAACATATGAAAAGATACTCAACATTACTAATCACCAGTGAAATGCAAATTAAGCCACGATGAGATATCACTTCACAGCTATCAGAATGACTATCATGAATAAGTTAGTTAACAAACGACAAGTGTTGGTGAGGGTGTGGAGAAAAGGGAACCCTCCTTCACTGTTTCTAGATGTGTAAATTGGTACGGCCATTATGGAAAATAGTTTGAAACTTCCTCAAAAAATTAAAACTAGAACTATTATATGGCCCAACGATTCCATTTCTGGCTGTTTGTTTGAAGAAATTCAAAACAGTAACTTAAAAAGACATATGCATCCTCGTGTTCATTGCAGCATTATTTACAATAGCCACGAAATGGAAGCAACCTAGGTGTTCATTGATAGATGAATGGATAAAGAAGTAGTAAATAAGTACAACAGACTATTACTCAGCCACAAAAAAATTGAAGTCTTGACATTTGCAACAATATGGATAGGCCTAAAAGGTATTATGCTAAGTTAAATAAGTCAGACAGAGAAATATGAATACCATATGATTTCACTTATATGTGGAATCTAAAAAACGAAATAAATGAACAAAACGGAAACAAACATAAGATACAGAGAAAAAATTGGTAGTCACCAGATGGAAGGGTGGTTGGAAGGATGGGTGGAAAAGGTGAAAGGGATTAAGAAGTACGAATTGCCAGTTGAAAAAATAGTCAGGGGATGTAAAGTATAGCATAAGAAATATAGTTAATAATATAATAACTATATGTGGTACCAGATGGGTACTAGACTTATTCAGGTGATCACTTTGTAAGTTATATAAATGTGTAATTACTACGTTGTACACTTGAAACTGATACAATATTTTATGCCAACTGAAATTGAAACTTAAATTGTAAAACTTTTTTTATTTTAAAAAATTTAGGTAAAAAGAAAATTTTCCTCTCACCCTTGTCTCTCACTCGCTCAGGGCTTATTCTGTACCTAACGTCACCACAGGTAATCACTGCTGTTAGTTCCTTGGATTTTTAAAACTATTTCTGTATTTGTATATGAGAAAATATAAATATATGTTTTCATTTTCTCTTTTTTATACATTGTTCTTTGACACAGTTATATTAGTTGGCTAGGGCTGCCCTAACAAATATCACAGACAAGACAGCTTAAACAACAGAAATTTCTCATAGTCCTGGAGTCTGAAGGACCCTGGTCAAGGTACCAACAGGTTTGGTTCCTCCTGGAGCCTCTGCTTGCAGAGGACCTTCTGCGTCCTCACATGATTGTCCATGGGTCTGTGTTGTCTGTATCCTAATCTCCTCTTTTTATGAATTAGAGCCCACCATACTGAGCTCTTTTAAACTTAATCACTTTTTTAAAGGCCGTACCCACAAATACAGTTACATTCCAAGGTGCTGGGGTTTAGGGCTTCAACATATGAATTTGGACGTGGGAGAACACAATTTGGTCCATATCAACAGTTTTACCTTTTGCTTTGTTGTTTTAACAGTCTATCTTGAAACTATTTTCATCTCAGTATACAGAAAGATTGCTCATTTCTCTTTTGAATTATAGAGTAATCCATGTATAGATAAGTCAGTTTATTGAGTTTGTCCCTTAGTGATGCACACTAGGGTTGTTTCCAATATTTTGGCTCTCAGCAATTATGCAATAAATGAACTTGAAAAGTTCCATTTTACATATCAGCAAGAATCTCTATAGATAACAACCCAGAGGTGGAAATATTGGGTCAAAAGTTTTGTGTATAATTGTCTTAGTACACACATCATCAAATGGCCCCTCTCTAATCCTGCAATGTGCCTGCTTCCCCATGGCCTCATCAAGAGTGTACTGTCAATTTTTGGATGCTTACCAATCAAATAAGTGAAAAATTCGATCTCAATGAGTTTTAACTTGTATTTTTCTTTTGACTAGTGAGGTGTAATTTTTTTCACTTGAGTAAGAGCCATTTACTTTCTTGTCTGTAAATTCTTATTTTTTTTCTATTGAGATGTAGGAATTTTTCTTGACATCTAGACGCTCTTTGAACATTAGGGAAATTAGCCCTTTGTCTATAATATGTGTTGGGACTATTTCTTCCTTTTTAATCATTTGTCTTTTAACTATGCTTATGGTGCTTTTGGTCGAAGAAGTTTTTCATAGTCATTATGGAGCTGTTCTGATTAGTCGGTAAAGATGCAAATGAAAATATAGCTACACACCTCCCCTTGGATTGGCAGGGAAGGTCTCAGATCATTAGACAAAATACAATTTCAGGAACTCCTTCATAACAGCGGTCTCCAACCGTTTTGGCACCAGGGATCTGTGCTCCTGAAAATCTAATGCCTGGTGATCTGAAGTGGAGCTGAGCTGGTGATGCTAGCGCTGGGGACGGCTGCAAATAGAGATGAATCTTTGCTCACTTGCCACTCACTGCTGTGAGGCCCAGTTCCTAATAGGCCACTGACTGGTACCAGTCCACAGCCCAGGGGTTGGGGACCCCTGCTTTGTAAAATTGAGCTCGGAAGGAAGGATTACAATGCAGGCAGTTTGGTAGCTCAGTCTGTGGCTTTTCCGTGATATGCAGTGTGCATGAGAGGCTTCTGTAAACAATGGCTGCTAGACTCTGATTATGCATTTGTGCCTAGTTAACAATGAGGAGTCCTTTTTGGAAGATATATTCCTTCTTGGGGTCAACATGGGAGAGCTAAAAGCCAGAAATTCTTTAAGAGCAAGCACTCTGAAGCCAGATGTTGGAGTTTGAATCCAGGGTCAGCTTCCTAGTTGTGTGTTCTTTAAGAAGTTTGTCAATTTATTTGTGCCTTGATGTCTTCGTTTGTAAAATGGTTATGACTTAACGAATGCATTACATTGAAAATAGTGATTGGCAGAGTGAGCACTGTGTCCATGCTGGTAGCCACTGTGTGGTACCTGCACATCATTCCTGAAGCATTTACCCTCACCTCCACTAGATCAGCCCTGGCTGCAGGAGTTGAGCCTGGTGCTCAGCTGTCACCATTGAGCATCACAGCCAGAAGTGGGTCACCGTCACCAATCAGCTTCGCGCCCTTGCATCCGTGTTTAGACGAAGGTTCCTGAAGGGCAGCGGCTGCTTTAAAATACGGACTCAAATACATTTTTCTCAGAAGACGTGAATAAAACGCTTTAACTATGTTCCATTATGTTCTTCTTTCCTTACTGCATCAGTAGGAATGCAAAAATAGTTTTAAGAAAAACATTCCCTACGAGCGTTTATTTAAAGAAGGTCAACAGAGACATCCCCGCGGGCGCGATAGGCCTCTATGAATATCCGCTTTCTATGCTCCTCACCCTAGGGATCCTCAATCCACCCAAGGCCTCTCGATCCCTAGTTCCGGGGGCTTTCCAGACGCAGACGGGAGCGCGCACGTCGCCACCTGAGCCCGAAAAGCGTCGTCGAGTCACGTGCCGGTGCGCACCCGCCGCAGCGCGCTCCAAGCGGAAGTGAGGTTGGCGGTCGTGGCTGCGCAACTTCGGTGGGGAGCGCGGGGTGCAAGCAGGAAGGCAGGCCAGCCGGTCGGAGGCTGCGTAGGACACTGGGGCTTCGCGACTCAGTCCGCATCGGAGCAGGCCTCCGAGGCGCTCGCCCCTCGTAAAGTCCCACCGCCAAGCCCGCCCCGGGCCGGCGAGCTCTGGTCCCCGTGGCCGAGGCCGGCGCAGCGACCGCGGCGTGGTGAGTGCCGGCTGGAGCCCCGGGTGGGGCGGGGGCTCGCGCTGCTGTCGGGCCGGAAGTGCGGTGCTTTGTGCTGGTGGCCTGGGGCGGTGCCAAGGTCGAACCGGCCGCTGGGGTGGTTCCACGTCCCGGAAGGGACCCGCTGAGCTTTGTCCCTCAGGGCCCGGCAGGGTATGGGGCCCTGGGACGCGGATCCTGAGAGGCGGAGCTGGGTGCGTGCAGGTGCGGTGTGGGCGGCGGGTGTTGCTATCCAGGTGAAATCATTGCTCAAGAATGTCCTCTGGGCCTTTTTAGGGTTCAAATTAGATCAGATCAGGAAAATGGATGAAAAATGGGCAAGCAACGATTGTTTCTGTAATTTAGGTTCTTATGATTTTAATCATTTCAAATGTGTAAAGTATTTACTTTGTTTACCCACAAAGTAAAGATTATTCCACTTGCCTGGCAGAAACTTAGTGTTCGTTTTCCGGCTTAAAAGACGTTTAATGTTTTCTTCAGAAAGGACGTTTCGTGGCCCAGTCTCGGTTAAATTTGGAAAAGAGTGGTGCACCTTTACAACGTGTCCACAAAACGGTATTTCTCTTTTATAGTATATATAAGTATAGTGCATTTAGAGGATTGTATGAATTAATGTTTCATTAAAATCATGCATAAAAATATTGTAGAATGTTTGGGCATGCAAGAAAATTTTGAGAATTGAAAAGGATTGTTTAGTTCCCATTCCTTATATTTTCATATCACCGTTGAATAATTGAGATTATTTCCCAAAATAGTATATGGAAAACTAGATTAAAAGCTTTTGTTTTTTTGACAGGAAATAGGGACACATTTTTAAACATGGGTAAGTAAAGAAGTAGTGGAATCTTTTCGTTGACAGCCAAGAGTCGAACAATTCAAGCCTATTTTTTCTAATGTTAAGGCTGCCGTGGTGCATATTGTGATGTTTTTTGTTTTTCTTAAACTAAGTGGGCTTGCAGCTAATGTTTGCATATGTTACTTATGTTTAGTCGTGCTGTAAAGCTAAGGTCTGGTAGAGATTCCCTAAGGCTTTAAGAATTGAGACAGCCTGCTTCCTTGCGTTCTGCTAGGTGTTACTTGTGTAGCAGTGACTAGAAATGCCAAGCAGGTAGCATCCCTCTTTTTGCCGCTTGCCCTTCTGAATAGTGGAAGAAATGGGCCATGTGTGTAGGGCAAGTGCCTGCAACCCAGGAGAAAGGAGGACCCACCATATGATACTTTTGCTGCCCTCGTCCTCTTATCAAACCCTGTTGTATTAGGATTTTTAGTTATTACTCTGCTCTATAATTGCCTTTCAACTCATTTCCATTTTAAGGTTAGATGGAATTGTAATGCTAAAATTGTTTGAATTTTCAAACACTAGGGCAGTAAGTAGTGTAATGCCACAGAAGTAGAGGATTAGAATTCACAAAACAAAAAATCTTAAGTGCGTTTAAAACATATTATCTTTTTACAGGTTCTGTAGTTTAAAGGGAACTTTTTACTTACCAAACTTGTCTTATGTAAATAGCTTTTTTTCCTGGATCAGTTGAGAACACTTTTAAAAAACAGTACACCAGTATAATGAAATAATGTTACTTTTCTGATGTCTGTTCCACTCTATACCTTTGACGTCTCTCCAGTTGTTCGATGCAGAAATCTGAATTTTTCCAAATAGATGGCAAACCTTGCTAGTGAAGATAAAATTTGGGGGAATTGAGCACTTTCTCCTTTTATATGCTCTTCTTGATGATATCAGACATTACTAATATCCAATGTACTAAAGGGTATTGTATTTTGTATATTGATGTCTCAGAATTTAAGCCTCTTGAGATTAGTTTTATTGATATGAAATGCTAATATATAAGGCCTTTAAATTTTATAATTGTTATTTTGTGTGGAGCTTTGTCATGACTTTTTAATTTTAATTTTTTAATTAGAATTGACATTGTACAGTATGGTAGTTAGATATTTATATGATTTACGAAGTGGTCTCCCAATTAGTCTAGTACCTACCTGGTGTCATATGTATTTGTTACAATATTATCGACTATATTCCCTGTGTTGTACTTCCCATAACTGTTTTGTAACTACCAATTTATACTTTTTAATCCCTTCATCTTTTTCAACCAGCCTCCAAACAGTTTGTTCTCTGTATCTCTGCGTCTATTTTTGTTGTTCGTTCATTTATTTTCTTTAGATTCCACGTATAACTGAAATCATATGGTGTTTGTCTTACTCTGACTTCTTTTACTTAGCATAATACCCTTGAAGTTCATCCATGTTGTTGCAAATGGTAAGATGTCATTTTTTATGGCTAATATTTCCATTGTGTATGTGTATATGTGTGTGTGTATATATATGTATATATGTGTACACACACACACAACCCCACCCCCCAACATCTTTAATCATTTATTGATGGGCACTTAGGTTGCTTCCATATCTTGGCTGTTGTAAATACCACTGCAGTGAACACAGGGGCATATATATCTTTTTAGGTAAGTGTTTTGGTTTTCTTTGGATAAATACCCAGAAATGCAATTGCTGCATCATAAGGTAGTTTTATTTTTAATTTTTTGAGAAACCTCTAGACTGTTTTCCATAATGGCTGTACCAATTTACAGTCTCAATGATAGTATATGAGAGTTCCTTTTACTCCACACCCTCACCAACAATTGTTTGTTGATTTATTGATGATAGCCATTTAGACAGGTGTGAGATGATACCTTTTGTGGTTTTAATTCACATTTCTGTCATTAGTAATATTGAGCATCTTTTCATATGTCTATTGGCCATCTGTATGTCCTTTTTGGAGAAATGTCTATTCATGTCCTCTGCCCATTTTTAATTGGATTGTTACTTTTTTGGTATTGTGTGAGTTCTTTATAAATTTGAATATTAACCCCTTATTAGGTGTATCGTAGGCACTTATCTTCTCCCATTCTAGGCTGTCTTTTCATATTGTTAATGGTTTCCTTTGCTGTGCAAAACCTTTTTGGTTTGAAATAGCCCCATTTGTTTATTTTGTTTTTGTATCCCTGCCCAGGAAGATATATATCAGGAAAAAATTACCAAGAGCAACATCAGAGTTTACTGCCTGTGTTTTCATCTAGGAGTTTTATGGTTTCAGGTCTTACATTTAAGTCTTTGATCCATTTTGAGATTTTTCTTATATAGGGTGTAAGAAGGTGGTCCAGTTTCATTTTTGTGTGTGTATCTGTCCAGTTTTCCAAACATCATTTATTGAGGAGACTAGCTTTAACCCCAATGTACATTCTTGTCTCCTTTGTCATAGATTAAATGACCACATAAGTGTGAATTTAGTTCAGCACTCCGTATTCTGTTCAGTTGATCTGTGTGTCTGTTTTTATGCCAGTACCATGCTGTTTTGATTACTATAGCCTTGTAGTATAGTTTGATCAGGTAGCATGATCCTCCAACTTTGTTCTTCTTTCTCAAGATGGCCATGGCTATTCAGGATCTTTTGTGGTTCCATATACATTTTTAGATTATTCTAGTTCTGTGAAAAATGCCATTGATATTTTGATAGGGATTACATTGACTCTATAGATTGTTTTAGGCATTGTGGACTTTTTAATGATGTTAAATCTTCGTATCTCTGAGCACAGTATATGTTTCCATTTATTTGTAGCTTCAATTTATTTAATGACATAATTTCCTTAGTATAGATCTTTTACTTCCTTGGTTAAACTTATTCCTAAGTATTTTATTTTTTTTGATGCACTTGTAAATGGGATTCTTTTAATTTCTGTTTTTGATAGTTCATTATTGGTGTATAAAATATAATCAATTTCTGAGTATTAATTTTGTATCTTGCTACTTTACTGAATTCATTGATCAGTTCTAACAGTTTTGTGGTGGAATCTTTAGGGTTCTCTCTATGTAGTGTCATGTCATTTGCAAGTAATGACAGCTTTACTTCTTCATTTCCAATTTGGATGTCTTTTATTTCTTTTTGTTGTACAACTGCTTTGCCTAGGACTTTCAATACTATGTTGAGTAAAGTGAAAGTGGACATCCTTGTCTTGTTCCTAATCTTCAGGAAAATGTTTTTAGCTTTTCCCTATTGAGTGTAGAGTTAGCTGTGGGTTTTGTCATGTATGGACTTTTTATGCCGAGGTGTGTTTCCTCTATTCACACTTTGCTGAGAGGTTTTATCATATGCTGGATTTTGTCCTAAATGCTTTTTCTTCAACTATTGAAATGATCATATGATTTTTATCTTTCAATTTGTTAAATGTGGCATATCATATTAATTGATTTAAGGTTAGTGAAGCAACCTGGCATCCCAGGAATAAATTTGATGTGATCATAATGTACGATTTTTTTAATGTATTGCTGAATTTGGTTTGCTAATATTTTGTTAAGGATTTTTGCATGTATGTTTATCAGGGATATTGGCCTATAAATTATTATTATTTTTTTTTGTAAATTATTTGTTGGGTTTTGGAATCAGGTTAATGGTGGCCTTGTAAAATGAGCTAGGGAACCTTTTCTCCTTTTGATATTTTTTTGGAATGGTTTGAGAAGAATAGATATTAACTCTTCTTCGAATGTTTGGTAGAATTCACCTGTGAAGCCATTTAGTCTAGACCTTTTGTTTTTTGGGGAGTTTGATTATTGATTTGATTTTGTTAGTAGTAATCTGTCAGTTCAGATTTCACATTTCTTCTTGACTCAGTCTTAGGAGATAGTGTGTTTTTAGGAATTTCATCCAGATTTTCCAGTATGTTGTCATGCAGTTGCTCATAGTATATTTTCTTATAATTCTTCGTATTTCTGTTGAGTCAGTTGTCACTTCTCTTTTCTGATTTTATGTATTTAGGCCCTCTCTTAGTTTTCATTGACCTTTTGTATTGTTTTTTTTTTTTAGCCTGTATTTCATTCATTTCTGTTTTGATCTTTATTATTTCCTGCCCTCTATCCTTTAGTTGTAAGGTTAGATTAAGATTTTTCCTTTTCTTGAGGTAGGCTTGTATTGCTATGACTTTACCTCTTAGATGGCTTCTGCTCTGTCTTGATTTTGAACAGTGTTTTCATTTTCATTTGTCTCAAGGTATCTTTTGATTTCTTTCGTGATCTCATTGTTAACCCATTTATTGTTTAGTAGCATGTTATTTGGTATCCATGTGTTTGTGTTTTTAAGAGGTTTGTTTTTTTGTTGTTGTTGTTTTTTGTTTTTTGCTAATTGATTTCTAGTTTCATATTTTGGCCAGATAAGACGTTTGATATAATTTTAATCTTCTTGAATTTACTGAGACTTGTTTTGTGGCGTAACATGTGGTCTGTCCTGGAAAATGTTCCATGTGCACTTGAGAGGAATGTATATTCTGCTTTGGGGTGAAATGCTTGAAAATATCAATAAATCTATATGGTTTAATGTGCCACTTAAGGCCACTGTTTTCTGGATTTTCTGTCTGGAAGATCTGTCTGTTGGTGTCAATGTGGTGTTCAGGTCCTCTACTATATTACTGTCAATCTCTCCATTTATATAGTTAGGTGCTCCCATGTTAGGTACATAAATGTTTACTAGAGTTATATCCTCTTGTTAGATTGGTCCCTTTATTATTATATAATGTCCTTTGTCTCATTATAGCCTTTGTTTTAAAGTCTGTTTTATTTAATATGAGTATTGCTATCCCAGTTTTTATTTTGTTTTCGTTTGCCTGAAATATCTTTTCCCATCCCATTCCTTTACATTCTATGTGTGTCTTTGATCTGAAGTGAGTCTGTTGTAGGCAGCATATGTATGGGTCTTGTTTTCTTATTTATCTAGCTGCCCTATGTCTTTTTATTGGAGCATTTAATCCATTTACATTTAAATGTATTATTGATAGGTACATAATTATTGCCATTTTAATTATCATATTTTGTTCCCTTTTCATTTACTGATGAAGTCCTTTTAACATCTTGTAATACTGGCTTGACTTCAGCTTTTTATTTTTGTTTGGGAAGCTCTTTTTCTCACCTTCAATTTTAATTGATAGCCTTGCTAGGCAGAGTAACCTTGGTGGTAGCTCATTGCTTTATATCACTTTAAATATTTTGTGCCAATTTCTTCTGGCCTGCAAATTTCTGTTGAGAAATCAGCTGACAGCCTTATGGGAGCTCCCTCGTAAGTAACTAGTTGTCTTTCATTGCTGCTTTTAGAATTCTTTTTGTCTTTAACTTTTGGCATTTTAATTATGATGTGTTTTGGTTTGGGCCTGGGTTCATCTTGTTTGGGACTGTCTGTGTTTCCAAGTTGGGGGAGTTTTTTGTCATTATTTCTTCAAATCAGTTCTCAATCCCTTGTTCTCCTTCTGATACCTCTGTGATGCAAATGTTGTTAAGCTTGATGCCCCAGAGGTCCCTTAAACTTTCCTCATTTTTTTGGATTCTTTTTTTTTTGCCGTTCTAATTAAGTGTTTTCTGCTACCTTGTCTTGCAGATCACTGTTTGATCCCCTGCTTCATTATTGATTCCTTCTAGTGTATTCTTCATTCCAGTTATTGTAGTCTTCATTTCTTACTGGTTCTTATTTATGATTTTTATGTGCGCTTTATTTTTTGTTTTATTTTTATTTTTACTTATTTTTATGTTCTTTTTAATGCTTACTATCACTTAAGTTCTCAATGAGATCATCAGTTCTTCCCCTAAGTTTATTGAGCATCCTTATTACTAATGTTTTGAACTTTGTATCTGGTAGGTTTCCTTTTTTTCGTTTAGTTGTATTTCTGGAGTTTTCTCCTGTTCCTTCATTTAGGACATGTTTGTTTATTTTCTCATTTTGGCTGCCACTCTGTGCTTGTTTCTATGCATTAGGTAGATTTAGTACATCTCCCAGTCTTGGCTGGGGGGCTTTATGTAGTAGGTGTTATGTGTGGCCCAGTGGCTCATCTTCCTGGTCAACCGCGCTGGGTGCTCCAGGAGTATCCATTAGTGGGGTTGTGTGTGCCCTCTTTGTTGTAATTGAGCCTTAATTGCTTTTAGCATGTCAGTGGGTGGGATTGACTCTCAGGCTGACTGGCTGTGAAGACTGGCAATACCCACAGGATATGAATTGTTGTGTGGGGGTTTGTGCAAGCAGCTCCTGTGACTGTTGAAAACAACTTTTGGGTTTGCTGCTAGTGGTCCTAATCAGGTGGTGCACTTTTGTGGTTTGATGCTAGCTTTCAGTGATGTTGGCTATAGGGTTCCTTTGGGGTGTGTGTGTGTGGGGGGGGTCTCCCATTCAGGCCAAGGTCTGATGCTGCCTGTGACTTCCTAGAGCTACCTACAAAGCAATCCACCTACAAGGTGATCCGTGATTGGTTGCTTCCTGAACTGGACCTGGAGGTACATGGGAGAGCCTACACTGCCCACTGAGGCTGGCTGCCTCCAGTACTGGGCCTGGAGCAGGGTTCCAAAAAGTCTGGGGCACTTCAAGGTCTGAGGGTGCCTGCTGGGCGCCTGTAAGGGTCAGCAGCTGAAGAAGTCTTGGGTGGTACGTGAGTTGGGTGAGACGAGGTCCCAGGAAGTAATCAGGGTGGAGCAAGTAGCGTTTCCCATATTGGTGCAGGTTAAGATTTTGTTCCAATGCTGAGCCTGTGGCTATTCACAAAAGTCTCAGATCATAGGGAAGCTAGCTGCAGCCTTTCTTGGGCCCCCAAATTCCTCAGATTTATTCAGGAAATACTGCGGCTTGGTTTGGAGCTGGTTATCCACCACCTGAATTATATCAGGAGGTACGTGAGTAGAGAGGTCTCTTGATTGCTGCTAAAAGAGCTTCATGCCAGAGGACTGGGTGGGGCTGGTGGCCCAGCATTTAATATGCCTCTGGATTATCTAATTGGGTGGGGCAGGATCCCAAAGAGTCACAGGGGTAGAGAAGAGGATTTCACCAGGCCATCTTGCATTTAAATTTGACCATGTCAGGGGAGGATTCACCACAGACACGATGGCCCCTACCTGTAGGCTGCACAGGAGAAAGGCTCAACACAGGGATAATGGCAGCCATTCCTCTAGCCCTTGCCCTGAAGCGAGGTCTCTGGCACCCCCCGAGCTGCTATCCCTTCACAGGAGCCCAGAGTGAGTGCCTGTGAGTCTGTGTGTGGGCCCTTTAAGGGGATGTCTGAGCTTCCAGCAGTCTCTTACATCTCACCCAGACGGTCGGAATCTTCACTGTTTTTTATGCAAATTTTGTGGGAACTCCTCTTCCTGGCACCGAATCCCTATGTTGGGGAGCCCTGGTGTGGGCCGAGTTCCCTTGCTCCTTCAAGGGGCACCTGCAGGGCCAAGATATTCCTCCTGATGCTCAACCTGGTCATGGTGTGTTATGAAATTGGGGGAAGTAGTTCAGTGATTGGTCTTAAATATAATTTCTCTTTGATTATTAATGGATTTTCAAATCGAAGAACTTTTGCTGTCATCTTTTTGAAAGGTAAATCTGAGATTTGTCTTCTGATGCAGATGTCAAACCACTTGAAGGAATTCTGACAGTTGAGTCATTTCAAATGAGATTTTTTTTTTTTTTAAAGTGATAACCGTATGAATCCAGCCCTGGAATGGGATCCTTTGTCTAAAGCAAATCAGACTGAGAAATTGGAGGTTTCTGAGTGGCCACTGGTGCTTGAATCTCGGGCAGAGTAGCGATGGTGGTTTTTTTTGGATAAATTTAAAAAGTATACCAAGACAGTCTGTACAGCCATACCCAACATCTTGATGTAACAGTTATTAGCATTTTCCTGTAGTTTCCCATTTTTGTAGCAATATTTTAAATTATAGACATCATGTCATTTCTTTCCTTACATGCTTTAGTATATATTTCTAAAAAATGACATACCTTTTCATAACCAAAACACTGTTATCACACTCAACAAAATTAACAACAGTTGTTTCATACCCATTTTCAATTGTATCCCCAAATATTTAAATACCTTTTTACATGTTTCGATGTAAGTTAAGATCCCCCCCCCAAAAAAAAATCCACTTGTGGCCTTTATGTGTAAATTTATTTAATCTAGAACGATCCTTCTCCCCACCCCTCCACCTGTTTTTCAAACTGTTGACTTACTAAAGAAACTGGGTCATTTGTCCCAGAAAGCCCCACCTTTTGGGTTTTTCTCATTGCTTCACAGTATTGTTCAGCTTATTCCTCTAACTCCTGTCTCTTTTTGTAAACTAGAAGTTAGATGTATAGACTCCCTTATATTCAGATTTTAGTGTTTTGTAGCAGTACACTGGATAATACAGAGTAATTTCATCAACTGAGGATGCACCTAATGTTAAGTAGTTTGACTCTCTTAGTGATGTTAAAATTGATCAGTGGATTTTAAGATTGGTCAGTTTTCACATTCACTAACCAATAAACAGATGTTTCTACAATTCTGAATTAGGTTTTAAATAAATGTCTCAAATCATGTTTGAAAAGTCCTGTGTTTTCTGTTGGATAGTTCTTCTGTTCAAGAACATTGAGAAGGTATTTATGAGCTACCTCTGTGCCAAGAAATGGTGAGATGCAGGGAGACAGGGCTGAATAAGTTATTTTCTTTGCTCTTGAGGGACACACTCTTGGGGGAATCTCTGATCATTTGAACAAGTAACTTAATGAGCTGTTTGACATTAGTTTAGAGACCTGGTCTTTGTATTACCCAGTGTAAACCGTTTTGTTGAATTCAAGAGGGAACCACAACAATCTTTTTCATCAATGCTTTTACCAAATTTTTTTATCTGTAACTTTTAATTTAGTAAGACTTTTAAATCACTTTAGAAAATATTTATTATTAGCCTGTGGGGAAGTAAAACTGTTTTCATGAAAGATAACCTCT
Organism: Eonycteris spelaea; assembly: GCA_003508835.1. Classification (NCBI taxonomy): domain Eukaryota; kingdom Metazoa; phylum Chordata; class Mammalia; order Chiroptera; family Pteropodidae; genus Eonycteris; species Eonycteris spelaea. The sequence continues at coordinate 282,037 of PUFA01000412.1, read as the reverse complement.
GGGTACTTTGAAAGTAATGGTGTTTAGAATTCAAATGCAGTTCTGTAAATTTTTTAGTGGTACATGTAGAATGGAATTTTATGATTGGTTTAGACTCTAAGTCAAGTCATTATGGAAGGAAAACCTGTGTTCAGTGCTTTATTTGAGTTGTTTACAATTTTTGACCATTATGAATAATGCTGTTAGGTTCGCCGAAGGATGAATGCACAAGATGGAAGGGGTTTAAGCAAGGTTTTTGTAGCAGAGTGACAGCTGGGCTGAGTCAAAGATGGTGTCAGCCCTGAATGTGAGGGGACCTGAAACTTACATGGGGCTTGAGGTGAGCTTTTTCGATGGGCATATTTCGGGTAGGTAAATCGGTGGGGAAGGGAGGAAAGTCAAGTGAAATGGGAGGTGAACATGTAGCATTGCCAACCCAGATGTTGCAAGGTGCAGTTCCCATACAACCGTAAGGAAGGAGTCTAGTTCCCAGGCTACAGAGGTAGAGATAGGGCCCTTTTGGACCTAACATTCCAGCCTTTTTGTTTTATGGAATAGGGATGGCAACTCGGTTTTCTGTGGCTGCTTTCTGCTGAATAGGGGTAGCAGGATCTGTTGGAAAGGGTTTTAGTAGTGGAAAGTCGACTGAGATGTGGCTTTGATTGGTAGGCTCTGCTGGCCGGAGGGCTTGATAGTGTAGCACAGAGTAAAGTAGTGTGACTTCTGCTATAGACTAAAACACGCAAAAATGGTCCTGGAGGAGGGAAGAAATCTGGCATGGTATGCAAGGCCCAAGGCCAAAATGAGAAAAATGAAGGTTAGAGGCCTTATGAAAGGTAAGAACCAGGTTAACCCAGCTGGTTTTTATCCAGGTATCTCAAGAATTTGTTTGGCGCTCTCTTATCTTATTGGCTTTGGCCTTCAGCCTTTTTTTTTTTATTAATAAATTTATTTATATTTAGTTATTTTATTTTATTTTTTAGGTGAGGCAACCCTTGGTTGACCTTACAGATTGCAAGGACCTTGTCAGCTTACAATCCCTTATTTGAAAAATTTTTCTGTGCCTACAGCACCTGGTCTTTCTAGGTGGTCTCCCATCCAAGTACTAACCAGGCCCGATCCTGCTTAGCTTGTTTAGGGTATCATGGCCGTAGACCTTGTCCTTCAGCTTTTTAGCTGCATCTCTTACTAGTCTTAATTGGTTAACATAGAAACAACATTCTTTTAGAAGGAGGCAGAGACCTCCTTTTTCAACTTTCAGTAAATCTAGCCTTTGTTTTGTAAAGTGATGGCTGCTTGGGAGTCAGTTTGATCCTGTAATTGAACTATATTTTTTGCTATCTCATCCAGGCTTTCTTGGAGATCATTGGGCAATGTTTTGAAATAGAGTACAGTGGTGGCAAGCCCCCCATGCCTGTGCTTGGTCTGATAGTGACCCCCAGTGTAACTAACAGTGGGATGACCTGAATACCTCTTTCTGTTTTATATAGTATGTGATGGGAATTGGTAAGGATTGGTTATTGGGGGCTATATCTATATTTGGAGAGAGATAGACTAGAGTCCAAGTTCTGGTCCAGTTAGTGGGAAGGCAGAGAGAGGTAAGTGCTAGTTCCACATAAAAAGAAGACCCGTTATTCAGGTATACAAGTGAAAACATGTATGGAGAACAAATGAGTAAGGGGATAGATTGTTCCAGTGTATCCCTTCTGAGGCTCAGAACTCCAGGCCATAAGAGTTGTAGCTACAGCAGCTCCAATAAAAGGAGATAGAGGAGTAGGGGTATTAGTAGGTCTGTAATAAAAGTGTTGAGGAATTAAAGAGACAGTCGTAATCCAAGGAAAGAGGGGGGCGGATGGTAAAGGACTGTTTTAAGAGGTTGTAAGGACTGTAGGGTAACCTTTAGAGTGGATGGGTTATAGAAAGAGGCCATTAGCCTCTGGAGAGACCTGGTAGTCTATCTGTTGAATCCAGTGTCCATTGAGCAATCGGATTGTGATTGATTGCATAGATTGGAGGGTAGGTGTTCTGTAGAGATGTTGCTACTGGTTCTTGTGAAACAAAGAGGAGCCTTGGAAATCAAAGGGGTATGAAGGGTAGTGGGTCCTATTACTGGTATGGAGGGATGTGCTACCTTTGCAAGGGATTAGGTATAGGTGTAGAAGGGATTAGAATCTTGATTAGCCTGTGCTGTGGAGTAACTTTCAAGGAGAGTATCTGCCCTTTCAAGGAAGATGGAGCCCTTTTCTTTTTTATATGAAAAGATCATTTGTACATGGTCCCATTGGCGAGGGGAATGGGGAGAGCAGAGTATGCTGAGGAAGAGAGGGAAAGGCAGAGCCAGCAGTCTTTGGCTAACATAGGGTTGGACTTATTTAAGAGAGAATGGGTGAGATTGAGAGAAGGCTCAAGATGAGTGGTATTGAGAAAGCTCCATAGGGAGGGAAGCAGAAGAGGAAGTAGGTGATTGGCGGGAGATCTAAGTAAGTAAAATTAAAAGGGTGGCAAGGGGAGGTGTTCTTGATCTACATAGAGAGGAATCTTACCACATGGGCCTACTAGGTAATACTGGTCTGTGAGAAATCAAAGGGTCTCTGTAAAAGTGAATCCCGTAAAAAAATTAAAATCTCCAGATGGAGAGGAAGGGGAGACTGTGCTAAGGCTGAATGAATTTGTTGGGGTAGTGGTGTTTGTTGTCTTTTCTGGAAGAAAAGGAGAACCTGAGCCTGAACAGAAGGGACAGAGGCAGTAAAGGTTACTCATTTGTCCTCTTTGTCAGGAATGTGGATTAGCTGAAGCTTTGTAGATCTGATGGAATAGCTGTAGAATTTTGTGGTGTTTGGCCATACTTTGTCCCTTGGTGAACTATTGGAGACTTGTTTTAGCCTGGAAAGATGGAACCATGTTGGGTCCAGGAATCTTAGCAGCAGTTGGGGTGGTTAAAAATACCAGATAAGGGCCTTGCTGTCTAGGTTTAAGATGAACTGAGTGGAGATTCTTTAGGTAGGACCCAATCACCAGGGATTACAGGAGTAGGTGGAAGATCTGTGAATGTGTACGGCTTTGGCAGGACTTGGTCTGCATGTTCTCTTAGTATTTGTTTAAGTAGATTTAGTGTGGATGTGTAATCTCCTTAGGGGGATGTTGTGGTTGGGAAGTTCCCTAGAAGGAAAGGTCTTCGGACATGAGTTCAGTGGGGCCTCAGAAAGAGGGGGCTCTAAGGGAGGCCCTAAAGCACATGAGGACAAGGTGTAAGAGTGAAGTCCAGGGTTCCTGAATTGCTAGACTAAGCTTAGTTAACAGGGTTTTTAGTAAAGAGTTAGCTTTTTCAGCTTTTCCTGAGAGCTGAGGTCTCGAAGAAGTGTGTAGGTTCCATTGAACACCTGAGGTGGAGCTGACTTCCTGTGTTATTTGAGATAAGAAGGCTGGGCCATTATCTGACTTTAATGAGGTTGGTAATCCAAAGCAAGGAATAATGTCTTTTGGTAGTGTCTGGGTAATTTCAGCAGACTTCTCAGGTGATGGAGAAAGCCTCAACCCATCCTGAGAAGGTGTCTGTAAGGGTGAGTAAGTATTGAATTTCCTGATAGAGGCTTGTGTGTAAAGTCAATCCTGTTCAGGGATGCTGCCCTTAGCCAGATGGGTGGGAAAGGAAGGAGGGCGTGTTTACGTGTAAGGAGAGACTGTGAAGCAGATAGAGCAATTTTTTGTAATATCTCGAAGGAGAGTATTACAGTTATTACAGGTAATAAGGGGTTGAAGGAGTTATAAATATCTTGCAGGATATTTTGAGCTTGGCCCTGTGGTAGAATATACCTTATTTGCATCTTTAGTGAAGGATCTTTCTTATCTGCTCCAAGCCTGAGGAGAGAATGATACTCTTTAGGAAAGTATTGTGGTGTGAAATGAGGAAAAGCTAAGAGTTGGGAGGAAAGGGTTGATTGCTGTGCTACCCTTTTGGTCTCTGTATCTGCCGCCTTATTGCCCTCTATAATGGAGTCATTTCCTGCCTGGTGCCCTTACAGTGAAGTACTGCTGCTGCCTTGGGAAGATGAGCAGCCTGAAGAAGTTTAAGAATTAAGGGGGCATTGGTAATAAAGTCTTTTGTAGTGAGTAGAGAATATGGAAGACATATTTAGAATCCGTATAGATGTTAACCCCGTGTCCAAATGCTAAGGTTAACTGACACTCTGGTGAGAGCAGTTAATTCTGCCTTTTGAGAAGTAGTCCCTACAGGAAGAGGCCTAGATTCTATGATCTCTGTGAGAGAGACTACTGCGTAGCCTGCCAACCTTTTTTCCCATCCTGGGAGAAAGCACTACCATCAATAAATCAAGTGTGTGAGGCATTGGGTTAAGAGGAGTCTGTTATATTTGAGAAACAAGAGAATCTTAAAGTTGAGGATTTCTATACAAGAGTGTGAAGTCTGTTTCTTGGGCATGGGTAAAGGAGTGGCAGGATTGAGTAGAGGGCATTTGGCTGGGGTAACATGGGGAGATTCAATAATGATTATGTGAAAAGTTTGTATTCTAGAGGGAGGGAGATTTTTGGTAGTGAGGTCAGAGATGTTATATGAAGAATAAACTGTGATGGGTTGACTGAATGTGAGTTTCTGACTTTCAAGAGTTAGAAGAGTGGCTGTGGCCAGGGCTCTAAGGCAGTCTGGCCAACCCCTGACTAGTATCTAATTGTTTTGTAGATAGGCAACTACCCGGGTCTCTGGACTTGTTTTAAGAGTCCAAGTCCTATTCCTTCCTTTTCCATAGTGTAAAGTATAAAAGGTTTGGAGAGGTCGGAAAGCAAAGAGCTGGGACCTATATAAGGGCCTGTGTAATTTCCCGAAGTAAGGGCTAATATGGGTTCTAGTGGTTCAGTCAAAAGACCTTTAGAGGTTAGGTATAAAGGATGAGCTAGAATGCTGAAGTTAGGAACCCAAATATGGAGAAATCTTGCTAAACTGAGTTAAGATAGGAGCTCATGTTTTGAGGTGGGAGGTAAAAGGGAGGCGATGAGGTCTTTTCTATCTAAAGTAATGGCTCCAGGTTGTGGGGTAATAGAGTGACCAAGATAAATGACTTGAGGGGAATAAAGTTAGGCCTTCTTTGGAGAGACTCAATATCTGTTTTTATCCAAATGATTTGGGAGACTAGCTGCATGTTCATGAGAGAATAAACGGGCTACAAAGGAGGAGATCATCTCCATGTTGGAGAAGAATGCTGGGGTGGAGATCTAGTTTTGTTAGATCTGATGCTAATACTTGTCCAAAGAAATAGGGACTATCCTGGAAACCTTGGGGAAAGACAGTCCAGGTAAGTTGGGACTGATGGGTGACAGGGTCTGTCTAGGTGAAAGCAAAGGGATTTTGGGAGTCTGGGTGTAGAGGAATGGTGAAGAATGCATCTTTTAGGTCAATTACAGTGAAATGGGAAGTGTCTGGGGGAATAAGGGATAGGAGGGTGTAGGGGTTGTGTACTACCAGGTGGGTTGGGAGAACTACTTGGTTTATGATGCAGAGGTTTGAACTAAGCAATATGAGCCATCTGGCTTCTTGGTAGGCAGGGTTGGGATGTCGAATGGAAAGTGAGTGAGTCTCAGGAGGTTTTGGGATACAAGGTGTTACATATAATGGATGGGAAGCCTTGTCTGCTTTCTAAAGATAAGGGGTGTTCGAGTTGACAGGGGTGTGTTGAAGCGTCTTTTAGTTTTATGTGGATAGGAAAGTGGTGTTGGGCTATTGAAGGGGCAGAGGTATCCCAGACCTTGGGTGTGACTAGAGAAGTTGGGAAGGGGAATTTATCCAGTTCTGGTTTAGGGAGAAAGAGGAGGGGTGGGTCTGAATTAGGGGTGGGAGAGTGAAGCCTAAAGGAGGCTCTGAATTTTGATAAAATGTCTTCAAGGATTGGGATTGGGCATTTAGGAAGGACTAAGAATGAGTGACTGAAAGGTATTCCCAGTAAGAGACATTGTAAGGAGGGTGTAGCTAAAGGTTTGGCGATTAGACCATCAACCCTTGTCAATGCAGATTTGGGAGGGCCAGATAGGACCTGCAAATTCAGGTATGGCAGAGTAAGTGGCTCCTGTATCAATAAGAAAGGAGATTGGCTTACCTGCTACTAGCAGAGTTACCCCAGGCTCCAAAGGAGTGATAGAAGTGGGGGCCCTGGGGCCCGGGCACCCTCAGTCTTCAGTGGTGAGCCCTAGAAGGCTGGGCAGGTTGAGGTACAGTTTTTCCGACTTTGGAAGGAAGAAATGTGACCCTCCCTTGAGTCACAATTGGTTTTCCAGTGAACTTTCTTGCTGCAACTTGGACAAGAGCCTGGAGGAGGACGAGGATTAGGGCAACCTTTGTCCCAGTGTCCCCATTTGCCACACTTAAGCAAGGGCTGGAGGGGCTTCAAAGATTTTGCCTTTAGGGGTTTGCATAGTTCTGTGGGAGCTCTGGATAGCTGCTGCCAGCATCTGGCATTTAGCCTGATCCCTTTTAAGTTGTTCATTTTTTTGTTTGTTTGTTTTCTCATCTCTATTATTGAAAACTTTAAAGGCAGCACTTAAGAGTTCCCTTTGTGAGATTCAAGGGCCATCTTCCAGCCTCTGTAATTTGCATCTGATTTCAGAAGCCCATTGAGAAGTGAAATGAATGTGTAGGTAGAGGAGGCCTGCCATTAAGGAAGGGTCTAGTTTAGTGTATTTTTGGAGAGCCTCCATTAGGGGAGACAGAAAAAGGGCAGGATTTTCATCTGGACCTTGGCTGATTCCTTTGAGATTTTCATAGTTAATTGCCTTGTGTGCTGCTTTTTGAAGCCCCGCTATTAGTCAGGTTACCATATTATTTCCGTGTCGGCGGCCTGGGGAATCTGTCTGATAGTTCCATTTGGGATCCCGTTGGGACTTCTACTGCCACCAACCAGCTGTTGATTATCTTGCCAGTGTAGGATATCAGCCTGACTCTGAGTGGCTAAGCCAGACTCTCTTTTTCTTTGAAGGAAAAGGAGGAAATGATTATGTGGAGCTCATGCCAGGTAAGATCCTAGGATTTAGTTAGGTATTCAAATTCTTTGACTTAGTGGTGGGGACAGTGGAAAAGGACGCTAACTTTTTCTCAACTTGAGAGAGATCAGCTAGAGAGGAAGGGACACGAATTTGAACTATACTCTCGGGCTCCTGCAACTTCCCTTAAAAGGAAAACAGTAGCAGTGTCCTGGGGGTGAGTCCAAGAACTTGTGTGAGCAGGGGAGAAGGAGGGTTCTGAGGGATCTATGCTAGACCCATTGGGAGCAGGGGAGGAGAGGTTAAAGGAAGGGTTGGGGAAGTTGGGAGTTAAAGGGTTAAGGTAAGAGGGAGTGGGGGAGTCATCTGGGAGGTCTCTGAAAGGAGCATATGGGGGTGGGGGGTGAGGAGGGCCTAGAGGGTGATGAACCATGGTCAGTAGGATGGAAAGAAAAAATGTCAGTTTCAGAGTTAATAAAAGGATTGGGATGAAGAAGTAAAATCTTAAGTAGAGCAGGATTTACAGAGAGAGAGTCTGGAGCAGAGAGTAAAGAAGCCCTGGACATAGGGAACTTCAGACCACTTTCCATTGCGGTGACAAAAGTTATCAAGGTCTTAATGTGTTAAAAATCAAAGGTGCCATTCTCAGGCCATTGAGATTCATAATCTAATTTATATAGTGGCCAAGCAGTGTTATAATAGAAAATGAGACACTTATGAAGTTGTCTAGGTTCCTTAAAAGGCAGCCAAGGGGGTTGGTTTTGGAGGGTGTAGAGGATGTGTTCCCCATGATGAAGAGGATGAGAACGACAGGGAAAGTGAGGATGGCGAGTGGAAAACCACAAGGAAGGGAGCAGCTTCTTGTGGTCCCCACTGACAAGGAATCCATCTGATAGAGGAGAGGGGTCTTTTCTGAGCTGGGTGTCCCTAGTATACAAATACCCGAGGCCAGGAGGTCGAGTAGTCTTCTGACAGTGCTAGGATTTATTAGAGAACGAGAGAGAATGCCCGTGAAGAGGTATATAACCACTCACTTGAAAATTAAGTGACCAATATGCACTAGCAGGTCACCAGTGAAAAGGTGAATCTCCCAGTCTGATCTCCTCCCTGGCTGGGTTGGGGTAGGATTGGGGAGGTTAAGGTTAAACCCCTTAGAGCCCCAGGAAGAGGTAGGATCTGATTTTAGCCCTGGGCAAGCTACCACAGCCCACTGCTCTCCTGGTTGCAAACCAATAACCTCAGGGCTCAGAGGAGTGGCCACTGAACCTGCACCAGACCCGACTGGGTTTTGGCACAGGATGTTAGGTTTGCCGAAGGAGGAATGCACAAGGCCAAAGGGATTAAGCATGGTTTATTGTAGCAGAGTGACAGACTGGCTGAGCCAAAGATGGCATTATCCTTGAATGCGAGGGAACCTGAAACTTAAATGGGGCTCAAGGTGGGCTTTTTCAGTAGGCATATTTCGGGCGGGTAAATTGAAATGGGAGGCGAGCATGTAGTGTTGCCAACACAGATGTTGCAAGGTCCGGTTCCCACACAAAGATAAGGGAGGAGTCTAGTTCCCAGGCTACGGAGTTAGGGATAACATCTGGACCTACCAGATGTTTTTATAAACATTCATGTACAAGTTTTGATGTAGATGTATATTTTCACTTCTCGGGTCATTTCTACCTAGTAATATGGTAGCTATTGTTTTTAACCGCTGTGCTGTTCATGAGCTTCATTATCTACCACGTGACATCTGTTCAGCCCCACATTTAAGGGTTTCCACATGATGGTCCAAACCTAACCTATGTCTCCATAATCATTTATACCGATTCCTTACATGTCACCTAAGTTCGAAGCAATTGCCCAGTATTTCTAAAGTGCATCTTGCATTTTCTCATTTCGACAGCTTTTTGAGATCCTATCTGCTGTTTAGAGCTTATTGGAAATGCCACCTCTATAATCAGTTTTTATCTGAATGTTCTTCCCTCCCTCATTGAGTTTTTGCTCTCCTCATTCAGCCCTCAGAACACTATTCTTCGTATAGTGCTTAACACTCTTAGCCCTTTATCACCATTATTCATGTCTTGTTTTATAGGCCTGTGTTGTCCAATACAATAGCATCACCTACATGTGACTGTTTAATTAAAACTAAAATGTAGTTCCTTAGTTTTGCTAGCCACATATGAAGTGTTCAGTAGCCATTAGTGGCTACTATATGTGGACAGAACAGACACATTTCCATCTTCACAGAAAGTTTTTTTCGAGACAGCACTTTTCTAGATTGTAAACTTAGCTGGGTCAAGGACTTGCTTTTTTTGCCTGTGGCCTTTGCATAGTGCTTTGCTTATATTGAATTCAATTAAGGAAATAAAATTAGATCCTGACAAAGAATAGAGAAGTAGAATTTTGGGAAATATTCACTTCTTGAGATGACAGTTGAACCAGAAAAGTAGATAAATATGTGAGGGACTCCATAATTCTTATGTTGTAGATCCACCAAGAATGAGTTAAAGGGCAGAATAATAGGGATTGGCAGTTGCCAAATTGCTTATTCTTAAATTGTGAGATAAAAATACACAATTGATTCTCCTGCTTACTTGCAATATGCCTTCCTATCCTTGTTTCTAGTTTCTGTTCTGTAGACCTGTGCTGTCCAATGTCGTAGCCCCTAACCACATGTGTCTAAATTTAAATTAAAGAAATAAAAGTAAAAAATCAGTTCTTACACTGGCCACATTTTTCAGGTGCTCAGCGGTAACTTTTAGGTAATGGCTGCCATATTGGACAGCACAGATGGAAAATATCTATCTGCATCGTTGCAGAAAGTGCTGTTGGATAGCATGGATCGAGACTTATCTTTTAATTCTAGTTGTAGATGGCATGGTAAATTTGCATCTGCCTTTGGTTTAGAAGTTTAAAAAAATTAGACAGTTATTCAGGTAGTAAATATCCCAGTCACTGATGTCTCCAATTAATTCCTAGTGTAGACTTGTTACAAAAGCTAAGAATTTTTTTTTCTTTTTTCCTCTTTTTTCTCCCTCCCTCCCTCCCTCCCTCCCTCCCTCCCTTCCTTCCTTCCTTCCTTCCTTCCTTCCTTTCGTTCTTTCTTTTTTTCTTCTTTCTTTCTTGAACTGAACTGCTTGGTTGTGAATATTCTAAATGAGTTAGGTGTGCTGAAAATTTGAGGTGGTTCGGTTTTGTATTTTTTCCCCCTAATGGAATTTGATATCCAGAGTGTTTTGAGGTATGTGTGTTTTTTAGAAAGTCAGCAAGTAGTTATGCCTATTTTATGCCAGACATTTTTACTAGTGCTGGTGGTATACTATAGTGAATAAGACCAAGTCCTGTTCTGTGACTCCATGGGGCTACATTTCTAGTTGGGAATGTGGTAGGAAAGGCTGAACAAGTAAATATGTGTTCCTTTTATGTGTTTTTATTTTTATTTTTTTAATAGACTTTATTGTTTAGAGCAGTTTTAGGTTCACAGCAAACTTGAGCAGGAGGTTTAGAGAGTTCCCATGTACTACCCATTGCCCCCACCCCTTCGCTGTTTTTAGCATTAAATTTAAGATTGCTTTAATCTTTGCTACCACATAAATCAGTGAGTGAGTTTACTAGATGAGGAATACCCAGTGGTCTTAATTAAGTTCACATTTTAAGAACATATTCGGTGATAAAATTCAGAGGAGCTTGCTGGAGACATTAAGGATAATCTTATTTCTATTGGGGAAGGGATAAAATGCTTGTAGCTGTGCAAGGTCCTGAACTTTTCAGGAAAAAAAAGATTATGAATGATAGAACACTGAGTAGGTGTAATAGAGTTGCTGGACATTTTTCTTTTTAGAAAACATGTATATTTAACAGAAGTTATTTAAGAAATAGAGGGAAGTACAAAAAGTAAACCTACCCATCTAGAGGCAGTCACTCTTCATATTTTTACTTCCTCCCAGACTTTTCTGTTTGCACTGGGGGTGTACATGCCTATACATACATTTAGGATAATACTGCATAATGTAGTATTATACCCTTCTCTTTTTCACTTAACAGTATATCAAGCTTATGTTTTTAAACACTTTAAAAAGCAACTGCATGATATTTCATGTTCTGGATAGATCTAGTTTATTCTCTGTTATAAGGACATTTAGGTTATTTGTAAGTTTTTTTTTTTTTTTTCAGTGTCTAAGCTGGGACATAGAGAACACTTTTTTCTTAGCTTTGGATGGATTGAAGCAGTCGTAAAGGAGAGTTTACAGTGTCTTGGTGGGTCCCTATTAGGACTTTGCTGCTTTTCTTTTGACTGTTTGGCAGCATGAGATGCCTTGTTTGTGTAAAGGAGAAGAAGGACTCTTGCTGCTTGCTCTTTTGGGACTGGTGCTGGAGAAAAATCCGAGAACAAAAGTGACTAAATTACTTTTTTTTCCCTTTTTAGTTCTTGAAGCCATGAATCCTGTTTATAGCCCTGGTTCTTCTGGGGTTCCCTATGCAAATGCCAAAGGAATTGGTTATCCAGGTAAGCAAGTACAATTTTGTTTTCATTATTGAACTTTGAACAGTTGATAAATTTGTGTCACTAAGATTGCTTTCAGTTGACAAACCCAGCTCAAAGTGTTTTAAATGAAAAAGAAAAATGTATTGGCTCATGGAACTGAAAAATCATAGTACTTAAAAATCAAGAGCTTTGTTGGCTCTAGTGGTTTTGGACTAGGATCTAGTTTCTCTACCTCCTGGGCTCAGCATTACTTTCTCAGTATTGGCTCAGTGTTGGTCACAGGTTACACTGCTCCCCATCGTGGTTTCCCTATCTTCAGCCCCTCCCATCAGTCCCTTGGCTGCCAGCCTCTTTATCTCTTCTAGAAGAAAGCCCAATGGGCCTTCTTGTTCTCTGTTCAAAGCAGTCCTGTGCTTTTTTCTAATTGGACTCAGTTTCTATCCTTGAGCCAGGGAGGGGAGTCTATTGATAAACTTAGATCTAACTTGCATTCCCCACCTTTATTGGAGTCAGTCACACATGGGCTGTGAGAGATGGGGTGAAGCAAAATGTAAGGGGATAGGAACTGACCGATCAGAAATATCAGATGGTTGTCCTAATTGGTGACTTTGAATAGGGAATGTTTATTTATAATGTTATAGTTTCATTTTGGGTTTTTTGATAATATGGTGGAACAGATAACCTCAAAACCCTCTTGATAAAAAAACCCCTAGACAATGGAATAAAACACACACAAAACTCCACTTAAAAAAAAAAAAAAAATATATATATATATAATTGAACTTGGAAGAAAGAAATATCTGCAAATAAAAACCAGCACATTTGGCCATTGAGCTGATTTGCCTGTCCTGGGTCATTTGCTATTTGTGGGTTTAAACAAACCTCATGGAACAAAAAGTGAGGACATAGACCTTTGTGAAGGCTTGGGAGTAGGTGAGTGGACTCTCATTAATCTGGTTCCTCCAGAGGGTCAGACTCAGTGAAGAAGGTAGACTGAAACAGTCCATTCACTGACCAGAAGGAAATTGGTCTCTGCCTGGGCTTTGGGAAGGAAGAAAATCTTTCCTAAGAATATATAACATTCAGGGATGTTTGAGATTCTATTTTATATTACTTGCATTTCCCAGGGGATCCATAATGAGAAACTAACATAAAAAATAGTCTTCAACCTGCAGTGTTTGCCTATAGCACCTTACAGCAGCGAATGCAGAACTTCGTTGGAGGCATATGTTCTCAATCCGGGTTTCGAGGGTTTTCCAGTAAGTTCTGTTAACAGTGCAAAATTATTAATAAAACGTGTTGTCATTGTCAAGAGTCACCAGTCATGACAGACTACAGGAAAGAGAATGAGGAGAAAACATATCACACAAACATGTTTAGAAATGAAGATGTAAAAGAAAACAGGGGAACGAGATACTGGTGAATAAGAACTGGGTGAACAAAAAGAACCAACTGGAATGTAAATTAAAAAAAAAAGGCATCTGAACAAAATTCAGGTTAAATGCAGGTAAACAGTTCTAAAGAGAGAACCAGAATCCAGTGTAAAGAAAGGGGGAAATAGACTGGTTAAGAATAGAGATGTTAGAATGAGAAGTTTGAAAGAGAATTAAGAGCACCGAAAGGGTTGAGTAGAGAGACTAGAAGAAAAGGAATGGCAGAATTTCCAGAATTGATAAAAAGTAATTTACTGATAAGACTACTGTCTTCGTGATATTAACACTAGTTTAAGCAATTGCTAAATTATTGAAGAGACACTCTTGAGTGGATCCAGAGCCAGGGAAATAGGCATTACCTGATAGTCCATATAATAAAACATTAATTGCCTGTCATACACCAGTTCTCTCTGCAAGGCTGCGAGAATACTGAGATGTGTACATCATACCTGCTCTTTGGTTGGTCAGAAGCAGGGATTGGCAAACTTTATGTAAAGGTCTAGTTAGTATATATTTGAGACTCTGTGGGTCACATTGTCTCTGTTGTAACTACTTACCTGTCTTTCCAGCACAAAAGGAGATGTAGACAATACTGGGGAAAGTTTGTTTCAGTGCTGACACACTCTGAAAGGAGACAGTGGGCTACATTTGTCCTGCAGCCTGCAGTTTTCTGACGTCTGGTCAAAAGCATTGGAGTCAAACATGTTTTTAAGGAATTTTTTGGTCATGAATTATATTTAAAAGAAAATTTCTGTAATAGTAAAGCAATTTTAAAATCTTATATATAGTTTTCTCCTTATTTTAACCTATTTCTTTACATCCATCTTGTGAATTTTTTTGATTTTGGGATTTTAAGTCTTTGATTTCATAAAATCTGTATCAGCAAGAGTTCAATGCAGGAACTAGTAACCATTCTGGTTTTTTAAACAAGGGTAGAGTAGGGATGTTAATATAGGGAATTAATGTGCCTACAGAATTTAGAGGCTTGCATTACTTGAATACCAAAAACCGACAACAGTATAGGAAAGGAAAGTACTTTTATATCCTTATCAGCAAATAGAGACACCGGTCTATAATTTTTTAAATTTATATTTATGGAAAAGAAGGAACACTTCCCACTTCTTTTGTAATTTAGTAGTATAATTACTGATGATAATTAGGTTTACATATACTGTCTCATATTATTTCTAGTTGATAGCCTTTTTCACTTTCTTGTCTTTTCTTGGATTAATCAAATATTTTTTATACAATTTTTTCTTCTGTTAACTTTTAAAAATTCTTTTACTTTTCTAGTGATGACTCTACATTTTGCCCCTTCTTTGTTTATTGTTGCCACACCTTAAGACATTACTGTTTTTATTTGCTGCAGCGAACAGAATTTATATTAACTCACAATTTATTATTTGTGGTGCTCTTTCAGTACTTTCTGTATTTACATGTTTCTGTCTGGATCATTTTCTTTAACCAGGACAGCTCCCTTTAATTTTTTGTGTGTTTGTTCATTTGTTTGTTTGTTTGTTTTGTTTTTTCTGCAGGTCTGCTAGCAGTGAATTTTGTTTTTGTTTGTGAAAATGTCTTTATTTTGCTTTCATTTTGGAGCACATTTTTGCTGATTGTATATAGTTTCCTATAGCTGCTAAAACAAATTACCACAAAGTTGGTGGCTTGAAAACATGAAAATTTGTTCTCTCACAGTTGTGGAAGTCAAAAGTCCAAATTCAAGGTGTCAAGTCAGCAGGGCCTCGCTTGAGGGGAGAATTCTTTCTTACCTCTTGTAGTTTTTGGTGTCTTTCAGCATTCACTGACATGTGGCCTTGTGACAGACCACATCTGTCCAGTTTTTTTCTTCTGTGGTCACTTCATCTCCTTTCTTTGTGTTCTCATGTAGACACTTGTTCATTGGGTTTAGGGCCCACTTGCATAATCCATGATGATCTTATCAAAATCCTCGAATATATCCATGAAGGCCCTTTTCCAAATAAGGTAGGATTTACAGGTTCCAGGGATTTCATGTGGTATCTTTTGGGAGGTGGTGATGCTGGTTTTTGCCTAACCACACCGAGTATACATTTTAGATGGGCAGTTACTTTCCTTCTGTACATTAAAGGTATAATTGTACTTCTCTGGTTTCTGTCAGATTCAGTATTGTTTCTTTGAAGTTAATTGACCCTCCTCCACCTCCAAACCCCACTTCCCCACTGCTTTCAAAATTCTTTATTTGTTTTTGCTAGGCTAGATGTGATTTTTGTATTTCTTTGCTTGATGCTCACAGAGCTTCTTGACTCTTGGGATTGACTTCTAGCAGTAAGCAGTAGCGCTTCAAATATTCTACCCCTTTCCTCCATTTCCTGGAACTCCATCTATAAGTATATTAGATCATTTCAGTTCGTCTCATGTCACTTGTATCCTTTTTATATTTGCATTTTTTTATTTATGAGCTTTACATATGTATACTTTGTACTGATCTGCCTTCCATTTTACTAATTCTCTAATTTGCTATAAGACCCATGTATTGAATCGAGTCTTAATCTCCTCCGGTCTTCTGCTTTCCCCAGCATACTACTAACAGTTAATTTGGCTGACTGCAGTTATTTGATCACCTGTGGGTCTGTTTCTAAGATCAATTTGTCTTTTTCTTTTGTTTTTCAGCCATAGGTCCTGTCTCTCTGTGCATGCCTAGTGTTTTCTACGTTGAAGTATAAATACACAGTGCATTAAAAATCATAACTGGTTCATTTGATGTCTTCCTTTGCTAGACACATCTTTTCCCCCACAGCTTTGAGGAATGATTAACAAATATTGTATATATTGGTTGTACAGCGTGCTTTTTAAAAAGGTGTACGTGATGATTTAATTTAATGTACGTTGCGAAATGGTTATAATTGAGTACTCCAAGTATCATCACATTGGGGTTAGAGTTTTAAGATAATTTTGGAGGGACACAAACATTCATTCCATATATGGCCCCAGGCCAACTGCATCCATACATTCTTATTTATTTTTGTAACACAAAAGGTAGTGACACTGAGGTGGAATAAGGAATGCGATATTTTGGAGGAATATAACATTTACGAAAGATCCAGTGGGGAAAAGTAGAATTTGGTAGGGATAGCATCAGGACTGTGAGACATATTTGCTCAAGTTTCAGCCCAGCAGGGAGCTCTGAGCAGAGGATCAGCAAGTGAGAGGAGGCCTCATTAGGCAGAATTGGCCCTGGAAAGAAAGTGTGCTCCTAGAGGCTGTCAGCTCACAGCTAACCTGCAGGTTATTTTCTGGAATAAAAATGCAGGTATTCACTTTGCTTTGTTAACTCCATGATACTAGGAAACATTTCTTATCAGCACACGAGGTTTGCCTTGTTCTTTTTTATATTTACATAACGTTGCTACATAACTCTTTATTGGCCAGGGTTTTGACGTTTAATGTCTTATTTGATGTTTTGTGTTCACATGAATTATTAGTGACTGTGATTAGTTTTATGAAGGATTTCATTTGTGTTAATAAAGATCAGGTTGCTTGTCATAGATTGTGAGATTGGCTTTCCTAGTTCCTGATGCTCTAGTCCCAGTTAGAGCCCCTTCTAGCACATGATGCTCTTAGTACTTCTTGTTACTCTTGCTAAATTATAATTATGATATTAGAATCTAGAATAAAACTGCCAGAAGTATAGAAGTATGGAGAGTTTTGGACTTCAGGTTGGTTTTTTTTTTTTTTCATTCTCAGTTTTTGCTGAAGTTTTTAGTTTGAAGTTGTACGTATTTACTCATAGATTAAAAAGACATGATTATGATTCTGAGGAAAGAGACAACTAGCGACAAACTGCTCAGCCTACATAGTGCTGTGGGCAACTAAGTCAGTCTGGAGTTCTGAGAAGGAAAGTAAGAAACAACTGGGTCTATGGAGCCCTGGTTGTAAAATCATGTTTACTCCTTCAGGTGGTGACATCAAATGTTCTGTGTGTTTTTTCTCCAGCTGGTTTCCCGATGGCTATGCAGCAGCAGCTCCTGCCTACTCTCCCAGCATGTACCCTGGAGCAAATCCTACCTTCCAAACAGGTATGCAGGCAGTGTGTGCTGGGTGGCTTTGTCTGTGCAGCTGGGGGAGAATGTAAGGTAGGTGGATTTTGAGTAGAAGTGGTTATAGAACTAGGATTTGGGGTCGAATTAATTTTCTTGGCTCATAAGATTAGCCTTGTTCATAAGGGCAACAAAAGCTTAATTCTTATTGTGTGTAAAGCTTTAGATATTTCATTTATGATATCCTTCTACAACACACATCTGTATTCTAATCATAGGTTGTTCCAGGTAAATACTTGTACGAGACATACGTTTATGAAAAAGTGTTGATTATTAGAAAATAAAGAACATCTGTCATGTTAATAGGTAGAATTTCCATGTTGCTAAATATTTTAGAGATTTTAATTTTTCAATTAGAATTGACAGTTTATATTTTATAATTAGTTTCAGGTGTATAGCATAGTGGTTAGACATTTACATAATTTACACAGTGATCCCTTGATTAGTCTAGTATCCGTTTGGCATTATTCATAGTTACTACAATATCATTGACTACATTTCCTGTGCTGTATTTCACATTCCTATGACCATTTATAACAGCCAATTTGTACTTCTTAATCCCGTCACCTTTTTCACCTAGGCCTCCAACCCACTCCATCGGCAGTCACCAGTTTGTTCTTGTTTCTGAGTCTGTTTTGTTTTATTTGTTTATTTTGTTCTTAGATACCACATATAAATGAAATCATATGGTATTTGTCTTCTCTGTCTCACTTTTTCACTTAGCATAAATACCCTCAAGGGCCATCTGTGTTGTTGTAAATGGTAAAGATTTCTTTCTTTCTTTCTTTTTTTTTTTTATGGCTGAGTAATATTTCGTTGTGTGTATGTACCATCATTTCTTTATCCAGTTTTCTGTTTGACGGGCACTTAGGTTTGCCTCCATTATCTTGGGTTTTGTAAATAGTACTGTGGTGAACATAGAGTTGCACATATCTTTCGAATTAGTGTTTTTGGTTTTCTTGGCTAAATACCCAGAAGTGCAATTACTGGTCATAAGGTAGTTCTGTTTTTAATTTTTTTGAGGAATCTCCAAACTGTTTTCCATAGTGACTGTACCAATTTACAATCCTGCAAAAGTACACAAGGGTTCCTCTTTTCTCCACATCCTTGCCAACATTTGTCATTTTAGAGATTTCTTTGAAGATTACTATAGCACTTTGATTATAGCTTTAAAAGAAAGTTTTATTTCTACATAAGGTACATGAGAAATTTGTTTAGATTTTGGAAATCAGTGAAACAATTGAAATGGAATTGGTTTGGGTTCGAACTTTATGAAGGTAGATTATTTAGTGGGACTTTCCTCTATGAGCCTGCACTCTGGTGTTGGCTCATTCCAGCTTTATTCACCAGACTGGACTTTGTGAACCCATTGCAGCAGTGGTGGTCGGTCTGTCTGCGTTCTGAACCTGAAGGCTTGGCCTCCCTGGTCTCCTGGGGCTTCTTTGTCCTTCGGAACCCCTAGCCTCACAGAATTAACTTCGACAGAATAGGAGACAGCAGTAGTGCCTTTTCCTTGAATTTTTCCTATTTTGTTGATCATGAAATTCTTCCTTCTATGCCATCTCTCCCTTTCCATTCCCACTTGACCATCTTTGTTCGGCTTACACCCAGGAATGGCCTCTTCATTCCCAAAAATTTTTGTTTTTGCCTAGCCTTTATTTATACTCTTTCTTTCCTGTCTGGAACTTCGCATCTGTCTTTCATGGTCTGTTATGGAAGTATCCTTCCATGGGTCAACAGTGTTTATTACCATTGGGTTTTTTCACCACTAGATGGCACCACCCATCTCCTTTTGTAAACCATCTCACCTTAACTTTTTTAAAAATAGCTCTCTTCAAGTATAGAATGACATATAGTAAATCTGCACTTATTTAAAGTGTTACAGTTTAATAGCTTTTTTATATAATGTATACCACCCTCACAATTGGGAGTGAACATACCCCTCACCCAACAAAATTTTTCTGCTGCCCCTTCGTAATCACCCAGGCTCCAGGAACTCAGTGATCTGTTTTCTCTATAGATCATTTTTTTCCTAAAATTTTATAATTAATTATGTGGAATGTACTTTTTTGGAGGGGCTAGCTCTTCAGCATAATTATTTTGACATCCACATTATAATGTGTATCTGTATATTACTCCTTTTTTTTTTTGGGTGGTGGTCCATTGTATGTAATACCATAAATTTTCTTATTCATTCACCAGTGATGAACCATGTGGATTGTTTGCGCAGCTTTTGGTTGTTACAAATGAAACTGCTGTGAATATTTGTACAAGTTTTTGTGTGGACATATACTTCCATTTTCTTGAGTAAATAAAAAGAAGTGGAGTTCCTGGTTCATAGCAGGTGTGTGTTTATGTCATAAGAAACTGCCAAACTGTTTACCGCAGTGGTTGTACCATTTATGTTCCCATGAGCAGTGTGTGAGAGTCCAGTTTCTTTATAACCCTGTGAACACAATATAATCATTCTTAATTTGAGTCATCCTAGTGAGTGTGTAGTGGATATCTCATTATAGTTTTAATTTGAGCCTTATCTCATGACTAGTTTTGAACATCTTTTCATGTACTTAGTTGGCCCATTTATACATCTTTGGTTAAGTGTGTACAATCTTTACTGTATGTCAGTTTTTGAGTGTGTTTTCTTATGTGTTGAGTTTTGAGAGTCCTTTATCAGGTATAAGATTTACAAATATTTTTCCAGTCCTGTGGCTGTTTTTCATTCTCTTAAATAGTCTTTAAAAAGAGCAAGTTTTAAAATGTTCTTTTATGGCTCATGCTTTAGTACATGTTCTAAGAATCTTTGTCTTAACTCAACAACAACAAGATTTTCTCCTATTTAGGTTAGAGTTTTATAGTTTTAGGTTGAACATTTAGGTCTATGACTCATTTCAGGTTAACTTTTGTATATGGTGGCAGGAATAGATTGGGGTTCATTTTTTTGTGTAGTTTATTACTATATGTAATTATGTTGGAGACCACCATACAATGTCACTGTTCTAGAATTTTCCAGGTAGCTCACTTGTACTCATTTTCTTCATGGGAGTATAAAGTTAATGTCAAGATATAGTAAAACTTCCAGCTCTTTTTTGATTTTTCACAGAAAGAGTAAAAGAATATCAGGTTTGTTTGAGGGCTAGCAAAGCTGTTTTCCTTGCCAGAATGTGCCTTGCTCTTGCTGGAAGGAAGCTTGATGTTTAGCGTTCTGGCGCTGCTGACAGCTCCCTTTAGGGTCCTCTGGGCCAGCCTGTAGATCAATGTGTCTCCGTCTTCTTCTCTCATGGGTTTCTTTTCCTCTTAGGGAGATGGGCCATTTCTTGCCACTTTTCCTAAGACTGCTCTCAAAGCTATTCCTCCAACCCAGAAGCTGGGGCAGGCAGTGGGAGTAATAGGATTGGTGGGAATGGTGCCTGTGTAGAGTCCTGCTTTGGTTTAAAGGGCATTCACTGATAGGTGGCCAGATAGTTTGTCAGCTGCCGGAGCCTCTGATTTTTAGGTGAAGCTGGGAATAAAGATGTATGTGAAATTTGGGAATGAAAAAATAAAAGGCACTTTGAAGGTTCTGCCAATGTCCTCAAGTGCTTTCAGCACTTGACCTGAGTCTGGGCTACAGCTGCTGCTCCTATCTTTTTTCCAGGATCCTTTCAGTGTTTTCATGTGTTTAAATTTTAAAATTTCCCTTCTCAGTGTGCCTCCTCTTCTTACCTGATGAGCAATCAGAGTTGTTAATATAAAAAATTTAAAAGGAGTTTTCGTCATGTCTCCTGCTTTGCAATTTGTGTCTGGTTCTCTTTGCCACCAGATTTGTGGGGAAAGCTGAATGTCTAGTGGTGGGTGGTGTGTATGTGTAGTTTGACTTTTAAAATACTTTTGCAATTTTTATGTCTTAGCTCCTCTAGGTATGGCATAGAAAGGGTTTGGAGAACCTTGTGGTGAGATGTCCCTGACTTTTACTGAAAGAGCCCTTTTCTTCTTTTTCAGTTTGCTCTTTGGTTTTAGCGGAGGACCTCCTTCAGTAACATCCCAAGACAGTGTGAGAGAGTTACAAGTTTGAGATTCTTTATGTAACATTTTATTTTGCATTCATGTCTCATCAGCAGTTTTGTGTGGACATAGAATTCTAGGCTAGCAATTATTTCCTCCCAGAATTTTGAGAACATTGCTTAATTGTTTTCCAGCTTCCATTGTTGCTGCTGAGAATTGTGATTCTTGCTGATGCTTGATTGACTATAAAACTGATTTTCTCTTTGGTACTCTATATAGTTTTGTCTCCAGTGTTGTGAAATTTCATGATGTTGTGTTTTGGTGCAGCTCTTTCCTTCTCTCACACACTTTATTTTTTGAATTTTTCCAATTTTCAGAATATTTCATACTCAAAATTATATAAAATCTGTGTGGTATTCAGTACTTTCGGAAAAAATAATCCATTCAAATACAGAAAGCTGTAGCACCATCACAATTAGCAATCTAAAAACATGAGTTCTTCCCTGAGAGAAAGTAAGCCAGCAATGACTTACATGTTTGGTGAGTGTAAAGGAGAAAGGTCCTGATCATTTTTGTTGTCAGTGTTGCATTGGATGGGTGGCCTTTTTAAGAAAAATAGAAACTGAAAGCTGTTACTTTTTTGAAAAACCTAGTAATGAATATATTTGTTTTTTTATTGTGAATTGTTGGTGAGTCTAAAAATTATTTCAGAGAGGCAGTGTGTATTTGAATATGAGTTGTATGTGTGTACGTTTGCATTTTAAGTTTGTAAAGTTCCTGTTGAGGCTCTCTAGTGTGACACACTTAGTTTTAATTGCCTGGGAGACAGGTTTGCTTTCCTTGAATGGGGATAGAGAGTGATCAAATATTTATGCCTATACAAAAATAAACAAACAAACAAATAAATAATTTCCTGGCAAGTATTAGGAGATAGCTCACAGTTAAAAGAATGAGCAGTAATGGGAGGGATATCTTGGTTATGGAGGTACCCACCCCTAGAGGAGAGAGGAACCCCATCCCACACTGAGACCCCCAGCCCAGAGTACCAGTGACAAGAAGAACACACATATCTGGCTCTGAAAAATCAATGGGGATTCCCTCAGTCAAGGTGAGACAGAAGGTGGCTGGAAACCCAGGTGTCCTATGAAAGGGCCAGTGCACAGACTCACTTGCTCGCAGGCACCCACCCTGGGCTCCAGTGGAGGGACAGCAGCTCAGGAAGCGTCAGAAACATACAGGAAGAAACTGAGTTGTGTAGCTCAGGGCGAGGAACGGAGGGACAGTCACCATTTTCTCTGTGTAGATGGCCCTCCTGTGCAGCTGGGTACCGTCTTGCCAGTGTTAAGCCCTCTCCCCACAGGGCCAAATCCGAGTTTGCACTGGCCTGGTGAACTTGTGTGTTCTACCCTGTTGACTCTCTGGGTCCCTACCCAACCCAATCACATAGTACCAGCCCTGCCCTATGCACCACAGGAGCCTCTTACAGCATCAAACAGTTGTAATCAACCTGATCTGCCACCAGAGGCACTTTTGTGACCAGCAGCAAGGGACCAATGGCCAGGCCTACCCTTCGCTACAGTCTTTCCTGGACAATTGTTGGAAGTCGGCAGACTTTGGGCAGGTGGCGGCTGACCTCAGTGTGCTCTAAGACTTTTCCTGAGTAGCTTCAGGTTCAGCACTGGAAACAGATCAGAATCTACATTAACCTGATGAATGTGACTTACCCAACCCTTGTTACTCCCTGAGACCATGCTTCACCCACCTATAGTATCATAGGAGGCTCAATCACTGGCTAAGCATTATAAGCAGCTGGCAGGAGAAAGCAGGCCTCTGGGGTACCTGGGCCTTTTGTGGAGCTACCCCAGGCCCTGGTATTGGTGGTAGTTATCTTGGTTTGCAAGAGTGGCCTCTCCTGTGTGCCTCAAGGTCCAGTATAGGTAGCGACCAAGCCGAGATCACTTTGTGGCTCCTTCCAGGTAGTCCTGGACGGTCACAGTCAATAATTGACCTGGGCTTGTACCAGCTCCTCCGATGAGGCCCAGAACCCAATATATGTAGAGCCTGGCCTTAAACCACACAAAGCACCATGCAGTTGCCCAGAAGTGACACCCAAAAGATGGTCTCAGTAGGCACAGAGCATGCTGGGACATCGCTCCATGGTAAGCCCCTGCAGAGCAGTCCATAGCTGTGGTGGATGTGACCAAATTTTATAGCCAGCAGCTTGAGGATCAGTATCACCTGATGTTGACGAAGCATTCAAGGTTCAACTACAACAGGAGGGTACATACAACCTACACAAAGCAGCAACCCCTGGAGCATTTGGCTCAGGTGACTAGGGAGACTGTGCCACTGGGCCCGTAGGACATCTGCTACATAAGGGCACTCAGCCAAACCCGTAGATGCAGCAGATCTACCAATAGAAATAAACCCAGAAAAGCATTCCAAATGAGACAAACATGTTCCAAATGAAGAAAAGGCCAAAGCTCTAGATAAGAACTAAACAAAATGGAGTCCACCAATCTACCAGATACAGAATTCAAACAATGGTTATAAGGATGCTCAACAAACTTAGGGAAGAATAGATGAATTCAGTGAGAATCTACACAGAGACAGAAACCATAAGAAAGAAGCATTTATAAATGGAGAATACAATAACTGAAATGAAGACTATATTAGATTGAATCAAAGATTATAGATGAAGCAGAGCATCGAATCAGCAATGTAGAAGACAAGGTAGTGGAAAACACCCTCGGAACAGCAAAAAGAAAAAAATGTTTAAATGAGGATAGTTTAAGGGACCTCTGAGACAACATCCAGCATACCAAGATTTGCATCATAAGAGTACCATTAGTAGAAAAGAGAGCAAGCAAGGAATTGAAAAGCTATTTGAAGAAATAATGATAGAAAACTTTCCTGACCTGGTGGAGGAAATAGACATACAACCCCAGGAAATGCAGAGTCCCAAACAAGATGGACCCAAAGGGGCCCACACCAAGACAACTCATAATTAAAATGTAAAAGACAAAGAGAGACTCTTAAAAGCAGCAAGAAAAAAGCAGTTAGTTACCAGGGGAAGTCCCATAAGACTGTCAGCTGATTTCTCAACAGAAACTTTGCAGGCCAGAAGGAATGGGCACGAAATATTCAAAGTGACATAAAGAAAGGACCTACAACCAAGATTACTCTAGCCAGCAAAGCTATCATTTAGAATTGAAGGACAGATCAAGAGCTTCCCAGACAAGAAAAAGCTAAAGGAGTTCACCAATACCAAACCAGTGTTATAGGAAATGTTAGAGGGACTGCTTTAGGAAGAAAAGAAAAAATAGATCAAATATATGAATAATAAGATGGCAGGAACTATATATCTATCAACAATTACTTCAAATGAAAGTGGATTAAATGCTCCAATCAAAAGGTAGGGTGTAAATGGATAAGAAAACAAGACCCATACATATGCTGCCTAAAAGAGACCCACTTCAGATTGAAAGACACACAGAATGAAAGTGAAGAGATGGAAATTGATATTTCATAAAAAACGGAAATTAAAAAAAACTGGAGTAGTAATACTTATATCAGACAAGGTAGACTTTAAAATAAGGGCTCTAACATGAGACAAAGAAGGACCCAAGAGTCTCACCTCTAGATATTTATTTGAAGAAACCCAGGGCACTACTTCGAAGGGACATGTAAATTCATATGTTCATTGCAGCATCATTTATAATAGCCAAGATATGTAGGCTCCTGGGTGTCCATCAATAGATCAGTAGATAAAGAAGAGGTACTACATATATACAATAGATTATTACTCTGCCATGAAGAGAAATGAAATCTTGCCATCTGCAACAACATGGATGGACCAAAAGGATATTGTGCTTAGTGGAGTAAGTCAGACAGAGAAATTAAGATACCACATAATTTCACTTAGATGTGGCATCTGAAGGACAAAATAAAGCAAACAAACAAACCCATAGATACAGAGATCTTTTTAAGGGTCGCCGATGGGAGGTGGCTTGGGGCATGGGTGAAAAGAGGAAGGGATTAAGAAGTACAAATGGGTACTTACTAAATAGTCATGGGGCCATTAAGTATAGCATAAGCAATATAGTCAATAATATTGTGATAACTCTACGTTTTCTAATCGGTGCTGGATTTATTGGGTGATCATTTTGTATGTTATATAAATGTCTAATCACTGTTGTACACTTGAAACTAATATAATATTGTATGCCAACTGTAGTTGAAAAATAAAATGTTATTAAAAAGGGAAAAAAAATAAAGTGTTTGCACAGCGAAGGAAACCACTAGCAAACAAAAATATAGCCTAATGAATGGGAAAAAATGTTTGCCTATTATACATCTGATAAGCAGTTAATATCCAAAATTCATAAAGAGCTCATACAACTCAGTGCCCCCAATTAAAAACAAACAATCCATTAAAAAATGGAAAGAGGACCTGAATAGGCATTTTTCCAAAGAGGACATGGCCAATAGACTATGAAAAGATGCTCAATGTTACTAATCAGGAAATGCAAACTAAAATCACAATGAGATATCACTCACAGCTGTCAGAATGGCCATTACCAATAAATCAGCAAACAAGTGTCGGCGAGGATGTGGAGAAAAGGGAACCCTCATGGAGCTGTTGGTGGGATTGGAAATTGGTACAGTCACTATGGAAAACAGTGTAGAGGTCTTCAAAATATTGAAAATATGACCTTACGACCCAGTTATTCTACTTCTGGATATTTATACAAAGAAATCAAAACACCCTTATTTAGTACCACACTATAACATGGAAGCAACCTAAGTGTTCATCAATAGGTGATTGGATAAAGAAAAAGTGGTACATATGTTCAATGGAATATTACTTGGCCATAAAAAAGAATTTGACCATTTGTGACAATGTGGATGACCTAGAGGGTATTATTTTAAGTTAAATAAGTTAGATTGAGAGAGACATATCATATGATCTCAACTTATATGTGGAATCTAAGGAACAAAAAAATGAACAAACAGAAATAGACTCATAGATACAGAGAACAAACTGATGGTTACCAGAGGGAGGGGCCTGGTTCTGGGTGAAAAAGGTAAAGGTTGAGAAGTACAAATTGGTGATTACAGATTAGTCACGGCGATGAATAGTACAGCATTCAAAATATGGTCAATAACATTGCAACACTATGTTAGTGCCGAGTAGTGCTAGACTAATCGGGGGATTAGGGGAGGTCACTGCATAATTATGTTGCTGTCCACTAGCTATATATTTTAAAACTAATGTAAAATAATATTTTCAACTGCAGCTGAAAAATAGAATTATTTAAAGTTACTTCTAGCTAAACTTTAATTGTAATCAGCAAATTAGGAAAAAACGATTAGTAAGATAATATGTTAAAACTTCTACTCTAATTGTGGAAATAGTGGATGACTATTTTCTTACAGCTTACTGTGAAATTTTTCAAATATACAAGAAGCTGAAAAAGTTTGATAATGAACATTTGCATTATCATGTGCCAAAATTCTACAATTAAACTTTCAGAAATCTACTTTTGAAGTTACTTATATCGCATGTGTATTCATTCATTCTTTGGTGCATCTCATTGTTTTTTCTTTCAGAATAAATTGCAGATGTCAGTGCATATCACCCCATTTATTTCAGCATGTGTATTGCAGTATTTGTTTACAGTTCTTTTTTGGTTTTGTTTTTTAGGTGAAATTTACATATACAAGATGAACAAATTTAAGTGTACCATTCATTGCATTCTGACAGACACATACACATGATAGCTTCTTGGAATCATTACTTTATCTTCAGCAAAGCATATATATGAGGCAGGTGTCATTAAATATACCTGACATGATGATGAGACCTAGGGCCAGTGGAGGGGTTTCCTCAGGCCTTCATTGGAAGAAAGGAAAGACATCACAGGTTGTTGGCCTATCATCAATTGTGGTAAAAGACTGCACCTTTTTTTCAGTGCATGTGGTGGGCCAAAAGAATGCTTCTGAATCAGAGAACTTCTCTTTGGAGGGGTGTAGGCCAGTTCTCACTTTGGTTACACTGTATCCTTGGAAGCTTGTTCAGGTCCACAGCTTCTGTTTTCTCTTTGTGCAGTTTGAACAGTGACAAAATGGTCATGGACTTTCCTATTAGGAATTTAATGAGTTTTTTTAAGGGGTTTATTTTCTTCAGTTTTAATCTCCAGGCATGAATTTATTGCTTGTGTGTTTTCTCTTTTTCAAATAGCTTCTGTTCTTCTCATTCTTCTTGTGAATTAGTTTCTCATATAGAACATTGGCTTTGCGTATTGAATGTTGGCATAGTTTACCTTTATTTGTTCTTCCAGCTAATACCTAGCTGCCAGCTATTCTTTCAGATCAGATTGCTGAAGATCCAAGCCTTCCTACTGATGGCATTGTTTTTAATTTTAATTATAGTTTTTCTATTTCATTTTTTACTTAACAATTTATTTATTTTTTCCTTCTCTCACATTCTCCCTCCCTCTCTGTAACCACTAGTCCATTGTCCATAGTTGATTTCCTGTTCATTTGTTGCTTTTAAGTTTATAGCTAACATATAAGTGATAGCATGTAATTTTCAACATTTTTCTGTCTGGCTTATTTCACGTAACACGTTGTTGCAAATGGCAGTATTTCATCTCTTCTTACGGCTGAGAAATATTCCATTGTATATATGTACCACAGCTTCTTTAGCCAGTCATCTATTGTAGGACACTTCGGTTGCTTCCTTGTCCTGGCCACTGTGAATAATGCTGCTGTGAATTTCGGTGGCAAATATCTTTTTGGATATGAGTTTTCAAGTCTTTGGAGTAAATACCCAGTAGTGGGATTGCTGGATCATAACGGTAGATCAATTCTTATTTTTTTGAGGAACCGCCATACTGTTTTCCATAGTGGCTGTTCCAGTTTGCAGTCCCACCAGCAGTGTATAATGGGTTCCTTGTTCTCCGCATCTTCTCCAACATTTGTTATTACTTGTCCTGTTGATTATAGCCATTCTAACAGGTATGAGAAGGTATCCCATTGTGGTTTTGATTTGCATTTCCCTAATAGCAAGCAGTGTTGAGCATCTTTTCTATATTTTTGGCCATTTGTCCTTTAAGGAGAAGTGTCTGTTCAGGTCCTCTGCTGGTTTTTGATTGGATCATTTGGGTTTTTTTTTGTTTTTAACAAGTTATGAATTCTTTGTATATTTTGAATATTAGGCCCTTTTGAGGTGTTGCTTGCAAATATATTCTCCCATTCAGATGGTTGTCTCTTTACCTTGTTGACTATTTCTTTTGCTGAGCAAAGCTTTTTAGTTTGATGTAGTCCCATTTCTTTATTTTTGCACTGACTTCCTTGCCCCTGAGGTCAAATTCATAAATCCTCTTTAAGTCCAAGGTCCTTGAGTTTTAGTTTCTGTGTTTCTTCTATGCATTTTACTGTTTCAGGTCTTCTATTCAGGTCCTTAATCCATTGAGAGTTAATTTTGGTGTCTAGTTTCATGCTTTTACTGTGGCTTTCCAGTTATTACCAGCACCACTTATTGAAGGCTTTCCTTTCTCCACTGTAATTTTTGATTTTTGTCGTAAATTGTTTTTCCATATAATTGTGGGTTTATTTCTGGACTCTTGATTCTGTTCCACTTGTCCGTGTGTCTTTTGCTGCCAATACCATGCCATTTTGATTACTGTCGCTTTATAGTATAATTTGAAGTTGGCAGAGTGATACCTCCAGCCTCATCCTTTTTCTCGGGATGGCTTGACGATTTGGGGTCTTCTGGCTTCCATTCCAATCTGATGATTTTTTTTGTTCTATTTCTTTAAAACATGCTGATGGAATTTTAATGGGGCTTGAATAAATCTGTATAATGCTTAGGTAAATGGTCATTTGACTTTGTTGATTCTTTCAATCCAAGAACACAGAACATCTTTCCATTTCTTTGTATTTTCTTCCGATTTCTTCAATAAGGTTTTATAGTTTTCTATTATATATATATCCTTCACATGTTTCGTTAGATTTATTCCTAGGTATTTTATTCTTTTTGCTGCAGTTGCAATTGGAATTATTTTTTCCACTTCTTTTTCTGATATTTAGTTATTAGAGTATAGGAATGCTTTGGATTTTTGAATGTTGATTTTGTGTCCAGAGACTTTACTGTATTTGCTTATCGTTTCTAGTAGTGTTCTTGTGGAGTCTTTAGGGTTTTCTATATAGAGAATCATGTCATTCGCAAATAGTGACAGTTTGACTTCTTCATTTCCTGTTTGGATGCCTTTTATATCTTTCTTTTGTCTGATTGCACTCACTAGGACCTCCAATATTACATTGAATGACAATATAATATTGTTATTCGATTGCAGACAGCGTTGCCTTATTCCTGATCTTAGAGGGAAGGTTTTTAGTTTTTAACCATTAAGTATAGTGTTGGCTAAGGGTTTGTCATAGATGGTGTTTATTATGTTAAAGTAAATTCTTTCTATAACAACTTTGTTAAGTGTTTGATCATAAATGGATGCTCTATCTTGTCGAAGACTATTTCTGCATCTATCGATATGACCATATGATTCTTATTTTCTAATTTGTTTATATGGTGTATCACATTAATTGGTTTGCATATGTTGAACCATCCCTGTGCCTTTGGGATGAAGCCCACTTGATCGTGTGTATAATCTTTTCAATATGTTGCTGTATTCGATTTGCTATATCTTATTTAGAATTTTTGCATCTGTGTTCATGAGAGATATTGGTCTGTATTTTTCTCTTTTTGTGTTATCTTTACCAGGTTTTGGTATCAGGGTAATATTGAACTCATAAAATAAGTGGGAAGTATTGCCACCTCTTCAAATTTTTGGAAGAGTTTGAAGAGAATAGATACTAAATCTTTTTTGAATACTTGGTAGAATTCACTGGTGAAGCCATCAGGTTCTGGACTTTTACTTTTGGTAGGTTTTTGACGATTGTTTCAATTTCCATACTATTTAGATTTTCCAGTTCTCTTGATTCAGACTGAGAAGGCTGTATTTTTCTAAGTACTGGTCCATTTCCTCTAGGTGATTAAATTTGGTGTTATATACTTTTTCGTATATTCTTATATGATCCTTTGTATTTTTGTGATATCAGTTATAATCTCCCCTCTTTCATTCCTGATTTTGTTTATTTGTTTCCTTTTTCTTTTGTGAGTCTAGCCAAGGGTTTGTCAATTTTATTAAGCTTTTCAAAGAACCAGCTCTTTGTTGCATTTTTGTTGTCGTCGTTGTTTTCTTTGTTTTCTATTTCATTTATTTCTGCTGTAATTTTGATTATTTCTTTCATGACGTTAGACTTCTTTTCTTCCTTTTCCTATTTCTAAAATGGAACATGAGGTTGTTTATTTGGGCTCGTTCATGTTTTTGGAGATTCGCTTATATGATTGTTTTAGCTGTGTCCCAAACTTTCATATATTGTACTATCCTTATCATTTGTTTCTTTGTATCTCTTGATCTCTCTTTTTATTTATTCCCTGACCCAGTTATTCTTCAGTAGCATGTTGTTTCATCTCCATGCATTTGTGGTTCTTCCTGATTTATTTTTGCAGTTGATCTCCAGTTTCAAAGCATTATGATCAGAGAATATGGTCGATATGATTTCAACCTTCTTATATTTGTCGAGGTTATCTCTCTTGTCCAGTATGTGGTCGATTTTGAGAATGTTCCATGTGCACTAGAGAAGAATGTATAAGCAACTGTTTTGGGATGGAAGGCTCTGTATATGTCAATTTTGTCCACTTGGTCTAATGTGTCATTTAAGATTGTTATTTCCATATTGATTTTCTGTTTGGATGATCTGTCCATATGTGACAGTGGGATATTTAGGTCCCCTACTACGATCATGTTTTGGTCTGTTTTATCCCTTTAGTTCTTTTAGTAATTGCTTTACATATTTCGGGGCTCCCTGATTGGGAGCATACAGACATTAAAAAGTGTTATGTCCTCTTGGCACATGATTCACTTTCTCATTATGAAGTTCCCCTCAGTATCTTTTTATTACCTTTTTTTGTTTTGAAGTCTATTTCGTCTGATATTTGAACCCCTACTCCTGCTTTTCTCTGAATACCATTTGCTTGAAATGTTATTGTTTACC
Organism: Eonycteris spelaea; assembly: GCA_003508835.1. NCBI lineage: Eukaryota > Metazoa > Chordata > Mammalia > Chiroptera > Pteropodidae > Eonycteris > Eonycteris spelaea. The sequence continues at coordinate 250,985 of PUFA01000412.1, read as the reverse complement.
CTTTCACTCTGAGTCTGTATTTGTCTTCAGAGCTGAGATGTGTCTCCTGGAGGCAGCATATGGTTGGGTTTTGTTTATTGATCCATCCTCTTACTCTGTGCCTTTTTATTGGTGAGTTCAGTCCATTACATTGATTGTTGAAATACAAGTCTTCTCATAGCCATTTTATCTTTTACTTTCTGGTAGCTCGATGTTCCATTGCTTCCTTGTCCTCGTGTTTCTGTGTTATTTTGGTTGGCTTTTGTGGGTTTTCTCTCTGGTTCTTCTTGTTTTATGTTATATACTTCATTTCTGAATCTTATGTGTATGGTTACCATTATGAATATGTAAAGCATAGTTTTATATACACACACACACACACACACACACACACACTGCCATCCACTTTCTTCTGCGTGTCTTATCTTCATTTCCCTTTGCAAATTTGGATCTTTGAATCTCCCCCTTTTCAGTCATTGTTATCTCAGTTTGTCCCTATGTATGCTGAACGTTCATTACTACCTTGCTATGGCAATTCTCTTCTTAGTATTTAAGCTTATAATTCCCTATTAAGGGTTGCACTCCTCTGCTTTTATTTGCCTGTTAGTCACCTTACTCCGAATTATGTATTTTTTTTTCATTATTTAATTTTAGGTGAGCTGACTCCTTTCATTATTTCCTGAGTGCAGGTCTTGTAGTGGAGAATTCCCTCAATTTTTCTATGTGTGGAAAAGTCTTAATTTTTCCTTCATATGTAAAGGAAAGCTTAGCTGAATACATAATTCTAGGCTGGTTTCTAGGCTAGTTTCTTTCACTTAATAGTTTAAATATTTGATTCCATTCCTTTCTGGCTTGTAAAGATTGTGCTAAAAAGTCCAAAGATAATCTAATGGGTTTTCCTTTATAAGTTACTATTTTCTTCTCCCTGGTTGCCCTGAGAATTCTGTTTTCGTATTGATTTTTGATCATTTTAATATATCGTGTCTTGGTGAAGGCCTTTTTGGGTTGAGATAATTAGGTGTTCTATTGACTTTTTGAATTCTAAGCTCCAGCTCATTCCTTAGATTTGGGAAATTCTCATTGACTATTTGTCTGAAAATGCTTTCTAGTCCCTGCTCCTTTTCCTTGCCTTTGATAATGCCCATTATTCTTGCGTTTTCTCTACTGATGGTATCAGCTAGTTCTTGATTTCTCTTTCATTATTTTCCAATCTTCAGTTTCTCTCTTCTTCCTTCTGATTTATTTCTAGATTTCTGTCTTTGATATCACTGATCCTTTTCTCTCTTTGTTCGACTCTATTTCTCAAGCTTGCTATTTCATTTTTCCCCTCTTGCAGTGTGTTTTTTATCTCCAGAAGACCTATTCTGTTCTCTTTGAGGGTATCAGTCTCCTGAAATTGTTGATATGACTCATTTCGGAGCTCAGAAGTACCATCCTTAATTCTCTGTCATTTAAGGTGCATCTTTCTATGTCTGTAAGATTATTTTCTGAGGATTTTTCTCTTTTTTTTTCTGAGGTGCTTTGTCACCTTTGTTCATGGTATTTAATGGTCAATTTCTTCGCCTGGAAATTAATGAAGTATATTCTGCTTTTTTTTCCAGAAGGATTTAATATATAAAGGTCTCTCTTTAGCTTGCTGTAAAGAAGGTGCTTTTCTTTTGTTTTCCAGTAAGTGGCATCTAGGCCTCTTGGATCTCTGCTTTACATAAAGCCTTAATAATGCCTTTTTATTTTCTTATAGATATTTAATCATGCTCGCTACCCTTACTTTCAGTCCGTCAGTGTTAGCAATAGTTTCGGTAGCATTTGCTCAGATTCCTCTGGGTCTCTGTGGTGTTTTGTCTTGGAGAGTATAGGGCAGTGACCCTTTGTGTTGGGAGCTTGGGCCTGTGGCTTTGCCCCGGTTTTGCAATTATGGCTGGTAAAAATCAACTGTTGTTTTTCTGCCATCTCGCTTCTCTGCTTTCTGCCCTGATGACTAGGCCCTGCCGCTGGCTGCATGGACCTCTTAACTTTCCCAAGCAGGGTTGTTCAGGGAACTCACAGCACCTTCTCTGCTCCCTCTCCTTCTACAGGTAGTTCCGACAGCTGCGAGAGGCAGCACCTTTATTTCTCCTAGTCCACTGCCCGACACCCAGGGTTCTGACTTACAGTAGCTCTTATGCGCAGATCCCATGCTCAGACGTGCTTGTGTGTAGATTGGGTTTTTTTGTTGTTGAGTTTATATGTTCAGCTTATTGTTGTTTCAAAAAGAGAGATGTGGAGATGTCTCTCACTTTGCCCTGTTTCTCCGAACCCCGATACCTTTAAAAGGTAAATTTTAAGACATATATCATTGTCATACCTAAAAAATAACAGTAGTTTTTAAATACTGTCAATTTTTTAGGCAGTATTCACATTTCCAGTTTTTTCTAGACAACGAATAAAGGAGTCCTTGTTGGTTTGTTCTTTTTAACCATGTGAAAATTGGTAGCACTAGAAATTCTGAATGTGATTCTCAAGTTTTTATTGTAGCATTCCTTCTCAAAATATTACATAACTGTGGGCAGTTCTATGAATATTTTTCTTATATGAAAGTTTTATAAAAAATTGATAACAGTTTGATAAGGTGAGAGTTTAATGATGGCTGGGAGGATCTCTAAATTAAGGCCAGTAGAAAGTAACAGGTTAAGCTAAAAAGTGGGGACTACATTTGGTTTTGTCCTTCTATGAGTTACTCAGTGGTGCCACTCTTGCAAAGATATGAGAAGTGAAGGAGGTGTGTGACTTGGGAAAGAGGGAGCTTTCCAGGCAGAGCCTACTTCATCCTCAGGTTTCCTTTTCTTGAGACAGCTTGATTCCTGATTTTGCTGACCAAGGCTATGTCAGTACTGCTCTGTTGGTGGTCTGTTTTCTTGTTATTTTCCCTAGAAGTCAGTAACTGTCAAAGGGGTTGGACCTTCCCTGATCAGCTCTGTGTCAGACACTGGCCCTAAGCATGGCATGTGGTGGTGAATAGCCACTCTACTTTGGTGCCATGCTTTTATTACCGTGACTGGTCACAGTGTGCCCATCTTGCACTAGCATCTCATCTCCTCACATGATCTAGCCAGTTATTTCCATGGTTGTGTATGAGAAACTAAGTCAAAAGAAAAATGAGAAGAACAGGAGAATCTATTTGAGGAAGCCAAAATAGCAGCTGTCACTGAGCCTTCTCCTGGGAATGTCAGTGTGTGGTTAGAAATTGATGACTTTCACATGACCTTTGTCTTTATAATTAAACTTTTTTATGGCTGTAATGTGCTATATTTGGTATATAAGAAAGTGCACATATTTAAAGTTTCCAGTTGATGAGTTTTAACATATACCCACAATACCATCACTTTCCTTTTTTATCCATTTTAAAGTCTGGGAGATGAGTAGCTAGAGAGGGGCATTTTAAATTTAAATAATGCAATTTAAATTTTTTTAATTTAATTTTTTATATTCAGTTCACTTTTTCCACTTGAGCTATAATTTATGCATAAACATACACATATAAATGTTCAGTTGGATGAATTTTGACAGTTATACATACTCATGTAATCACCACCTGAAACAAAATATCAAGTACTTTCATCATCCCAGAAGTGTTCCTTTTTTCCCCTCAGCTTTATTGAAGTGTAATTGACAATTAGTTGCTCATATTTACATTGTACAATTCAGTGAGGTTTTTTTTCAGTTTTAGTTGGCATACAATAATATAATTGTTTCAGTTGTACAGCATAGTTATTAGAGATCTATATAACTCATAAAGTGGTCAGCCTACTAAATCTAGTACCCTCTTCCCCTTTCATATTTTTTACAACATTGTAAACTGCTTTCCTTATGCTACATTTTATATATCCATGACTGTTTTGTGTCTATCCATTTGTACTTCTTAATCTCTTTGCCCTTTTCACCGTCCCCCCAAACACCCTTCCTATCTAGTAGCCCTCAAAATATTCTATGAGTTTGTTTCCATTTTTGTTGTTTATTTTCTTCTTTAGATTCCACACATAGGTGAAATCATGTGGTATTTGTCTTTATCTGACTTTCTTCATTCAGCATAATATTCTGTAGGCTCATAAAGACAATATCTTTTTCCATCCCCTCCCTTTTAATCTGAAGTGGGTCTCTTGTCTGCAGCATATGTAGGGGTCTTGTTTTTACTTGTTGATAAATATGTAGTTATTGCTATTCTTTATTCTTGATTTCGACATAACGTCTCTTAAGGAAGTCTGTCCAATATTTCCTGTAATGCTGGCTTGGTGTTGATGAATTCTTTTAGCTAATCTTTGGGAAGCTTTTTATGTGTCCTTCGACTCTAAATGATAGCTTTGAAGGATGAAGTATTCCTGGTTGTAGATCCCGGGTTTTCGACACTGAATATTTTGTGCCTTCTGTCCTGTAAAGTTTCTTTTGAGAAATCGTCTGCCAGTCTTATGGGAGCTCCCTTTTAGGTAACTGCTTTTTCTCTTGCTGCTTTTAAGATTCTTACTTGTACTTAACCTTTGGCATTTAAATTATGATGTGTCTTGGTGTGGGCCACTTTGGGTTCCTCTTTCTTGGGACTCTCTGAGCTTCCTGGGGTTGTATGTCTATTTTCTTCACCAGGTGAGGGAAGTTTTCCATCATTATTTCTTCAAATATGTATCAACTACTTGTTCTCCCTCTTCAGGTACCTTATGACAAGGATGTTGTTACCCTTAATTTTATTCCAGAGTCTCCTTATATTTTATTCTTAGTTATTTTCTTCTTGCCATTTTGGTTGGATGTCCTTGTATTCCCTATTTTCTGTATTGGTATTTCGTCGATCTTTTTCATCCACTCTGTTGATTCCCATTAATATACTCTTCATCTCAGATAATATGTTCTTTATTTCTACTGGTTCCCTTTTATAATTTCCATTTCCATTTTTATGTTTTTATCTCTTGGTTAAAGTTCTCATTGAATTCATCTACACTTCCCTTAATTTCATTAAACATCTTTATAACCATCTTTATGTTTTGAACTCTGCATCTGTTAGATTGCTTGACTTCATTTTTCCTTGATCTCTGTTCTGTTCTCTCATATGGTTTCTGCTTCTTTGTCTTCCCATTTTGGCTGCCTTTCTGTGTCTCTTTGTACTGATTAAAGCTCCTAAGTCTCTCAGTTTTATTAGCATGGCTTTGTGTGGTAGGTGTCCAGTGGCATGGTTCTGAGAGGGGTTCAGCTGCAGGCCAAGTTTAGCTCCAGCCTGTGCCCCTTCGGGGCCATCTATTAAGAAGGGACAGCAAACAGTCCATAGATGCTGTGCTTATAGTTGCTTTAAGAAGCCACGCCTGAAACCGAGATCAGCTGCCACCAATGTGAGTCTTGGCATTGCTCAGAAAGTGGCACTGGACTCCCCAAAGACACAGCTGGATGTGACTTGGGTGGGGCCAGGAGTTGGGGGAGGTAGAGTGTCAGGGAATCCTCTGGGTGGTGTGACCTCTGTTATGCAGTTTGATTATGTCTCAGCTATGACCGGGCTATATCCATGCACTGGGAGTGGGGAGGGCTCAACAGGGAACAGTGGATACCACAGCACTTCTGCCAGAAAGAGCCTCACCTACAGCCCTCACTCTCATAACTCAGTGTACCCCTGTTAGTCCTTGGTTCCCCCGTGCAGCCGACCCAGTGCTGGTGCTCAGAGTAAGCAGGTTTGTTACCATGAAAGTGTGCTTGCAGAAACGACCCCTTTGAGGGGTATTTGCTGCTGCCGCAACCTCTGTCCCACTCTGCCACTTGGGACCAGGCAGCCTCGCGTCTTAACCCCATCTGATATCCAACTGTTGCAGGTTGATTATTCCTCTCCCTAGTCGTAATACTTCTGTTCATTGAGACCCCCAGGCGACTCTGCTTTCTGTTTGTTCCGCGTTTCAGTCTCAACTTTGTGTGGTTGCAAGAGGAGATGAGTGAAGCTTCTATCACCTATGCCATTTGCCCAGTTCTCTCCAGAAGCTCTCCTTTTGCTTTCACCAGATCATTCTCCCCTTCTGAGTTTTCCTTTTGATTCCAAGTAGTGTTTATATCATAATTTATCTCTTCTCCGGTTGTGGATTATTTCCTGTTTTTTAGTTATTGTGAATAAGATTGGTGAACATTATTACAAGTCCTACTGTGGACATATGTTTTATTTTTCTAGGGAAAATACCTAGGAGTGAATTGCTGGGTTCTCTGTGAAGTATATCTGTAGCTCTATTAGAAGTTGTATTGTCTGACACTCCCATGGACTGCGTGTGGGCACTCTACCATGCCAGCTGTTCTGGGGAATTAGGAATGGTATCTCAGACATTTTAGAAAGCAGTTTTATTGAGGTATAATTTACAAGTATGAAAAGTTATCCTTTTAAGTGTGCAGTTTGGTGTGGTAAGGCAGATGTATACTGATGGGTAACAGCACGACAGTCAAGTTACTTTACCCACCCTGAAAGGTCCCTCATGCCTTTTGGCCCCTGGGAACTGATAACTGGTTTTGTGTCACTATAGATTAGATAGGTCTTTCCCAGATTTCTTATCATTGGATTCAGCATGTATTCTTATGTCTGGTTTTTTCTTTATATATATATTATATTTATATATATATACATATATATATATATATATAAATATAATAAGTATATAATAAATATATATATTTTTTAGAATTATTCCATGTTGTATGTATTAGCATTTTTATCCTTTTGGTTGCCAAGTAGTATTTCTCTGTGAGGATGTACCACAGTTTGCTGGACATTTGATCATTGTGAATAAAGCTGCTATGAACATAATAGTTTAGAGACACTCTCTCACCCTCCCAGGAGAATAAACTCCTATTCTTTGTTCAGATAAGGGAGTCAGATATCTTACTGCTTATCAAATAGACTCTCGGCCACTCTTCCAGATCATAGCCCTTCATCAACTCCTGGAAACAAGTGTTGACAGTTTCTAGGTGCTGGAGAAGGGGCTTTTCTACTGTCAGGCTTCTTCTTGACACCACTGATTTTCTCTGCCAGCTGAGATTGAAGCTTTTTGGAGTCTGCTAAAGGACTTTCCCACTTCTGCTTTTTAGGTTATAAAATCTGTAGATTCCAAAATGTTGTCTTCTCTTCCATTCTTGATCTGCTTGGCTTTATGTTTTTTGTTTTGTTTTTTGTTTTTATTAATATGCTTTAATATAATTTTGGGTGAGGACAGACATGTATGTGTTCAACCTGCCGTCTTAACCCAGAAGTCTTTTTACCTAAGCTCTGGTGCTTGACAAGTTTCTCCTTTTGCTTTGCTGTAATAACACTGTGTTAAGCATGCTTAGAGGTAAGTCTTTGATCAAATCCATGTTTCTTTTTTTTTTTAATTGAGGTAGCATTTTTTATAACATTGTATGAGTTTTAGGTGTACAACATTATAATTTGACATCTGTATCATTACACACCATGCTCACCACCAAAGAAAGGTCTCGTGTCCATCCTTCACTGTACAGTTGACCCCTTTATCCATTTTAATATTCCCTTTTGATAACCACCAATCTGTTTTCTGTATTTATGAGTTTGTTTTTCTTTTGTTTGTTTGGAGGTGGTGGTGGTTTTATATTCCATATATGAATAAAATCATATGGTATTTGTCTTTCCCTGTCTGACTTGACTTGATAATACACTCAAGGTTCATCTGTGTTTTCTCAAATGGCAGAGTTTCATCTTTTTTATGGCGTGAGCGTGTGTGTACACACGTATATACCACATCTTTATTCATTCATCCGTTGACGGACACTTTGTTTCCGTATGTTGGCCATTGTAAGTAATGTTGCTGGGAACATAGGGGTGCATATATGTTTTCGAATTAGTGGTTTTGTAATCTTTAGATAAATACCCCTTCAGAAGTGGAATAGTTGAATCAAATGGTAGTTCTATTTTTAATTTTGGGAGGAACCTCCATACTGTTTTCCATAGTCGCTATACCAATTAACAGTCTAACCAACAGTGTATGAAGGTTCCCTTTTCTCCATATCCTCTCCACATTAGTTATTTATTGTCTTCTTGAGAATGACCATTTTAACAGGTGTGAGGTGATATCTCATCATAGTTTTGATATGCACTTCCCTAATAATTGGTGATGTTGAACACCTTTTCATGTACCTGTTGGCCATCTGTATGTCTTCTTTGGGGGGAAAAATCTGCCCATTTTTTTATTCAGAGTTTTTTGTTTGTTGTTGTTGAGTTGTATGAGTTCTTTATATATCTTGGATATTAACTCCAGATTGGAAGTATGACTTAAAGTATTTTTTTCCCATTCGGTAAGTTGCCTTTTTGTGTGGTTGGCGGGGTTTTTGGCTGTGCATAATGTTTTTAGTTTGATATAGTCCTATTTGTTTTTGTTTTCCTTGCTTTTGGAGTCAAATCCACAAAAACATCACTGAGGCCAATGCGAAGGAGCCTAGCGCCTACATTTTCTTTTATGTATTTAGTGGTTTCAGATCTCACATTCAAGTCTTCAATCCATTTTTGAATTAATTTTTGTGTATGGTGTAAGGTGGTTAATCTAGTTATCTAGTTTCATTCTTTTTCAAGTGACAAGTATTTTCAGGAGACTGTCCTTTTTCCACTGTATATTCTTAGCTCTTTTGTCATAAATTAGTTGTTCTTGTATGTGTTGGTTTATTTCTGGCCTCTCATTTCTGTTTGGTTGGTCTGTTCTTTGTGTCTTTTTTTTTTTTATGTCCACACCATGTTCTTTTGATTACTATAGCTTTCTAGTATAGTTTGAAATCAGAGAATGTGATACCTCCAGCTTTGTTCTTTTCTCTCAGGATTGCTTTGCTTTGGATAATCAAGGTCTTTTGTGGTTCTTCACACATTTGAAGATTTTTTGTTCTACTTCGTGAAAAATGCCATTGGGATTTTAATAGCGATTGCCTTGAATCAGTAGATTGCTTCATGTAATATAGATATTTTAACAGTGTTATATCTTCCAGTCCATCAACATAGCCTATCTTTCCATTTCTTTGTGTCATCTTCAGTTTCTTTCAGTGTCTTTATTGTGCAGGTGATCTTTCACCTCTTAGATGAAATTTATTCCTAGATATTTTATTCTTTTTGAGATTTTAAAGATATTGTTTTCTTAATTTCTCTTTCTGATAGTTTGTAGTTAGTGTATAGAAAAGGTCTAGTGATGGTAAACTCCCTCAGCTTTTGATTTTCGGGGAAAGCCTTTATTTCTCCTGTATATCTGAAGGATAACTTTGCTGGATAGTTTTTCTCTTTCAGTATTTTGAATATATCATTTCACTCTGCTGGCCTCTGGGGTTTGTGTAGAGAAATCATCTGATAGCCTGATGGGTATACCTTTAGAGGTTACCAGATTTTATTCCCTGGCTGCCTTTAAAATTCCTTCTTTATCATTGACTTTTGACAGTCTTAATGTGACTTTTAATGTGGAGAAGGTATTTTTGCATTGAGATAATTAGGTGTTCTCTTAGTTTTGTGGACTTGTGTATTTGGAAAGTTCTCATCTATTATTTCTTTAAATAAGCTCTCTGCTCCCTTCTCCTTCTAGAGTACCCATTATCTTTATGTTGCCATTTCTAATGGAGTTGGAGTTGGATAGTTCTTGTAGAGTTTCTTAAAAAAAAAAAAATTTAGTTCTCTGCTCCTCTGCCTGAATTATTTCTAGATTGCTATCTTTCAGCGTTCTCTCTTCCATGTGATCTACTCTATTTTCCAATGCATTCTAATATATCCAGCATCTCATTTATATTGAGTTTCCCCCTCCAGAATTTCTGTTTCATTCTTTGTTAAAATACTTCTCTTTCCTGAGCTTGTTGAACTCCTTTTCTGAGTTTTCTTGGAGCTCTGTTGAGGTTCTTCATGATGGATATTTTGAATTCTCTATCAGATCACAATCTCCTGTTATAGGAGTTTTGGAGTGTAGTTTTTGGAGAATTATTTTCTTTTTGTGCTACCGCGTTACCATGGTTTTTCATAGTGTTTAATGGGTTGTGTCTCTGTGGGTGGGTGCCTTTGAAATAGCAAATCCTTTTCTTATATTGGTATAATTTTGTTGTTTACTTTGATTCTAAGAGTTCAACAGATTGGTAATTACAGGCCTTTCTTTTGTTTTCCAGTAGGCAGTGCTATAGCACAAGTTTTTGGTTTCTTTTAGTGAGTTGCCTCTGGCTATATTTGAGAACCAGCACTTTCCACCCTCCACCAGAGGAGCCCCTTGATGCATTTGTTGTTGCTGTTTGTGATTTTGGTACCACTGGTGCCTACTGTTGCTGGTGTCCCTGGGGTCATCCCCCAGCGTCACCAAGATGATTGCTACATCCGCTACATAGAGAGTTGCCCAGGTTGTGAGCACTACTGCCTAGATGGGATGGGAGGATGGAGAGTGGAGGGAGAGTCAAGGTTGTGGACACTACCACAGTTGAGGGGCTGAAGTTATGTACACTGCCTTAGAGGAGTGGCAAGGGGCATGGTGCTGCTGGTACTGGAGCTAGAGAGAGCAGGGTCATGGGCTGTACCTCTACTGTTTTCCCAGTGCCACTTCCTGTGTGTGTCCCAGTCCACCTATTTTCAGCTGTACAGATGTGTGGTTCTCTCAGGTGTTCTGGTATGTTGAGTGAGGAGCCCTTATTGAGTCATGGATGTTTTATTTGTTGTAGATTGAAGGGGACAAAGGGAGAGTCTCATGCTGCCATGATGCTGACATCACTGCCATGGTTATTTCTTTAAAACCAGCTTCTAGAAGTAGAATTGTGGGATTAAGAGACATACATACTTTTAATGCTAAAGTGTGCCCCAGGAATTTCGTACCAATTTATATCCCAACAGGATAGGTATTTTTTCTGTTTCTGTGTGAGTGTACTCTTAGTAGAACTTTTTCCTCTGCTTTCTTTTTTTTCTCCTTCTTAAAGGACTCTCACCCTACACTCACGTCCTCGCACATAAAGTTTGAGAAATTAAGTCAGATATTAGTAGAGGATGGGTGGGGCCACAGTGATAGCAGGTCTTGACAATGGTCAGGGCTGGAAAACTGCTTCACCCCTCATTGCACACTTGGTTGCTCCCCTACGCTTGGGCAAATGTGGATTTGCGTTAAAACCATTGGACTTCTTTGTTTCAGGTTACACTCCTGGCACACCTTACAAAGTATCCTGTTCCCCTACCAGCGGGGCGGTGCCACCATACTCCTCCTCTCCCAACCCCTACCAGACTGCTGTATATCCCGTGCGAAGTGCCTACCCCCAGCAGAGCCCATATGCACAGGTAGGCCTGGGTCGCACTGTAAAGCTCTTTATGGTGCTCTTGGGCACTGTGTATGTGGAAGGGTTGATTCCATTTGGGCTCTGACCCCCTGGGTATGGTATCTTGCTGCAGTGTCTCTCTTCTTCCCCACAGCAAGGCACATACTACACACAGCCCCTGTATGCAGCACCCCCTCACGTCATCCACCACACCACGGTGGTGCAGCCCAACGGCATGCCAGCGACGGTGTACCCTGCTCCCATCCCTCCACCAAGAGGCAATGGGGTCACCATGGGCATGGTGGCTGGGACCACTATGGCCATGTCAGCAGGTGAGTTGACCCTGGGGTACCTGTTCTGTGGTAGCATGAGAGCTAATACTTTAATTCTTGGCTGTGGTTTTTCATGTCTAGAGTTGTGTGGAAGGACATAGGGTTTGGGGAAGGGACAGTATATTATTTTTTTCTGTAACCTCTCTCCTTTTCCTCTGCTCTTTTCAGTTGAGTTTAGAGTAACAAACCATGAATCAGGTACCCTCCCCATAGAACATGACTGGACAGCGCTCTCTGAATTTAATGAGATCACTTTGTTGGTGAGCTTAGATATTTGGCAGTAGGAAGAAGGAGTGACCATATCGCCACAGTGAGCGCGTAAAGCTTGAGCAGAAGGGGTTCTTTGTGTTCCAGGGGGCTGGCCCTCTTTGTACTTGCCTGTAGTATGGGCTCCCTTTGCAGGCCAACTTGTCTGAATGGAGATGTTTACATGAATCTAGGAAAGCTAACCTGTGTTAATAGAGATCCCGGCTGCTTATAGAAATTCTTTTTCATTCATCGACTTTATTTCCCAAGTCTTCTCCTAGGTAAGGAAAACAAACCACGGAGAAATGAGAGCCCTGGCTAGGATGGGCTACAAAACCTTTACATCTCTGAGGCTTGCTGTCGTGCCCAGAGATTAGGTTCCCTCCTAGGAGCATGTGAGTTGCTTGTGGCAGGGGGCCAGGTAACGCAATGCCCTTGGTTGCTCATGGCTAGGACTTTTTAAAAAAATATTGTTCTCTCTTTGTTTTTCTAGACTTTACTTCAATGTAAGGAAATTGTGCCAGAGAGAAAGGTGTTTTAGAGTACTCTGCATGTTTCTGCTCAGTCTCTATTTTCTTTGGGTTTCCTATACTTCTCTTTGAAGGCAAAAGAGATTGTGGCACAAGTAGAAACTACACAGGCATGTGGAGGGAGGGAAGACAAGCCCTGGGGTGGATGTGGGCAGGGGACAGGAGAGTGAAGAGATGCAGGATATGGGGCATCTCTTAGGTTTGAGCTAGTGCTTGCTTATAATTGGACTCAGATTGTTACTGACTTTAATTATAGGGGAAAATACATTTTATCTTAATGTACTCAGAAGTTCATGTAGTTTGAAATCTCCCTCCATCTCTCTCTCCCATTTATTATCATATTAACCATTTTTAAGTGTACAGTTCAGTAGTGTTTAGTATATTCACACTGTGGTGAAACAGATCTTCAGAATTTTTTCTTCTTGAAAAACTGAAGCACTGTACCCATTAAACAACAACTCCCCTTTTCCCCTACCCCCCCAGTCCCTGGCCACCACCATTCTACTTTGTGTGTCTATCAGTTTGACTACTCTAGGTACCTCATATACGTGGAAACATAGTATTTCTCTTTTTGTGACTGGCTATTTTTCACCTAGCATTATGTTCTCAATGTTATACATGTAGCATATTGTAAATTTCCTGCTTTCCCAAGGCTGAATAATAATTTTTAAAATTTTTGTTTATCATCTAATCTGCAAAAATAATTGAGTATGCGTATATGAAGGGGAGGCACAAGGCTTCTACAAATATATTATCAGTATGAGCTTGTGGTGTTTATACACTTTGAGCTGTTAGCAGTCAGAGTTCTGACAACACTTGAGGCAAAGGCTCATCCCCTTTCTGTGTACCTCCCTGCTTGTCAGGCAGCATGGAGCTGTGCAGCAGTGTAAGCCCAGCCTTGTGTGTGGGCAGTGCTGCCTGCCACTGAGACATGCTGCTCTTTCTTCCAGGTACCCTGCTGACCGCCCACTCCCCAACTCCTGTCACCCCCACCCAGTCACTGTGCCCACATATCGGGCTCCCGGAACACCCACCTACAGCTACGTGCCCCCTCAGTGGTGATCACCCTGCAAATGTAAGTGACTGGTGAAGCCTGGGTCGACTTTTGAGAATGGCAAGTCTACCACAATTAAGCACTAAGGAGAAAAATGCTACCTGACTATTGATCCAAAGGCAGTGCAGTGTTCAAATTTTTGTTTGTATTGTTTGTACACTTGCTGTGTACACTATATGATTGATTTCATGTACTCGCCTCATGCAGGAAATAACATTCCGGTTGTAACTGGAAGTCTCTGAGTTCCACAGGATTCAGGAACAGTGGCTTTTCTTTCTGCTGCCCTTTCTGGTTCTTGTGGATTTCATCCTTGCCAAGTTGTAATGCCTCCTTTTCAGAGCAGCTGTGCCAAAGGAGCGCTGTCTGACTGTGTATCTTTCTCCCCCCACCCAGGTTTGAGGATGGAGCTGTGCAGTCACATCATGGATATTCCACAGCTGGTGCTGCAGGCCTCGTGCCTCCAACCAGGACTTTTCTTCTTAATGCTCTCAACACTTAGCTAAACACTACTGCAGCCCAGCCCAGCACATCTCAGCACCATTAGTCTCCAGCAGACTCTGGGTTGGTCTTAAAGCAAATCCTCTTTTGGGGCTGCTTGGCAATTTTTTTAGCTACCTGTAATGATAAAAAGAGAGTATTAATGTATTCTGAAATCATATCTAGTTGAATGCATGTTTATAAAAACACAAAAACAAAGCTTGCTCAAACTACCTGCACTAACTGATGCAAAAACCATCATATGCAAAATCCAAAGGAATGGAAAAGTATTTTACAACTTGTATCACTAATGCAGTGTTGTAATGTATGCAGTCTTAAAGTCGTAAGTGTTAAAGTGAATTTCTTCATCGAGCATCTAGAATCTCTTAGGCGATTCTTCAACCTTTTGAGGTTGATGTGGGTTGCCAGTTGGAAACACGAAATTCAAGTTTTTAACCGTCGGTTTCTGTTGCACTGACTGCACTGGGAGGGAGTGGCAGGGGCAGGGAGAGTGTGGGGAGGGCAGCAGCTGCTTTGGGTGATGCCAGGTTAATGGGCATCGCTGTCTGTCCATTTAGGCTTGTGGGTAAGTGTGATGTGGACATTCTTAAAGATTATTGTGAAAGATTCGAGTTCTGTGGCTAGTACATTTAGGGGCAAGAGGCAGATTGTCTATTAAGTAAAGCAGTTTTTTTCTGAATTGCTATCTAAATTTTCATTACAAATCTCTTACGGGTAGAGATGCTGCGTTCTATGTCTTTATTGGAAAAACTTATGTAGAACTGAATTTCTCTGGGATGGAAGATATGTGAAGGAGAAACAGCTACACTTGGAGGAGGTATTGGCCTTTCCTTGATTTAGTTTAGAAAATCATCCCTTTTCTTTTCTAAGAAATGTTTGAGTCAGCTGAAAACATATATAGGCATTGCTGTTTTTACCCCTACAAAAGAAGGGCAAATATTTCAGCTCTGTTCTGAAGAAAGTTGTATAGTTGAGAACTACTAAAAGGGAACAAAACCTGATTTGAAATTGATTGCTTGTTGTAGAGAGTTAGGGCCACAGCTGTATTTGGGCCCATCTACCTGATGGGGACTTAAGCATCTGAGACTATCTGAGACAGGTGTGGAGGTGATGTGAGGGTGGGTGCCTGTTGCCTGGGAGCTTCTTTTGCCATCTCTTCTCGCAGACGAAGGCACTCAGCACAAAGCAGGTTCTGGACAGGAAAGTGCCAGGCAGCACCAGAATGCATTTGCCTGCCAGGATTTATTATGGAAAGGATTTTGTGTTTAAAATATGAATAGTGTACATAAGAAATCGAGGATTTTTTTTTTTTTTTTTTTTTTTTTTTTTTTGCCTAAATGTGCCCAACTTGTGTTGATGGGAGTGAGTTATTCTCAGAGTTGTTTTCAGAGGGGGAAAGAGGGGAGGGTTTGTCCCCTCTCAGCAGTCTGTCAGGCAAGGTGGGGATGTGTTTTCCCCTTTTCCACCCCATCATTTCAAGTTCTGTGGACTTTGGTTGGGGATGGGACCCTGCTCTTCTTATGTCTCTGGCAGCTAGGTCAGGACTATAGCTCTGGTTTGACATTCAGCTTCAGTTGGTGAGTGGGACCCCTGACCCCTGAGCCTTTGGTAACCTTATTTTTATAGTAAGTACTCTTTATAATTTTTTTTCCACATTTTATAAGAAGTTTAGGAATATTTTTGCATGGATCACTGTAAAGTTTACCTGTTCCTAACGTCTATTAACATAGTGTTTTTATTGATAAGTACTTTAAATTGCTTCATGAGCACTTAACGTGTGTGTGTGCGTGTACGGGCACAGCAGCCATCTCCCCAAGGCACACAGTTTGTCCATTTCTTAGATTCTGTGTTGGTAATTCCATCTGTATAGTGGATAGTTTGTAATTTTGATAGGTTCTAAGGGTCCCAGGGGCTGAACTGACCAAGTAACAGAGAAGTCAGTTTCCCCAGTTTAGTGTAGTAGATAGGAGAAAACATTATTTTAGTGTATGCTTTAAAAAAAGCCCCAAACAACAAAATGGGAAAACACATACACACACAGGACTGCCTGTAAAGGGTGGAGTCGTTTGAATTCAGGAAGAAACTATAAGAACACATAGGCTGTTTCTTCAGGCTTGCTTGAGACTTGGCACACACAGGTGAGTTTTCATGAGCACTGAATGTGAAACGGTGTTTTCAAGAGAGAAGAGTGAGTTGCATTTCCGTCCATTTACATTAGCTTCATAAACACTTTTTTTTCTATAATTTTTTAAAAATCTTTTTTTTCCTTTCGTCAGGTTGAGCTGGGAGACTTGATCAAATGCTTTCATGTTATGGAATACTTTCAACTTTGATAACATCAGGACATCAGCTATCAAATATGGTGAAAAGTAGATCTTGTCTAGCCTTTAAGAATCTGGACATATGAATCCTAAGACTATCATAGGTTGTAATTTTAGCAGCATTTTAAATTCCTTCCCTTAAATTAAGGAATAGAAGTCCTGTGATAAAGTTGCATAATTTAACATCCCAAGTGCATATAAATTTTGTTCTTTTGTGTGTGTGTATTACATGCCTAATTTGAGAGTCTTTCAGCTGAATTATAGCTCTTTTAGAAGTTGAAGCAGGCAAGCAGAGGACCTAATTCCTTTAAACATGGATGTCATCATGGATATTTAAAATTCTTTTTTATTTTACAGCCTCTCCCCTAAAGTTTAGGAGGTCCATTCCTTTGCTTATGGAAATCTTACTTGGATCTGGGTCGGATGAGCGAATGTTTGGCGATGAGTGAGCAATGATCTCATCAGCTTACTGCCAAGGGAGGCCAACTTCACGGCCAGGGTCATTTGTTGTAACAGGCATGGGGGTGCTTCCAGAACCTTTTCTGTCTCTTGTGTTAAATCTTTTGAGAACATTCTTGTTGGTTTTGTTATTAGGCCTACCTGCTGCTACTCTGTGAATGTTTCTAAATGCAATGCAAAAAGAAGATTGGGGAGGTTCTGGGGCTTGGGCTGGGCTCCTGGTCATTAGCATTCCGCTCTTCTCAGCTGGAAAGACAGCACCTGACTCACTCTGGTGGCATCATCACTTCAATAATGAGAGGAAATATATTCTTAAGGCACTTTGGATATGCAACTATATGGCATCGTTGCTCCCACATGGGTCTCTGTGAATGTGCCTGCCAGTGGGGTAAAAGGACAGCACACACCAGCACTAGCCACATCAATATCGGGGTCTACTTTAAAAAGGGAATCCAGATTTTCCCTGTCCTTTGTAAACATTTGGAAATAATATTACTCTGAGTAGATAGGCCACTCTTTCTCCATCTGGCAGCTCACAGTTGGACACTCCAGTCATCACCAACCTGGGCATTGCCCAGACAGCACAGGACGCTTGTCTGACACCCTCCAGCGGGCACAAGGGCAGATTTAAGGGTGCATGGCTTGAGGTGGGAGGCAACTTCTGGTTCTTCTCTGGTGCTTTCTAGGGGCGTGGGTCTGTAAAGTGGAGTGTGGCTGGCTTAGGGGAAGGACAGACTGCTTAGCTCTTCTTTGGCTTATCTCGTGTGTGCGTGTCCCTGAGCGGTTTATTACTCAACCTGAGCTTTCTGAAGGTGCAGCATATTTGAGTAGACTGCAGGTGACACACTGCAGAGGAGGGTCTGATCTTTTCAGGTAGAAATTTGCAAAGTTTATCTTACATGTTTCAGAGGATTTGTCTTTCCCCACCCAATTCATTTGAAGAACAGAAAGCCTGTGGGGTCACTTCATCTGAGTTCCCAGAACTAAAGTCAACTCGGGACAGGGACAGGAGAGGCAGGGATCCATGTCCAGGGAACTTGAATGAGCTGCAGGAGGAGATGGTATGCTCCAGGATTGGTGTGTTGGAGATGACAGGGAGCTCATCTTGGCCTCCTGAATCCTGTTGGAGTCTCCCGGGGTCCTTGTGCAAAGGAGTGAATAGTCTGGCTGGATCTGAGGCCGGGACTTCTGTGAACCCTGACAACCGCTCGAAGGAGAAGACCCAAGTAGCCACATGAGTTGTGATTGACTAGGAAATGGTCCCTTAAAACATTTTTTTAAATGATTTTTAAATATTGTGTTTTTTAGACCATTCTCTTGGTACATTTTAAAGCTTACGTCAGCGTTGTCTTCCAGCGTTAAAGGCATCCCTCACTTCTGCATTGAACTTAGGTGTCAGTTAATAAAGAGGAATGGAACATCCATCCTGAGCCAGGTCCATTATGTATAAATTCATACTATTTTAACTTTTTATGCAATCTGATGAGTAGATGAGCTCAGATTTAAAATTCTTAAAAGCACGTTTATTGTAACAAGAGTTGTTATGTATTAATACTACAGTTTTCAATAAAGATTGACTCGTGTTGCATATTTTGGTTTTCATATTTCCCTTATAGGTTTTGTCTCAAGGTGGTTTGCCTGGCTGGGAGGTGGGGTAGCTTCTCTCATTAGGAAATCTAGGGGTTTCTGGCAGAGGCCTTTGTGGTACTCAGCTGCCTCCCACCTCAAGCCATGCCCTCTTGATCTTGGCAGTGTGTAAAATTATATGGAGCCAGCAGGTTGTGGGGAATGTTTCCTTAGGTAGGAAGGGGAAGGAAGCTACCCTCATTCCTCCTTTGGTCCTGGTTCCCCCTTTCACTAAGGAAGATGATGAGACCCAGAAAGATTATACACTGCTTGTCCCCCAAACTCAATTTGCTAACTTCAGCTAAATAAAGACTGGGAGTAGTCAGGGAAGGAGTGGGCTTCCAGGGGCAGAGAGGGTCTGAGCCAGCTGGAACCCACACCTGGACAGCTCCCAGACCCCATCCTGTCCTAGCTTCTTGGAGCCACTGAGCCTGACCACCTTAGCCTCTCTCCAAAGCCCTGAGGCATGGTCTCAACTTGGTGAGCCCCCAACCCCACCTCTGAGCACTGCTGAGCTCCTCCTTCCAGGTTAAGAGAAGGCCCAAGGCAGAGACAGATACAGACATGGAAGGGTGGGCATACAGGAGAAAATGCAGACACCAACAGAAAACAAGGGCTAGCAGCCAGGTGTTTTTTTCACAAGTTTCTTTATGAAAGTAAATGTAGTTTCTGGCTTGGAGAAGGTATAGTGCAAGAGTGACCTCATGCTGAATTCCCAAAGGCTAGAGGCGTGGCTTGTGCTGTGCATCCAAAAGCCAGGCCCTGGCTGCACTCACTGTTGCCCCTCATCCGGGTGAGATGTGGGCTTCCCTCCAACTCACGTGCCCACCCGCCTCTGGGTGAGTGAGTCAGTCCTGGATGTTGGGCCACAGAATTCAGTCTTTATGGCTTCTCACACTCATTTAGGATAAGGCAATCTTCCTGTATCACTAACAATCCTTTTTCTCCATTATTAGAAAAACAATCTAAACCAAAAAACGAAACCAGTTTCTGGAGTCAACGCACAGCTACGTGTAGACAGTAGTGATGGAAGTATGTAGCTGACTATGGTTTTTTTTCCCACTATAAACACAGCACAAGAGGGTGTCCAGCAGCTAGGAGTGCCTATAGAAGGACTAGGAGGTGAAATGGGTGGGCTCTGGGGCCAGATGTGCATGGAATTCCTGGTTCCCATGCTCCAAGAATGCCAGCTGCCTGGCACCAACTGGGCGCCTGAAGGAGAATTGGAGAACAGAGGGGCACACAGCCCAGCTTTCCCTCCAGAGGACAGGAGGGATGCTGTCCAAAGCAGCAGGTCTGAAGTGGCCAGTCACATGTTTGCCGGGGTGGTGGTTCTGAGTTGCAGCTCCTAGGAGTCCACACAAAAGTCCGGATGGTGGTGGGAGGTTCCTGTGCTATGGTATCTCCCTCCTTTTGGTGTCTTCAGTATACCAATAGTGAGGAAGAACCAAGAACAGGGGTGCAGAGCTGGTACATACTAGTGGCAGAGCCATTCCCTTGCTCAGGCCTGCTCACTTCCAGTTTACTGAACAGGCAGAGAAGATTGGATGCCTTGGGGAGGAAAAGCTGGAGGCTCAGTGGCAGGGCAGATCCAGACAGTGCTGTTGGGTGAGGCATGGGCTTACTTGCGAAAGGGCGCCAGCCGGCTAATGCTGTGCCAGAAGGTGGACGGCTTCCGTTTGGGCTCTGCCAGAACCAACACCTGTTGCTGGGGCAGGCTGGCAGTCAGTGCTGGGTGCTTCTGGCGTGTCAGATAGTAGGGTCGGCTGAATGCTAAATAAGAAAAGACAGCAAGGGTTATATAGATGCCGGTGGCACAGGGCAGACTGGAATAGGGCCTGTCCCAAGGTACCCATGGTAAGGAACTTGCTTCCTGTGGGGCTGCTCTCCTGGGGCCTGCAGAGGATGGCAAGGGGGCTAGGAAGGTATGGGGCCCTAAGATTTCCCATAGCACAGACTGTGCAAGGCACTGACCATGTCTCTGTAGAATGAAGATGTGAGCTCCTTGCCAGGTGATTGTGAAGATGTCTGCCAGAAAGCAGGCTTGCCTGGGGAAGTGAGCACTGCCACTAATGGTGCTGTTCTAGGGAGTCTGAGGGGATCAACAGCAAGAATCTCAACTGTATCATACCTAAGTTTTGTCACTGGTGGTCCCTTAACACTAACCTTTGGTAAAAAACCTGCAAAGGGCAGTGGGTAACTGAGAACCCACGGGCTAGCTGGCTTTGCTTTGGGGGTCCAAGAGGGGTTTGATCATCTCTAGGGCTGGGCTGCTGTGGGTGGAGGTGGGACTACCACCTGCTTACCTTTTGGCTTCCTAGCCGCCTGCTGCTTGCTGGCATTCAGCATGGCCTGCTTCCTCTGCAGCTCGGTAATGGAGAAGCCTGGGAGGGAGGGGCACAAATGAGACCCCCACTTCCCTGTGAAGACTTGGCTGCTCTTACATCTCCCACTCATCCCCTGCCTATGGTCCTCTTGCCTTGTGCTTCTTGGCACTGATGCAGTGCACTGTGCACCCGGTACCTCCCACAATGCTTAGAGCCCATCACGCTGCAGGGACTCAAGTCCTGCTCAGCCAGCTGGCCTTGGCCAGCCAGATAGAGGCAGTACTCTGATGTCCCTCTCAGGGCCCTCTCCACATCCTCTCTTGCCCTACCCCATCTCTTGTTTGATCCCTGATGTGTCCAGAGCCTAGTATCCTCTCTCCATTGTGATGGAGATATTTTCCCAGGCCAAGAGGCAACTTGGTCATTGCTGAGTGTGAGGATCGGGGCACATGGACAGGAGAGGAATCAGTGAGGAGATAACCTCATGGGGGTGGGACAGGCTTCTGCAGGCCAATCCCACTTCCCATTTCACTGTTCTCCCAGGGCTTGTGCTAGAAAGATGCTCTCCCAGGTCCCTGCAACTGAGCAGAGGGCCCCACCCTTCAGAGTGTACATACATATGTGCATGTGGTAGAAGCAACCCCCCCACCATGCCAATAGACCCATGCCCTGGGGCTGAAACCAAGTGGTGCCTTGGAGCCTCACCAAACCCTGAGGGCCTTGGGCTATGAGACAGGCTGTCTCAGTCTCTGGTTGTCCTGATCTTTGCGTTCAGGGGTGAGGACGTCTGGTGGGCCCTGAGTGGAGCAAAGCTGAGTGGGGTCTCACCTGTTTCCTGGTCCAGCCGCACCTGCTCCCTCTCCCTGGCGAAGGCCTTGAGCCAGCGCTGCTTCTGTTCAGTCTTCCTGGCACACAGCAGGTGACTCTCTCCTGTTGTGCTACCGTATAGCCGGAAGGCATTCTTGACGCTCATGTGGAGGTCCCTGTCCTTCCCGTCCTCTAGATCCACCACCTCTAGGCCATCCATGTCCACTCGGCCCTTATAGTACAGCATGTCACGGCGGAGAAGGTCCTGCCAGAGATGCTGTGAGCCGCTGGCCCAGCCTGCTTATCAGGCCCCTCCCTAGCCTGAACTGTTCTCTTGACCATGTCCAAGGCCTTGTCTCTCTCACTGGGCTGGTGGACCATACACCCATCTCTCCCCCAGTAGATGATGAGCTCATGAAGGCAGAGTGAGCCTGGTACGGACCCTGACTGTGCCAAAAACCTATGATGAAGAGCCAGCCTCACTCATGGCCTGGGGGTCTTTAAGCCACCTGTAGTTTTGTTGAGAGTCAGCCATGGAAACAGACAATGGGCCAGGGCCCATACTGCACAGCAGAGGGTGTACCATGTATATGAGCGCCAGGCCCAGAGCCAGCAGTCAGGTAAAGAGGGCTTCTGGATAGGGCCACTTGGGCCATGGTTTGAAAGAGTAGAAACTAGCGGCACAGAGAGCACAGCGAAGCTGCTGGAGCTGAGGACTCCTGGAGTGGGGAGGGGAAGCTGAAAGTTATAGGGGGAGAAGAAGTGGCTTGAGAAGTTAGGTGGGCTAGGTCAGGAAGGAGGGTGTTTTTCAACAGCACTGGGCCCTGGGCTACCAGGCTCACTCTGCAGAGAGCCACCCTTATCCTGGCCCTAAGGGCCTAACCAGGGAAGGGCCTGCTGTACTCAGGGCTCCTAGGAAGGAACTGCCTGTGTGTGGCAATTTTTCTCTGGCAGCTGCATCCAGACCCTTTTCACTCTCCAGTCCTGCTCTAAACAGGCTGTCCAGCAGGGAAGAACAACTCTGGTACCTTCTTACAGTAGATAAGCTGGTGGTCAAAGAGAAAAAACATCCTCTGCTGGCTCCTGGCTTGTGGCTGGGTAACACGAGTCAGCTCCCCCGAGTAGATGAGTTCCGAGCTCCTGAGAAGGAGATCGTCCCCCTGGGGGACCCCAAGAAGAGCAATGAGCTAAATGCCCCAGCCCTGGAGCTAAGAGGAAGCCCTCTCAGCTGGGCTTTACACCCTGTATCCATCATTGCTTTGCCACTGGTTCTGGCTGCCTGTGGTCCCCACTCTGCCAGAGTTTGCAGCAAGCTGCAGGCCATAAAGGGAAAGGTTGCTCTTGAAGCCCAAGGAAGTGGTGGGGTAGTGAGGGCTTGGGAATAAAACGGTGGTTTGACCCATCAGTTGGTTGTCTTTGCAAAATGGGGCCCAATATGGCTAATCTCTATTGAGATGTCATGTACATAAAATGCACATCGATTTTGAAGATGTAGTACAAAATAAAGAATGCGAAATATTTTACAAATGATATTTGTGTTGATTACATGTTGAAATGACATTTTGGATATGAGTTAAATAACAGTTTCACCTGTTTTTTTTCTTCTTTAAGATGGCTACAAACATGTAAAATTCCCCATGTGGCTCACATGATACTTTGAATTGATACTGCTGCCCTAAAGAATTAGACCTGGCTGGAGGTCACCTCTGAGGCTGGTCCTAAGGGGCTTCTTTTAGTACCTTCTTTAGTACCTGAAGAACCATCATCATTCTTCAAACTTTCAAACTAAGCCCTGCCCTCTTTGGCTTCCTCCTGGAAAATGCAAACCACAGCCAAGAGTTGGCAGCCATTCAATTGGGGATAAATGAATTTGTAGCCAGGGCTGGGCCCCAGAACCAACTTCCAGGAAGACAAAGAATAAAAACCCACAGGGATTCTTATTCTGTATTCCTAGAGTGAGGGCCAGGAACCTATTTTCATAATATTTGTGGCTGGTGGGTTGGAGTAGAGAGAACAGCACAGACGTTCCTCTGGTGAGCACGAACGTCACCATTAGTTCAGGCCTCCATGCTGCCTTAGAAGGCAGGTTGGGGGATACAAGGGGAGTGTGCAAGCCAGGTAAATGGAACCAAGGGCTCTGACTGGTGGTGATCCATATTTAGGTGGTGCTGGGGCAGGCCTGAACCTTCTGTTGGGAGTCCCAGTAGTTAACTAAAACTTGGGGCTCTGGACTATCCCCTGATAGCAGAGCAACAGCCACTCTTGCTGGGCAGGCTAGTTTCTCTTTGGGAGCAGCACCTTACTTCCCTCTTGTGGCTCTGTAACACAAGTCAGCTCCTCCCTCCCCCTCTGCACTCTTCACTGAGAAGAGGCCACTAGGTCTGCTCTGAGAGACAGCACTAAGTGCTTGGAGCTCCGTGCTCACGTGGGTCACCAGCTCCTGTTTGCTAGCTCCAGGAGTATGGCTCTCCACCCTAGCTCCCACCTAGATTTTTCCGGGGCAAGTATGCTTTTAAAGCAGGCAGCCAAGCCCCAAGGTATTTTCTGGGGATGTCAGACCCTCACCTCCCAGTCCTCTATGGAGCTCTGCCACTGAGCAATCTTGTCGATGTTTTCAAGTCTCCGTTTCCGTTCATTGATGAGCTGGGCCACATTCTTCATGGCACATAAGGCAGCTTCCACATCCTTGAAATCCCTGGGACAGAACAAAGAAGAGAGCTTTGAGATGGAGAGTTGAGAAGGTATGGCAGCCTTCTGGAGGTGCTTTCCTCTGGGGCTAAGCCCCTTGGACTGTCAATTTCTTCACCTTTCAGTGCATACCCCCATCTTTTTCATAAATGTCAGAGCAGAACATAATATCCTATTTATGCCCTCTTCCCTCACCCCAATGATAACTCTCAAGGGAAGGGATGGTTTTACTCTGTGCTGTTACCCAGTGCCTATAGCAGTGCCCAGCACACTAAGAGTACTCAACAAACTAGCTGACCTGAGGTGTAAGGAGCCTCAGGTTGCTGTCCCTCCCTCACAGCCTCCTACCTGTGGGGGTGTGTATACTTGAGCAGCTCAGCCAGCTGCAGAGGTACTTGCAGATCTTCTGCACTGGGTCAGCAGGAAGCCATCCAGGGAGATGTCAATCATCTTTTGCAGCAGCCGGCAGGCCTCAAAGAAGTACACGTATTTGCTGAGCTTGGTGAGCCGGGAGAGCTCGACGCAAGCATTGGGGTGGTTGTTGCAATACTCTGAGTAGATCTGGAAGTTTGCTTGCTGTGGGGTACAGCTGGAGGTTAGGATGGACGTCTCTCCTAGGCAACCCTGCACTTGTGTGGAGGGAGGGAGGGAGCTTCTTTGTTTCATCTAGGAGCTGGGCTCAGGTGGCCCATGCTCGGTCTACCTACTATATGTCTACTATATATGGGATAAGCTACCAGAAATCAGCTCAGGGACATAAAATGTCTCTGAAAACTCTGGTATGTGCATACCCCTGTCACCACCCAGCTTTCTCAATAGGGCCCTCAGAAGGTATTTTGAATGTATATCATTGGGTGAAATCAATGATGCTAATAAA
Organism: Eonycteris spelaea; assembly: GCA_003508835.1. NCBI lineage: Eukaryota > Metazoa > Chordata > Mammalia > Chiroptera > Pteropodidae > Eonycteris > Eonycteris spelaea. Next base: position 226,003 of record PUFA01000412.1, on the reverse strand, counting down.
GAAGGGCTATCAAGGCCATAAAGGAGAGCGAGCTGTATTAAGAGAGATTAAATGGATGCCAGGGGTCCCTTGACCCAGTGTCCTTTTTCCTTACGAAGTTCTGGCTTTTTTTTTTTTTTTTTTTGAAAGCTATATCCACTACATTTGCCATTTAATAACCTATTACATTATGGACTTAGGTCAACAGGACGGTAACAGCTGCTGGCTGGTGGTGCGTTGCAATGATGGTCACACTAGGGGATGTCCATAAAGTACCTGTTCCCATTCCTCCAGTCACAGCTTTGCCTGCTGAATAACTGGACCCCAAACCGACACTCACCATCCACTTCTGTGCATGGACAGACCAAGGTCTCCCTTCCCAGTTCTCCTCCTGCCACTGGAAAGTGGCAGGACCTTCCCAGCCCCCTACTGGCAGTAGCCAGAAAGGAACCTACATGGTCCCTGATGGCCTGGGTTTGGCATCCTCTGTTCAACACCACAACTGCCACGGAGAGGGATAAAACATGTGCCTTCCCTATCAGGCAAGGCCAGAAAGGGTTCATCCATCTAACCCAGACCGGTCCAGTGAACCCTGGCTAATGCAGTTAGCATTTGGAGTGGAAGTACTCGCTGTAAATTACATACAAATTCCAGTTTGCTCACTGTATGAGGAACTCCAGAATCTGCTTTGAACAAACAGCCCCTAAAGTGCTTAACAGGCAGCCCAGCCTACCTCTGCCCTCTACTCAGGCCCAAGGAAATCCCTTCTGGGGCTAAATCCAGTCCCCTGCTCCAAGGACCCTTCTCTGACTTGGTCTATCCCCCACAGAAGCAGAGACACCTCTAAAACAGTGTTGAAAGGTGAGGGCAGTTGGACAGGAGAGGGAGTGGGAACTAGAAGTGTCTGTGAAGAATAGCAGGTTGCCTGGCCTTTAGCCTGCAAGTCGACTTCCCAGCAGACATGTGGGCTGGGGCTTGGAGACAGCGTGTGGGGCGGGGAGGGGGGGAGGGGCGGGGGGGGCAGGCTATGGGCAGAGAAGCCTCCAACAGAGGTGAGTGGGCTGGGCCAAGAGCCCTGGCTTGAGCGGGCTCACGTGCTCCAGGAAGCAGGCGCCCAGCTCGCTCAGGTGGGGTCGCTCCCTGTTGAACTTCTGCTCCAGTGCCTTTACGAAGGCCTTCTGACATCGGTAGATATCCTCTATGTTTCCAAAGATGGTGCGCAGCTGCTCTTCGCTGAACATGTCTGCTCGCTTGCGACACTGCCTGATGTAGCCCTGGGAACAGGGGTGGGGCGGTCAGGTGGCCTTTGGACCCCACCTCATCCCCCACTGCACAGGGGGACTCACCTCACAGATGTCACGTAGGTGCTTGATGTAGTCCCGCTCGGTACTGAGGATCTCGTTGATGACGTTGGTGCGCATCTGGTCCCTGCTGCTCTGTGCCTTGGCCCCGCCGTCCTCGGCTCCGCCATCCCCAGCCTGCAGTGCTTCATAGTCCTCAGGCTCGTCCTGGTTCACCCGCAGCTGCAGGCAACACTGCTAGTCAGCGCCCTGCATCCCTGTGGTGGTGAGCGGCGCAGGAAACTGGGGTTCGGAGATCCCAAAAGACACACTGAAATTCCCCTCCGCCCACCCCTGAACAACACTCATCTGGACACAGGGACAACAGGTCTGACTGCCGCTGTCAGTGTCATCTGAGATCACCCCCCACCTCATCTGAGGGGGCTCTGCTCTCTCTCCCATCTTACTCTGCTTGTGCTGGGCACAGTACTTGGAACAGTGAATACTCACTGTAGTTTCTGAATCCCTGCCTATTCATACTGGGTTCTCTAGGGCCATGAAGAAAGTGGACTGGACCGTGATGTGGCCTTAATGGCTCTCTGACCCATAACTAGAAAAGGTTTGGGGTACAGAGCCGGCAGCTGGTCTAGGGAATTTGGGGAGAAGAAACAACAGAACTTCAGAACCTGGGATCTCTCCTTTCCACTGCCCTCTGCCTGGACTTTTGGAGTCTGCACCTGGATTCCTTCCTTGGAATCCAAAAGCCCCTTAGGTAGGACCTGGGTCCTCTTCTTGTGACCTCTTGGGCTAAGGACTTAACTTGTTAATGCCTTAGTTTCCTCAGGTGTGTTAGTGAGTTGCCCAGAGCTGCTGCAACGTATAACCAAGGACTCAGGTGTATGTCCTGCACGGAGCTTAGTAAATGCCTCATAAACTGAATTTGTGGTGGTGTTGTGACATGCAGGTTTCCCTTAGAGGGATCCACATACCTTCATCCCTGACCCATTTCTCTCTGGCTTTTGAGGGCCCCCTGGAGGGCAGGGTGGGAGCAGGGGTTGGTGTTGGTTCCACAGGAGGAATAAGGCTGTGTCACAATCCCTGTGCTGTCTTCCTGACACCCATCTGCCAGCTAACAGCCTGCAGTCCCTGCAGCCATGAGTGGAGGTCCATGCGCTAGCACCTCGGGCCAGAGCAATTTCAGGCTTCCATTTCTGAGCAGAGCCAGTTGGCTTCTATGGGCCGGGGAGAAGCTCAGGCAGGTGCCATACCCGCACGAAGTTGGCTGGAAACCAGCCCTCGCCATCAGCAACACGGCCCCACCACCACTCTCTGTTGGTGGCATCCATTACTTCAATGACTTCCCCAGCTTGAAGCCCAGTTCCTGGTCATCCATGGTGACGTGGTCCCAGAGTGCTTCAGCACAGACCACACTGCCATCGCTGATGAGCTGTGGAAAGAGGCATGGACAGGCAGGTCAGTGGAGTAAGGCTGCCTGCCATGGACCTCCTCATGGGTCAGGGCGCTCCTGCCCTCTCCCCTCGCCCTCAGCAGCCCTGGGAAGAGGGGATCCCAACTCATGTTACAGAGGAGAAGACAGAGGCTTCCTCTGAGCCAGCTGCTTTTCCAGAAACAGGGCTATGCCCTGGGCATGTCTAAACTGGCAAGGCTCAAGATGAAGCTGAAGTGACCTTGACCACTAGAATCTTAGTGAGCCACAGAATCTGAAGATCAAGCATGTTACTCACTCCCCTGTATAGCACACACCTTCCTTCCATCCCCATTGGGCCAGTGATGAAACTATTGCCTCTCAGCTTTACCCATCATCTCTGCTGTGCTCTATGATACCGGGGCTAGGGCGCTGCAAACTGAATTTCTGTTGTGCCAGCTGCTCCCTGTTAGAGTCTCCTAATGTGATATTAGAGGGACCACAAAGCTGAAGGAAGAAGGGGCTTGCCCCTTTCTGGCTGGCTTCTTGTAGACTTCCAGTACCTTTGAGGTTACCTGACAAACAATAATGCTGCTTCACCCAGGTGTAGTGGTGCCCAGCCACTGCAGTAGCTGGATCCAGTTTGCAGATTTTTTAACACTTGCAGAACCAGTCTAACGGCATCCCACTTCCCCTACAATCAACACTAGCCAAGCAGCTTTCTCAGAGTTCTAGGTACCAAGCCCACAATATTCTCAGTTCTAATTATTCCAACCCCTTCCTTTATTCCCTAGTTCTGGAGAGGTAGGCACATCTTACAATTGCTACTTCTGTAATACATACCGTACCTCTGGATTGTTTTGTGCACTTGGCTACCAAGTCAACCACTTTATATCTGGCTAACAACCTTTATATTAAGTTCTCTCTCTGCTAAAATAACTGGCGTGGATCTGTCCTCCTGAGTGGTCATGGACCTCACATCACATCCCTGAGAGGGAGAGAGACTGCACCCTCCCAGACAGCCCTTGTGCTTCCAAATCCATTTACCATTGTGCTGACACCTGCTTTCCTGGAATGTGGGCTCAGCTTCTGCTCCTCGAATAAATATGGCTTTGGGGGTTTAGTGCAAGATGGGGGTGGGCTGAGAGGACCGCATGGAGATGAAATCCATATCCCTCTCTGCTGGGACCAAGTGTGACCTTGTCAGTCACAGCTATGGCCTGGCTCTTTGGCTAAGTAGTTAGGCCTTGGCATCACCAGACAGGCCGTCTGTGCTGAGCTGCCTACCCTGCCCCACACAGGGGTGTTTACTCCCTTGACTTCAGGCCCAGTGGGCCTTCCCTGAGTGCTTTCAGGCAGTGTGCATGCTCACCCTCACATCAAAATGAAACACACAAACAGGGCTGAAAAGGACTGGCCGGGTCTCCGACTAAGTGAGTTCCAGTCTGTCTCACACCTGTTAGCTGTCTAACAGTGTCTACCATGCCCCAACTGGGCAAGGCGAGTGTGGTGGGTGGGATGACTGGGCACAAGAACCCACTTAGACTGGGTCTTTTCTCCAGATAGAGCCTGAGCAAGCCCATTCAGAAACCATCAGTTCTTTATGCTTTCTGGGGAGAAATCTGCTCCAAACCCTGATGAAACCACTCTTCAGAATAATTTACAGCCTATGTGTACACCTACTCTCACATGCAGCAGGTGCTCAGGGGTTGCAGAGTCCTGAGGCCTGCCCAGCAAACCCTGGGCTATTCCTGGAGGGCTAAAAAGTCTCAAGGGACCGCTGCAACAATCCAGCTAAAAAGACCTACTACAGGCAACATCCCCTCTGCAGATATGCCTGACCCAGGATCATGAGCTGGCTCCAATAAGGACAAGGTGAGACAAAAGGATTTAGCGGGCCATGAGAGGAAGCCGGGCTGCTACAGGTAGGGAGCAGGCACTCAACAGGCCAGGCTGCAGTACACAAGCAGGCCATGACGCCAGGCCTTGAGGGTCTGGCCTGAGGACAAGAAAGAAGCAGAGTACTCAAAGCTGGTCTGGGTGAGCCAATAAGAATCTGGGCGACAGTGACCATGGGTGAGTGTGAGCATCAGAACAGAGGGGTGTGTGTGACCACAAGTAACTGAAGCATCAGGACACAAGACATGTGTGACTGGGAATAAATGAGCATCAGGAAAGGGGAGCATGTGACCATGGGTTAGCATGGGCATCAGGATCAAGGGCATGTGTGACCTCAGGCAAGTATGTGAATCAGGAAGATTTGTACGTTTGGAGTGATGAGTTACCCAGACAATGGAAGGATTCATCCTTGGAGCTTCTTGGTAGACTGAAGTTTGGATCCAGCAGGTAATAAAACGTTATGTTTAAGCTTTGTAGTTTTGCTCCTAGAGAGAAGTTGGTGTTCTAAGACTCCTTTTGATTTGCATTTGCCAGCACACATCCATCTTACTACTATATGCTGCCTACACTTTGCTCTCCTGAGAACAGGTTGTGGATTCTGTCCATCCTCAGTTCACAACAGCTGCACACACAGGTCCCTAGGACAGCATGGGAGGCTGCCCTCACTGCTAGAGCAACGCAGGAAGAAGTAATGCTTACACATCCACACAACCCAGCTGCGCAACTGTTTCCTGTTCCAGGTTGTTCCCACCTGATAGTAATCAGATATACCCCTGTCCCAGCTTCCCTCAAGTAAGTCCTGAGCTAAAGTCCCTCTTAAATGGTCTGGTGCCTCCTACCCCTGCTTTATTCTGCCAGCCCTTGCAGAGAGGTACCATCCTACACAGATGGTTTCCTACATAGCTGTGGGGAAGGGCACAGGTACGGGACAGAGACAGGGCTTCCCAGAGACCAAAGTTCCCTACACGTTTATGGACAGGCCCCCATACCTGCCCTGTCCAGTCACCTGGAAGCTGGTGGTGGTGGTGGGGAGGGTCGGTTGCCTTTGTCACTTCCTTGTCTCAGTACCTTGCCAGTGTAAGAGGCACTGATAGACACACAGCCATAGGTAACTCCCTTGATATCCCAGTACCTTAGTCTCCATCAAGGGCCACAGTAAAAATGTGCTCCAGCCAAGTGAAAAGCTCTTGTATAGATCCACAAAATGGGAAGCAGTCTGATGAGTTACAGCAGTGACATTAACCGTTGATGTGATGTCACCAAGACAATGTAGTTCCATGGGGTTAGAGATGCATTCTATCTCAAGGACAGCCCAGATACCCCCCAGGGCCCACACTGAGCAGGTTTCTGGGCAAAGACCCTTAAAAAGCCCGCTCTGTCCAAGGTGCAGCTGCACAGAAGCAAAGATTCAACCCCAGCAGGCCAAGGTGAGGGTTATGGCTTGCTCTTGGCTTGGCAGTGGGGAGAAGCTGGCTTTGAGATATGGGTGTTTATATGAGGACAAGTGGGAGACTCTCCCAGTGGAAGAGAAAGTTCAAGACCAAGATAAGCCAGGGGCAGGTTACAGGGAGCCCTCCTGTGCCCCTGAGATTTTGAGAGGTCGGAGAAACCAGGTTCTGCCTCAAAGTGCCCTAACGACCACCCACCACCCTTCCCACCCTGCGCCACCTTCTCCTCTCTCACATGCGCAGGATGGTGGAAGATTCCAACTGACAGTCTAGAACTCCCCTCCCCGAGCCCTGTTCCACAGCCAGCGCTGGAGGCTGTGCAGAGTGCACACTGCAAGGCGGGGCATGCTGAGACCACTTAAAGTTAAGACCTAAAGTGGGAAAAGCAGGTAATATGTGCAGGGAGACTGCTCCTCTTCCACACACATGCATTTCCAGTTCCACTCACATGGTAGTCGCATTGCGCAGTTCCCAGACAACCGCAGTGGCACAGGCCACCGCTGCATCCACATCTTCAGTTACCCACCGAGCTGCGCCATTTTAGTCTTTTTCCGACTCTCTCTCTGACACACTCTCTGACACTCTCACTCTCTCTCTCACTCTCTCTTTCTCTCTCTCTCTCTCTCTCTCTCTCTCTCTCTCTCTCTCTCACACGACAGAGGAAAGGGCCGTGGCACGTGTCACCACAGCAGGTCTCCTCACGACCGCACCCGCAGGCGCGCGGGGCAGGCCTTCCTGGGTGGCGTCGGTACAAGGCGCGAGGGCCAGAGCCGGCCGCCTGCCGCTTCCCCTCAGGTCAGCGTTGGGAGGGGACAGACAGCGCCGGGCGGGGCTGGAAGGAGAGGCCCGCGGCGCTGGGGGCGCGCAGCTCACCCGGAGGAGCGCGCAGCGCTGGGCGCGGCGGTTAGCGGAAGGCCAGCAGGAAGACTAGCACGACGTTGATGAGCGAGGAGAGCCAGCACGGCGAAGACCACCACGCGCTGGGCCCCTGGGGGCAGGTTGCAGCGCAGCACGGCGCGAAGGGCGCTTCCAGGGCCGCGGCGCGGCGCCGGCGCTGCGGAGCCCGGGCCATAGCGCGCGGCCTCCGCTTCGCGCCCGGGGAGCCCGCGCCGCCGGGGCGCGAGCGCCCGCAGGAGGCGGAGCCGCCGCGCGCGCAGGCCGGCCTCTCTCGCGCAGCCCGCAGGTGCGCGCCCCGCTCCCACCCCGGAGACCAGCCCCGCGGCGGGCTCAGGGTCCTTCCGCGCAGCCGCACGAGCGGGGCTGGACAGCCAGGCGCACAGACGACTACGGTGGCTCTCAAAGCATACCTGAGCTCTGAGGAAGCGACAGGCGTTCTGATTCCTAACACCGAGAACTGCCCTTGGGCCCCACTCTAGTGATGAATAAATGCGCCTCTGAAAGATCAAGGAATGTGCACGGTCATAAAATCACACAGGAATAAAAGGATGGTGGAGCCAGGATTTGGACTCTGGACAGTCTGAAGCTGATCCAGGTGGAGGCACGCCGGGAAGGTCCTGATTCAGGATCTCTGCTTACCGACCTTGCTCATTCAGAGGAGCATCTTATTCCAAAGCAGCTGGCTTCTTCACTGCTACCACTCCCACCCCAGTTTTACTGAGGTAAATTGACAAGTAAAAATCGTATATATTTAAGTGCACAACTTGTTATTTTGCTATACATATACATTGTGAAATAATCACCACAATCAAGCTAATTGCCATATCCATTCACCTCACATACTTACCGGCTTTGATTGTGTGGTGACAACACTTAAGATCTATCCTCAAAAAATGTCAAGTGTATGATACAGCACTGAACTGTAGTCCACATGCTGCACATTAGATCTCCAGAATTTGTTCATCCCACTTAACTATAACTGTACCCTATGACCAACATTTTCCCATTTCCCCCTTCCCGGCCCTGGCAACCAGCATTTTACTCTGCTTCTGAGTTTGATTATTGGATTCCCCTTGTAAGTGAGAACATTACAGTATTTGTCTATATGTGTCTGGCTTACTTTGCTTAGCATGGTGTCCTCTAACTCCATCCATGTTGTAGCAAAGGGCTGGATTTCCATCCTTTTTAAGCCTGAATAATATTCCATTGTATATATGTACCACTTTTTCGTTATCCATTATTCTGTTGAGGGCATTATGTTGTTTCTGTATCTCGGCTATTGTGAGTAATGCTGTAATGAACACGGTGAGTGCAGATATCTCTTTGAAATCCTGATTTTATTTCCTTTGGATATATACCCAGAAGTGGGATTACTGGGTCACAAGGTAGTTCTGTTTTTAACTTTTTGAGGATTCTCCCTAGTGTTTTCCATAGTGGTTGTGCCAAATTTACAATCCCACCAACAGTCCACATCCTCACCAATACTTTCCTTTTTTTTTTTTTGATAACAGCCATTATAACAGGTGTGAGGTGATCTCACTGTGGTTTTAATTGCTTTCCCTGATTATTAGTAATGGTGAGCATTTTTTCATATAAATGTTGGCCATTTGTATGTCTTCTTTTAATAACTATCTATTTAGGTCTTTTGCTATGTTTAAATTTAATTTTTTACTATTGAGTTGTATGAGTTATTTATATATTTTGGATATAACTCTTTATTGGATATATGGTTTGCAAATATATTCTCCCATTCCATACGTTGGCTTTTCATTCTGTTGATCATTTCCTCTGCTTTACAGAAGCTTTTGCGTTTGATTGCACTCCCACTTGTCTATTTTGCTTTTGTTGCCTGTGCTTTTTGGTATCATATCCAAAAAACCATTGCCCAGACCAATGTTAAGAAGCTTTTTCCTGTTTTCTTTGTAGATTCTTATGGTTTCAGGTCTTATGTGTAAGTTTTTAACCCATATCTAGTTGATTTTTGTATATGATTTGATATAAAGGATAGAATTTAATTCTTCTGCATGTGGTTCAGTAGCTTTACAAAAGAGGGGTTTTCCACGCCTACAGAGCCTAACCATGTAAGGTTCAAGGATCATGTGTAGGTGGTCTCTCATTTCACCATAACAGTGAGCTCTGTCACAGTCACATCATGCCCCTCTGATGGATCAGAAGGCTGCCAGCTGATGGGGCTGAGGAGACTTAAAAGCAGTTCAGAAGTGGCAGAAGATTTTTCAGGCTCCAACTTAGCCCTGTGACTCCTGGGGCAGGAGGAACCATGGAATACGTTCAGAGGCTAGTGTTCACATGTGGGTGACTTCGTCTCTGTATATTCAAGTTTCCAGATAGCACTCCATGCACGTGATGGAGTATTAGATAAGTCCACTGAAGACTCCAAGCAGATGTGTGATATGTGTGTGTGTGTCAGAGGAGGGTTGGAATATATCCGGAAAGGCTGTCTGCCTCCCTTGGATTTGAAAGTTCAGCCAGGCCCCATCTGTCTGGTTCAGGAAAATAGTCTCTTTCTGTTCCTGTCCAGTCCTTCTGAAAACTAAGCCCAGTTATTTGTACCATCAAGCTCTCAGGATGATGTGGGGGAACAGAAGGCAGGTCCCAGCAACCTCTAATCCCAGTGACTATGTGACATGCCCTCTCGTGGGGTGTGGACTTGAGTCCAATGTTTCATGTGCCCCTGTGGTTTACAGAGCCATTAGACACCCAGGAAGCAGGGCATAGAGGCCTGAGTGTTCTCAGGTCTCTGAGCAGGGAAGTTTGGAACCCACTAGTCAATGCAAGCGCTGAGTGCAGTAAAGTCTGCATCTCCTGCCTGCTGCTGTGTTAGCCCAAGGGGTTGCATTTTTAGAGTTTCAGCCATGGCCCAGTTCTGGGACAAAGCCTCTGTCCCCTGTGCAGCTGAGACAGCCCAGGGAGGGTTTAAGTGGCAGAAGAACCTCTAAATCTGGGCCAGGACCAAGGACTGAGAGCATGGCCTCCACCCTGCCCCGGAGGCACCTGGCTTCTAGATCCTGGTGATCTGAGGGTACCACAGGGAAGACCAGTGGCAACAGTCTTTTTGTGTGGGTTTTGTGACCAAAAAACAAAGCGCTAAAACAAAGGCCTGAGCCCTTTCAGGGTTCAAGCTGGATTGCTATGCCAGTGAGGGGAGGGTAAGTGGAGGAAACAGCAGGGAGTGGCCTACCCAGGCTAGTTAGGGTCCGTCTGCACGTCTGCTGAGGACTGGAGATGTAGGTGTCTGAGACAAATGAGGCTGAACCCCCATGTTATGGCTTTGTGTTGAAGAGGAAAGGTACTCTGGGTGTGCTGGTGGCCAGATGACTCACAGTCCTGGACTTTTCTCAGACGTCTGTTGTTTCTATAATCTCCAAGTATGAAACTCAGGTGACCCCATCAAACCTTCTTGCCATACATGTGGGACAGTAGTGAGTGCCAGAGGCATCAGGGAGTTCACAGTGGGATGTTGCGCCCTTGGAAGGCCAAGTGAGCCAGCTCGTCAAGGAGAATCACTCTTTACATCTCTTCGAAGTTTTCTGATAAAGTAAGTCTATTTAATGCTGCCTGTGAATCATAACAGGTACTACCTTTCTCGAGTACCCCAAACACCCAGTTATAGTGATCCTTTCACAGTCCCCAGTGGGCTCAGGTGCCATATCCACCCAAAGCAAGGAAACAGGCTCTGAGAAGGGAATAACTTGCCACAGGTCCTCCACTAGCCAGTAGCAGGATGGGGGTCAGGCCCAGGGATGCAGTCTCCAAACCCAGGCCCTGTCCTTCATGCAGGGCTGCCCCTTTCAAGGCAGCATTTTTTTGGGCTTTCTATCAAGTATCTAGAAGTATTGGTGGGTCTCATGAGGAGAGAGCAGACTGGTGAGCACAGCCAAAGTCAGGAGCCCAACCTTCAACCTGCTTTTAACTTGCTGTGTACTAGTAGGGGCTCCTCAGCCTGACCTCCTCAGCATGACCTGGCAGTCCTCCTGTGCGATGTTATATTCCTTCCTCCTAGGGGTATACTGAGGATCCAGGGAAGACAAGTACCTTGGAAAGCACTGAGCCCTCAACCCACCTAGTCTACTTAGTGACCTCAAATACCAAGAAAGACCTTTGAATCAAACAGAAAACAAATTTCTAAGCAAGCCAGAATGTGCTATATAAATTTCCCGCATTTCCCTCATAAAAGGTACCCCCTGCCAGAGCCTTTCTGTACTTTTAGAGCATCCTGGCTCTTAGCTTTCCTTGTGCACAGCATCTTAAAATGAACAACTTGTCTAAGGCCCACTGGTACCACCTCACCAGCAGCAAGATATTATAGACTAGAAGAATTTTACCCTCAGGTACAAGACACAACTATAAAAAGGGACACAATAACTCTAACAATGCAGAACTGATAGCCACCAAATAACCCACACCTCTTCAGAGTCCCTAAAAGCTTTATGTTAGTGTTCCTTCTTAACGTTCATGTCATTGGAGATTTATGAGAACCCATCACACGTCAGGTTACTTATATTCATTATTTCAGTCAGTCCTCATATAACCTCTGTTATCCTATTTTACAGTAAGTGAATCCAGTGTTCAGAGAATTAACCTTCTCACACTGGTAACTGGGAGGAGCTTCCATAAAGGTCTGGGGGCCTCCAATGCCCAGGTTCTCTCCCTGCAACTGCTGCTTCCCCAGGCTGGGGCCAAGGACTGAAGAGGCAGCCTGAAAGCTTCAAGGAAAAAATGAAACCTTTTCCTGTGAATTTTGCTTAGGATGACATAATTTTTAAGAACACCTTCCATTTAAAAATAGCTTATGAGAAGCACTTTAAAGAAAGGCTTTAATTGGAAAATCAACTTATTTGTATGTTTATTTCCTTACGCATTCATGGATTTTGAATAAAGCTCTACTGGATGCGTTTTAAAAATCATTATTTGGAGCTGGGCCTGTAAGAAGAGATTCACACACCATCTACAGTCTGTGCCGACATCTGTCAAGTAGGTAAATGAGTAGTAATGAGGACACTATAACTCCTTAAGGGTTTCTGAAGAAACTACTGGCCATTCATTCACAGGAATGTTAAAGGCTAATTTTGTAAAATTGGGATCCCCTCCTGAAGGAAAAAAATCTCTGGGTGCTGCAGATCCTGGGTAATCAGATTCTGGTTTTAACGAAGCAGAAATACATAGTGTATCCTGACTAGGAGGAGAACCTGGGTGTTGGATGTGTACTTGGGCCAATTAACTACCACATTATGTCCACAGATCCCCCTAAATTAAAGAAAGGGAGAAAATAGGACAACAATTGAGAAAAATGGAGTAGAGTCCAGGTCTCAATATTTTCTCTCTTTGGAAAATGCAAAAGGAGAAAAGGAGAACTTGGTATGAGAACCAGTTTTTCCTAAGATGAAGTTTCTTATTAATTTCTTCTGCTAAGGTAGGAATGGCAAAAGAAAAGAAAAATAAAATAAAATAAAATAAATATAAATAAAATAAATAAAATAAAATAAAATAAAATAAAGTATAAAAATAAAATAATTACTTGCACACAGTTGTGAATAGCCACAGCAATACTTTTTGACTCTTGGAGTCAATAGGAAAGATATCAGTTTTTCATTTACCTTTGTCCCAAGTCCTTCCCAGCCAACTTATCGGAGGTCAAGGGCTTCCCTTCTACCAAAGGAGCTTTCTTCCATCCAGGATGGCTTTATAAAGGCTACTTGGGAGGCAGGCAGCACTTTTACATCATAGGTCCTGGACAGAGCAGGCACTTTTACATCATAGGTCCTGGATGTCTGCCTACAATTATGGGTCCCCTGAAGGCCATGATGAGGACAAGGGAGTCCTGTATTTGGACCAAGCTCTATCTGGTGGGCACCATATCCTAAACTGAGTGCCATAGGGCTGAAAACCGTGCTGTGTGCACACCACTGCCACTGCCATCTGCTTAGAATCAGGACCGAGGACATCTAGGCATGCAATGAATGGCTAGAGTCACCTTGATGGCCAGGCCATCTGTCCCAGTACCCTCCCTTACCCACATAGTTCTGACCCTACCTCATTGATGGCCAGCTGCTCGCCGCCCCCTCCAGAGTGGCTGTAGTGGTGGCTGGAGCTGTAACATCCTCATATAGGTCCTCCTCACTCCCTGTCTCATCAGCACGGATGGCCATGTCCAAGCTCCATCGGGATGGCTGGAAGGAAAGAGACCAGCTGGCAAGAGTAGCTGAGGGAGGGAGACACATGGAAAAGGCCTGGAACCTTTTCAGGATAAATACTCCTTCTTTGAGAGGAGGGAGAAGATTCTGAAACTAGTTTCTCGAACCATCTTGCTGGCAAAATGTGGTCTGGTTGAAAGAGGGCACTAGTCGACTTCACACCAATCACTTTAATCACCTACCATTCGGATCCCACCTCTGTAAACAAGGAAACACAAATATCTGCCATAGCATGACACTCAGTCTCCGCCAGTTGAATTCAGTTTGGAACCATTTACCAGTGTGCTAGGTAGAGTATAAGGACCTTAAAAAATGCTAACAATTTATTATGAAATATACATATAGTATATCCAAAGAAATATGTAGTATGTAATGCAAATATAGTTTGAAAATTAATAAACCCTGGTACTTATCCTGCTTAAGAAAAATACCAGAATCTTAGAATTCAACCTCCTGTATACCACCATTTTAATCCTGTTCCTTTCTACTGAGAGAAATATCCAATATTTCCAACTTTTTTAAATCACATATGTGCTTGTCTTAGTTTGTTTACTTCTATTGAGTAATATGAAAATAATAATGAAAGTGAGATATTTTCATGGCAAACTTTAGGGGTAAGGTTAGGACTATGATTTGCAAGTTATCTCTGAGAAAACGCTGCAGCTGCAAGTGCTTCCAGTGAGTATTCTTGGGGCAAGTGGGAAATGGGTTAAAAAATGAGGAAAGGGGCCTCTGGGAAAATTTCAAGTGAAACAACATTTTCATCATAGACGTATCAGAAAAAGAAGAGAGAGACCAAGGAATTGAAAAGTTTTTTAAAATAATGACAGAAAACTTCCCCAACCTTGCAAAGCAAATAGGCGTACAAGTCCAGGAAGCACACAGAGTCACAAACAAGATAAACCAAAGAGGCCCTCACCAAAACACATCATAATTAAAATGCCAAAGATTAAAGACAAAGAGAGAATCTTAAAAGCAGCAAGAGGAAAGTAGTTATGTACAAAGCACTCTCATAAGACTGACACCTGTTTTTCAACAGAAATTTTTGTAGGCCAGAAGAGATTGGCAGGGAATATTCAAAGTGATGAAAAAGCAAAGAACCTACAAACAAGATTAATCTACCTAGCAAGGCTATCATTTAGACTTAGAGGAGAGATAACAAGGTCCCCAACACAAGAAAAAGCTAAAGATGTTCACTACCAGTATTACAAGAAACTGTTAAAGGGATTCTTTAAGCAAAGGAAGTACAAAGAAAAATATAAATACTAATGTGGCAATACTACATATCAATCAACAATTACTTCAGTCAAATGTAAATGTATTAAATGCCCCAATCAAAAGACATAGGGTGGCTGAATGGATAAGAAAACAAGACCCATGCATGTTCTGCCTACAAGAGACCCATGCTGGATCCAAATACACAACTGAAAGTAAAAAGATGGAAAAAAGAATTTCATGCAAGTGAAAATGAAAAAAAGCTGGAGTAACAATACTTATATTAGACAAAATAGACTTAAAACAAAGGCTATAATAAGAGACAAAGAAAGGGCATTTTATAATGATAAAGGGATAAACACAATAAGAGAATATAACCCTTATAAACATTTACAGAAAAAAGTAGGAGCACCTAAATATATAAAACAATTATTAATTGATATAAGAGAGAGATCAACAGTAATACAGTCATAGTAGAGAGCTTTAACAATTCTTGACATCAATAGATAGATCTTCCATATAGAAATCAACAAGAAAACAGCGGCCTTAAATGATACATTGGATGAAATGGATTTAATTGATATTTTTAGAACATTTCACTCCAAAGCAACAGAATGTACTTTCTTTTCAAGTCAACATGAAACATTTTCCAGGATAGAGTACACATTAGGCCACAAAATAAATCTCAATAAATTCAAAAGGACTGAAATAGAAAAAAGGAATTCTAAGAGGAAAATTCATAGCAATACAGGCCTACTTCAGGAAACAAGAAAAAAATCTCAAACAATCTAACCTAATCTTACACTTAAAAGAACTAGAAAAAAAAGACCAAGTGAAGTAGAAGGAATAAAATAACAAAGATCAGAATGAAAATAAGTAGAGCATAAAATAACAATACAAAAGATCAATGAACCCAAGATCTGGTTCTTTGAAAAGATAAACGAAATTGGTAAACCTTTATCCATACTCATCAGGAAAAAAAGAGAGAGGACCCAAATAAATAAATCAGAAATGAAAAGAGGAGCAGTGACCAAACTGACAACACAGAAATACAAAGAATTAAAAGAAAATACTATGAACAATTATTTGCCAACAAATTGGACAACCTGGAAGAAATGGATAAATTCCTAAAAACATACAATCTTCCAAGACTGATGGAAAAAGAAAAAAATCTGAACAGACTAATAACTACTAACAAAATTAAATCAGTAATAAAAGAAAACTCCAGAAAAACAAAAGTCTTAGAGGCAGGTGTCTACACAGGTAAAGTTTAAAAACATTCAAAGAAAAATTAACAGATAGCCTTCTCAAACTATTCCAAAACATTCAAGAGGAGGTAATGTTCTCAAGCTCATTTTATGAGGCCACCATTACTCTGATTGCAAAACCACACAAAGTCATTACAAAAAAAAGAAAATTACAGGCCAATATCCCTAATGAACATAGATGCAAAAAATCCTTAACAAAATATTAGCAAACGAATTCAGCAATATGTTAAAAAGATCATACACCATGATCATCAAGTGGGATTTATTCTGGGATGCAAAATTGGTTCAATAGCCTCAAATCAATTAAATTATACACCATGTAAATAAAATGAAGGATAAAAATCATATGCTCATATCAATAGATGAAGAAAATGCATTTGAAAACTCCAGCATCCATTTATGATAAAAACTCACAGCAAAGTGGGAATAGAAGGAACATACCTCAGCATAATAAAGGCCATATGTGACAACCCATGGCTAACATCATATACTCAATGGGGAAAAGCTAAAAGCATTTTCCTGAAGATCATAAATACAAGAATGTCCACTTTCACTACTGCTAGTCAACAGTATTGGAAGTCCTACCACAACAATTAAACAAGAAAGAAAAGGCATCCAATTTAGAAAGGAGGAAGTAAAACTGTCATTATTTGCAGATGACATGATACTTATAAAGAGAACCCTTAACATTCTACCAAAAAAACCCTATTAGAACTTATATATTAATTCAGTAAATTAGAAGGATATAAATTAATATTCAGAAATCAGTTGCATTTTTATACACCAATAAGAACTACAGAAAGAGAAATTAAGAAAACAATCCCATTTCCAATTACATCACAAAGAGTAACTCTAACCAGGAGATAAAAGACCTGTACTTACATACATTGAAGAAAAACATTGAAGAAAAACATTGAAGAAGATGCAAATAAATAAAAGCATATACTGTTCTCATGGATAGGAAGAATTAACATCATTAAAATATCTGTACTACCCAAAGCAATCTGTAGATTCAGTGCAATTACTATCAATATACCACAAAACATTTTTCACAAAACTAGAACAAGTAATCCTAAATAATATCTAGAACCACAAATAGCCAAAGCAATCATAAAGAACAAAGTTGAAGGTATCACACTATCTGATATCAAAATACACTACAAAGTTATAGTAATCAAAACCGCATGGTACTGGGCGTAAAAACAGACATGTAGATTAATGGAACAGAACAGAGAACCCAGAAATAAGCCACACCTATATGGTCAATTAACCTATGAAAAAGGGGCAAGAACTAACAATGGGAGTAAAGACAATCTTTTCAATATATGATCTTGGACAGACTAGACAGATACATGCAAAAAATGAAACTAAACACTTTCTTACACCATAAACAAGAATAAACTCAAAATGGATTAAAGGCTTAAATGTAGACCTGAAACGCATAAAACTCTAGAAGAAAACATAGGCACTCAACTCTCTGACATTGCTTTTACTAATATTTTTTTGGGACATGTTTCCTCAGTTAAGGGAAACAAAAGAAAAAATAAACAAATAGGACTTATATCAAACTAAAAAGGTTTTGCACAACAAAGGAAACCATCAACAAAATAAAAGACAACTACTGAATGGGAAAGTATTCACCAATGATATATCTGAGAAGGCCTTAATATCCAGAATATATAAGGAGCTCATCCAACTTAACACCAAAAAAAAAATTCAGTTAAAAATGGGTAGAGGACCTGAATAGACATTTCTCCCAAAAGGGCGTACAGATGGCCAATAGACAAAAGATGTTCAACATCATTAATCATGAGAGAAATGCAAAATAAAACCACAATAAGACATCACCTCACACCTGTTAGAATGGTTATCATCAATAATCAGCAGCCACTGTTGGTGAGGATGCAGAGAAAAAGAAACCCTCATGCAGTTAGATGGTTTTCAACTGGTGTAGCCACCATGAAAAACAGTATGATGTTTTCCTCAGAAAATTACAAATAGAGCTACAACATGACCAGCAATCCCACTTCTTGGTATTTATACAAAGAAATCCAAAATAGTGATTTGTAAAGCTAAATGCATCCCTATGTTAATTGCAGCATTCTTTACAATAGCCAAGATATGGAAGCCACCTCAGTATCCATCAATAGACTATTGGATAAAGAAAATGTGGTACATATATACAATTCAGTATTACTAGGGAATGAAATCCCGCCATTTGCAATAACATGGATGGACCTAGAGACTATTAACACTAAGGGAAATAACTGAGTTGGAGAAAGAGAAATATATGATTTCACTTATATATGGAATCTAAAAAGCAAAATAGATTAGAAAATCAAACGAATTTTGTAGATAGAGAAAACAAACTGATGGTTGACAGGTAGGATGGAGTTTTGGGTTCAGTGAAAAAAATAAAGGAATTAAGAAGCACAAATTTGTGGTTACAAAATAGTTGCAGGGATGTAAATTATAGCATAGGGAATATAGATCAATAATATTTGTAATAACTATGTATGGTGTCAAGGGGGCACTAGACCGGACTTATCAGGGATCACTTTGTAAGTTATGTAAATGACTAACCACTATGCTATTCACCTGAAACTAATATAATATCAAATGTTACCTGTATCGAAAAATTAAAAATACAACAATAAAAAAGATCCCAGGATATTCTAAACTTGACTCTCTGGAAGTTAAGAGAAATGGCCCTGCTGACACTTTCACACAATGAATACTGACTCAATATGAACCAAAGTACAAGCTTGGTGACAATGCTCCCAGGACATTTTAAAATGGCCTAAGGGACCATTCGAGGTCTGGCAAATGGATTTCGTACATTTTCCCCATCTCATGGTTATAAATGTGTTTTATTTATGATCCTTACATTTTCTCACTAGACTGAAGCTTTTCCTTGTAGGTGGGCTACTATTTCTTCTGTGGCTAAGGTCCTTTTGGAAAAGATTACTCCTACCTGGGGAACTTCTCTTGAACTCCGTAGTGACAGGGAATCCATTTTACCAGTCAGGTGACTGTGTTGTTTGGCTGTTTTTTAACATACTTTCCCTGTGCTTACCACCTTCAATCCTCAGGTGGAATGTGTTAATGGTATTATTAAAACTCTCTTGGCAAAATTTGTAGAGATCCTCTAAGTACCTTGGCCAAAAGCATTGCTGTTGGTCTTTTCTAAATCTCAGATCCACTCTGTTTGACATTCCTAAATTCTCACCCAGTGTACCTGACTCCTGACTCTTGATTCACAGCTGAAAATAAGAAGATATACTTCAATATTTTGAAGGTCTAATTTCTTCGATAAAAACTAACCATGTTCTGGTAGAGCAATTTTTTTCACAGTACACTTCAGGGATATAAAAACCTGAAGCAACATAATTTGCTACCTGGAGATTTCATCTATTGGAAAAAGACACCTCCAGAAGGATTCTCTACAACTTTGCTGGGAAAGGCCCCTACTAGGTACTGCTAACAACCCTTGTATAGCCAAACAACAGGTACAGACTCCTAGATTCACATGACATACCTAAAGAAAGCATCTAACCCTAAATGGACCTGCACACCATCTGGTGACTTGAAAGTAAAGATTTCTTGGAATTAAAGCAGATGACATCTGATAAAAAGCTTTCCTAAGAGGTTCAGACCAGGCCAGTTGGAAGGTATAAAATTCACAGAAGTTTATCTTTCATCTAGACTAATACTGACTCTGGATTCCTATCCAATTTATAAGCCTGCATTTTCAATTTATAGTCATATTATTGATGAGATATTTTGTTCCAATTTCTTTTGAGATAACAATACTGTTTAATCATTTTATGTTTCATTCCTGCATGTATCTTCCTAGAGCACTTGTTTAATTCTTCTAGTTCTGAGTATAATCACTATTCTAAGACACAGACTTTAGATGGGAAATGCCTGAGAAAGTGGATCTCCTTTCTACCTCTCATTGTTACTCAATATGGCCACAATAGATTTCCAATCTGTGCGCTTGCCATCCAATGTGGGACATGACACCCAGGAAAGGTCCTTCCTGGCATCGAGGGACAAGAGGCCACTGAATCTGGAAAAAACCTGACTTTTGATCAGTGATGCTTTTGGAGAAAGCTCTGATCAAAAGGAGGAAATGTGAAAATTAATAAACAGAAATCTCATTTTAAATGGAGTTGGGAGCTAGACAAAAGAACTCTCATCCACTTGTCACTCAACACACACTACTGACCCAAAAGGAAGAGACACACTATACATCTCTGATAGGAAGTGGTACTACTTTACTACCTACACCAGGAGGGAGAAAAGACTTCTCCTTGCCCAGTAACAGCTCAGCCAATAGGAGACTGCCATAACTCAGCCAATGAAAAGTCACTATACTTTGAATTTTCAATGTCCTCCAATGAATATTTTGTTTACAACAGCTGTTCCCAAGTCTGTAAAAGAGAGTTCCTCTACTTTGTTTTCTCTGGACTTGCATGTCCTGAATTGCAATTCTTTCTTGTTCCTGAATAAAATCATTTTGCTGGAGAAATATCTGGCTGTCTGTTTGTTACAGGTCAACCCCATCACTCTACATCCTAGTCAACTTGTGAGATTGGCATTGTCAGACATTTAATTTTTGACAGGCTGATGGGTTTGCAGTTGTATTTTACTTGTAGTCTTAAATTACATTTCTTCAGGTTACTAATGAGTCATTTGTATTTCTTTTAATGTGAAATGTCTATGTCTATTGAGTTGTTTATCTTTAATGTAATCATTGATATGAAAACAATGTATTTGTGTATGTATATAAGAATATACATACACTTTTCTCCACTCCATTCTGGGTAATAAATTTTGTCACTCATATGTGTCACAAGTATAATGTCTCAGTTTGTGGCTTTTTGTTGTCTCTTTAAGGTGCTTTGATGAACAAAAGTTCTTAATTTTAATATAGACAATTTTTATTAGTCTTGTCCTGAATGGTTTATATTTTTTGTGTTTGACAACGCTTCCATACCTCAAAGTTGTAAAGATATTTCCTATGCTATCCTTTAATGTTTTATAGTTATTCTTTTGACAATTAAGTTTTAATGCACTTGAAAATAATTTTTATATATTGTGTGCAATTGGAATCTATGATATGTTATTTATAATAGAATATATTTTTTGGTCTCTAACCCTTTCCTGGTATGAAGTTCCCAAAACCCTCGGAATTTCCTGTGATAAGAGTGATCAAAGTTACTTTTGTTAAGTAATTGAAATGACTTTTGGAAAGCCCTTAGGTAATCTAAAAAATGGGGGCTAAACAGAGGGCTCAATCATGTGATGAGAGGGTTGGAACTTTCAGTTTTTACCCCTTGACCTCCAGGGAGGTGCAAGTGGCTTGAGATGGAATCAATACCAATGACCAATGGCCAATGATTTAATCAATCGTGCCTATGTGATGAAGCCTCCATAAACCCCAAAGAATGGGGTTCAGAAACTTTGGGGTCGGTGAACAAGTGGAGATATGGGGAAAGTCGTGCCTGGAGAAGACATTAAAAGCTTGACACCCTTTTTCCATACCTTGCCCTATGCAGACAGTAAGAGCCCTGCTCCTGACCCAAAGAATCAAGAATTCCAGAAACCCTTATAGTTTTTAATTTCATTTATGTTTTTAAATCTGTTTTATTATGAAAAGTTTCAAATGTGTGCAAAGGGAGCGATAACAGTATAATAAAACGCTCCTCATCTAGCTTCAACAATTTCTGAACATGTGGGCAGTTTTGTTTCACCATCTGTATTATCACCCTGCACTAGTTCTGAGGCATGACATAATTTCATTTGTAAATATTACAGTACATATGTCTAAAGACATGAGGACTTTCTCTCTCTTTAAAAAGTCATTACTGCAATGCACATATAAAACAAACTATAATCATCTAAGGTTGTCTAAATGCCACACATTCTCCCTAGGCATTAAAATACTTTTTATTTTGAAGTAACTTGGGCATATCAGAATATAGGGTGTTGTGACTTACTAGTGCAGAGAGGTCCTGTGTACTTTTCACACCAGTTTCCCCTAATGGTTACATCTTATCTAACTCCAGTACAATATCAGCCAGGAAGCTGACCTTGTTACAGTGTGTATATATGGTCCTATGCCATTTTATTAACTGCGCAGAATTGTGTAATCCCCACAGCAACCAGTATGTAAGCTTTTGAGGTTGCCTTTTTTCACTTAGCCAAATGCCCTTGAGCTTATTCCAAGTTGTTGCTTGTATTTATACTTTGTTCCTTTTTACCACTTACTAGTATTCTATGCAGTGGATGTATAAGGTTCTTTAAACATTCACCATTGAAGAACATCCAGGTGGTTCTAGTTTTAGGCTGTTACAAGTAAAGCTACTACGACATTTGTGTACAGGTTTTGGGGTGGACATAAGTTTTCATTTTTTCTGGTATAAATGCAATTGCCCAGGAGTGCAATCACGGGGTTATATGGCAGTTAAATGTTTACTTTTTAAGAAACTGCAAAACTACTTTCCAGAGAGGTTGTACTCTTTTACATTCCAACCAGCAATGCATGAAAGATCCAGTTTCTATGGAATCCTTGCCAGCATTTGGTATTGTCATTTTCATATTTTAGACATTCTGATAATTGTATAGTCATATTGCATCATGGTCTTAATTTGCATTTCCCAGAAGGCAGGTGGTGGTGTGCATCTTTTTACGTGCTTATTTGCCATCCATATATCTTCATTGGTGAGTTTATTTCTTCATTGCTTTTGTGGCCTATGTTCTAACTATATTGTTTATTTTTTAATGTTGAAATTGACAATTCTTTATTCTATATCTGAGTATTTTGTCAGATATGTGGTTTTCAGTATTTTCTCTCAGTTTGTAGCTTATTGTTTCATTCTCTAAACAAGGGTTTTCATGGAACAAATATTTTTAATTTTGATAAAGTTCAATTTATTAATTTTTCCTTTTGTGATTCATGCTTTTGGAGTCATGTATAAAACTCTTCACCAAACACTAGTTCCATTTATGTCTTTTAAAAACAGCAAGTCTTTACAGACTTACTAATTTATTACATTTAAACCTTTGTTCAATTTGATGTTTGTTGTTGTTGTTGTTGTTGTTTGGTATAATATATAAGAAACTAGGTTGAGGTTCATTTTAATTGCCTATGGATGTCCAATTGTTTCAGCACTATTTGTGAAAATGCTATCTTTTCTCTACTGAATTGCTTTTTGTCAAAAATCTATTGGCTAAGTAGATACCTTAGTTTTTTACAAAATAAAAAGAGTTATAAGAGAGTACTATAAACTGTCTGTACCTATAAATTAAGATAAACTAGATGATTTGGGTAAATTCTTAGAAACAAACATCCACCAAAACTGACTCAAGAAAAAAAATAGAAAATCCGACATAATCAGAAGAAGATTGAAATCAGTAATCAAACACCTCCCCAAAACGAAAGGCCCAAGATTAATGGCTTTACTTGTGAATTCTAACCACATTTAAATAAGAATTAGCATCAGCCTTTATCAAACTCTTCCAAAAAAAACTATAGAAGAAAACTTCTTGACTTATTAAAGCAGACAAAATACTACAAGAAAAGAAACTACAAATATCCCTTATGAATACAGAATGCAACAAAGATTTAGTAAAATGAATTCAACAGAATATTAAAAAACTATATGTCTCGACCAACTGAGATTTATTTCCAAATACAAGAATGGTTCAACATATGAAAATCATTCAATGTATTTATACCATTAATAGAAAGAAGGAAAAATATTACAGGATTGTCTCAAGTGATGCAGAGAGAGGACTGAAAAATTCAACACCATTTTTCTGAGGTTACCATTAAGTTTATGTAAAAAAGTTTCATATACACAGTAGTTTTTTTCTTCCATGTGTTTTCTTATCTCCATTCCCTTTTGGAAATTTAGACCTTACTCTCTCCCCTTCTTTGTTTTTTGTGTCTCATGTTATCTATATTTTATGCTTTGAGTTCATTTCTGAGTTTGCAGTAGCTATTGTCTTCTTGTCTTTTTAAAATGTTTTTACCCTTTTTCACCATTATGTAATATGTAAGTTTATAATACCCTATTCTAAGATAGGGTTGCAATTTTCTGTTTCATTCTGTCTGTTAGTCATCTTACTAATAATTTTTGTAAACTTTTGCCTTTTTGTTTCAGGTAAATAACTCCTTTAGTATTTTCTGTATTGCAGGCCTGTGGTGGTAAATTCCATCAGCTTCTGTGTGTCTGAAAAAAATCTTTATTCTCCTTTATATCTAATGGAGAACTTTGCTAGATATCTTACTCTTGGCTAGTAATTTCTCTCTTTCAATAGTTTGAATATTTGATTCCACTCTTTCCTAACTTATAGAGTTTCCAATGATAATCTAATTACGGACCAATATCTCTGATGAATATAGATGCAAAAATCCTATACAAAATTGAATACGACAATATGCATAAAGATTATACATCAATGATCAAGTGGGGTTCATTCCATGGGTGCAAAAATGTTTCAACACATGCCAATTGATCATGTGATATACCACATAAGCAAAATAAAGGATAAAAATTCTATAATCATTCAATAGATGCAGAAAAAGCATTCGACAAGATACACCGTCCATTTAAAATTAAAACATTTCACCATAAAAATAAATTAATTAAAAAAATTGAAAGTTAATAAAATGAAGAAAGGAACTCAACATAATATAGGCTATATACAATAAACCCTCAGCTAAAATCATTCTCATTCGTGAAAAACCGAAAGTTTTTCTTCTCAAATCAGGAACAAGACAAGGATGCCTGCTCTCACACTCCTATTCTATATAGTATTGGAAATCCTAGCGAGAGTAATCAGGCAAGAGAAGGATATAAAAGGCATCCAAATGGGAATGAAGAAGTCAAATTGTCACTTTTTGCAGACCACATGATTCTCTATATAGAAAACCCTAAAGACTCCACCAAAAACTATTAGAAACAATAAACAAATACTATACTCAGTTGCAGGATACAAAATCAATGTACAAAAATCCATAGAATTCCTATACACTAACAATGAAATTTCAGAAAAAGAAATGAAAAAGAACAATTTCTATTGTGATTGTAACAAAAAGAATAAAATGCTTAGGAATAAACTTAACAAAGCATGTGAAGGATTTATATTAAAGACTACAAGACATTATCAAAAGAAATTGAGGAAGACACAAAGAAATGGAAAGATATTCAGTGTTCATGATTGGAAGAATCAAAAATAGTTAAGATGGCCATATCACACAAAGCAATATACAGATTTAATGCAATCCCCACAAAATCCTAAAGGCATTTTTTAAAGAAATAGAACAAAAGAAAATCATCAGATTTGTATGGAAGCATAAAAGGCACTGAATAGCCAAAGCAATCCTAAAAGAAAAGAACGAGTCCAGAGGTATCACACTGCTTAACTTCAAATTACACTACGAAGTGACAATAATCAAACAGCATGGTATTGGCAGGAAACTGACACATAGACCAAATGGAAAGAATTCGGAGCCCAGAAATAAACCCCAGTATGTATGGGCAAACAATTTTTGCAAAGAAGCCAAAAACAACAATGGAGAAAGAAAAGCCTCTTCAATAAATGGTGCTGGGAAAATTGGAAAGCCACATGCAAAAGAATGAAACTAGACTGCTATTTGACACCATACAGAAAAAAATAGCTCAAATAGATCAACAACCTAAATATAAGATCTGAAACAATAAAGTGCATAGAAGAAAAATAGGTAACTAAACTTATGACCTTGGATCTAGAGAGGATTTTATGAGTTTGACCTCAAAGGCAAGGGGAGTAAAAACCAAAATAAATGAGTGGGGCTATGTCTAACTAAAAGCTTCTGCACAGCAAAAGAAACTGTCAACTAAACAAAGAGACAACCAACTGAATGGGAGAAGAAAATTTGCAAACAATGCCTCGGTTAATGGTCTAATGTCCAAAATATGCAAAGAACTCATACAACTCAACAACGAAAAAACAATCCAATTAAAATGGGCCAAGGACCCAAACAGACACTTCTTTATGAAGACACATACATGGACAACAGACATATGAAAAGATGCTCAACTTCACTAGCTATTAAGGAAATGCAAATCAAAACCATGAAAAGATGACTCCTCACACCTTTTAGAATGGCTATCATCAACAAGACAAGTAATAACAAGTGTTGGAGAGGTTGTGGGGAAAAGGAATGCTCATACACTGCTGGTGGGATGTAAATTGGTATAGCTACTATGGAAAACAGTATGGTGGTTCTTCAAAACACTAAGGATAGAATTACCATAATGACCCAGCAATCCCCCTTTTGGTATCTACTCCCAAAACATGAAAACATTTATCTGTAATGATATATGCACTCAGATGTTCATTGCAGCATTATTCATGGTGGTCAAGACATAGAAAGAACCAAAGGGCCCTTTGGTATATGACTAGATAAAGTAGATGCAATCCATAAACACAATGGCATTAATCTACCATAAGAAGAGATGAAATACTGCCATTTGTGTCAACATGGATGGATCTTAAGATTATCGTGCTAAGTGAAATAAGTAAGACAGAAAAAATTGAGAACCATGTGATTTAATTCATATGCAAGATATAAATTGAAAGCAACGCATAAACAAGACAAACAAACAGAGACTCATGGACACTGACACAACACCTTAGTGGTTACCAGACCGAAAGCGGGTAGGGAGAGGCAAATAAGGGTAAAGGGGTAAAAATATAGGTGATGGAAAGAAACAACTTTGGGTGGTGAACACATAATACAATATACATGAGACATATTATTGAATCATTCACTTGGAAACTATATAATTTTATTAATAAAATATTAATAATGATATGTTAATATAAAATCAATATTTTACAAAAACCAATATAATTAACCAATATTAATATATATTAATAATATATTATAATTTATTCAATTATATGATCTATTTTAATTATTAATTAAATAATATAATAATTAATATGTTAATAAAAATGTGCTCATCTAGCAAATCTGTAGCCTAGGAGAAAAAATAAAGTAAGTTTCTCCATGAGACTCACAATATTTTATTCATCTAAATCTGGCTTCCAACACAGAGTGTGGGATAGAGGTGTTTGCCTACAGAGTTCATGGAAATGTGAGTAGAGGGAGAAGAGCCCTAGGACTAAAGTCAAGATACCCAAGCCCTGTGCTGGGTATCTTGGTCTGTGGAAATGGCCAGGTGGCAGAGCCTGCCAGGCATCTGCTCCCTGAGCTATGTCTCACATTCCTTTCTTACAAAGCAAGGTCAATGGTAACTTCACATGTAGTTAACTTATATAAAAACATTAAAGGGTGTGATCAAGTGGTCCACAAGTATCATCAGTGAATAAATAAATGAACACAATATGGCCTGGTCAATATAAAGTCAGTGTTGATTTTGGATTTTTAATTTTTATAAGAAGACAAGTCAGCTGTTTGACCTATTCTGAGATTCTAACAATTTAGAACATTTAGACAGCTGCCTGCACTGAGAATTCCAGATTGTAGACAAAAGGTCAACAAGGCCTCTGTACCTCCGATGAACAAGCATTCAAACAATTCTCTGTCTCCACTTCTAAGGAAAGGAAGTAGGTCTGTCAGTGAGGGGAGTCTTTTCTATGCTGACCTAGAACCCTAGAAATTAGTAATTCTCAAAGTGTGGTCCCCAGACCAACAGATCACATGGTAACTGGTTAAAATGTAGTTTCTTAGGACCCCTCCCCAGACCTGCTGAGTCAGAAACTCTGGGGTGGGGCCCATCAGGCTGAGTTTGAAGTTTGAACAGCCTTCCAGTGACCTGGTTACAGAGCTGAAAGTCTGAAATCCACTGCTCTCAGTCCATAATCCTGAACAGAGTGTCTCAGTAACTCCCAGGAAATTCTGCCCCAGTAGATACAGTCTTCAGGTGGCCTTTTAGAGAGCTCTAAAGAGTCTGGCACATAATCTCAGAGTAGAAACAGGAATGGTGGAATGTTGGGGCATCTAGAGGAGTGCAGGCAGCCTTGGCTCTTTTCCCAGCACCCACTGGCCAGGGGCTTCCACTTATTACATCTACATATTTGTTTATTTCTTTCTGCATTCACTCAAATGTATTCAGTGTCTATTGTGTATGTGCTACCAGATACATGGTGGGTTCTGAGGGTACATTGTGAAGAAGATACACTCCTTGCTCTTGCAGAGATCAGAGTTTGGCAGGAAACCCAGGAGTTAAACATAGATGACAAGTGGCAGAGCCATGGAGTGGCAAGCACAAGAGAATGTGACAAGCCTGGGAGGTCTGGACACCTTGCAGTGGAAGTGGCATGTGGGGCAGTGTTGGGTGGGTGAAGGGGTGAAGAGTGTTCCAGTAAGTAGTGACAGTACCAGAGCCAAAAGCAAGAAGATGGGGTTGTCCAAGGGCATGAAAAAGTCCCAGAGTTCCAAGAACAGAAAAAACGGAAAGAGAAGAAAGAAGTGAGGTCTGACAGTCACCTCCCAGGCAAGACAGCTCGTATAAAAGCAGCACTGTCCTAGGCAGCCCCATGCTAAACAACTAGAATAAATTCTCAGGTCTGTTATCTCATGGGCTTCTCACTAGATCCCAGTGACATGAACAAGAAGGTTAAATAATGTGCTCCATTGTACAGATGAAGAATGTGAGGCCAGAGAGATAAAGTTCCCTTCCAAAAATCACCCGGCTAGCAAGGAACCAAACTTAGGAAAACCAATCAGATGCCTGGGCTGTTTTCACCAGACTGAGTTTGTTTACACTTTATCTTTTTCTTTCTACATGAAGGGTTCCTGCTGATGGCGAGTCAAACAAGGATCTGTAAAGTCCATGTTAACTGAGAGAGGAGTGAGCAGCACAGGCATTCATTAATAACCTATCAGCTGCCCCATGTCCCCTCTCATCTGTATCCAGGTGCAGCCACGACTTCCTGCACCACACTCTGAAAGCCTAGTTTGGGAAGCCAGAACGTGAACCTAGGATGAAGAGATGGGCATCCTGTGCTGGGGCCAGCCCCATCAGATCTTGGTACCAAGGTCTTCCTGACATGACTAGTCTTTTTTACATGCTCTTGTTTTCTCTTGTGCCTTTGCTCATGGGTTGGTGTCTGCTTTCTGCTCTTTATAAATCCCTTTCAGATTTTGGTTAAATTTTTTTTTTATTAATAGACTTAATCTTTCCGAACAGTAATGGATTTGTAGAACGACAGAGCAGACAGTACAGAGAGTCCCCATATATCCCATACCCAGTTTCCTTATTATTAAGATCTTACATTAATAAGGTACATTTGTTACAATTAGTGACCCAATATTGATTCGTTATTATTAACCAAAGTTCATACTTTCCTCAATTTTCCCTTAGTATTCTTTTTCTATTCTAGAATTCCATCCAGGACCCATGTCATATTTTGTGATCTCCTCAGCTCAAGATTTTTTGGTTTAGGTTGCACAAAAACTCACTTAGTTAAGCTTTTAAGGGCTTTGTTCATTTGGCAAAGCTTTATGACATGTATAAGTCCAACTCTAACTCCCCTCTGAAACTCAAAGCTGTTTCCAGGATTTTCTCATGGGAAAGACTATCTCCACTACAAGGCCTGCATGACAGGAAATACTGAAAGAGGTCAGCTCACCTAAAACAAAATGAAAAAAAAAAAGAAAGAAAGAAAAGAAAAAGCCTAATTAGAAGTAAGGTGACTAGCAGGCTGATAAAAGCAGAGGAGTGCAACCCTTACTACAAACAGTCATTATAAGCTTAAAATAAGAAGAGATTTGCTATAGCAAGATAGTAATGAATGTTTAGATACATAGGGACAAAATGAGACAACAATGACTGAAAAGTGGGGGATTCAAAGATCCAAATTCGCAAAGGGGAATGGAAAGTGGCACAAGCAGAAGAAAAGGACAATTGTGTATATACAACTATCCTTTTCATATTCATAATGGTAACCACAGGCCAAAGATTTAGAACCAAAGTATATAACATAAATCAAGAAGGACCAGAGGGAAAACCCACAAAAGCCAATCAAAATAAAGAAAACTGAAACACAAGGACAAGGACGCAATGGCAACACCGAGCTACCTGAAAGCAAAACATAAAATGGCTATAAAGAAGACCTCATATTTCAATAATCACCCTAAATGTACATGGACTGAACTCACCAATAAAAAGGCACAGAATTAGAGAGTGGATCAAAAAACAAAAACCTAACCATATGCTGCCTCCATCTAAGTTTCAAAGACAAATACAGACTCGAAGGGGAGGAAGATGATGTTTCGAGCAAATGGCACTCAGAGAAAAGTGAGACAGCAGTACTAATGGACGAAATAGACTTCAAAATCAAAGAGGTAAGAAAGATACTGAGGGCCATTTCATAATGATAAAGGAATCATGTACCAAAAAAGGCATAACACTTTTTAATATCTATTTCCCAATCAGGGATACCCAAAATATGTAAAGCAATTACTAATAGAACTAAAGGTAGAAACAGACCAAAGCACTATCATAGTAGGGGATTTAAATACCCATTATCGATATGAACAGATCATCTAAACAGAAAATCAATAAGGAAATAACGTCCTAAAATAATATGTTAGACCAACTGGACATTAATGACATATACAGAGCCTTCCATCCCAAAACAGCTGCTTATACATTCTCTTCTCTAGTGCACATGGAACATTCTCAAGGATTGCCACATACTGGGACACAGAGATGCCTCAACAAATATAAGAGGGTTGAAATCATACCAACCATATTCTCTGATCATAATGCTTTGAAACTAGAGATCAACTTAAAAAAAATGGAAGAACCACAAATAATGGAGATTAAACAACATACTGAAAATAACTGGGTCAGAGAAGAAATAAAAAGAGAGATCAAGAGATACATATAAAAAATGATAATGATAGTACAACATATCAAAACTTTTGGGACAGCAAAAGCAGTCATAAGAGGAAAGTTCATATCATTACAGGCCTATTCCAAAAACAAGAATGAGCCCAAATAAACAACCTAATGCTTCATCTTAAAAAACTAGAAAAGGAAGAACAAATGAAGCCTAAAGTCAGCAGAAGGAAAAAAAATCAAAATTAGAGCAGAAATAAAATTGAAACAAAAAAAAAAATAGAAAAAATAAATGCAACAAAGAGCTGGTTCTTTGAGAAGGTTAATAAAATTGACAAACCCTGGCTAGACTCACTAAAGAAAAAAGAGAAAGGACACAAATAAACAAAATCAGGGATGAAAGAGGGAAATTACAGACACGAAATACAAAGGATCATACAAGAATACTATGAAAAAGTATATAACACCAAATTTAATAACCTAGAAGAAATGGACCAGTACTTAGAAAAATACAACCTTCCTAGACTGAATCAAGAAGAACTGGAAAATCTAAATAGACCATCAGCAGTATGGAAATTGAAACAATCATCAAAAACCTACCAAAAAGTAAAAGTCCAGGACCAGATGGCTTCACCAGTGAATTCTACCAAACATTCAAAGAAATTTAATACCTATTCTCCTCAAACTCTTCCAAAAATAAAGAGAGGCAATACTTCCCAACTCATTTTATGACCAATATTACTGATACCAAACCTGGTAAAGATAACACACAAAAAGAAAACTACAGACCAATATCTCTCATGAACACAGATGCAAAAATCCTAAATAAGATACTAGTGAACCGAATACAGCAACATATTAAAAAGATTACACCACGATCAAGTGGGCTTCATCCCAGGAGACAGGGATGGTTCAACATATGCAAATCAATTAATGGATACACCACATAAACAAATTAAAAAAAAGAATCATATGATCATATCAATAGATGCAGAAAAAGCCTTTGACAAGATACAGCATACGTTTATGATCAAAACACTTAACAAAATCGTATAGAAGGAAAAAGTACTTACCATAATAAAGGCCATCTATGACAAGCCCTCAGCCAACATTATACTTAATGGTGAAAAACTAAAACTTTCCTTCGAAGATCAGGAACAATGCAAGTCTGTCCACTATCGCCATTGTTATTCAATATAACATTGGAGGTCCTAGCGAGTGTAATCAGCAAGGAGGAAGTAAAAAGGCATCCAAACAGGAAACAAAGAAGTCAACTGTCACTATTCATGGATGTCATGATTTCTCTATTTAGAAAACCCTAAATACCCCACAAGAACACTATTAGAACAATAAGTAAATACAGTAAAGTCTCTGGATACAAAAATCAACGTTCAAAATATCCATTAGCATTCCTATACTAATAATTGAAGTGTCAGAAGAAGAAGTGGAAAAAATATTTCCTTTTGCAAAGCCATCCCGAGAATGAAGAATGAGGCTACAGATATCACTCTGCCCAACTTCAAATTATACGACAAAGCAACAGTAATCAAATGGCATGGTATTTGGAGAAAAATAGACATACAGACAAGTGGAACAGAATCGAGAGTCCAGAAATAAACCCATATTTATATGGGCAAATAATTTTTGACAAAAACTTCAAAAATATACAGTAGGAAAGGAAAGCCTCTTCAATAAGTGGTGCTGGGAGTACTGGAAAGCCACCTGCAAAAGCATGAAACTAGACTGTTTTCTATCACCACACACCAAATTAACTCAAAATGGATTAAGGACCTGAACATAAGACCTGAAACAATAAAAATGCATGGAAGAAAAACATATAACCAAAGTCAAGGACCTTGGATTAAAGAGGATATTTATGAATTTGACCTCAGGGGCAAGGGAAGTAAGTGCAAAAATAAAGGAATAGGACTACAACAAACTAAAAAAGCTTCTGTTCAACAAAAGAAACCATCAACAAGGTAAAGAGGCAACCATCCAAGTGGGAAAATATATTTGTAAGCAACACCGGCCAAAAAGGGCCTAATATCCAAAACATACAAAGAACTCATACAACTCAATAACAACAAAAAACCAAATAATCCAATCAAAAAATGGGCAGTGGACCTGAATAGACACTTCTCCCTAGAGGGCACACAAATGGCCAACAAATATATGAAAAGATGCTCACATCGCTTGCTATTAGGGAAATGCAAATCAAAACCACAATGAGATATCATTCTCACACCTGTTAGAATAGCTATAATCAATAGGACAAGTAATAACAAATGTTGGGGAGGATGTGAAAAAATAGGAACCCTTATGCTGCTGGTGGGACTGCAAAATTGGTATGGCTAACTATGGAAAACAGTATGGACGTTCCTCAAAAAAATAAGAATTGATCCAGCAATCCCACTACTGGGCATTACCAAAGGCTTGAAAACTCAATTCAAAAAGATATTTGCACACCGATGTTTATAGCAGTATTATTCACAGTGGCCAGGACATGGAAGCAAGCAAAAGTGTCCTATGATAGATTATTGGCTATAAAAGCTGTGGTACATATGTACAATGCAATATTTCTCAGCCAGAAGAAGAGATGAAATACTGCCATTGCAACAACATGGATGGACCTCGAAATAATCATACTAAGCAAAATAAAGCCAGACGGAAAAGGTTGAAAATACATAATATCACGTCATGTGTGATATAACTTAAAAGCAACAAATGAACAGTACAAACAAACAGAGTCATGGACATGGTTACCAGAAGGGAAGAAGGGAGAGTGGGAAAATAAAAAAGTAAAATGTTTTAAAAAAATTATGATTACATAGCATGAAAAAAATAAACAGGCAATTTAAAAAAGAATTCATAACTTTGCTTAGGAGTAACCTGTAAACCACTTATATCACCCTACATTTTATAAGGTTTGTGTAATCATATCCTGTAATCCTAAGAGTTTAAAGAAACGGCTGAGACTTAATTAGTTTAAACTTCTCCCATACCTACGCCATCACCTGACATTGGTGACTGTTAGAACCGTTTTTTCAGGAAAAAGCCAGGATGTTTTGCAGGACCAGGCGTTTGATTGGCTGAAACTACCTATGGCTTCCAAGTTCTTGTGAAGCAACTTGGAGGGACGCCTCTAGTAACTGCCTTATGAACTTTCTTTCATTATACCCTCATTATAATATTAAAACCTCCCCGGGGCAAATTTTTCTGCCATTTTTGAACATGCCAATGTATGTATAGCCATATTTTCTAATTTTGCATGCACAGGAATGTCCCAAACCTATGCATGCAATGACAAGTTCACCTTAATGTTTATATACATGATTTCCCTGAATGAGACTAATTCAATAATTTGTTCAAGGACGTATTGCTTTGGGAGTGATCCCTGGTGTGTCCCTTGCTGCTGGCTTGAATAAAGTTTCTTATAAAATCATCTCAGATTGTCTTTTGGCTGGCAAAACTCCTGAGTAATTGAACCGGTTGGGCGGTAACAATGTCATGCTTTAGCATAAGTGAGACATGATTTTTTGACACATGGTGATTTTTACAATAGGCAAATGTGAAGTTTAAGGATAACCATTTCTATAAAATTTAGACTGTTGCAAAATTTAAGTAATGACTTGGACTTTTCATTTAAACATAAGCAGACCACAATATAACATTCTAGATCATAGACTTTTGGAGTACAAATTCAAAAAAGGCAATGTCTTTATCAAATTACAAGTTTTGGTAAATCAATACCATACTCTATACCATAACAAACTATGTTGCATAATACTTTAATAAATTATTTTATTTCACCTCCATACTCTGCAAATGCAATAAAATCATATACATTAATAATATTTTCACTGCAAAAAATTAAGGATTAAATAAAACATCATGATTATTCATGGTAAATTATTCTGAGCCAGTTATTTAACAAATTAAGCTTTCAAAATGATACAAGCTGTTTAAGTTAAATGCCATTTATCTAAATGGTGTCTCTGCCCAAACACTTAAAAAAGAATTAATACCATTCTCTCCAAATTCTTCTAAAAAACTGAAGAAGAGGGAATATTTCCAAACTCATTTTATGAGTTCATAATTACCTGGATTACCAAAGCCAGTCAAAGATACCATGTGAAAAGAAAAATTACAGCTCAGTGTCTGTGATGCACATTGATGCAAAATCCTCAACAAAATACTAGCAAACAGAATCTAATAGCACATTAAAAAGTTCATACACCATGAACCAAGTAGGATTTTATACCTGGGATGCAAAGATGGTTCAACAAATGATAATCAATAATGTAATAACCACATGATTATCTCAATAGATGCAGAAAAAGTATTCTATAAAATCTAAATTTCTCCTGATAAAAAAATTCTCAACAAACTAGAAAAAGAAGGAAAATACCTCAATATAATAAATGCCATGTATGATAATCCCACAGCTAACATCATATTCAATGGTGAAAAACTAGTAGCTTTTCTAAGGTCAGGAATAAGACAAGATTGTCCACTCTATTCACTTCTATTCTAACAGTACTGGAAGTCCTAGCTAGAGAAATTAGGAGAAAAAAAAGGCATCCAAATATGGAAGGAGTAAATTTGTCCCTGTTTGCAGATGACAATCTTATCTATATTAAAATTCCAGGACACCATTAAAAAAAAAACTGTTAGAAATATAAGTGAAGCCAGTAAGTTGTAGGATACAAATCAATTTACAAAATCAGTTATGTTTTCTATGATTAACAAAGACTATCTGAAAAGGAAAATTAGGAAAACAATCCAATTTACAAACAGCACTAAAAAGAGTAAAATATTTAGGAATAACTTAACTATGGAGGTGAAGGACTTATCTCCTGAAAAACTACAAAACATTAAAGAATGAAATGAAAGAAGACACAAACAAATGAGAAGACATCCTGTGTTCACAGACTAGAAAATTTAATATTGTTGGAATGTCATACTTCCCAAAGTGATCTACAGATTCATTGTAATTAATCTCTATCAAAATCCAAAGGTATTTTTTAACATAAATAGAAAAAGCAATTCTACAATTCATATGGAAGCACAGAAGACCAAATATCGTGAAAAAAAAAAAAAATCCTGAGGAAGAAGAGCAAAGCTGGAGGTATCACACTTACTGACTTTAAAATATATTATAAAGCTACAGTAATTAAGATGATAATGCTACTGACGTAAACACAGGCATAAAGACCAGTGGAACAGGATAGAGAACCCAGAAATAAATCCATACATATACAATCAGCTGATCTTCAACAAAGGTGCTAAGAATACACACTGGGGGAAGACAGTCTCTCCAACAAATGATACTGGTGAAACTGGATAGCTGTAGACAAGAGAATGAAACTAGATCATCATCTTATAACTTACACAAAATCAACTCAAAATAGATTAAAGATTGAAAGGTAAGACCAGAAATTGTTAAACTTATAGAAGAAAAGAGGAAAAGCTTCATTATATTTATCTTGGCAACGATTTCATGGGTAAGACACTAAAAGAACAGGCAACAAAATTATCAAACTAAAACATCAAAGTAAAAAAACCTCTGCTCAGCAAAGGAAGCAATCAATAGGGTGAAAAGGTAACCTATGGAATAAAGAAAATATTTGTAAACCATATCTCTGATAAGAGGTTAATCCTCAAAATATGTAAGGAACTCTTACAACTCAATAGCAAGACAAAAAACAAAAACATAAACAAAAACAAAACAAACAAAAAACTAATAACCCAATTTAAAAATGGGCTAAGAACTTGAATAGACATTTTCCCAAAAAAAGACATACAAATGACTAACTGATATGTAAAAAAAATGCTCAAAAGTCTCTAATCATCAGTGAAATGAAAATCAAAACCAGAATGCGATATCACCTCATATCTGTCAGCATGGCTATTTTTCAAAAAACAAAAGGCAAGTGTTGGCAAGGATGTGAAGAAGTTAGAAGCCTTGCCCAATTTTGGTGGGAATGCAAAATGCTGCAGCTGTTATGGAAAACAGTGTGGAGGTTCCTCAAAAAATAAAAAATAGAACTATCATATGATCTAGCATTCTCCATTCTGACTATCCAAAAGAACTGAAATTAAGATCTCAAAGAGATATTAGCATTTCTATGTTCATTTCAGAACTGTTTACAATAGCCAAAATGTGAAAACAATTTAAATGTCCTTCTATAGATGAATGGATAAAGAAAATGTACATATATACAATGGATACTATTCAGTTTTAAAAAGGAGGAAATTTTGCAAAATGCAACATGGATAAATCATGAATATATTATGCTAAATGAAATAGGCCAGTCACAGAAGATAAATATAGGATGATCCCACTTACATGAGATATCTAAATAGTCAAATTCATAGAATCAAAGAATAGAGTGTTAGTTGCCAGTGGCCAGAGAAGGGAGAAATAGGCAATTACTAATAAATGAGCATAAAGTTTCAGTTAAGCAAGATAAATGAGCTCCAGAGATTTCCTCTATAGAATTGTACCTATAGTCAACAATAATGTATGTGCAATTAAAAATGTGTTAAGAGGGTATATCTCATGTTAAATATTCTTACCACAATAAGATAAAAAAAAATTTTAAGTTAACTTTGCTTTATGGTGAGGTTGTCCTTAAATGAGGTGAAAGCATACATGTATTTAGTTTATGGAAGCTGAGCACGCCAATAACCATTTTCAGGTTGAAGCAATTTCTCAAATATTGTTACATCTTCATATGCAGAGTGGAACCTTCAGTGTTAGCTGGTATTTAAATTCAACACTCATTCTAGTTGTCCTTTTTGTTTGAAAGATCTGCACCTCTCTTCAGTTTAGATCAAATATTCATGTAGGCTTTCTTCAGCCTATTATTTAAAAATCCCTTTCTAACATGTAATTACACCTTTAAAAATAACGATGTAAATAAATGTACTGCTAGATTGCAGAGTCCTGGGGCAATCTATGCTTTATATTAATTCTGATAACAATTTCTCTATAAATGCTGTGGGTGTCCTTATTCTTCCTTCTTCCGTAGCTGATGATTTTTTATTTTAGCATGTAATATTTGAAGAGATTATTTTTGTCATTAGTTCCAAGTGACTGCTAAGGTGAATCCTTTCACATAATTATGTGAATAGTTTTTCCTGGATCTTGAAGATGATTTTGTACATAAGACTCTCGCATTCTACATATAAATGAAATATTTGTAGATTTCATTTCCATTGTTCTGTTCACAGAATCAACTGCAAAATATTCTTGCACTAAGTCTTGATTCTTACTGTATGAATAAGTAATTTCATGATAAAAGTCACTTCCCATTCCGTTCTGAAGACTGTGGTTCTGTAACTTACAGTGTGAACTAATCTTTTGTCTTTTGGTTTCACATTTGAATATTTAGATATGTTTGCAATGTAGTCATTGTAATAGCTTCCCTGGTGATTTAAGATGTGCTCTGAAGCTCAGATTGTCATGTGCCCATGACCTGCTCTGTCAGTGCAGTACTAGGTGACATAGAGGTAGCAGCTGCCCTACCCCCCCCCCAAAAAAGGTTGAGCACTGCTCCCCATAGCTTCAAATCGTTCTGGTATTGAAGACTTACTTTAGTTCTCTAGCCTGGAGCTTTCTCTTCAACTCCTGGCTCACAGATCCAACTACCTGCTTGGATCTTCTGCTTGGAGGCCTGATAGGCACCTCAAAGTTAATGTGCCCAGGCTCAAGCTCACAGACAGCCTCATACTAACATCTGACAACTGCATTCTTTCGGCTGCTCTCAGAACAAAAATCTTGGAGTTATCCTTGACACTTCTCTTTCTTTCATAACTCACATCCAAATCTATCAGCTCTGCTTTTACTTTATTATCCAGAATCCAACCATTTCTCATTCCTCCACCACTAACTCCTGGTGCAGATCACATCACTGCTCCCTCCTCTATGGAGTGACAGAAGAGCCTCCTAGCTAATCTTCTGTTGGGCTCTTGTCTTCCTCTACACAATAGCCAGAGTCGTCCTTGATAAAATACAATCAGATCACATCACTCCTCTGCCTAAAA
The DNA here is from genome assembly GCA_003508835.1 of Eonycteris spelaea. NCBI lineage: Eukaryota > Metazoa > Chordata > Mammalia > Chiroptera > Pteropodidae > Eonycteris > Eonycteris spelaea. The sequence goes on along the minus strand of PUFA01000412.1, from coordinate 187,457 downwards.
CCTGCAACAGTTTTCTTTTAAGTCAGAGTTAAAGTCAAAGTCCTTAGCAAGGCACCCAAAACTCATTTTATGCTCCCAGGGGCTCCTGAACAATCTGAGGACTACCAATTTTCATGAAATCCACTGGGAACCATTAATGTGGATGTTAATAGCACACAATGCTGGCCAAAGTGGTTGATAAAGGGGCATGTGCTTAAGGTCCTAACATTGGGGGATCAAGTCCTGAAATATTGCTGGAATCATTTAGACTTTCAAGAAATTGCATTTTGCTTCTCTTTTGCTACCATTCATTTTCCAATCAACCCGACACTGTCTATTCAAATGAAAATACCCTTTCAGACAGATAAGACAAATTTGCTCAAGGCTACTTTTCTTGTCAAAGTATTTCCCATAAGAGTCCTGGCCATGGGCTTAAGCCCTGGTGAAACTTGGAATAACTTGGGGGGTAAGAAAAGGGTTCAAAGTTGGGATAAAGAGAGCTGAAAATATCAGATGCGCTGAAATGCCTGGACTATTTTGTTCTACTACCAAGAAAATGAAATCTAAACCTTTCAGATTCAGATTTAACAAATACTTTCAATTATTCTTCTGTTGTGTGAACTATGTTATTTTTCTTCATTTTACATGACAGAAATGCTGTAACCTGGAGAGGCTTTACCAGGTCACAGAGAAAATGACAGTAGATTTAAGATACAAACTTGATTCTTAAGGCTTCAAGTCAATATACCAATGGAAACTAACATTTAGATGATCCAGACATCAGAATTAGCAGATAACTCATTGTGACAATGCTCAAAAACAAACAGAAAAATATGATGAGATAAGAAATGGCAAAGAAATAAAAATTATAATAAAAATTATAAATAAAAAATTAGACTAAAAAATTATAATTATAATAAAAAAATCCATTCATCCATTGATGAACACTCAGGTTGCCTCCATATCTTCACTGTTGTAAAGAATGCTGCAATGAACATATGGATGCACATGTCCCTTGGAAGCAGCGTTTAGAGTTTCTTCGGATAAATACCTAGACGTGGGATAACTGGGTCCTTCTTTGTCTCTTGTTATAATTTTTGTTTTAAAGTTTACTTGGTCTAGCATAAGTATTGCTACGCTAGATTTTTGTTTGTTTCCATTTTCATGAAATATCTTTTTCCATTCCTTTACTTTTAGTCTGTGTGTATCTTTTGATCTGAAGTGAGTCTCTTGTAGGCAATGGAATATTACTTAGCCATAAAAAGAATAAAGTCTTGGCCATCTGCAACAACAAGGATGGGCTTAGAGAATATTATTTTAAGTTAAATAAGTCAGACAGAGAAATACAAATGCCGTATGATTTCTCTTATATATGGAATCTAAAGAACAAAATAAATAAACACACAAAACAGAAATAATAGATACAGAGAATATTTTTATGGTTGCTGGATAGGAGGGGCATTGGGAGAGGGTGAAAAGAAGAAAGGATTAAGAAGTACGAATTGGTGGTTACAACATAGTCATGGGGATGTAAAGTATAGCATAAGGAATATAGTCAATAATATTGTAACAACTATGTATTGTGTCAGATGGGTACTAGATTATAGTAGTGATGACTTCGAAAGTTATAGAAATGTCTAATCACTATGTTGTACACCTGAAACCAACACAATATTGTATGTCAACTGTAACTGAAAAATATTTTTTAAAAATTATAACAAAGAATCAAATGGAAATTCTAGAACTTGAAAATACAGTCTTTCCAATAAAAGTATTCACCGGATGGGTTGAACAGCATATAGGAGATGTCATAAGAGTTAGTAAATTTGAAAATAGACCAAACAAAGGATCCAGTCCAAAAAAGAGATTTTGAAAATGTTGGAAAATAATGAACAGCACCATAGTGACTCGTGAGACAATATCAAATGGAGAGAGTGAACGATGGGGCAGAAACAAATCTGAAGAAATAATGCCAAAAGTTTCAAATTTTGTGAAAGACATAAATTTACAGATTCCAGAATATCAGCATACTCCAAGCAGGATAAATACGGGGAAATATAACTAGACAGACCTTAATAGAATGACAGTTGATTTCTCATCTTAAATAAGGGAGGACAGTGACAGTGTAACATCATCTTTGAATTGCTGAGAGAAAACGCTGTCAACTCAGAATTATATATCAGCAAAAAATAGATTTTAAGAATAAAAGTGAAATAAAAACATCTTAAGAAAAATGAAAATTAAGAGAATTAGTGTTCAGCAGATCATTACTACAAGAAATAGTAAGTGAAATGCCTCAGGCTGAAGTGAAATAATAACATATGAAAACTCTGATCTTCAAAAAGAAATGGAAAGCACCAGAAGTGGTAAAAATGTGAGGCCACACAACATGCCATTTTAAAAAATCAATTTATTTAAAATACATATAACCTATTAAGCAAAATTTATAACATTATATTGTGGGGCTTATATGTAAATGAATGTGTATGACAGCTATATAATTAATTGCAAGGCTCTTACATTTTACATGAAGTGGTATGATATTACTCTTAAGATTGTGAAAAGAATATATATTATGATCTCTAGAACAACCATTACAAAATAATGTAAATAATTAGTAACAAGTCAAAAATAAATTAGAACGAGATTTAAGGAAAGGAATCGATTAACTTAAAAGAAGGCAAGGAAGAAGAGAATAACACAAAGAAGATGAGACAAAGAGAAAAATGGTAAATGCAAGTCCAGCTGTAGCCATGTGCCACATAACAATGTTTCAGTCAACAACAGTCCACACATAAGATGGTGGTCCCATAAGATTACAATGGAGTTAAAAATTTTCTACCACCTAGTGATGATGTAGTTGTTGTAATGTCATAGCACAACACATTACTTATGTGTTTGTGGTGATGCTCATGTAAACAAACCTACTGTGCTGCCAGTCATATAAAAGTATAGCACATACAGTTAGGCGCAGAACATAATACTTGACAGTGATAATAAATGACTATGTTACTGGTTTATATATTTATTATACAATACTTTCTATTCTTTTATTTTATTTTATTTATTTTTGAATTAAATTTATTAGGGTGACATTTATTAATAAAATTATAGAAGTTTCAAGTGTACAATTCAATAATACATCATCTGTATATTGCATTGTATGTTTTGTACTTTGCATAGGAATTTTCACTTTGTGAAAATTCATAAATCATATAGTTACTATTGGTGCACTTTTATGTGTATATATATTCTCTGAGAAAAGTTTTACAAAGAAAACATATATTGATCTAACTTTTGAACTTCTAGGACTTTATTGCAAGGAAATAAAGACTTAGAAAGTATACAAATATATATTTACAAGTATATTGATCCCAGAATTGAATATAATAGCAAAAAATTAAAGACAAATTAATGTACATTATTAAGGGACAAGTCAAAAGGATGATTTAGCTCTATATTTATTAAAATAGAAAGTCACCAAAACATGTTATTGCATAAAATAGTTTACATATCTATAAGTAGAGTGTGATCTTATTTATGAAAAATAATGAAAAGACAAAAAATGAAAAGGCATACATATACAGAAGGTTATTTATCAAAATATTAACAGAATTGATTTTTGGATGGCAGGATTTCAAGTGAACTTAACTTTAATAATTTTCTGTTATTTCAAATTTCCAAATAGATATATTATCTTCATAATTAAACAATACAGCTCTTACATTTTAAAACAAATACTTATGAAGAATTAATAAATAGAGAAAATACCCTAGTTAAAAAATAGTATGACTAAAAAAAGCTGTATTGAAATATAAAAATATTCATTTGAAAGTACCAGAAAGATTTTAGAGAATAAGAAATTGCAGGGCTAAGATTGGGGAGAGGAGAGAAGTTTAAGATGGAATATGTAGCATCTGGCTACTTTTACCATCAGGCATCTGCCAATTCCAAACACACAGACAGAGAAGCTAAGCAGAGATTTTGAACAGACACATAGGGCTGGGGGACAGGACATGCTAAAGAGGAGAAGCTCTAGGAAATCCTCTCTGATGGAAGATCACATCATCCAGAGCCACAAATTATTTCTGCAATTGTTCATGTACTATGTCCAGCATTCAATAAAAATAATTAGGCATGAGACTACATGACCATGAGACTACAATCAAAGGGACCAATAGAAATATATCTACAAAGCATCCAGAAAATAGAGACATAAGACAGGCTTTAAAATAATTATGCTTAATATATATTCATTGCTCGCTGAAGGATTTTTGTTGATATTGGTACCTCTTTTTATTCTTAGTTTAAATTAAAAAAGAATGAAGGTTGAATTTTATCAAATGCTTTTTCTGAACCTATTAACATAATCGTATGATTTTGTCTTGTGAAAATTAATAAACAGAAACCTCATTGAAAGTGGAGCTGAGAGGCTAGAAGAGAAAATTCTCATGTACGTTTCACTCAACTCACACTACTTATCTTAATAGGAAGAGACACACCTTGCATCTCTGACGGGAGGTGATCCTACTCTACTACTTTGGGCACAAAGAAGAGTCCTCCTTGCCCAGTTAACAGCTCAGTCCATGGGAGACTGCCATAACTCAGCCAATGAAAAGTCACTATACTTCAAACTTTCAGTTTCCTCCAATGGACTCTTTGTTCACAACAGCTCTTCCCAAGTCCAAGAGGGAGTTCCTCTCCTTTGTTTCCCTGAGCTCTAATGTGGTTTGCCATTAGATCTCAGATCTTGAATTGCAATTCTTTGTTGTTCCCAAATAACTCCAAATAAATTTTGCTGGAGAAATATCTGGCTGTCTGTTGTTAAAGGTCAACATTTCTTTATTCTGTCAATGTGGTCAATTACACTGATTAGTTTATTTTATAACTTTATGAGGTATACAATAAACTGTACAATGTGTAGAGTTGAGTGTTTTGACATATATACACATCTGTGAAACTATCACCACATTCAAAATTACTTACATTTCTATCATCCCCAAAAGTTTTCTCATGCTTCACTGAAATCCTGTCCTCCATCTATCCCTATCTCTGGAAAGCACAAATATGCTTTTTATAAATATAGGTTAATTTAGATTTTCCAGAATTTTATGTAAATGTAATATTATTACCACCCCTTATCATTAGCTAATACTTGTATCAGGTCACTAATTATCATTTCTCCTTTGTGGTGAAAAAAATAGGATCTATTCTCTTGACATCTTTGAAGTTTATAAGTTGACTATAATCACTATGCTGTGCATTAGATCTCCAGGACTTATTTATCTACTAGTTGTAAGTTCGTACCCTTTAACAACATCTCTCTAGTCTTTTTTCTCTCTCCATATCCACATTCTCTACCCACACATATATGATACATATCGCACTTTGTTTCATCTTTAATTTTTGATTTTCAATTAGAGTTGACACTCAATGTTATTTTGTATTAGTTTCAGGTGTGCAGCATAGTGGTTAGATATTGACATAATTTAGGAAGTAGTCCTCCCAATTAGTCTAGTACTCACCTAGCACTATATATAGTTATTAGGGTATTATTGACTATATTCCCTATGCTATACTTCATATTCTCAAGACTGTTTTGTAACTACCAATTTGTACTTAATCCCTTCACCTTTTTCACCTAGATCCCCAAACTCCCTCCCATCTGGCAATCACTGGTGTGTTCTTTATACCTATGAGTTTGTATTTGTTTTGTTTATTCATTAATTTTGTTCCTTATATTCCACATATAAGTGAAATCATATGGTATTTGTCTTTCTCTGTCTGACATATTTCATTTAGCATAATACCCTTTAGATCCATCCATGTTGTTCCAAATACTAAGATGTCATCTATTTTTTTATGACCGAGTAATATTCCATTGTATATATGTATCACTTGTTCTTTATCCAGTTGTCTATTGATGGGCACTTAGGTTGCTTCTATATTTTGGTTATTATAAATAGCTTCAGTGAACACAGGGTTACATATATCTTTGCAAATTAGTGTTTTGGTTTTTTTGGATAAATATCCAGAAGGGTCTTAAGGTAGTTCTAATTTTAATTTTTTGAAGAATCTTCAAACTGTTTTCCATAATGGCTACACCAGTTTGCAATCCCATCAACAGTACATGAGAGTTCCCTTTTCTCCACATCCTGCTCAATAGTTGTTTGTTGACTTATTGACGATAGCCATTTGTGGTTTTAATTTGCATTTCTCTGATGATTAGTGATGTTATGCATCTTTTCATAGGTCAATTGGCCATCTGTATGTCCTCGTTGGGAAATGTCTATTCAGGTCCTTTGCCCATTTTTAAATTGGATTGTTTTTTTTTTTCATATTGAGTTATATGAATTCTTTATAAATTTTGGATTCTTACTCCTTATCAGATGTATCACTGGCAAATATCTTCTTCCATTCAGTAGGTTTTCTTTCTATTTTGTTGATGGTTTCTTTTGCTATGTAAACCTATTCAGTTTGATGTAGTCCTATTTGGTTTGTTGTTGTTGTTCTTGTTGTTTCCCATGCCCGAGGAGATACATCAGAAAAAATATTACTAAGAGCAATATCATAGAGTTTACTGTCTATATTTTCTTCTAGGAGTTTGATGATTTCAGGCCTTACATTTAAGTCTTTAATCCATTTTGAGTTTATTTTTGTATATGGTATAAGAACGTGGTCTAGTTTTATTTCTTTGCATGTATTTGTCCAGTTTGCCCAACATCATTTATTGAATAGACACTCTTTACCCCATTGTATAATCCTGCCTTGTTGGTCATATGTTAAATGACTCTATAGGCGTGGAATTATTTCTGGGCTCTCTGTTCTGTTCCATTGATCTATGTGTCTGTTTTTATCACACACTTTGTTTTGTGCTGAACTATTTAAAAAAGTAAGCTGTGGCCATCATGACACTTCTTCCCTCAGTACTTTAGCATGCATCTCTTACATGAGCACAGTACCATGATCAAAGATCAGAAAATTAACATTAGATTCAATAATATCATTTAGCGTATAATACACATTAAAGTCCCCAATTTTCCCTCAAAAACATTTTTATAAATGGTTCCTCTCTCCAGTGTAGCTCAGTGTAGCTCAGTGCTTACAGGCAATGCCTCAGTAACAATACTGAATGAATGAGCCTAATGGGTGTCAGGCATCAGGAAAGGGCCACAATGTTTACACTCTGCATTTGATTATCTCTCTTTAGATTCTTTTAACTCAGAATGATAGGCCAACCATGTTTGCAACACCCACTTTTGGCCTCACAATATCCAAAACCTTTTTTCATTTTGCTTATCGCAAACACCAGAATCTGGCTACATCTAAGTATCTCGGTACAGTATTTTTTTAAAATTGAGTTTATTAGGGTAACATTGGCAATACAATTATATAATTTTCAGGTGTACATTATAATTTGACATCTGTATATTCTATTGTGTTTACCACCCAAAGTCCAGTTTCCTTCAGCTATCATATATTTGATACCTTTACCCACTTCGCCCCCCTACCTCCCTATATTTGACCCCTTTTACCCTGTCTACCTCCCCCTTTCTCCCTGACCCCTTCTGGTAACCGCTAGTATATAGTCCACATCCATGAGTCTCTGTTGGTACAGTATTTTGATGGCAATCTCCAATGAGGAGAGGCTATGGCTGCCCTGTTTGTCATTATATTCTCAGTTTTAGCACAGCGACTAACAGACGAAAATGCTCAGTATTTGTTGAATAAATGAATAAAATGAACTAACTAGAAAGTCTAGCTTAATTAATTTAAGGAAGAGATGACATTTTACTTTGTTATTTAAAGTTTTCTAACTTTCACATTTTGTTTCAGTAAAATTTTAAAAGCTTCTTCATATAGCTCCTTCACATTTCTTTTCAAGATACAAGATATAAAAATATTTTAAAATTTTGGTTATAGATATATGTGACCTCTTGCATTATTCAAGCCTATGTATAGAAAAGCTTGATTTTTATATAGTACTTATTTTGCTTTATATAATGGAAATTAAATTTCATGCACTGATTTTGTGATCAGTTACATTACTGAATCTGTTTGCTTCTAAGAGTTGATTCTCTTTGGTTTTCCAAGAATAAACAATAATCTTCGAATTATACCTTTGCCTCCTCCCTTGCAATTTTATGCCTTGATTTATTTTATTTTATTGCATGTGTTGGTAGTTCCAGAATAATAAAAGCATTTTAATTCCTCACTGTGTATTAGACGCTCAGTTAATTGATATTTATTATAATCTCATTTGTTCCAAACAAACTATAAATAGGCACTATTATCTCAGTTTAAAAGAAACTGCAGCACAGAGTATTTAGTTTAACGAGGCCAAGCTCAGAGAGACAAAAATTGGTGAAGTGGGACTCAAATCCTGACACTTGGCCCCCAAACCCATGCCCCGAAGCATGTATACTGAACTTTTCTTATAGAACAGGCCCACTCATTGCATTCTGTATGGCTCAGGACTAGATCATGTTCTTCAGAAAGTAAAGGCTTCTCTAAATTATTGAGGTTATTTTGCTTGATGATATGCCTTTTATTTGAGTGTCTCCCTGCCTTCTGTGGCCTCACCTGAGGTGGCAGGAGGTGGAGAGTCCTCATTCCAGCCCACCCATAACCACGATACAATTCCAAGCCACTACCAACTCTTTGCTTCAGCTATTTCAGACAGGCTAGGAGCCTGCCCTGTTCTCCCAGAGAACCCCATTATACAAGCAATAAACCTTTTCGTGTCCTTTTGGTGTATATGTGGTATCAGCAGACTCAATATCTACACCAGTTTTGGGGGCAGGTGGGTGAGTGGGGAGGGGGATCCTGCCAACCACAAAACCATATGTATTTTAACACTGAACTAAATAAAAATAGTGGAGATGCTGCCTCTAGAAGTTCTCAGTTGAAATGTATATAGATCACTGGGTATAGATCACTCTTCATTCTTGCATTAGCACAGAAATTTAGAGTTTGGTTTTGCAAGGACGTGGGTGGGACAGAGACCACTGCACACACTTGTGGGGTGGGGGACTAAGGGTGGTTGTGTGCTGGCCCTAGTAAACATGCAGGGAGACAGGGCCTGGGACATAGCCGTGGAAGGACTTGACACCAACTCTAAGGAGGAATTAGCTTTGCCACTTTGTGAGCTTTGACAACCCACTTCCCTCCCCGAGCCTTTTTGAGAAAAGACAATCATAATGGAAACATTTCAGAATGTGGTTTAAAAACTAACAGAGATATTTTGATTCTGAAGGTATACTCAGAGCTAGCATGGCACTCAGGCAGGCTCCTCCTTTCTAGTCTTCCCCAGAGGCAGGTCTAGAACACTGAGGGTGAGGGGTTCTTGGAGGTTCTGTGGAGTAAGGTTCCTCTCCAATGGTGGACCCCAGCAGAGCTATTCATTTGGCTTTTGAAAATGTTGGGGTTTTAAAAAGTCCTATTTCAATAAAAACTCCTTGTGAAACACCCCTTCATAATTTTTTCCAAGTCATTATTGCCCAGTTATTTTAATTAAATTACTTCTAATTAAGCCCATAAATTTCACAAAAGACTATCTCCCAGAAGACTGAACTGAAAGCCAATAGCTCATGGACATATAATTGTGCTTAGGTTTGAATTTCTAGGCTAGGTTGTCAGGTATTATTTTCTCCTTAATGTTCTTGCATTTCAGGAGCATTCTAGCAACTGCTGTCATATACTACCAAAAGAGAGGCAAAATTCTAGCTAAATCAGAGTTCAGAAAAGGTTAATCTAATCTTAACATCAGTGTCATTCGAGTCTCTGAGACAGGGCAGGCCCTAGTAGGATGCTGGGCTGTCATCTTTCTCATTGACCCAACAAGTATGGACAGATTATCTTTTACATTTTTTCACCCACCCGCCAACAGGTATCTCATCATGGTGCTGCTAGGGATTCAATGAAACATGCATTAACATCAATCAATGTTTACCGAGTATCTCTCCTTTGACCAGAACTCTGTTTAGAGAAGCTGCAAAGAATACTGAAGAAATTTTAAGAGATGATTCTCATGCTCAAGAAGGAAGAAAAGAAACTAATGTCTACTGAGAGGTTATGATGCCTAAGGAATTTTCATACATGCTATCTCACATAATACAAAGACAGTGTGAAACAGGAATCACCATTTTTTGTTTATAAATAAAAATCTGTCATGTCTTTGAGTAAGAGGGAGGGTGTGGTTATGAAGTCTAGCTACAACCAGAGCAAGCTACTTTCCACTGAGAAACCAGATAAGATAATGCATAAGATAGTAAACAACCAAATACCAAGTAATTACAGGCACTCTCATGTACAAGAAACTAAAAGAGATATAGGCTGGAAGATGTTTCCAAGAACAAGAGACACTGAAGCCAGATATTAAATACGACTGGGATTTTGGATCGGAGGAAGAAGAAAAGCGTTAGGGTGGAGTTAGGAATAGGAATACCTCTGGACTGTTAGGAAGATTGTGAGGGGCCCTGGCCCATTGGAAAAAAAAAAAAAAGGTTGTTTGGAGAACTTTAGAAAGATGAATATAGAGAAGATAATTAGAAGTACAAAGGGCTCCAAAGCCTTGTGAAATTGCCCTTTTGATGTTATTTTTGGCTTTGGAATCACATAACTGCATCTCCAGATTAAAGACGCAGTCAGTCAAACCAGTAAGGTAACAGACATTCTTAAACTACAACCATGTACCTAATACTCTATTATCTATGGGAGAGGGGACAGTCTGCCTAATGAAACAACCAATGCATGAGAAACAATGAAGTAACAATGAAAATAACATCGACCAAGCAGGTAATGCATTCTTGCCATTATCCATGATACACACCAATAACTGACCACAGTGCTCTGCCTGAGAAGGTTTCTAGACTTAGGAGTATCATGGTTGATGACCTATGCTTATGAGGGCAAATGAGGAATAAAGAAAGGAGCGTTAATATATAGATATGAGCTGGCATGGTATGGGAAAGGCTCTTGGTGGAAGGGGAGATTGCCACTGAGCAGAAAAGGATAGGTATGATTTGGAGAGAGAGAAAAGAATGGGGAAGGAATTCAAAATGAGGTGACTAGGTGCATGAGTAGAGACACACAAGTGGGAACAAGCATGCTGGTACTTTAGATTGCATTTTGGAAAGAGCAATAGATGTATATGATGGATCAGAGGAAGTGAGCTAGTATGGAAAAGTCGGGGAAAGCCAGAATGGTAGGGAAAGTACCTCTTAATGGCACAAAGGGAACTACTAATGTCTGTATCTGTGCACCACCCATGGAAAGAGACAGTACTACTATATATTCACAGAACACAGATCTCAAAGGAGGCATGAACACAACAGAGTGAGCCTGGTAACTCTTTTGAACAAACTCCAGATTGTTCTGCCATTCTGATATTGTAGTGTACACATCTGCATTCCCCAGCTATGGCCTGATCAATCACTCCAAGAATAGATTTCACATGGCTCAACCTAACACTGGGAAGAATGCCCTAACTTGCTTGGTTCTTCTATCCAATTGCTGACTCCTTCAATTGTCAACTAAAGCCCATCAGCAGCTTTTCTTCTTTGCTACTGCTAAAGAGCGAAGTCTCCTGTATCTTGCCCTGTGTAGTGAGAGTTTTGAAGTTTTAGCCCTCATATTTATTTATATACTTAGTTCAAATACACACACACATACACACACACACACACACACACCTTCAGATTGTGAAGATTCAGGTCGATGATGCATCTAGAGCTAATTTTTTAATATAATGGATGTAGAGGCCCAACTATATTTCTTTGCATGTAGATATCCAGTTGTCTCAGCATCATTTGTTGAAAGACTATTCTTTCTTCCAGTGAATGGTCCTACCGCCCTTGTTGAAAATTAATCAGCATAAATGTATGGATCTGTATCTGGACTGTAATTTGATTTCATTGACCTATGTGTCTGTCCTATTATGCTGTCTTCATTCTTGTAGCTTTGTAGTATGTTTTGAAATTGAGAAGTTTGAGTTCTCTGACTTTGTTCTTTTTCAATGTCATTTGGCTATTCTGGTTCCCTTGCAATTGCATAAGAATTAATTTCAGAATCAGCTTGTCAATTTTTGCAAAAAGGCCAGTTGGGATTTTGATAGAGATAGTACTGAATCTATTAATTATAGGATGTCTTTCCATTTAGTTAGGTCTTCTTCAATTTATTTATTATGTTTTACAGTTTTTGGTATATAAGCCTTGCACTGCTTTTGTTAAATTTATTACTAAAATCCAAAATATACACTCATACAACTCAACAATAAAAAACAAAAAATCCAATTAAAAAATGGGCAGAAGACCTGAACAGACACTTTGTCCAAGAAGACATACAAAAGGCCAACAGACATATGAAAAGATGCTCAACTTCATTAGCTATTAGGGAAATACAAATCAAGACCACAATGAGATACTACCTCACACCTGTTAGAATGGCTATCATCAACAGGATAAGTAATAACAAGTGTTGGAAAGGTTGTGGAGAAAAAGGAACTTTCATACACTGCCAGTGGGGATGTAAACTGGTACAGCCATTATGGAAAAGAGTATGGAGTTTCTTCAAAAAATTAAGAATAGAATTACCATATGACCCAGCAATCCTGCTCTTGAGTATCTACCCCCCAAACTTTGAAAACATTTATCCATAAAGATATATGCACCCCGATGTTTATTGCAGCATTATTCATGGCAGCCAGACATGAAAACACTAAAATGCCCTTTTATAGAGGACTGGATAAAGAAGCTGTGGTACATATATATCGTGGAATATTACTACAGCCATAAGAAAAGATGAAATATTGCTATTTGTGACAACACGGATAGATCAAGATATTATCACTCCAAGTGAAATGTCAGACAGAAAAAGTTGAGAACCATGTGATTGCACTCATATGTTGGATATAAAACTGAAAGCAACAAACGAACAAGACAGAGACTCATGGACACGGACAGTGTGGATTAGCAGTTACCAGAGGAAAGGAGGGGTGAAAGGAGGTAGATAAGGGTAAAGGGGGTAAAAGATGTGGTGATCAAAACTTTGGGTGGTGAACACACAATGCAATATACTATGATATGTTATTGAAGTGTATACTTGGAACCTGTATTTTATAACCAATGTCACCACAATAAAATTAATAAAATAAAAATATTTAATTTTTTTGGTGCTATTGTAAATATTTTCTTAATTTTATTTCAGATTATTTACATAGTACATAGAAATACAATTCATTTTTTGCATTGATCTTGTGTCCTGGAATTTTATTAGCTCTTATTATGCATATGTATTCTTTAAAATTTCTGTATATAAGATGATGTCATCTGTGAATAGAGACAGTTTTACTTCTTTTCCAATGTTTTTATTTCTGTTTCTTGCTTAATTGCTCTGGCTAGAACTCTAGTACAATGATGAATAAGAGTTGTAAGCGCAAACATCCTTTCCTTGTTCCTGGTCTTAGGGGTAAATTTTCAGTCTTTCACCATTGAGTATGATGTTAGTTGTGGGCATTTTATATGTCCTCTGGGACATCTGTGACTCCCCAGACTGGTTGGATTCCTCCTTCCTTGATGACCACAGTACCTTATACTTCTCTCTACAGAAATACTAGCAAATCACTCTCTGTGATCATTCTTGGTAACATGTTTTCACTGCCCTTTTTACTGCTCTGGGTCCCTACTACAGTAAACTTTCTGTGAAGGCCAGGGACAATTTTTTGTTTCCAACTGTATTCCACACTTGTAGAAAGCCTGACACATATTGGACACCCATACACCTTTTGAAATTCCTAGTTCTTATGACCATTCTAGCCATCAGACGTGGGGGTCCTTTAGGCCTTCCCTCATGTAAGGTTCTGAGAGGAAGGTCTGTGTCCAGCCCTTTGATCTTGTTACACACAGCTCCACCAGTGGTCTGCTTTGGTCTGGGTCATACTCAAACACTGAATTCATAAGTAGAAGAGAGACTGACCAGGTACTCAAGAATGAACCCTCCACCCAAGGAAGGTCTGGAACTCAGGATGTGGCCAAGAATGATATCTGGAATGTCTGGGGAGAAGTGGAGCGAGGGGGTCAAGGGACATAGTCCTCACTAACACTGGAACATGACCTGTGACAAGTCTCATAGAATCATCAGGACCTGATCTGAAACCTGCATATTTATGACTATTGTCAGAGTCTGTGCTAAGATAACCAACCACACACTGACTTGGTCAGAATGCCACCTGTCCAACAACTGCTATGAACTGTGAATATTGGTCCTCATGGAGGAACACTTTCCTACTAATCTGGGCACACAGTTTACATGATCTGGCAATGTTCCTTGTTTCTGGTCTTAACCAGAGGTGGCAGGCCCAGAGTGGATGCCGCCTGTTACACTTGCTCTGACGCTTGGCCCAGGGTCACAGGACAACTGGGCTGACTCTCTTTCTAACTCCTCCTGCTCTACTCACATCCCAAAACACAGGTAACAGGATTCTGCCCTTGGCTTTATTCTCTTCTTTCTTTCCCTTTTCTCTTTATTTCCCCCGTTGGCCATTTTATTCATTTGTGGTTTCAAAAATCTTCCCTGATCCACTAATAGCTTTATACTCGCCGTCAACAGAGCATACCTGCTGTTCTGACATTTCCTGGAAAGGCCCTTTACCTCTGCTCAAGCCATTCCCTCTGGATGAAAGGCTATCAGTACCTATCTACTAATATTTTAGGGGCATCCTTCACATCACATTGCTGGCCGGGCCCTGCTAGCTCCCCATATCTCTGGGTACAGTGTTCTATGCATGGCAGTCCTTGATCATCATGGCTTCCACATCTTCCTCGCTTTAGATAGTTGATGCATGAGGTAGAACAGAGAGTAACGAGCAGGGATCCCTCCTATAGCATTTGTGGTAGTAATCAGTACTACCACAGGGGTGCCAAAAAAGTCTGTTCAGTGAGTGCAGTAGTTAGAAGCCATCCTTATTTATCAAAAACAGTTCCCATAGGTGACTACCTACAAAACTGTAAAGCTGAGGTGCTCATCCTATGAACTTTAAAGTGCAAATCACAATGTTGAAAAGCTAATAGAGGAGGTAGACCAACAGCTCATTCAGACTGTCCATTCCATTTATGAAAGCTGATTTTACAAAGAGCAGTGAGCTTTGTTCTCCACAGTATTGTTTTCTTTTCAAATAGACTATTTTTTTAGAGCATTTTAGGTTCACAACAAATGAACAAAGTTCAGAGAGTTTCCATATATCACCCCCAATACAGCCTCCCCCATTATTAATGTCCCACACCGAATGGGTACATTTGTCACGTACAGCTTTTTAAGTGCCCGATTCCAGGAACAAAGAGAAATGAGGGTAAATGGACTTGAAGGGCAATTAGAGCTTTAAAAAGGGTACAGCTCACAAATTGGTCTTCAAAAAAAATTAAGTATTAAACATTTTTAATTTTGAGACATTTTAAACTTTGTAAGCTCCATGAGGACATCATGTATACCTTGTTTATTGCTGTATTCTAACCATCTAGAACACAGCCTGGTAGCCAGTAGATGCTCAGGAAATATTTGTTGAATAAATGTGAACTAAACAACAGAAAACACAATACAGATGATGTAATACTGAATCGTACACTTGAAACCTATGTGATTTTATTAACCAATGTCACCCCAATAAATTACAAAAATAAAAAAAAGAAAATACTCCTATGCAGTCATCACAGAGATTAAACAAGTACTAATTAACATTCTGCCATGGTTTCTACTAATCCCCCAAAATATTATGGATACATTTGAAGCCCTGCCCCTCCTTATCTTTCTCTTGAGAGGTAAATCTCTGTACTTAAAGTTTTTCTGTATTATTCTTACGCACTTTCTATAATCTTACTAAATATGTATATATCCAAAGGTATGCTGTTACAAAGTTCGTTTTGCAAATTTACATAAATCTTATGTATCTGTATTTAAGAAGGATACTGTATGTATCCTTCTTAACCATGCTTCTTCTACATTTCCTGAGTATAACCAAACCTTGAAGCACACTGACCAGCACACAGCTGTCCCCACATGCACATATTGAAGAGTTTATCTAGGATACACAGTGAATGATCTTCAACTTTACTAGATATTGACAAACTACTCTCCAAAGTGCCTGCATCAATTTACACTTCCACTAACAATTTATAACTGTTCTGGACCCTGTACATCCCATCAATACTGGGCACTTACACTTAAAGTGTCTGCCAATTTGAAGGGTATAAAATGGTTTTTCATGTTGCTTCTCTTGATTAACAGAGAGGTTGAGCATTTGCTCATTTAAGTTCCTCTTCTAAGAACTGCCTATTCATGCCATACACTTATTTTTATGTTGTCTGTCTTTCTCGTATCCATTTTAAGAAGGTCTTTATACATTCTTTATATTAATCTTTTGTCATGTACAAGATATGTACACACCTTGGATATATTTTGTTTGGTTCCAGACCACCTTAATAAAGCAAACATCACAATAAAATGAGTCACATGAATTTTTTGGTTTCCCAGTGCATATAAAAGTTATTTTTACATTATACTGTAGTCTATTGTGTGTAATAATATTATGTCTAAAAAAACAAATGTAATACCTTAGTTAAAAAATACTTTATTGCTAAAAAATGCTGACCATCATCTGAGCTTTCAGTGAGCTGTAAACATTTTATTATGGAAATTTCCAAATATAGGTAGTTCTACAGTAATGCAACACATGAATTCCTAAAAATCACCACATTAAGAAAAATTATACAACAAAAACCACAGGATTTGGGGGAAAATGGGGCTAGGAGAATAACACTAAAAAATATGGTTAGTAAACACACACACAAAAAGATTGTAGTCTATTAAAAATGAAATGAAATGAAAAAGGAGAAAAAAATAAAGTATCAATAGCTAATGTTGGGAAAATTGGATTGCTTCCATCCTGCATTACATAACAATGTTTCAGTCAACAAGAGACCACATTTAATCGCTTCTCGGCCTTTTGGCTAAAATCAAGTGGGACTGCATTTATGAAGATTGTCCCATAGATTATAACAGAGCTGAAAAATTCCTATCACCTAATGACATTGTAACTATAGTAAAGTCCAAGCACAATGCATTATTCATGTGTTTTTGGTGATGCTAGTGGAAACAAACCTACTGTGCTGCCAGTTGTATAAAAGTATAGCACATACAATTATGTATAGTATATAACACTTGTTAATGATAATAAATGATTGTAACTGGTCTATGTATTCACTGTATTATACTTTTAATCATTATTTTAGAATATGTACTCTATTTATAAAGAGCTTGCTCTAAAACAGTATGTGTGTTATGCTGGCAGCAGCCTCATACATCTTATATTTACCACATCTTCTGATTACATCATTTTTTCTTGTGCTTGATTTAATCTAGTGTTGTTTTGTACAGTAACATATGGTACAAACTTGTAGCCTAAGAGGAAATAAGCTATACCATAAAGCTTAGGTGTGTAGTAGGCTATACCATGCAGGTTTGTTTAAGTACACTCTATGATGTCTACATACTGACAAAATCACCTAACAAGGTATTTCTCAGAATGTGTGTCCATACTTAAGTAGTGCATGGCTGTACATGGAGAAAAATGAAACCAGATTCCTATAAATGCATATACAAAAATGGACTCCAAATGATTTAAAGACTTATAAAGGAATGGTAAAAATATAAAATTATAAGGTCACAATTTGGGGGAAACAAGGCAGTGAATGACTTCTTAAATAACAGTACAAAGTACAAGCCATAAGCCAACAGTACTGATCAAGATTTTATGAATATGATGGCAGATGACAAACTGAGAATATATTTGCAATATTCGTATCCAACAAGGGGTAATATTTATTTTTAATTATTTTGCAATTACAGTTGACATTCAATATTAGTTTCAGGTGTACAGCATACTGGTTACACATTTATATAAGTTATGAAGCAATCCCCACTAAATCTAGTACCCAGCAAGCATCATAGTTATTAGTTATTTTACATCCCTATGACTATTTTGTAACTGCCAATTTGTATTCTTAATCTCTTCACCTTTTTCACACATTCCCCTAACCACCGTCCCATCTGGCAACCATTGGTTTGTTCTCTATGAGTTTATTTCTATCTTGATTGTTCATTAATTTTGTTTTTTAGATTCTACATATAAGTGAAATCATATGGTATTTGTCTTTGTCTAATTTCATTTAGCACAATAGCCTCTAAGTACATCCGTGTTGTTGGGGACTTCATTCTTTGTTATGGCTGAATAATATTCCATTGAATATATGTATCACCTCTTCATCTAATCGTCTATTAATGGACACTTAGTATATTTCCATATATGCTTTGTTTCAAAGTCTATTTTGTCTGATATAAATCTTACTATCCCAATTTTCTTTTTTCATTTATAATTGTATGAAATATCTTTTTCCATCCCTTTACCTTCAGTCTGTCTTTCAATCTGAAGTGGGTCTGCTGTAGGCAGCACATGCATGAGTCTTCTTTTCTTGTCTATTCAGCCACCTTATGTCTTTTAATTGAAGCATTCAATCCATTTACATTTTAAGTAATTATTGATAGCCATGTAGTTATTGCCATTTTGTCATTCATATTTTTGATTTTTTTTTCTTCTTAAAAAAAGTCCTTTTAACATTTCTTGTAATACAATTTCATGCTGATGAAATCCTTTAGCTTTTTCTGTCTGGGAAGTTCTTTATCTCTTCTTCAGTTCTAAATGACAGCTTTGCTAGGTAGAGTAATCTTGGTTGTAGGTCCTTGCTTTTCATCACTTTGAATATTTCTACCCAATTTCTTTTGGTCTGTAAAGTTTCTGTTGAGAAATCAGCTGACAGTCTTATGGAAGCTCCCATATATTACTTTTGCTGCTTTTTAAGATTTTCTTAACTTTTGGCATTTGAATTATGATGTGTCTTAGTGTGGACCTCTTTGGGTCCATCTTGTTTGGGACTCTCTGTGCTTCTTGGACTTTTATGTGTATTTCTTTTGCCAGTTAGGGAAGTTTTCAATCATTATGTCTTCAAATAAGTTTTCAATCCCTCGCTCTCTCTCTTCTCCTTCTGGTACCCCATGATGTGAATATTGGTGTGCTTGATGTTGTTCCAGAGGTCCCTTAAATTATCCTCATGAAAACATCTTTTTTTTCTTTTTCCTGTTCTGATTGGGTGTTTTCTCCTACCTAGTCTTCCAAATTGCTGATTCAATGCTCTGCTTCATCTAATCTGACTATATTATTCCATCTAATATAGTTTTCGTTTCAATTACTGTGTTCTTCATTTCTGACTGGTTCTTTCTTATGGTTTCTATCTCTTTGTACAAGTTATCACTGACTTAATCTATTCTTCCCCTGAGTTCATTGAGCATTCTTATAACCAGTGTTTTGAATTCTGTACTGATAAATTCCTGGCCTCCATTTTTATTTAGTTCTTTATCTAGAGTTGTTGTTTTCTTTCATTTGTAACATGTTTCTTTGTCTCCTCATTTTTGACTGCCTCTCTGTGTTTGTTTCTATGTATTACTAGATCTCATATGTTTCCCAGTCTTAGCAGTGTGGCCTTATATAGTAGGTGTCCTGTGGAGCCTAGCGATACATACTAGGTTACCTGAGCTATGTGCTCCAGGAGTGTCCTTTGTATGGGTTGTGTGTGCCTTCCTGTTGTATTTGAGGTTTGATTGTTGTTGGCATGTCAGTGGGTAGGACTAACCCTTAGGCCATGATGGCTAACCCTAACTACAGTAGATAAACTGTTGTGTAGGGGCTGACCCCATGAGTGAGATTCAAGATAGCAGGACTCCAATGTCTGCTAAGTCCACCCTTTTGGGTATGTCATTTGTGGAGCTAATTGGGTGATGCTCTCATGTGGTATGAAGCTGGCCACCGTAATGTTGATGCTGGGACCTCTTGAAAGGGGGTCCACTGTAGGCACAGGTCTATCCCTGCTTGTACCCAGCCCAGGGCCACCTAGTAGGAGCTATAAAGTGATCTGTGGTTGGTAGCTGCCTGTGCTGGATTTGGAGGCCCCTGGGGGAGGCTATGCTGTGAACCGAGGCCAGCTGCCACCAGTGCCAGGCTGGGGGTGCTGCTAATCAAGAGAGGTACAGGACATATATGCTAAGGTCAGACATTGTTTGTTTCAGGTTTATGAACCTTTACTAGATTTTAGGATAGTCTGCAGCAAGGGCTGAGAAGAGCAGCTTATGAGGAACAGCTAGTCCTCACAAGAGATTTGGGCTGGTGTGTGGGTTGGGTGAGTCAAGGTCTAAGGGAATCACCAGAGTGGGGTGAACAGTATTAACCAAGTTGACAGAAATTCAGACATGGTGCCCACATCTGTCTGCCATCTGTGCAGAGGGAGGGTTCAACAAAGGAACAATGGATTCTGCCAGCACTTCTATCTTGGCCAGAGTTGCTCCTCAAGCCCTCACCCTGAAGCTAGACAAGTCGGTTCCTCCTCATATATCCCTGGTGATTTTAAAACTGCTGTCCCTTCACGAAAACTTCGGGTGAATGTGAGTCAGTTTATGCTCAGGCCCTTTAAAAGGACACCTGGGTCTACAGCAGCCCTCTGTCTCACTGGGAGTGAATCCCTGCTGATTTTCACAGCCAACTGTTGTGGGGACTCCTCTTCTTCACACTGGTGCTCTGGGCTGGGGAGTCTGATGTGGTGCTGGGACCTGTCGCAGGAGAGGATCTCTGCAGCCGAGTTATTTCTCCTGACTCTTAATCTCCATATGTGGGTGTGGGACCTGCTCATTTTGCATCTCCACCCAGTCTCAACATGGCTTCCTCTTTATAGTTTTGGTCGGCTAGCCTTCAGGTGGTTCTAAAGGGTGGTGGTTCTATAATTTAGTTGAAGTTTTGATATGGTCATGGGAGAAGGCAAGTACAGCATTTACCTACTCTGTCATCTTGACTGCAAGTACAGGATAGTATTTAAATAAAAATAAACTCTTGCAAATCAATAATAAAGAGAAACTCAAGTAGAAAAATTATAATCAGAGAAATGTAAATGAAATTTATTTCCATTAGACTTGAGGGAAATTAGACAGCTGGAAGAATACAGGTTTTGGTACAATGTAGGGATATAAGACCTTTCATAGTGATAGTAGAGGGTATATTGATGCAACCATCCTGGAATAGCCATCTTGCAGTACTTAATTAAAATAAATAAAGTTATTCCCATTGGTCTAACAATATTTCTTGGGTATTCATCCCCCCCAAATTCCCAAAAAGTTTATAAAGACACATTTACAATGCCATATTTATATTTTGTAGTACTGGCTATGGTAGTAGACAGTTGAAGGCAATCCAGGTGTTTATTACTGAACTAATATGTAAAATGTGGTACATGCACATCATAAACTAGAGTGATAATTAAAGGACTAAAAATATATACAGCAACATAGGCAGATCTTAAAAAAAATGATAATGCTTCTGGTAATAGCAGACTAACTTCAAATAATCCACTTATGAAGAACAATTAGAAAAACTAGACAAAACATAAAACACATGTGCTTCAAGACATACAAGAGCTATTAAGACATGAAGAACCACGAAGTGAGGATCCAAATGAAAATAGGCTCAAACAAATAAACCAAGTATTTATGGCTGCCTTTCCCTGAGGAGGAGTGAGTGTTGATTCCTGATAAAAAGAGGGATGTATAATCCCTCTAAGAGGTTGAATAATACTTTTGACAACTTTAAAGGACTAGAGGGAGAGAAAATGGATGCAAGAGCCCATCAAGGGGGTGAAGTGGGGTTTCTCTTTGCGCTGGAACTTCAAAGGACTATATGCTAGGAGTATGGATAAATTATAAATAGACCCTTGTAGGACTTGGCTCAGCTTTGAATAATTTGGAACTGGATTAAGGTAATCCTAATTACTCATGCCCAAGTTACTTGGCAGAAGCAAAAAAAAAAAAAAATTCCTCTACGGGCAAAGATAATATTATCCTAAGCCAAAAATTATTTCTACAATTTTTCAAATACTCTGTTCACCACCACTCCAAACCAGGCACATATGAAGGAAAGGCAATATGAACACAAGAAATAAGTAGATGCAGATCCACAGGGAATTCAGGTTATAGAGTCATTCATTAGACACAGATTTTAAAATTAATGTAGTTCAAGGAGGTAAAAGGCAAGAATGACTATTTCAGCATAGAAGTTAAAACTACTAAAAAACTCGAAACTCTAAAGCTAAGGCCATAACTGAAATCAAGGATTCAAGGAATGATTTTAACAGAAAATTAGATAAAACTGAATAGAAGAGATAGTTCAGACAAAATCAGAATAAAGCAGAGACAAAAATATAGAAACCACAGAAGAAAAGGTAAAAGACATGACAAATTCACTGAGGTCTACATGTAAAAATATAATCCCAGGACATGAGAGGGAGGGAATATGCTAGAAGCAATATTTGAAATGAATGGCTAAGAATTTTTCAAAAGTTGATAGACCTCAAGCTACAAATTCATGAAATCCTATGAATCTAAAGCTGAAAAAAAAATTTTTAAATCTATATCTGAGCACATCAGTAACACTGTTGAAAACAAAAGGCAAAGAGAATATCTTATAAGGAGTCAAGGCTCCTTGGCAGGAGACAGGATTGACTTTTAAAGGTACTAAAATCAGACTAACAGCTGATTTTTTCAATAGAAACAATGGGAAGTAGAATACAGTATATCTTCAAAATGCCAATTTCTACACTAAGAAAATGAAGTAATTAAGGTAAAAAGGCTAAGACAAAGAAAAACTGGAAGAATTCATCTCCAGCAGACATACTTTAAAGTACACGGTCCCCAAACCCCAGGCCATGGACTGGTACTGGTCCATGGCCTGTTGGGAACCAGGCCACACAGCAGCAGGTGAGCAGCTGGTGAGTGAGTGAAACTTCATCTGTATTTGCTGCCACTCTCCAGCACTAGCATCACCACCTCAGCTCCACCTCAGATCACAGGCATTAGATTCTCAGTGCCAAAGAAGTTGGGATCGCTGTTTTAAAGAAAATACTAGAATTGTTTATTCTGGCAGAAAGAAAAGGATCCTAGATAGAAAACTGGAGATTCAGGAAGCAATGAAAAGCAATGTAAATATATAGGAAAATATAAATAAACATGATTCTATAAAACAAGACCTTGCTGAGTTAAAAATACATAGAGGAAAAAGTAATTGGACAATTAAAATATATGACAACAATGGTCCATAAATCAGGAGATGAATAGATGGTCTGTGTTCTAAGGTCCTTGCATTATCTAAGAAGATGTTAAAAGTACTTATTTATATTAGACTTCTATAATATGAAGGTGGTTTTATGATGTGATCTTTAGGGTAACCAAAAAAGAATAAGAAAGTTTATAACTTCCAAGCTAACAGATGATAAAAAATGAAAAACATAGCAGCTGGAGTTGTTATTATATACTTGGGGGAAGAAGATCAAGCCTTGGGCCTATGCAAGGGTGGGAGATGGAACTAAAACCCTTATCTGGAACTGAGACCCTCTAAGAGTTGTACAGCTGCTATGTTTTCAGGCTAAACAGTCTTCCCCTCCCCACCAGCTACAGAGTCAGAGGATGTGACTATCAAACTCTCACCTTCGGAGCCTCCTAATGCTGGCACCTGGGAGTTCTCTTCCATTCCTATGAGTTGCGCCATGCAGTTAATTTTGTTGCATTTTATCCAGCATATTGGGGAGTTTATAGCAGGCAAGTTTTTCACATTTTCTCAGCTCATCATCTCACAGAATTGGAAATTGTAATTTTATCTTTACTAATACACAACATATGAGCTAAATTGTAGTTCGTAAGACTGTAAGCTCACCAAGAAGCTAATGAAAAAAGAAATCTCTATTTTAACAGAGAAATCATGCAGTCTTGCTTTGTAAAATGTCGGACTGTGATTTTTTTTTCATTTTTTTTAAAACCAACACCTGAAGTACTTCTGCCCACAAATGTCTGAAACCTCTTTAAACTGTTTAGAAAACATACTTACTTCCCCCCAGCCACAGAGATAAAAACAAAAAACAAAAAACAAAACAAAAACAAAACTAAGCTAAGCAGAAAGAAGCCTAAATTTTAGATAGTCAATTTTCATTAGGAAAAAAAATAATCATAAGACTAACTGCTATTAAGGATTTGTTCTAATACTTAACCAGTTACTATCCAGAGATCATTGTTTATGTGAGCTAATTTCCTATGCCTTTTCTTCTCACAGCTCTTGGCCACAGTTACTAATATCTGGGAAGATGACCTCCATTGTAGATCATAACCTTTGATGATGGTCCTCAGAGAAAGTAGAAGGAAAGATTAAATACCAATTAAGCATCTACTATGTGCCAAATACTATTAGGAACCTTACATCCAATACTTCAATTAATGAAGTATCATCAGCCCTATTTTACAGATGAGAAAATTCAGGCTCCAGATGAGATTATCTGCCCAAGGCCAACGAGTTCATAAGGACTGGAGCCAGGGCTTGATCTTGGTAGGTCTGATCTTGAAGCCCATGCCAGGTCTACTACATTACAAACCTTTTTCAGTATCTGCTGATAGTTAATCAGCAAAGAAAAAAATTAAATCGACATCTATAGATTACACCAAATAAGGGGGAGAAATGGATTCAGAGTTTAGAGTGAAAATGCAAAAATATTTAAGCAAAAGTGTTTATTGTTCAATATTTGGCCATTCAGAGTATTTTTATCAATAAAAATGGCAATTTCCTCACATGAAGAGGGCTGAGATATGGCTGCATGACATCAATTCGTTTTACATATAGTTTTTTTTTCTCAATATGCCAAACTCTAAAAAGCTTAACATCTCTAGATCCTAAAACTGCAAATCTGACTGGATCCCAATACACAGTAGAAGCTAGGGAGGTAAAGGTGGTGTGAGAGTGTGCAAGGGGAACGATTCACTGTCCATGTTGTGTTTGCTGATAGAGGTATGGTACAAAGGGATTTGTTTATGGGGAACTGTGTTTCTCTCACTTCTGAGAAGAAGCAATGTGAGTTAATCCTGGAAATGAAAGGCTATCTTCAAGGGCCCTGGAGAGTCTTAACTACATGCAACCATTCCCCACCCATATGGCCACAAGACCATTTTTACCTTTCTTTTTCCTTACTCTCAAATCCTTTCAGAGATGCTCTATATAAAACATCTACTTGGTGCTCATGACAGTGCTACACAATGTCCAGACACAAAGAGAGATAAAACATGTGCCTGTCATCAAAAAGCTATTGACAGAAACAAACCTAGCACATTTCACTACAGACAAATCACAACGTAAGTACCAAATGAAGCTTACAGAATGATCTCAGTTGTGTTTAAATGCACAGAAAAAAAATCTGAAAGGAAAAATACTAAAATGTTAAGAATAGATCAAATTGGGAAGAAGGATTATGGTCATTTTGGTCTCATTCCTTTATACTTATTCTTAGATTATTTTTATCATAGTCATGCTCAATGCTAAATCTCTTAAATATTTTATAAAGTATATTTGTGGTATAGTGTATTTTTCTCATGAACATACCAGCTCTAACATATTATTGAAATTATAGAGGATAATCCTGTTTCAGGGATTCTCAGCAAAAGGTGAATAAAACTACAATTGAAATCAAATTCAAATTTATCAGAAACCATCAAATTTTATGTACATTTTGACTCAGAAAACTTCCATTTTTAGAAGTTTATCTTAAGAAAATAATCATGGAAGAATACAAAGATGTATGGAGAAAGATATCCATTAAGGTGTTGTTTAAAACACTAAAAAAAATATTAATCAGCCTAAATGCTTGGCAACAGAATATTAACTAAAAATACTATGCCCATAAAATGGACTAACATGTAGTCATAAAAATAATAATGCTGGAGGAATATTTAATGACATCCAGAGAAGCCCACAATATAAGTGAAGGAAAAAAAACCAACCAGGTCATGAAACAAAACATAGTTTGAGCTCCATTTTGCTAATAAAAGTTTATACAAAGAATAAAGATTGTCCAAATGCACATTAAAATGTTAATAGCATTGTTTCTGGGTTGGGAGATTCTGAGTGAATTTTTTAAATAAAATGTCTGTAATGACGTACTCACTTGATTTCTGGTACTGGCTTCTTTTGATTTCATGTCTGACCATTTGGAGATCTCTGTAAACAATATCTTGAATGGAAGATAACAGAGAAGCTCTGCTTCTCTTTACTACTTTAAGCTCAAATCAATTGAGAATTACATGCCCTCCAGGAAGTGGTTATCTGGACTGGTGAGTTTTGTATTTGTATTTATGTTTGACTCATGGCTGAAATTTTATAATTGAAGCTATAAACTTTCTATCTGTCTGTCTGTTTATATGTCTATATAAGAAAAACCCTTACTTCTCACTCTGTGTGTAATATTTTCCTAACTCCAGGTAGTATTATCAAATTAGATTATACATGACTTCAAGGAGCTATATTCTGATCAGCTTAGAAATAAATAAGCATTTATATAATCTGACTATTCCTAAAATTAAAAGAAGGAAATTGAACCTCAAATACTTTCAATGTGAAAAAACAGAGGTATTCTAATAGAAACTAACTCAGAAACATTTTAAGTTTTCCACTTCACATAATTTAGGTAATTCTCTGACAAATAGGATTAGTTCAATGTTTAGTTTAATAAATAGTTATGTCTTCTCTGTGTCAAACAATTATCAGTATTAAAATTAACACACGTGTAGCTTTTTATTCTACTTAGGTATGTTCTTCCTAAATTTACACAGACTCACTGATTGTCAATTAGTAGAAATATCTAAGATTATGAAAATGTACATTTGTATTTAACCAAATTGAATCAATATTCTGACAAACTTCCTTTCAACAGTATGTCAGCTTAAAAATAATTTCCAAGATTTTTAGGTCACTTAACATTGGAGTTAATTAATAAGTATTCAAAGGAGAGATTTTTTTCCCATCTTTTTTAAAAATTTAGTTTCAAGTATACAGTACATTGGTTAGACAACTATATAGTTCATAAAATGATCCCCCAATTGCCCCTCCCTCCTCTGACCTCCACCTAGCCAATGTATTAATGCTAACTGCATTCCCTAGGCCATGCTCCCCATCCCCATGACCATTCTTCAGCTACTAATTTGTACTTCTTTAGCCCTACACCCCATTCTCCCAGCCCCCAAATCCTCTCCCTCTGTCCGACACTAAATTGTCCACTATATTTGTGAGTCTATTTTTGATTAGTTTGTTCTTTTTATTCCTTAGATTTTGCATGTAAGTGAAATAATATAGTGTTTATTTTTCTTCATCTGACTTAAATACCTTCCAGGTCCATCAAAGCAATATCTTTTTCTATCCTCTTCCTTTTCATATGTAGGGGTCTTGTTTTCTTAGCCTTTCAGTCACTCTATCTTTTGATCGGAGTACTTAATTCTTTTCCATTTAAGGTACTTATTGATAGGAATGTAGTTGTTATCATTCTTTATTCTTGTTTTTGATACGTTTTTACTTCTTAAAGAAATCCCTCCAAAATTTCCTATAATGCTTGTTTGGTGCTGATAAATTCCTTTAGTTTATTTTTGTCTTGGAAGCTCTTTATCTGTCCTTCAACTCTAAATGATAGCTTTGCTGGATAAATTATTCTTGGTTGTAGATCCTAGGTCTTCATCTTGTTGAATATTTTGTGCCAATTCCTTCTGTTCTGCAGTTTCTTTTGAGAAACCAGCTGCTAGTCTTATGGGTGTTCCCTTATATGTAATTACTTGTTTTTCTCTTGCTGCTCTTAATATTCTTTGTATTTAACCTTCGGCATTTTAATTATGATGTGTCTTGGTGTGGGCTCTTTGGATCCCTGATTTTTGGAATTCTCTGAGCTGGGGTTTTATGTCCATTTCCTTCACCAGGTTAGGGAAGTTATCTATCATTATTTCTTCAAACAGCTGTTTAACATCTTAATTTTCTTCAGTTATGTTGATCAGATGAATATTTGGAGCCTTAATAGTGCCCTATATCTTCTTTATTTTTATAGTCCTGGCATCTTTATTCTTACCATTCTGATTGAGTGTCCTTGACTTTCCTGTCCTCTAGATAGGGCATTTGATTCTCTTCTTTATTCACTTTGTTTATTCCTTCTTATCTCAGATAATGTGTTCTTCATTTCAGACTGTTTCCCTTTTATAATTTCCATTTCTATTTTTATGCTTCTTTTTATCTCTGTTGAAGTTCTCACTGAATTATCTACACTTCCCAGAAGTTCACTGAGCATCTTTATAACCAGTGTTTTGAACTCCAAATCTGTTCATATATCTGGGTCTCTGTTCTCCTCTCATATGGTTTCTGCTTATCTTCCCATTTTGGCTGCCTTTCTGTGTTTCTATCTACTAAGCAAAGCTCCTAAGTCTCCCAGTCTTATTAGTGTGGATTTGTGAAGTAGGTGTCCAGTGGCACAGTCCTGATTGGGGTACAGCTACAGACCAAACTTAGCCCAAGCCTCTACCCCTCCAGGGCCACCTGTTAAGACTCAGCAAGCAATCCCAGATGCTGTGCTTACAGTTGTTTCAAGAGTCAACAACAGAAACCAAGGGCAGCTGCCTCCTGCAGTGTGAATCTCAGCAAGGAGCATCTGACTTAGCGAGGATATAGCTGGATGTGGCTTGGGTAGGGCCATGAGTTGGGGGAGGTGGGTTTCAGAGAATCCTCTGGGTGGAGCAACCTCTGTTATCCAGTTTGATGATGTCACAGCTATGGTGATGCAGTGTCCAACACACTAGTATGGGGAAAGGCTCAACAGGAAACAATGGATATCGTGGGCACTTCTGTACAGAGTGAGTCTCACCTCGGCCCTCACTCCAACAATGTCTCCCTGTAAGTCCCTGGTGCCCCCTCCACGTAGCTGAATCAGCAGGTCCGTCACCATGGAAATCCACTTGTGGATGCAGCCCCTTTAAGAGTTTTCTGCTGCTGCCACAGCCTTGGTCTCACTCAAAGGCTTGGGACCGAGCAGTCCTGCATCCTCGCCCCGTCCTACCTTTTGTTGTTGCAGGTTGACTTCTTGGATATCTCCTAGTTGTATGGCTTATTCTTCCCAGGCGATTTTTCCTTACTGCTGCTCCTTCTTTCCATCACAACTTTGATTTGGTCGCCAGAGGGATGAACAGAGAGCCTCTATCATCTATGCCATTTTTTTTTCATCTTAGATTATTTCAATAAGATAGGATACTGAATCACTGACTAGTAAACACATTTTATGTACTTTTGTTTTTTAACTTATATGCTATAGAGAGACTCCATATAGCTGGATCTGTTAATAAATGTGTTTGCTTTTTCCACTTTTTGAAGTTGTACTATAAAGATGCAAACAGAAATAGAAAGTTGTAGAGGAATTCTACTTGTCATAGTCAAAATTAAGAGTTGATAAAATTTGCAAAGGGAACATTAGCATCCAATAGTATGCTGATGAAAAAATAATAATTTGGTGTTCTTTCTGTTAAAATGACAAAATTTTCTTGGATTATTAGTCTGCTCTTAATAAAAGGTTATCAACAGTTATTTTTTGCTTTCTGTGTAATCTGCCCTGACAGCAGAGACTCTGCGCTATAAAAATCATACTTTGTGCTTTACGTTGGCTTTGTCATGCCCTGATTATTTCAGAACATGAAAGTTTCTTAGCTAAGAAAGAGCTAAAATTCTTTACAATCATGTTTATTTTAGAAATATTTTATTGTCTTTTTGGTTAAATATCTAGTCAAGTATTGCTCAATAACCCATGCTCCTATCTTAGTAAGTGTTCAAGTCCCCTGACAACTTTTGATATTTTGCCTTTCCAATATTAAATCTTAAACAATAACTTTTGCACCTAAAACTAACTTCAGGTTTTCCCAGAAGGACCTTGGAAAATCATAAAACATCTGTTCTTTCACCTTGTAAAAAGGATAGCGCTAGAAAAATTTAGGCTTATTTAATACATTACTACTGATGAGTTGAAGGGAAAAAGCTATCCAATCAGAAGGGATGCTTAGCCTTCTCTAGGTTAGATCTGAATGGGTAAATGTTAATATAATATTTCAGAAATTGTATGCTGTATGGAAAGTTCCTAGAGAACTGCCTATGCCCTTGCTGTCCATTATGTCTATTTATCAAAGTCCTGGTGCTACTTTGCCTGATATCATACAATAGCATAGTGTTATCAGTCATAATTTCATTTATTTTTAAATGATAAAATTTAAATTTGGTTGCAACTTTACTTCTTTTACTTAAGCATCTTATAGATCAGTGGTTTCCAACTGGGGAGTCACATCACTTACTTATGGAGTTTTATTAATATATGAACAAATATTTAGGACCTACTCTAGACTTATTGAATCTCTTTACAGATATACTTGGTATGTTCTAGTTGTATGATTAATGTATTCATAATACAATTTTGTCAGAATTATTATGTTATATCTGGATTTTTATCTGTGAAAGGATTATATTAACCTATTTTAAGAAATTAGATGTAAACTGTCTCCTTTAAAAAAATAGGGTTAATTATTATGTTTATAACTATGATGTCTAAAATTGTTTGACTTTATCTTGTTTTATACACTGTAGAAACAACCAAATTTCTTTGTTTCTTGCACAATTCTTGGATAAATTCTCATCAGATCTTTCACTTTTAAAATTATCAGTAATAATTTAATCACAGCCACTTTAATCTTCTACAGATAATTTTTTCTTAATTCTAATGCTTCAGCTATTGGCCTGAGTGCTTTGTCGTCAACAAAGAATGGTCTCAGAGCATAGAAAAGACTATGCCAGGAACTTCTGCATGCAGCATTCTGATGATATTACATAAATGACCATGGACTGAGTTAGAATTTCCAAACTCTAATAGAGAAGCAGATGGGATTAAGAGACTGCAAACCCTAGACAGACTGGAGCAAGAATTAATTACATAAAAATGAATGAATTGATGAGAAATTACTATGGGTTTTATTGGGATCACTGTTGGTATGTTAATGTTCTCTTTTCTAGATATCATAAGGAACCCTCTTTTTGTCTCTTTAGTAATCGTTAATTCATAAAAAGCCACTGAGTAGACTATGCTTTTGTAAAATGAAACCTTTGTAATTAATATCTTTTTCTCCCTGTCTGACCCCTCTAGAATTTGGAAACTCTTTCTAACTATTCTTATTTTCATAGCAATATAATAATTTGCATAGGTTCAATAAGAATCTGTCCTCCTTGTTAACAGGACTACGTAGAACTTTGGCTATGCAACCAAAGCCATGCCCGCAATGCCATATTTGAGAATAATACTGAGTCAAATTTGAGCAGACATTTTTAAGGAGCTAAGGTTGACTTCATGGAACCAATGTTACAAAGCCCTCTTGGAAAAACTGGCTTGATCCCAGATTTATAGTGTTCCTAGCCTTAGAAGTCACTGAGGAAGGTCACTTTCTGGCAGGCCCAGGAACTTTAAGATATTTTAGAAACTTTTAGGAGGGAGGAAGTGGCTCAAATCTATAGGTAGTGCAGGTGAGATCTGGTGGGGAGTTCTTGGCTTGGTTTCCCAGCCTCTGAGGTAAAATGTTCATAAATTAGAAGACTCCATATTGTCAAGATTTCATCTCTCCCCAAATTGATCTATAAAGTCAACACAATCCATATCAACTACAGAAAGATATTTTGTAGATATTGACAAGTTGATTCTAAAATGTAAATGAAAGGCAAAAAATAATAACTAAAAAGCAGTATTGAAAATGAAGAACAAAATTAGAGGATTCACATACCTGATTTCGAGGCATACTATCAAGCTATTTAATCAAGACACTGTGGTATGGACAAAAAGAATCTTAGATCAATGGAAGAGAACTGACAGTCCAGAATCAGAGCCACACAAATATAGACAGTTTTGTGTTTTTTTTATAAAGGTATACTTAGTGGAGAAAGTATAGTCTTTTAATGAATGTTGCTGCAACAACTGGATATGTATATGCAAAAAAATGAACCTTGACCTCATCTCGAACCGTATAAAAATTAACTCGAATGGATCAAAGTCTAAGTATAAAATGTAAAACTATAAAATCTTCTAGAGGAAAATGCAGGAGAAACTCTTTGTGTCTTCAGGTTTAGGAAAGAGTTCCTAGATATAATACTAAAAGTATGATCCATAAAAGAAAAATTACAAATTTGATTTCATTGAATTTAGAAACCTTTTGCTCTACAAAAGACACTATTATAAATTAAAATACAAACCACAAACTAAAAAAAATTACAAATCACATATCTGACAAACTACTTATATTCAAAATAAAGTACTCTCAAAACTCAATAAGAAAATGACCCAATAAAAATGGGAAAGAGTCAGGCATTTCATCAAAGAATATATATATGGCAAATAAGCATATGGCAAATGTTCAATAACAATAGTCTTTAGAGAAATACAAATTAAAACCAAATGAAATATTACACAACTAATATAGTGGTTTAAGCAAACTGGCTATACTAAGTGCTGATGAGCATACAGAGCAACAGGAACTGTCATACTTTGATGGTGAGAATGCAAAATGGTATGACTACTTTGAAAAGAGTTTAGTAGTTTCTTACAAAGCTAAACACAGACATACCAAATGACCCAACGATTCAGTCCTAGGTAGTTACCCAAGAGAAATGAAAACTTATGTCCATACAAACAGTCATACACTGATGTTTGTAGAAGCTGTATTTGTAATAGATAAAAACTGGGAACAACCTAAATGTCCTTCAATTAGTGACTAATAAACAAACTGTAGTATATTCATTCAGTGGAATACTGTTCAGCAACTGAAAGCGGGGTAGGGGGAGGGACTACTGATAAATGCACCTCAAATGCATCATGCTAGGTAAAAGCAGCCAGACTCAAAAGGCAATATGATATGATTCCATTTATATGACATTCTGGAATAGACAAATCCATAGAATGGAGAACAGACTGTCAGGGACTGATGGTGCAGGAAGGGATTGACTATAAAAGGGTAGCATTAATTTTTTGGAGTAATGAAACTCCTCTATATTTTTATTAAAGTGGTGGTTATGTGGCTATATAAATTTGTCAAAACTCTTAGAATTATACACCAAGAAGAGTAACTTATATTGTGCATAACTTTAAAAATAAATATAAAGAAAGAAGGAAAGAAAATAGGCAAGCAATTTGGTCATATCAAGCTCCTGCTTAAAACCTTTCATGGCTCCTAAAATTGTTAGTCCACATTTCTTAGCCAGAGTCCAATCTTCCTGTCTCTAGCCTCATCTCTTGCTAAGCTTCTCATCTTATACTTTTTACAATTCCTCATACTCAAAGTACTTGACACAGTACCTAGCACAGGTGCTAGGTAAATGCAGGCTCCATTTCTTTATACATCTTTTGTATTTGTTAACCCTCTGTCCTGAAAGCTCTTTCTACTGCTCGCCACAGCTAACTTGTAGGTAGCAAGAGTCAGGTGATACCTCTTCCTGAAGGTATTCTGAATCACTTCTTCCTGTCCCTACCCATCATAATAGGCTGGGTCTGATACTCCTCTTCTGAGCTTCTCTATCTGTGCAGTAAAGGCTTCAAGTTGTTCAAGCCTTGCACATTCTGAAGAAAGGACTGGTTCTTGCCTGGCTCCTGGGAGTGTTCTACGACCTTAAAATCCTGCCCAAGAGAGTCTATGTATACCTAGGGCCTTGGGCCATGCCAGGGAGTTTATGCTAACAGTGTGATTCATGGTAGGGTCTTGAGTTACACTGCATCAGTGTGACCTCTGGAGGGGCTGGAGTCTAAGTAACTAAGGTCACTCTTGTGGATGCTGCATGCCTAAGTAACTGGCCTCCCTTAAAAGCCCTGGACCTCAAGGCTTGGGTGAACTTCCCTGGTTGGTAATACTTCCTATTATTGTCACTCTTGCTGGAGAGAATTAAGTATAGTCCATGGGATTCCATGGGAGGGGACACTGGATGCTTGTGCAAGGTTTCTATGGGACTCTGCCCTATGTGTCTTTGCTTTGGTTATTTTAATCCAAATCCTTTCATTGTAGTAAACTGGAATCATGAGTATAACAGCTTTTCTGAGCTCTGTTAGTTCTAGAGAATCACCTACTGAGAGTGGTTTAGCCACTCCTAACATCATCCCACTTAGTTTATTTCTATCAGAGCACTTATAATGAATTGTCACACCCTGTCTCTATGCTGTGATTTAAGGGCAATTGCCTTGTATGATTTGTTTGCTACCATTTATAGTGCCTAGCACTAAGCCTGGAACATGATGTATTAAGTAAATGTCTGACTGCAAGAGAAGCATAGCCTTCTCATAAGTTTGATTCCAATCTGAGCCAGAAAAAATGCCTCTGGGCTTGCAGAGGTATGTGGATGTAGCATGGGTGCTCTCCCAAGAAGAAATCATGCACTGACTATGCAAAAGCACAGGTCAGTAAAAACTGTCAATGTCAGAACCTGATGAGAAGTAAGCCTGTCAGACAGCATATCCAGAATAGGAATTTAAAAAGGCTTAGCCAAGGAACAACAGTATCAACACAGTTGAGGGTCATGGAAGCTAGAGCACTTAGAGAGAAATGAGAATAGTGGGGCAGAAAGAAGGGCCATGGAATTTTTACCCTGTCAACTACATCTTCTTTTCAGAATCTGACTTTAAGGAAAGTCTTTGCCATACCAGGAAAGTAATTTCAGTTGAAAATGCCATGATTGGACACTTGAAATCAAGAAGTCTTTTGAAAACAAGGGGAGTTCTCAGTTCTCTGCTGGATTGCCTGGCTAATGCTCTGCCCTGCAATTAAGTTGTAATTTCTAGTCTCAAGTGCTAGCTAGCCTTTCTGCTTCTTGTTGACAACTTTACACTGTTTAGCAGAATCTGGACAACAGTAATTAAGTTTTGCTATGGACCTTTTACTGGTAATTAATCTTTCTTAAGGGATAAACACAGTTCAATTAAACATACACGTGCTTTGTCTTAAAGCCAAAGACCACTCAAACAGAAATATAATTTGTAATAAATGACAACTCACTGGTGGGTACTCCCCAAGATCAATACTTCTGGCTAATATCATGGTATTTTAGAGTTGATTAGAAAAGAGGTCAGATGTTTGATTTCCATGTCCTCATTTTGAAAATGGGGTAGCTAGGACCAGAAAAAAAGTCATGATGTTTCAATAAACACAACAGCAAACATGCAAGTAGCCAAAACATTACCTCAATGTGCAAACCCCCAAGCACACTGCTTTCTTGCTGGGCATGGATAGCCTCCACTCTAAACCCATCAAAAGGTTCCATCAAATAACACCAATCCAGGCCTGAAGCTTTGGTCAGACATAGCCTAGCTGGGCAACCTTGGGTAAATTTGCATTTCTCTGAGCCTGTTTTCATGGATTATAGGATGACAATGCTTACCTTACTGGATTTTTACATAAATTAATGAGGTAACAACAGGGAGTATCATGCTTAGCATATAGAAGATACTCAATAAATGTACTTTCCATTTTCTTTCCCATCAAGTCCTCTTGGCAGCCTTTCCAACCAGATTTCCTCATCTGAACCACAAATCCAAGTAATTATTTGAGCACCTATTTTCTCAATTTCTCCCAAGGATGGCAAATAGCTAGTAAGATTCTAGAAGAAAAGAGAGTTCATTCATGGCATGTAATGGTGCCTTAGTACATCAGAGCTTAATTCTCACCAGGAATCCAGTTGAGAGATGGTTTCATGGACTCACACAGCTCTATACACTCATGACAGTATCCTTTTACACATCTAGTACTGAGCACTACTAATGCAGGGCCTTCTAAAACAAGGCAGGAAGTAGAGGGTTATAGAATGGGCGTGGTGGCAGAGGATAAAGAGGTCATTAAAAATTCCACAGTGTCTATGTGGTTGGAGACCGACCAGCATGCCCTAAACACATGTGCTATGTTGCTATGTGCCCAGCAACACCAGGAACCCATCTTCAGTAGTCCACTGTTCTGAGAGGCACAACATTTGCTTCTGGGTCTCACATCAACTCTTTCAACATCATGATGCTTTAAACCCTGCCCTGCCATTGCAGAGGCAGCTCTGAGCCTCTCAAGGAACATTGTTCTGGACCTTAATTTTTACTTGCCCTTATACCCCACCCTCATAACCCAGACCTTCATGCACATAGTTATCCAGGCTCACTCCCCCTGGTCAAGGCTGGGTGTCTAATAAACCCAGGTCTCACCATCTCCATTTGCCTTACCCTGCCCCAGGCAGAAGGAAAAAATGGTGAGGGAGTCCATGGGGGCACAGATCCACTCCCCCCATCCTAATCCCTTTGGTCAAGGCTTGCTGATTCTGAGAAAGAGTATGTAAGCCTTCCAATGTGGAAAAGGAAGAAAAGCCATTTGGGCAAAAGAAGGAAAGGGTCTTCGCTAGTTTGCTTACAGTGCCATTTACGGTATTATCTAGTTTCATTTTTTCCCAATTGGATTCTATTTAAGCACCCGAAAGAGGAGAAAAAGATTTTCAAGGGAATTGGGATAGTATGAGTCAGAGCTGCAGAATTCTGGAAAACTTAGTTGGAGAGGATATAACAGCTTACTCATTCACCTTTTCTGACTTTCATGTGTTTTTTGGGACAGGGCAGATGAGAGTGATGGAGCGCTCAATGTAGAAGTCTGCGCATCCTTCACTTTCCCTTTCTAATCCTCCTGACTTTAGAGCAGAGTTCAAACACTGTATCTACCATTTATGGTATTCTCACAACCCATAGAGCCAACCTTCTACACGGCTCTTCCAACGTGGTCCAACTTAGCTTGCGCTCCAGCCTGCTGACTGCATGGCCCCCTCCTACCCCTATGGCTATGCTGCTCTGACCCAGGCACTTGCAGAGCCTCCTCTCCGCTTGCCTACATGGGGCTCTGAGGCTTTCTCAGGCCGCAGGGCCTCACTCTGCACATAAGCATAATAGGTGCATTATCTCCCCCATTTCCAGGCAGCACCTGTCTTCCTTTACAGCTTCCACTGCAGCACGCAAAAATAACTTGAGTGTTTCCAAGAAGTAAATAAAGGAATCAGTATAGCAACTAATCAAGAGTCACCATTCATAAACCATTCTGGGCTTCCTTGCTTAATATTTAGATGAGTCTTCTCGATCTGTACCAGAACTGTCCTCTGGGTAGAAAGGGGAGCACTAGGTAGGGGCACTCCATGGAGTGCACGGTCTTAGGGGGATACCAGAACTATCCCATCTCAGGGAAACTGCACTGTTTATTTCCAGGCGTCCAGAAGGAGACCCCTCCTCTGGGCTAGGAGCTTCAGACACTCTGGAATACGGTCCACCTCAGGCCAGTGAGCCTCCTACTTCCTCTGTTTTACAGAGGGTTATGGAGCTGCAGCTCAGAAAGCCAGACACGTGCTATATTTGGTCAAGAACAGTTGGGAAGGGAAATAGTGCACCAAAGGCCAAGGGACCAAATTTAATCCTCACCTTAAACACCCAATTTCCCAGTTGACGCGCCCTGCGACGGAGAAAGGGGGTGGGAGGGAATGGGCAACAGGGCCCTGGCTGGTACAAGTGGGAGAAAAGAAGGGACAGGGATGGTGGAGATAGTGGTGGGAAATCAGAAGAAAACCAGGAAAAAGAAAAGGAATCACAAGGGCAAAGCAAAAGGAGGCAAGGAACCGGAACATGGAAACGAGAAATCGAAAAAGTGAGTGAGGAGAAAAGATAGTCTCGCGGGGAAAGAGAGACGCAGCTCGAGAGGATAGACGTGGGAGTGGAAAGGGTGCGGGCGGCACTGAGGGCGGCGCGGCGCCCTTACCAGCGGTGGCCGAGCGCAGGCTCTCCAGGCTCCAGGGAGCGCGACAGGGCGCGCGCATGCCGCCTCGGCCGCCGCACACCACGCCGCTGCTGTCCGAGTCGGAGCCCGGGACAGCCCGGCGCTGCTGCCGCCGCCGCTGCTGCTGCTAGTGCCGA
The DNA here is from genome assembly GCA_003508835.1 of Eonycteris spelaea. NCBI lineage: Eukaryota > Metazoa > Chordata > Mammalia > Chiroptera > Pteropodidae > Eonycteris > Eonycteris spelaea. Next base: position 149,520 of record PUFA01000412.1, on the reverse strand, counting down.
GGTCGCCGCTCGTCTGCCCGCTCGACTCGCTCGGGCATTGCTGCGCCCTCATACAAGCCGGCCCGAGCTCCAGCCACAGGCTCGCGGGAGGATAGGCCCCGAGCAGCGGCGCGGCCAGGGCGCGGAGGGCGCGGCGGCGGGGCTGCCGGGCCACGGGGCGAGCGCACCGGACCCGGGCCGGGGCCGGCACCCGCAACGCCGCTTGAGGGCGAGGGCGAAAGTGCGGGCGGCCGCGCGGCGTCCTCCGTCCCATCCCGCCGCCTGGCTGCCGCCGCTCCGAGCCCGCGGACATCATGGGGTTCCGCGAAGGAGGCTTCCGGCCGGCCGCTGCCGGCTCGGACTCTGCGGGCGCGGGCCGCACGGGGCTTGGGGCGAGGCCAGGCACCCGTCCGCAGGGCGCGGCGCATCGCTGGCCGCCCGCTCCGGGGTGGCCGGGCGGGCGCGGAGCAGCGCGAGCGCCGCGGTGCGGGTCGCACGGCCCGGCTGGCACGCGCTCACGCACGCGTGCACGCACACGCGGGACGGCGGCGGCCGCCGCCGCAGCGTGGGGTCCGCAGACGGCCCTCGGTCCCGCAGGGCCGCGCGCCACAGCCAATATTCGCACGCGTGGTCATTCTCAGAAGGGACGCCCAGACACCCGAGGCCATGGTGGTGAGTAGAGACAAATCTACACCTTGAAGGCTACTCCCTCACTTTACATATCTGGGGAACCTGTGTGCTTTTTCTGACCACTCCATATTGCATGCAAGCACCTCCCCACCCGTGCCTCCATTCTTTCCTGTACTTAAAACGAACAGCTCTTCCTTTATTTCTGAGTGAGAATCTTGCATGAGGGAGTCAATCTGTAATCTCGTAAAGTTGTCCTCTTAAGGGCTGTGAGTTTAGCCCTTGGGGTGAGAGGAAGTGCTCAGGATGGAGATGGCCATTGCAATGAGCCACGGGTCAAGAGACACCCCTCCCCTTCCCCATCCATCAGCAGTCTGTGGGTTCTATCTCCAAAATAAGTGTCAAAGGTGTCCTTTTCTCTCTTTTATTTTACTGTTACCACTACCAAGTGTGTTTGGAAGCCAGCGTCAGTCTCCTAACTTGTTCCAAAGAGCAGCCAGAAGGAGCTCTAAAATATAATAATACCATGACACGTTCCTTCTTCAAACCCTTCAGAAGCTTCTCTTCACAATTAGCAAGACTTACAAGACCCTAGTGTTCTAGCCTGAACTTTTTCCACGTCCTGTTATCTTTGTCCCTTGCTCTTCTCACTCCAGCCACCGTGACGTTTTGTGCTCTTTTCTTGTTGCAGGCTCTGCACTTACTGTTCCTTTACCTGGAATGTTCTCTTTGCTTTTCAATTTATTGGGTTCTCATCTTTAGACCTCAGTAAATGTTACTGCTTCAGAGAGACTTCATTGTTCTTTCTCAGCACTTACTGCATCTCTCAGTGGCTTGTTTATCTGTTGTCTGCTGCCCATAGACCATGCACACTGTGAATTAACAGTGATACAGTATCTTCTCAGAAAGTTCAGCATGGAATGATAAGTGTTTCTTGAGGCTGGCTCAATGATATGAGATTTGCAGCTGCAACAACTATACATGTAGAAGCAGACACACAATGGGGTTGAACTTGTCTAAGTTTGGAAATCGACTTCTGTCTATCTCTCCTAACTAACCTTGTATTTCAGTTTCTACACCACCAGTGTTGAATGGGAAAGCTTAAAGCAGAGAAATCTGGTTCAAATTCTGGCTTTATCTCATTATATCATTTTACCTTGGACAAATTACTTAATCTTCTTGAGTCTCTCCTCACCCATCAAATAACGATACTAACAACTTTTGCAGGATTATTGTGAGGACTAAATGAAGTGATATGTAAATATGCATTAGTGCCTAGCAATGTATGAAATATTAATGCTATTTGTTAAGCATGTATAGGTGTTAAGTACTTTAACTTCCACAACAGCTTTAACTGATCTATGCTATTATTGGCCCATTTGTTTTTCAGTTGAAAATAACAAACTCAGAATAACTAGGAAGTGGTAGAATTGGTTCCATTGCACACTACCATGCTTTGAACCACTGTGTAACTGTTAATTTCCTTCCTCCCTATTTTTGAGAATTCTCCAGATAATTCTTGCTGGAATATGATTAGTATCATTGACAAGGGACACTGTGAGCCTACTTTGTGCAGAGCATAATGGAATATAATGAGTGTGGATGAAAAAGAGGTTATGTACAAGTTTCAGTGACCAAAGTAACCTCAAAGGGTGATCTGATCATAAATTCTAACTATGGAGGTCTTGGTGGGTAGTCATGCCCCAGGCCTATAAAAGGTTTACTGTAAGCCTTAAGTAAGCCCTGCCTATCTAGGTTAACAAACCTTTGAAATGCCTTTTTTTTTTTCAGACTCTTCAGAGGCAGGGGAAACCACCCTCAAGGGAGCACATAATCTTGTCAGCTCTCCTGTACCTTGCTTTCTCCACCTTCACGTTATCTTCCTTATGTTCCCTTCTTAATTCTAAATGTGTAAAAGGAACTGCAAAACGGCCACTCTGTGGAGCATTTGAGATCTTGCTTCCTGGAAGTGTCATCAGTTTTGGCTCAAATAAACTCTTATAAAAAGTTCTACAGGCTTAGACATTTCTTACCTTGACATGAGGAAGTTTAAGCAGTGGATCTGATATTGAGTATGACATGAGCATATTCATTGAACTTATCTCCTCTAAGATTCTCACTGAAATGACTAATGGGTTATAAAAACAGGGAATATTGAGATTAGTCTTCAGGAAGGACAGTGTGATGAACTCCACTGACCTGTTCCTGTCCCCAGTAATACTGGTGAAAATTGTTTTAAAATAGCTATTTAAAATCTCTGGAAATGGTCCTAAAGGGAATTAACAAAAAAAGAGAAACATCTATTCAAGAAAATAAATGGAAATTTGGTAAGATATGTGAAAGTCTATGATATTTGAACCAAGACCACTCTTTCTCACCATCTTCCCAGCTCAGTGAGGCAGAGACTTATTGAACTTCAGATGGCTGAAGTCAAGGATACAGGGCTTGTTCTCTTTTAGCTGGAGAGCTTTGAGAGTGGTCAAGTTGGAAGGACTCTGTTTCTCAGCATGCAGAGAATATTGGGGCTCCAATAGTTCTTACCTCTGCTTATGACGCTGTAATTCTAAGCCAGAAAGGGCAAGCTAAGGGGTTTGTAGGTTACTGTGTCCTCCTTCACTGAAGGTCACTCAAAGAACCCCTGCCAAAGTCCCTACCCCAGCTCCAGTGCCCTAGCTCAAAGATTTTGCCCAGAGGGAGAATTTTGACTGTGGGCTGGCTGGAAAAGAGATAACTTATAATCTCTTCCCAAAGGAACTGGCCTCATTTGTAATGGAGCATGGAGACATTTAAACCTAAAGGTGCTTCCAAGAACAGTGAAGTTTGTAGTAAAAGGCATTGGAGAAGAAATTCATGGATCTAATGAAGATACAGTCTAAATTGTAACCCTATCAGTTTGTAAGCAAACTACCTACTAACAGTGGACCTACCAAAGCCACTGTTATCTGAAGATGCTGTGGCCACAAGATATATCCAAAGCTACACTTCTTTGAGAAGCAACATCAGAGGCTTAACAGTATGGAGAGGAAATAGACTTTACCCAGTTACTGAACTAATAATCAAACAACAAGAACAAGGACAGAGTAGGAATAGTACTCTGAGTTGCTATAATATGTTACCTAAAACATCCAGTTTCCAACCAAAAAGTGTGAGATATGCAAACAGGAAAATATGACCAACACACTGGGGAAAAAGCAGGCAACAGGAACTGTGAGGGTGATCAGATGTCAGATTTATCGGAAAAAGAATCCAAGGTAGCCATTATAAACATTATAAACATGGTCACAGAACTAAGGAAATCATAATTAAAGAAGGGAAGGACCCAAAAGACTCCACCAAAAAACTGTTAGAAACAATAAACAAATACAGTCAGTTGCAAGATACAAAATCAATGTAAAAAAATCCATTGAGTTCCTATATACTAACAATGAAATTCAGAAAAAGAAATGAAAAACCCAAACAATATATAGATTTAATGCAATCCCCATGAAAATCCCAATGGCATTTTTTAAAGAAATAGAACAACAGCAAAAAAAAAATAATCAGATTTATATAGACTCACAAAAGATCCCGAATAGCCAAAGCAATCCTGAGAAAAATAAGGCTGGAGGTATCACACTGCCTAACTTCAAAATTATCTACAAAGCGACAATAATCAAAATAGCATAATACTGGCAGAAAAAAGACACAGATTAATGGAACAGAACTGAGAGCTCAGAAATAAACCCACATATGTATGGATAAATAATTTTCAACAAAGGAGCCAAAAACACATGGGGAAAGGAAAGCCTCTTCAATGAATGGTGCTGGGAAAATGGAAAAGCCTCAGGCAAAAGAACGAAACTAGATTGCTGTCTGTCACCATACACCAAAATTAACTCAAAATGGACCAAAGAACTAAATATAAGACCTGAAATAATAGAAGAAAACATAGGAACTAAAATTCATGTATCTTGGATTCAGAGAGGATTTTATGAATTTGACCTCAAAGGCAAGGCAAGTGAAAACAAAAATAAATGAAGGAGGCTATATCAAACTAAAAAGCTTCTGCACAGGAAAATAAACCATCAACAAAACCAAAAGGCAACCACCCAAATGGGAGAAGATATTTGCAAACAACGCTTCTATAAGGGGCTAATATCCAAAATATACAAAGAACTCATATAACTCAACAACAAAGAAACAACAATTCAATTAAAAACGGGCAAAGGACCTGAACAGACACATCTCCCAAGACAACACGCAAATGGCCAACAGACATAAGAAAACATGTTCCACTTTACTAGTTATTAGAGAAATGAAAATTATAACCACAATAAGATACCTCCTCATACTTTTAGAATGGCTATCATCAACAGGACATGTAATAACAAGTGTTGGAGTGATTGTGGGGGAAAAGGAATGTTCATACACAGCTGGTGGGGATGTAAATTGGTACATCCGCTATGGAAAACAGTATGGACATTCCTCAAAAAACTAAGAATAAAATTACCATAATGACCCAGCAATCCCTCTTCTGGGTATCTACTCTAAAATTTGAAAACATTTATCTGTAAAGATATATGCGCTCAAATGTTTACTGCAGCATTATTATTCACAGTGACCAAGATATGGAAACAACCAAAGTCCTCTTCAGTAGATTATTGGATAAAGAAGATATGGTACATATACACAATGAATATTACTCTGCCATAAGAAAAGATGAAATACTGCCATTTGCGACAACATGAATCTTGAGATTATCATGTCAAGTGAAATAAGTCAGACAGAAAAAATTGAGAACCATGTGATTTCACTCATATATGGGATATAAAACCGAGAGCAGCAAATGAGCAATACAAACAAACAAAAACTCATAGACAGACAACAGCTTAATGGTTACCAGAGGAAAAGGGAAAGATAAATAAGGGTAAAGGTGGTCAAAAATATGGTGATGGAAGGAAATTTAACTTTGGATGGTAAAACAACCAATGCAATATACATATGACTATTATTGAATTGTACACTTGAAACATATAATTATTTTAACCAATTTCACTACAATAAGTTTAAATATCATAAGGAAGATACTATGATAATGTTGCATCAAGTAGAGAATATCAACAAATAGGAATTTTTTTAAAATGAAAATATTAGCGTTACAATACAATAGCTGAAATAAATTCACCAGAGGGTCTCAACTATCAATGTAAGTAACATCCAAACCTGTAGAAAATTTTTATAGTTTATTTGAGCCAAACTGATATGTGCCAGTTAGATCTCAAATACTCCCAAGAATAAGCAGTTTTACAGCTTCTTTTATGCATTTGAAATTAAAGAGGGAACATAAGGAAGGTTACATGGAGGTGGGAAAAAGCAAGGCAAGGACTGGATTACAGCATAGTTAATTAGATTATGTGCTTTTTTTGAGGGTGGTTAAGCTTATTTCAAAAGTTAACCCAGATGCACAGAAAGAATGACAGGGCTTCCTTAAAGCCAAAGATTAGCCTTTTACTAAAAAATTATATGCCTGGGGCATAACTGCCCACCATGACCTGCTCATTTAGGAATTTATGGTCAGATCACCCATGAGGTTACTTTCTATTGAACACCATTTCTTTATCCACACAACAGTGGGTTTGAATTGGCAGTAAAAATAAACTAGTATACTTGAGAGATTGCTAAAGATTACACAAGCTGAAGAACAGAGAGAAAAAAAGGAGAAATATGGCGCAGCATTAACTGCACCATCATATGTATGTATAATGGGAATACCAGCAAGAAAGGGAGAAAAAGGAGAAGAAAAAAATATTCAAAGAAATAATTGCTGAAAACTTCCAAAATTTATCTGAAAACAATAAACCTACATATCCAGGAAGCTCAACAAATTCCAAGTAGGGTAAATGGAAAGAGCCACACAAAGACTCATCATAGTAAAAAGGCTGAAAACAAACATGACAAAATTCGAAATCAGCAAGAGAAAAAAGACACATAACTTGTAAGGGAATCCCAATAAGATTAACAGCTAATTCCTAGGAGAAACTGTGGAGGCCAGAGGTAGTGGGATAACATATTAAAAGTGCTAAAAGGAAAATAACAACAACCCTTGTCAACCAAGCATTCTATATCTAGCAAAGCTGTCCTTCAAAAATAAAAGGGAAATAGACTTTCTTGGATAAGCAAACTCTGAGAGAATGTGTTGCTAGCAGACCTAACTTATAAGAAATACTAGTTTTTCAGACCGAAAGCAAGTGGCCTCAGATGGTTATTCAAATCCACACAAACAAAAACGGAGCACTGGTAGGGGTAATTATGTAGTAATAAAAGATACTATAAATTCCTATTTTTCTCCTATAACTAATTTAAAAAGCAGTTGCATATAATAGGTATATAATGTGTTGTTATTATTTGGCCTATATAGAAATGTAATATATGAGAATATATCTGCCAATAGCAGCACAAAGGAGGTGGAAGCAAAGCTGTAATGACTTAGGAAAGTATTATATATATAGTAGAGTAATAGTTTTAAAAGTGCATTTACCAGATTTATAATATTAATAGTTATAATATTAACAATAATACCACAAAGGGGGGAAAGGGAATAGAGCTATATAGGAGTAATATTTCTACATGTTACTGGAGTTAAGTTAGTGCACATCTGAAGTTTGATTTTAATAAGATGTACATGTTAAACTCTAGAGCGACCATTACAAAATACTAGAAACATATAATGAAATAATCATTTTTGAAATTAAAGTATTACATCTGGAAATATTTACTCAATGCAAAAGAAAGCAGTAAAGGAGGAATAGAGGAACAAAAAAGATGAGACATGTAGAAAACAAAAAATTAAATGTCAGCTGTGTATCCAGCTATATCAATAGTAGCACTAAATGTAAATGGATTAAACAATCCAGTGAAAAGACAGTGTCTGGCTGTATATATGTTGTCTGTAGGAGACTCATTTTAGATTCAAAGATATAAATACATTCAAAGTAAAAAGATGGAAAGATATAACATGTAAACAGCAACCTTGTGAAATCTATATTGATATTATATAGATTGGCTATATTAATACTAGATAAAATGGCCTTTAAAACAACAAAAAAATTCACTAGAGATAAAGAGGGGCATTTTATAATAAAGGGTCAGTCCATCAGGAAAATATAATTACAAAAGCATATATATCTAATAATAGAGCACCAAAATACGTATAGCAAAAAATGACAAAAATGAAGGGAGAAATAGATAATAGATTTAGATACCCAACTTTCAATAATTGCTGGAAAAACCATACAGAAGATCAAGGAAACAGAAGACTTGAGTAACACTATTAGCCAACTAAAGCTAATAGACATCTGTAGAACATACTACTCAACAACAATAGAGTATACATTCTATTTAAGTGCTTATGGAATATTCTTCAGGATAGACCTTATATTAGTCCTTAAAACAAATTTAAACAAATTTAAAAGGACAGAAATAAGACAAAGTGTGTTCTTTGACCATAATGGAGTGAAATTAGGAATCAACAGCAGGGGAAATTTGGGAAACACATAGATATGTAGAAATTAAGTAGCACATGCCTAAATAACTAATGGGTGAAAGAAGAAATTTAAAAATAAATCAGAGAATACTTTGAAATAAATGAAAACAAAATATGCCAAAACTTATAGAGCACAGCTAAAGCAGCACTTAGATGGAAATTCATAGCTGCAATGATATACTGCAATACCTATATTGAGAAAGAAAAAGATCTCAACAACCAGATCTGCAACTTATGATGCTGGAAAAAGAAGAGCAAGACTAAACCTAAAGCAAGTGGAAGAAAATATGAAGGTTAGAGTAGGGATTAATAGAGAAACAATGGAAAATAGAAATATAAAGAAATAGAGAACAGAGAAAGAATAGAAATAATAAAAGAAACTAATTTCTGGTTCTTAGAAAAGATTAACAAAATTGACAGACTGTTAGCTGGTTTAACCAAGAGAAAAGAAGAGGACCCAAATTATTAGAATCAGAAATGAAAGAAGGGGCATTACTTCTAACCTTGTGGAAATAAAAAAGAATTATGAAGGAATACTATGAACAATTGTATGCCAACCAATTAGATGACTTACATGAGATGGATAAATTCCTACCAAACTACCAAACTCAGTCAAAAAGAAATAGACAATCCAAATAGACCTATAACAAGTGAAGAGAATGTACCAGTAATTACAAGACTGTGTGTAAAGAAAAGCCTAGACCCCAAATGTCTTTATCCCAGAATTCTACCAAACATTGAAAAAATAATTAATGCCAATTCTTCATAAACTGTTGGAAAAATTGGAGAGGAGAGAACATTTCCCAACTCATATTACAAGGCCAATAGTATCCTGAAACCACCTCAGAAACAGATATTATAAGAAAAAACTACAGACCAATATATCTTATGAATACAGAAGCAAAAATCCTCAACAAAATGCTAACAAACCAAATCGAGCAAAATGTAAAGAGAATTACACATCTTGACCAAGTAGGATTTATCCCAGAAATATGGTTAAAGTCTGAAAATCAGTTAACATAATATACCAACCATGTAAACAGAATAAAGAACAAAAGTTGTATGATCATCTTACTAGACACATGAAAAACATTTGACAAAATCTATGATAAACGATAATCTAGGAATAGAAAGGAACTTTCTCTATCTGATAAAGGGCATCTATGAAAAACCCACAGCTAATCTCATACTTAATGGTGAAGGTAGGATGTTTTCCCCTTAAGATCAGGAATAAGACAAGGATGTCCACTCTTGCCATTTGTATTAAATTATACTGTACTGGGGGCTCTAATCAGAGTTATTAGACAAGAAAAAGAAGTGGCCCATAGCTTTCAAGTAACAATACAACCAGAGGCAAGTAGGGAAATTCCTGGTAAAATCCTGCAAACCCTTCCTAAGTCACAGGCATGGGCTCTGGAGGTAGAAAGAGCTTTATGTGCTACTGTGTGCAGCCACCATGCTGGGAACTCACAGTCCTCTCGGTCCAGAGAGGAGCAGATAGAGTGGAGTTTATCCTGGGTACTGACTTGTGAGGCAGAGGATGGCATGCTCCCACATTAGGTTAATTCTTGGGTACTCCTCCAAACATGAAGAAATTTTGGAACAAGGCAAAGCTTCTTGCTGGAACTGCTTATGGTTCCCTCTAAGGTGACTGAAATCATAATATACATTACAAGAAAGTTTAACTTTTCACTTCCTACTTCAGTTTGTTTGAAGGATTTTAACAGGTACTTATTAACAGTCTGAAAGGATGTTGTCTCCAGTGCTACTTGACAACAAGTCATTGCTGGGAGGAACTGATGTCTGTAAAGATAAGCAAATGGAGATAAGCAAATAAAAAATAACTACCAGTCAAAGAAAAGCAAATGAAATTGGAAATAAATTCATAAAACATGAACAGGACAAAATTTTACAAAATTCTTGACTTTCTGTTTTTAACAAGCTTGTACTTAGAAGGATTATATGGAGCATAAAGACATAATCATTGAATCACAAATCCCAATGAAGGTAATGAAAAGCAGGTTAGATAAAAGCAGAAAAACAAAGCGGAGGATAAAACAGAGAAATTATCCTAGAAATGAGAGAAAAAAAGAATTAAAAAAAATGAAAATGTTGAGTGGTTACTTAGATAGAACCTAGAAATATAGTTTGTAGAAAGTAGAAATCCCAGAAATTTGGAACTGAACAGTTGGAGTAGAAGCAATAATTAAAGACAGGAAAAAAAAAAAAAGCAGCTTTCCTAAACTGTACATAGAGACGCAAGCTAGCCCTTATATTAACCTCGTGAAATAGGAAGAGAGCAATTATCACTCCTTTTTGTAGAAAAAGGAACCTGAAATACAGAGAAAAGGAGGGAGCTGCACAATTTCTTACCCCTGTATGAAGTGCAGCTAGAGCCAGAGCACTGACCTCTGACTTCAAGAGCATTGTCCTCAGTGTACAGGCCTGATGGGGGACATGTGTCACTGAGGTTTTTAAAATTTCTTATTCTGCATTAAATTCATCTACTAATTAATTCAGTTTTGAAATAATAGAAATATATGATTATTAAGCTTTGAATTTGTAAAAGTGTTCTAACTTCAAGGGTCCAAACCAGCTTGAGATATTATCACTGGAAAAAATGCTACTCTCACCTGTTACTGTTCCTTCCACAAGCCTCCTAATAATCCTGTGACTTAATGAAGAGCTTGTGTTAGATATATCTTTTTCTTTGAAAAGATTCTTTCAGCAGTTGTCAAACACCTTTTCATGACTTTGCTAACTGTGTATTTGAGATCACAGCCATATCTGAGGAAGAACAAAAGTCCACTGCATGATACAACGTAAATATACATTTGCTACTGGAAATCCGTCATGTTCACCTATTAATCTAAACAGCCAGGGCCCAAGACCAATATCCAGTATGTGATGAGTCAGATCCAGAGCTCCAGGCTCTGGTGTCCAGACTCTTTAGCATGGCATATGCCATACTCTAGTACTCAGGGCCTGACCATGACTCTCACACATCATCTTTTACTAACCTTACTGGTTTTCTACAGGTCTTTACCTTATACAGGACCAAACTATGGACAATCTTGAGTGCTGTCCTTTCCCTGCTCCCCAAGTCTGGGCAAAGCACATGTTCGACAGGTATAGCTATTTTGTTTTTTCAACTCTGTCTAGGGCTTATTATCCTTTTTAATAAACATTAGATTTGACCTCTCCCCCAAGCCAGCTGGATGCTTTTAGACTGTAAGGTTGCCATCTAACATAATCTATACCTATTCTAGATCTGACACCTATCATCTTTCTTTTCACCAGGAGCCCTTGAGCATTTTCAACATGTCCAGCCCCTCCTGGCTTAGGTCTAGGAAAGGTGGTGGCTGTTTCATGAGGAAGCCCCACCCTGGCTTTCACTGAGGCCAAGTTTCTTTCTAGTACAAAAACCCAGCCTTTTTATGCATAAGTACGTGATGTGATGCTGTTTGCCACAGTTTTGAAGAAGAGACTATGAGAGGCTGCCATAATAGTCAAAGAAGAGGCTGGTCCCTCAGAAGGGAAAACACCCAAGTTCCATTACTAGATTAGCCACAACTCTATGGATTACTTCTGCAAGTTATATGCTATAGCAAATCCCAAGGAATGGTCAATAGCTCTGTTTAAATTAAACAAATGGAACCAGGTTTCAGGACTCAATAATGGAATCTCCCCTAAGTAAAGAATTTCCTTTTTCTGAAGGGTAGAGACCCTTTCCTAATTAAAGAGATAAGAGACAGTGTTTTATCTCTCTTACCTTCAAGCTGCTTCTGCCAGACAAATAACACTTTTGCAGTCGACAACACTCTCACTGTTTTGTTCTCATCAAGACACCAGAGTATGAAACAAAGGAGAGGAATGTAACTCACCAGTGTTAGGTATGTGCTCTGGCCAGCCCATGTGGTGCAATCCTATCGGGGCACTCTGGGAGAATGGATGGCTTCTTCTAGGGAGATTCAAAGACACTGAAGAGGTAAACGGTCATCTTCCCCCAACACTAAGAGAGGAGGAAAGAGGCAGAGAGTAAACAAAAAAGAGATGATATGTCATTGCCACATTCTAATTTTTCTAATTGCACAGGACTTTTGCTGTGAGCAGAGCACATGGCCAAAATTTGCACAGCTCTGGAAGTGTCATTCACTACAAAATCCATGGAGGAAAAAAAAAACTACGCCTAAAGTCAGTAATTTACAACCTGTATGGCCATATGTGGCAGTCGTGACAGAATAGGATGTCATTCAGCAATGTGAAATAAGGACTATCGAGAATGTCTCTGACCCCTTAAATCTACCTCAGCCTGGTATGTCACACAGCCTGATAATTCTCCAAAAGCAAAACTGAGGCACATTCTTTTAGGGGTACTTAATTAAAATGCATGAACTCATGAAGTCCCCGACACCTCATAATTATGAGACAGACACCCTTTCCCCCTTCAGACAGGACCAGTGTTGCATGGAGTCTTGGGAAAGCAAGGGTACTATCCCTTTATCATCCATAGTTCAGAGATAAACTTGGTCCCTCCCAGTTTTGTCTGCTTTATAATGTTATTGTATTAACTTAAAAATTGTGGTATGTATTCAAATAAATGTTCCCCTTCCTTTTCTTTTATATCCCTCACACAATTAAGCAAATTGTGCTTAGAAAATTCTTTAGTGATTTCTGGAAACAAATACACAAAGGATTAAGATGGAGTTTTGACACTCCACCCCATCTCTTCCATTCGCATATAGCTAAAAACTGAACATATGTATAGATAAGTTATCTTAGGACTCTGAAATAAATGGTGGCAGGTGGATTGGGGAAGGAAACCAGAATTTAAGTTATACTAGTCCTGTGGTAAGTTTCCTGTTTTGTTGTTCCTATGCTATCCTCTGGCCTGAACTCAACAACATCTTTAAGCTGGGTGTGGACAAAAAGGACTTCGAAAGAAGCCCTCCCTGGTTTGAAGAGAGGCAAAAGGGGCCCATGAGGGTATGAAGAAATGGAAGGGAAAAACCTCTATGTTTTTGTTGCTCCTACCCCAGACTCCCAGGAAATCCCATAATAGTATGGCAGTGATGGCCAGGCAGGAACCTAAAACTCTGAGGGAGGGGAATCCTCTATGACCAGAGGAACTGTGGTCCTAAGAGCATGGGGGAAAATCCCTATTTCCTTTTTCTTACTTTGTCTTCCTGCCACTTAGCTCAAGAGGTAGGCAGTTACAGAAAGTGTCTGGCAGAGTAGGACAATGAAAGCCCAGTTTTATGGCAAGAAAAAAAAAAATCAGGAACAGGGAACTCCTGGAAGCCAGAAGTGTCTGGAAGAATGCAGAGAGTAGAGAACCCAAGAAAATGATCCCATAAAGTTGTTTATGAACTCCTGGACATCTCTCTAAACTGTGTATGGGTGGATCTGACCCAAATAGAACACTAAAGTCATTGAGACTGAACTATGGGTTGAACATTTTATAGGTAGCAGGACTGGCTCCTGGGTGACCCACATTATACCAACAACACTGAAAACACTTTAAAACTGAACTGACATAAGAACCATAGCTCCTGAAGGCCAGTAACAAATTTTAGCCTAAACTAGGTCATTGCCTGAAAAACTTAGTAATCATTATTTTCCATAGGAACTAAACAGGGCCAGAGTCCCATAATAAAATATTCAAAATGTCAAAATACAATCCAAAATACTTGATATACAAAAAATTATGGCTGTCTCAATAAGTTGTAAGGGAAAAGCCAATCAACAGATCCCAGCACAAGATGACACAATTGTTGGACTCATACGACTCAATAACAAAAAAAAAAAAAAACAAAAAATTTAAAGCAACTCATAACCATGAGGGCGACCACTCTTTTTAAAATTTATTTTAATTTTTACTTTTCAATTAGAGTTGACATTCAATATTTTATTTTAGTTTCAGGTATACAGCATAGTGACTAGATATTTTATAATTTACGAAGAGAACCTCCTGATTACTCTTGTACCACTGGACACTGTACATAGTTATTACAGTACTATTGACTATGTTTCCTGCTGTACTTCACATCCCTGTGATGGTTTTGGAACTAAAATTTGAACTTCTTAATCCCTTCAGCTTTTCACACAGTCTCCCAATCCTCTGGCAATCACCACTTTGTTCTCTGTATCTGTGAGTCTGTATTCATTTTGTTTGTTTATGTTGTTTCTTTGATTCCACATATAAGTGAAATTATATGCTATTGTCTTTGAATTATTTCACTTAGCATAATACACACTAGGTCCATCCATGTTGTTACAAATGGTAAGATACCATTTTTTTTATGGCTGAGTAACATTCCATTGTATATATGTATCACTTATTCTTTATCCAATTATCTATTGATTGTTATTTAGGTTGTTTCTATATCTTAGTTATTGTAAATCACACTGCTGAACATAGGGGTGCAAAGATCTTTGCAAATAAGTGTTTTCCTTTGGATAAATACCCAGAAGTGGAATTGCTGGGTCATAAGATATATCTAATTTTACTTTTTGAAGACCCAAACTGTTTGCACAGTGGCTGCAACAATTTGCAATCCCAACAACAGTGATGAGGGTACCCTTTTCTCCACATCCTCCTAAACAGTTGTTGATTATTGACAATAGCCATTCTGACAGGTGCGAGGTGATATCTCACTATGGTTTAAATGCATTTTTCTGATGATTACTGATCTTGAACACCTTTTCATATATCAATTGGCCATTTGAATTTCCTTTTTGGAGAAATATCTTACAAATCTTCTTCCCATTCTTAATTGGATTTTTGTTGTTGTTTAGCTGTATGAGTTATTTCTAAATTTTGGATATTAACTCCTTATCAGATGTATCATAGGCAAATATCTTCTCCCATTCAGTAGGTTGTCTTTCCATTTTGTTGATGGTTTTCTTTGCTGTGCAAAACCTTTTATTTGATGTAGTCCCATTTGTTTATTTTTTTCTTTTGTTTCCCTTGCCTAAGGAGATATATCAGAAAAAAAGTATTGCTAAGAGAATTTACTGCCTATGTTTTCTTCTAGGAGTTTTATGGTTTTCGGTCTCGCATTTAAGTCTCTAATCCATTTTGTGTTTATTCTTGTAATGGTATAAGAAGCTGGTCCAGTTTCATTTTTTTTTTTGCATGTTTCTGTCCAGTTTTCCCAACACCATTTATTGAATGTAGACTATTTTTACCCCATTGTATATTTTGCCTCCTTTGTTATAGATAAATGGATTTATTTCTGGGTCTCGATTCTCTTCCATTGACCTATGTCTCTGTTTTTATGCCAGCACCATGCTATTTTGATTACTATAGTCTTGTAGTATAGTTTGATAGCACATAGTATAATAACTCCAACTTTGTTGTTCTTTCTCAAGGTTGCTGTGGCCATTCAGAGTCTTTTATGGTTCCATATACATTTTTGGATTATTTGTTTTAATTCTGTGAAAAATGCCATTGGTATTTTCATAGGGATTGTATTGAATCTGTAGATTGCTTTGGGTACTATGGACATTTTAGCGATGTTAATTCTTTCTATTCATGAGCATAGTGTATGTTTCCAATAATTTCTATCATATTCAATTTCTTTCTTTTAATGACTTACAATTTTCTGAGTATAGGTCTTTTACCTCCTTGATTAAATTCACAATGCAATTATAAAATGGGATTTTTAAAAATTTTTCTTTCTGAAAGTTCATCATGGGTATATAAAATGCAACCAACTTCTGAATATCAATTTTTTATCTTGCTTCTTTACCAGTACTCACAGTTTTTGGTGAAATCTTTAGGATTCTCTATATATAATATCATGCTATCTGCAAATAACGACAGTTTTACTTCTTCCTTTCTGATTTGGGTGCCTTTTATTTCTTTCTTGCCTGACTGCTGTAGCTAGGACTTCCAATACTATATTGAATAGAAATGATGAAAGTGGGCTTCCTTGTCTTCTTTCTGATTTTAAGGACAACTTTCTGGCTTTTCTCCATTGAGTATGATGTTAGCTATGGCTTTGTAACATATGGCCTTTATTATGTTGAGGTATGTTTCCTCTATTCCCACTTTGCTGTGAGTTTTCATCATAAATGGATGTCGGGTTTGTCAAACACTTTCTGCATCTACTGATATGATCTTATGATTTTAATTTTTCAATTTTAACCCGGTGTTAATTGATTTGTGGATATTGTACCAACCTTGCATACTAGGAATAAATCACACTTGATCATGGTGTATGATATTTGTAATGCACTGCTGAATTTGGTTTGTTAATATTTTGTTGAGGAGTTTTGCATCAATGTTCATAAGGGATATCGACCTATAGTTTTCCTTTTTGTGTAGTGTCTTAGTCTGGTTTTGGATCAGGGGTAATGGTGGCCTCCCCTCCTCTTGACTTTTTTGGAATAGTTTAAGAAGAATAGGTGTTAATTCTTCTTTGAATGTTCGATAGAATTTGCCTATGAAACCATCCATTCCAGGACTTTGCTGTTTGGGGATGGGGGTTGATTACAGATTTGATTTCATTGTTAGAAATCAGTTGGTTCAGAGTTTCTGTTTCTTCTTGACTCAGTCTTGGAAGATGATAGGTTTCTAGGAATATATCCATTTCCTCCAAATTGTCCAATTTTTGGCATATAATTGCTTGTAATATTTTCTTACAATCCTTTGTATTTCTGTGGGGAAAGCCCAAGGAAGTCTATGCCAAAAGATCATAATGAAACTACTAAAAACTGGAGACAATGAAAAAATCTTGAAAGCAACCAGAAATTAACAACAAATTATATATAAGGAATATACAGGTATTTCATGGAGGCCAGAAAGAATGAGAACAATATTTTTAAAATGCTAACCCAACTGGCAACCAAGAATTCTATATCCAGCTAAAAAATAGAAGGTGAAATAAATACAATTCCATGTGAAGAAAACAGAGATTCAAACCAGGAAACATGCTCTAAAGAAACTTTAAAGAAAGATCTTCATACAGAAGGAAATGATACCAGAGAGAAACAATAGGAATCGAAAGAAGAGCAATAGAAATAGTAAATTAGTGGGTAAATATAACAGATTATTTTCTCTGAGTTTTTTAATATGTTGGCAATTAAAAGCAAAAATTATAATACTATCATGTGGGTTTTGATAGTAGATGACAGCATAAAGAATGAGATTAAAGAGATCTTTATGGTGGAAGATTTCTACATTTTATTTGAACTTTCAAAATATTACTTCTGATAGGCTGTGAAAAGTTAAGGATGTATAGTAGTTCCTAGAGTAACTATTTTAAAAACTACACAAAGAAATATAGTTTAAACTCAATAGAAAAGATAAAATGAAAAAAACCCCCAAAAGTTCAAATAATCCAAAAGACATTAAAAGGAAACATAGCAATGAAGAAGAAACAGAGAAATTGCAGATCTAAATCCAAACACATAATAATTACATTAGATATAAATACTCAGAGCACATAATTAAGAGATTTTAAAAATGGATTGAGAAAAATTTACCTCACAATATGCTGTCACAAGAAACCCACTTTCAAAATAATAATAAAATTAGGTGAAAAGTAAAATAACGAAAAAACATATGCCACACAAGCACTAATCAAAAGAAAACTTGAATAAAGAATGAGAAAAAAGGACTAAATTTAAAAAGAGGAAAAACCTTCAATGGTTATATTAATATCAGACATAATAGACTTCTGAGTAAGGGAAATTACCAGGATACCAAAGGATATTGCATAACAAGAGCATAAATTCACCAAGAAGATATAACAATCTTAAATATGTATGCACCTAACCATGGACCTTTAAAATATATGAGGCAAAAACTGATACAATTAAAAGGAGAAATGGAAAATCCACAAATAAGGTTGGATATGTCAACACTTCTTTCTCACTAATCAATAGAACAAATAAACAGAAACATAAAAAGAGAATAGAATGAACAACATCATCAAACAACTGAAATTAATAGACATTTATGGAATAGTTCATCCAATAGTAGAATACGCACTGTTTTCAAGTGCACATGGAGTATTCACCAAGAGAGACTATATTATTGGTGATGATAAAAATATATATATCAAATTTTAAAAGATGGAAGATAAAAAAGATGGCATAGCTGATAGAAGCTTTGTTCATATCTCTTGCAAAGAAATCAAAGTTGTGACAGAAATATGGAGCAAACAGTAAGCAAAGTGGCCTGGGGTCTAGATGAACAGAAGCACTACATCTAGGGAGAGAAATAATTAATAAACCTGCAACAGTAGAAGGTAGGAGGGGGCGAAGACACAAGGCTGCCTGGTCCCAGTGGCTGAGGACAGACTGTGGCAGCTGCAGATGCCTCTTAAAAGGGCCATGTCCATGAGTGGACTTTTGCAGTGATGGGCCTGCTTGCTCTGAGGACTGACGCTTAGTGGCTGCTCGAGAAGCACCAGGGATTACAGAGGAACACTGAGTTGTTGGACCGAGGGCTGAAGGCTAGGCTCTCACCCAGACAGAAAATCTGGCAGTATCCATTGTTCCTCTGTTGAGCCCTCCCCGCTCCCAGTGTGAGGACTCAGTTTCGCCATAGCTGAGACATCATCTAACTGGGTAGCTGAGGTGGTTCCACCCAGAGGATTCCCTGAAACCCTGCCTTCCCCAGCTCGCAGTCCCACCCAAGCCACATCCAGTTGTGTCCTTTGGGAGTCCAGTGCTCCTTGCTGAGCCAACTCCAAGATTCACACTAGTGAATTGATTTTGTTTTTTTGGTGTGGCCTCTTGAGGCAACTCTAAGCACAGCATCTGTGGATTGCTTACTGAGTCTTAACAGGTGGCTGCGGAGGGGCACAGGCTCTGGCTAAACTTGGCCTGTAGTTGAACCCCTGTCAGGACTGTGCCACTGGACACTTACCACACAAAGCCACACTAATAAAACTGGGAGACTTAGGAGCTTTGCATAGTACATAGAAACAGACACAGAAAGCCAGCCACAATGGGAAGATAGAGAAGCAGAAACCATATGAGAGAACAGAACTGAGATCCAGGAATAATGGAGTCAAGCAACCTAACAGATGCAAAGTTCAAAACACTGTTTACAAAGATGCTCAATGAACTTGTGAGAAATGTAGAGGAATTCAGTGAGAATATTAACAAAGAGAGAGAAAAAAACACATAAATATGGAAATTATAAGAGGGAACCAGTCAGAAACGAAGAACACATTATCTGAGATGAGAAGTATATTAAATGGAATAAGCAGAATAATAAAAAGAGGATCAAATGACCTATACAGAGGATGGGGAAGCCAAGGACACTCCATCAGAATGGCAAGAAAACAGAAGCCAAGATATATTAATAATAATTTAAGGAATGGGACACTATTAAATGTAAAAATATCTGTTTCATAGGGGTACTGGAATAAAAACAAGACGTTGAAGAGCTATTTGAAGAAATAATGATGGAACATTTCCCTCACCTGGTGAGGGAAATAGACATACAACCCCAGGAAGCTCAGAGAGTCCCAAGAAAGAGGAACCCAAAGAGGCCCACACCAAGTCACATCATAATTAAAATGTCAAGGTTAAATACAAAGAGAGAATCTTAAAAGCAGCAAGAGAAAAGCAGTTAGTTACAAGGGAGCATCCATAGACTGGCAGCTGATTCTCAAAAGAAGCTACGAAGAACAGAAAGGCTTGGCACAAGATATTTGACATGATGAGAACCCGGGATCTACAATCAAGAATACTTTATCCCACAAAGCTATCATTTAGAGTCAAAGGACAGATAAAGAGCTTCCCAGACAAAAATAAGCTAAAGGAATTCAACACCAAGCCAATATTACAGGAAATGTTGAGACTTCTTTAAGAAAAAAGCATGTATGAAAAACAGGAATAAAGAAAGGTAATAACTACATTGCTATCAACAAGTACCTCAAATGGAAAAGAATTAAGAATGGCTGAATGGTTAAGAAAATAGGGCTTGTACATATGCTGCCTACAAGAGACTCACTTCAGATTGAAAGACACACACAGACTAAAAGGAAGGGAATGGAAAAAGATATTGCCTTGGTGTACCTAGAAGTATTGTGCTAAATGAAATGAGTCGGATAGAGAAAGACAAATATCGCATGATTTCATGTACATGTAGAATCTAAAGGACAAAATAACAACAACAACACAAGTGAAAATAAACTCATAGATACAGAGAATATTTTGAGTGCTACTAAGTGGAGGGAGCTTGGGGGATGGCAAAAAGTGGCAAAGGGATTAAGAGGTACAAATGGATAGTTGCAGAGTAGGCATGGAGATGTAGGATGTAGCATAGATAATAATTGTAATAAATATGTAAGGGGTACTAGATTTAGTGGGGTGATTGTGAGTTATGTGGATCTCTGATCACTATGCTGTACAACTGAAACTGGTATATTATTGTATGCCAACTATGATTTAAAAAACATTGAATTGTACTATGTAAATATAAGCAACTAATTGTCTATTATATTTCAATAAAGATGGGGAAAAATAACTTGAAATGGATTAAATACATAAACATAAGACCTGATTCTAGAAGAAACATAAGAAAGAAACTTCTTGACATTCATCTTGGCAATGTTTTTTTGTATATGCAACCAAAAGCACTAGTTACAAAAGAAAAAATCAACAAGTAGGACTACATTAAACTAAAAAGCTCCTGCATAGCTAAAGGAACAATCCACTAAATAAAAAGGCAGCCTATAAAATGGGAGAAAATATATATTGAATAAGAGGTTAATATCCAAAATATATAAAGAATTCATGCAATTCAATAACCAAAGAACCAAACAATCCGATTGAAAAATAGGTATAGGAATTGAACATTTTCCCAAAGAAGACATACAGATGGCCAACAGGTACATGAAAAGATGCTCAACATCACAATAACCATCAGGGAAATGTAACTCTAAGCCACAATGAGATATTACCTCATACCTGTTAGAATAGCTATCATCAAGAAGGTAAGAGATAGTGAGATTGTGGAGGAAAGCAAACCCTTGTGCACTTGTTGGGAATGTAAATTGGTTCTGCCAATATGGAAAACAGTTAGAAGGTTCCTCAAAAAATTAAAAGTAGAACTATCATATGATCAAGCAATTCTACTTCTGGGTATATATCCAACAAAATGAAAACAGGATACTGAAGAGATATCCATGTTTGTTACAGCATTATTCACAACAGCCAAGGTATGGAAACAACCCATGTGTCTACCAATGGATTAATAGATAAAGATGTGGTACATATATACAATAAAACACTGTTCATCCATGATAAAGAAGGACATCTTGCCATTCGTGACAACATGTATGAACCTTGAAGGCATTATATAATAAGTGAGATAAGTTAGAGAAAGACAAATACTGCATGTTATCCCTCATATATGGAATCTTAAAAAGCCAAATTTGTAGAATTAGATAATAGAATGGCAATTACCCTGGGCTGAGGAGTAGAATTGGGTCACATTGTTAAAGGGCACAAACTTGCAACTAAAAGATGAATAAGTCCTGGAAAGCTAATGCACTGCATAGTGATTATAGTCAACAATACTGTATTATAAACTTCAAAGATACAAAGAGAATACATCTTAAATATTCTCACTAAAAAAGTAATGAAATTATATGATGTAATAGAGGTGTTAGCTAATAGTGGTAATCATAATATTGTATTGAATCAATACATTGTACACCATAAATTTACACAAAGTTACATGTCAAGTCTATCTCATTTAAAGGACTCAAAATTCCATTGTTAAAAGCAACACTCCATTAGAAAATGAGAAAAACACACGAAGAGACATTTCATTGAAGAATAACATATGACAAATGCTATAGGCTAAATGTCTGTGTGCCTCCAAATTAATATGTATAAATATGTGGGGCCTTTGGAGGTGATCTGGCTATTGAATGAGATAAATACCCTTACAAAAGAGGCCCCAGAGAGCTCTCTTGACCCTCCTGCATAAAAAGTTACAAAAAAGACGGCCATCCAGGAAGAGAGCTCTCACCAGACACCAAAAGTGCCAGCAGCTTGATCCCGGACTTGTCAGGCTCCAGAACTGTGAGCATAAATTTCTATTGTTTTTTAAGTTACATAGTCTGTGGTATTTTGTTATAGCAGCCTTAGCAGACTAACACAGCAAATAAGCCTATCAAAAATGTTCAATATTATTGGGAAATGTAAATCATAATCACAATGAAATATCGCCATTATTTATGAGTACAGGCAAAATAGTAAAAAAAGAAATCTAAAATTCCAAATGTTGAGGAGGATGTAGAGAACTGGATCTCACAAAAAAATAATGGTGGGAATGTAAAATGGTACAGCCACTGCGGAAAAAAAAATTGGCACTATCTTTAAAAAACTAACTCAACAATTATACTGATGGCCATTTATCCCACAGGAATGAAAAACTATGTCAACCAGAAAAACCTATTCATGAATGTTTATAGGAGCTTGTTTGCAATAGCCCCAAACTAAAAGAATCCAAATGTCCTTCAATGGGTAATTGGTTAAGAAAAATATGGTGAAGCCATACAATGGAATAGTACTTGGCAATAAAAGGCTAAATACAACAAATCAGTGGGAATCAATGGATTTATACCGAATGAGAAACGCCAATCACAAAAGGTAACATTATGAAATGATAAAATCATGAGAAGGAGATCAGATTAGTGGTTGAAGTAGAGAAGCATAGCATGAGGGTGATGTAATAGTCTGTATCTTGCTTGTGGTAGTGGTTACATGAATCTAGACATAGAAATATGCCACACATTCTGCTAATGTCAGTTTTCTAAAGTTGATATTGTTCTATTAACAGTTATATAAGATTGTACCTTTGGGAGCTGGATGAAGGGTGCATTGGACCTCTCTGTATTATTTTTCACCTTCCTGATAATATGTAATTATTTTAAAATAAAAAGTTTAGAAAGGAGCAAGAGGGAACAAGATAAAGCAATGCCTGTTAAGTAAATATGTGCTAAGAAATATTAAATGAAACTTAAAAACATCAAATCAAAAACAATAATTATAAGATTATAATGTTCATACTTACGGATATGTGGAGAAATATAAAGTACTACTGAAAAAAGGAAATATTACAGCCTTTTAGAAAGGCAATCTGGAATCTATTAAAGTATAAAAATTTTTTATAATCTTCGGCAATTCTACCCCTTTAGACTATCCACTAAAAAGTACTAATCTATAAGGTCATATGTTAAGTTGTGTTTACCAAATCAATATTAGCAGCTTACAGGAACTGGAAAAAAGTGTGTAGCTATCAATATGTGAAAAGAGGAGGAAATTTTGATATGCCCATGGAAATTTTGTAGCCATTACTTGTAATTACAAGTACCTCGGAATATTTCCATGAAATTTTTAAGTGACAAGCGTAAGACATTGAAAAGGGCATTTGTATATGTGGGTATGCATGTATACATGTATGTATGTATGTATCTATATACACATATATATACACATATATGTATTATACATGATTATAAGAGTATGGAGAAATATAGAATGCCACAGATTGTAGGCAGGGGTTAATGGGGAACAATAATGAAGAGATACTGAGGTGAGGAGAGGGATTGGGATAGCATCTATCATAAAACAAACATGAATGATATCCTGTTTATATCAAATTGTGTGTATAGCTTTGTTTGTGTGTGTTTGTGTAAAGGAAGAATAAAATTATGATCACCCAAAATGTCAAATGGATTACAACGAAGGGGTAGGATTACAGGTAATTTTTTGTTGTTGTTCTATATATTTCTATGTGTCATAGGAATTCTTATGATGAATATATATTACTCGTATAATCAGAAAAAGAGCCATTTTTTTTTTTACAAAAAAGAGAACAATGAATAGAAAAGTTCTATAGGAGGGTTGGAAATAAATTTGAGAAAATCATGACACTAAAAATAAAACACAGATGAATAGATGAAACATAGAAATGGTAAGAATATTAAGAGCATTGTCAAGGAGTTACAATCTCTGACTAACAGGAGTTCCAGAGAAAAAGGAGGGAAGGAATTATCAAGTAAAAAGTACATATTTTTTCCCACTACTGGAGGTTAACAATCTCCAGATTCAAAGGTTACAGTGAATGTTTAGCACAATGTATAAGAAGAAACTCACCTCCAGGATTATCACTAAAAAATTTCAGAAGAACAAATTGGCAGTTACAAAATATTCATGGAGGTCAAGTACAGTTTAGGGAGTATAATCAAAATATTGTAATAACTATAAAGTGTCAGGTGGGTGCAAGACTTATTGGCAGGGTCACTTTGTAAATTATGTAAATAACTACTATGCTGTACACCTGAAACTATATAATATTGAATGTCAACAGTAATTGAAAACAAAAAAACAAACAAACCCAACTTCACTAAGTCATAAGCACGTGGATTTGGAATCATATTAACCTATACCCAAAAAAAAGAAAGAAATTTCAGAACACTGGGAGGCCCCTAAAAGCTTCTAAATAAAATAAAAATAAAACCAAGCCACACACAAGCAGCTGGGAATAACAATGTTAGTACCCATCTCACTAACCGCAATTGATATTAAAACACAGTAGAGCAATGCCTTCAAGTTTTTAAAGGGTAATTTCAACTTGGAATTCTATGTAAATTGTTACTATCCATGAAGTATGAAAGTTAAAAAAAATGTGCATTTTTTTTCAGATATGTAAAAAACAAAACCTATACCTCCTACATACCTTTTCTTAGAAGACTACTGGGGACCTTCTTGAACACAACAAAGGAGTAAATGAAGACAAAGGAAGACATAGGATCCAAGAAACAGGAAACCAGAGAAAAAAGTTATGCAGAGTTGCTGGAAAACAACTACTCCAAATTACAGCAGCAGGTCAGAGGGTTCTGAAAGGAAGATCTCTAGGAGGCAGGAAAGACTTGCTAGAACATTGACACATTTGAGCACTTGGAAAATGTTCCTAGTTTTCCATGCAGTTATTTTGTGTGCATGCATGTGTGTGCATTTAATTTGGAGAAGTTGTATTACATATGAAGGTTCATGCATCAACCCCCACGGTAAAGATACAGAACAGTGTCATCACCTAGGATCCCTCTGTTGCCCTTTTATAACCTTGCTCATCTCTCTTACCTAACCTCTGGCAATGACTAGTCTGTTTTTCACCTCTATACTTTTTCATTTAAGAACATTCTATAAATGGATTTCTATAGCATATAACCTTTGGTATTGGTTTTCTTTCACTCAGTATAATTCTCTTGTGATCATTGATGTCATCGTGGTATCAATAGTTCATTTTTTCATACTATAGAATACTATTCCATTGGCATAGATGTACTACAGTTTATTAACTATTTACCCATAGAGGACATCTGAGTTGTTTCCAGTTTGGGACTATTATGAAATAGCGCTATGAACGTTTGTGTATAGGTTTATGTATAAACTAAGTTTTATCTTTCTGAGATGAATGAACAAGAGTGCAATTGCTGGGTCCTATGATGAACCCAGGTATAGTTCATAAGAAATTGCCAGACCTTTTCGGAGTGGCTATACTGTTTTATAGTCACACCAGAAAAGTGCAAGATATCCAGTTTCTTTACATCCTTGTCAGCATTTGTGGTCATTGTTATTATTTTTTTAAAATTTTCTTCTGATGTGTTTTTCATTTGCATTTCTCTAATTAACTATGTCTCATTTCTTTATATGTGCTCAGCTACCATCTGTATATCTCCTTCAGTGAATGTCTTTTACCTGTTTTGTAATTAGATTGTTTGTATTTTTACTATTGTGTTTTGAGGGTAATTTATATATTCTAGAACTAGCCCTTTGTTGGATATTTGGTTTGCAAGTAAATTCTCCCAATGTGTAGCTTGTCTTTTCACCTTCCTACCAGGGTCTTTGGAAAGCAAAAAAAAAAAAAAAAGTTTATTCCAATTTATCAAATTTTCCATTATGGACACACTTTCAGTGTCATGAGTAAGAACTCTCTACTATCCTCTAATAAAGATCCCAAAGATTTTCTCTTGTTTTTGTTTAAAAGTTTTATATTATTATGTTTTACATTTAAGTCAGTGATTAATTAATTTTGACTTGATTTTTTAATAAAATGTGAGGTTTAGGTCAGGAAGTTTTTTTCCTGTGGAAGTCAAATGCTTTAACACTAGTTGTTGAAAATACTATTGTTCCTCTATTGGATTGTTTGTGCACTAAAAATCACTTATGAATGTACATTTGTATGGCTCTGTTTTGGGGTTCTCTACTTGTTTCCAGTGATCTCTATGTCTGTCCTCAATACTACATTGTCTTGATTACTTTATACAGAAAGCGTTAAGTAGTGTCAAGTAAAAATTATTTTAGCTATTCTAGGGCCTGTGCCTCTTAATATAAATTGTAGAATATCCACAGGTTTTTAAAAGTTAGAAAATATTCACATTGTATCCCCCGCTATTGGATCTTTGCTGTTAAAGTTGGAGAAGGATATGGGTGAAGGTCAGGAAAACTGTCCAGCATTCATTCACGAAGTTGATATTGTAACTATCAGAGACCTAAGAGATCACTTGGTTCAACCTTTAGAGATAAGGTAACAGAGTTCAGGTATGGTCTTATTCCAAGGTTTAGGGTCAGAAAGTAGCAGAGTGGGTAATAAAACATGCACAGGTATTTTAAACATCTAGTTTCTCCCCATTCCTCTCACCTACACACAGTGTCTCATTTTGTTCTCTTGATCTTAGTCTCCTTCCTAATCCCCCTTAGCCTGGGTGCAAACCCATGTGAATGTGTACAGTGGATGCTGGAGCCATAAATTTTTTGCCCCTGAACCTGAAACTGAAAAGAAATCTCTACATGTAAACAGCACCTTTCACACCAAAGGACTGCTTCCATCCTAC
The DNA here is from genome assembly GCA_003508835.1 of Eonycteris spelaea. Taxonomy (NCBI): domain Eukaryota; kingdom Metazoa; phylum Chordata; class Mammalia; order Chiroptera; family Pteropodidae; genus Eonycteris; species Eonycteris spelaea. The sequence continues at coordinate 122,514 of PUFA01000412.1, read as the reverse complement.
AAACACACACAAATATGCTATAGTCTCCCAGGTGTGAGATGACATTGCAAAGGGCTTAAACTACACAGCAGTCAAGTGAGGGAATTCTTCCATGTCACTGAAATGTTGAGCTGGCCCTGAGAGGGCCACATTTATAGGCTCCTCATCATTCAAGGCTGCGTCAAATGCTAGACTCCAAACTTCCAAGCTAAGGGAGCCCCAGCCTCACAGCCTTTAACTCTCTATCCTGTTAACCTTTTCAATTTCTTAATTATATTTCCAATAGTTTTTACAATCTTCAATATCTAAAATAATCTTATTTGCTCAATTATTTATTAAATACCGCCACCTCTGTTTCTTCTTTTAAGACAGACATCTTTACATATTATCCACTATTGTATCCACAACACCTAGAATACTGCCTGGCCCTAGGTTGGCACTCAATAAATATTTATCAAATTGAAGAAGAACAAGCTGAGAAGATTTGAGCAACTATACAGCTACAGTGATGAAGACACTGAGTCAATACAAGGATGGATAAACAGACTAATAGACAAAACAACAGTTTTAGGCATCTCAGAGACCTAAATGTGAAAAACAAGACCATGGCAGATTTTAAAAAGGTAATTTAGGGGATTCAATTGATGACCTTGGAGTAGAGAAAAGGTGGATACACTTGAAAACATTAAAATTAAGAACTTATATTCATCAAAAGGTACCATTAAAGAAGGAAACAGACAAACCATGGAGTGGAAATGGTATTTGTGGCACAGTAACCAACTATGACTGTATTTAGAATATGCAGTCAGAAAAGACAACCTCATAGACAAATGGGCAAGAGATTAGGTCAGACATGCCCCCAGAGAGGATATCTACATTGTCAACAAACACACAAAGGGTGCTAAGACTCTTTAGAAGTGGGGAAAACGCAAATCAAGATTAAAATGAGATATCTCTACCCACATAACAGAAGTGTTAAAAGAAAAAGCCTAACAATATCGACTAAATGTTAATGAGAATATAGGGCAAAGGAAACTGAAGGAAGCGTAAACTGGCACAATCACTGTGGAAAAATATCTGGCAATATACAGTAAAGCTGAAGATGTGCATCCCCCAAAGACCCAGCCATCCCACTCCTAGGAACGTGCCCAACAGAAATGCCTGTGCATGTAGGCACAAAAGGTCCTAGCAGCTCTGTTCACAGCAGACCTGAACGGGAGAAAGCCACTAAATCCAGCAACAGCTTCCTGATAAACACACTGTGGTATGCTTATTCAAAGTAATCTCATATAAAATGAAAATGAAAGAACTTTAGATATACAGCACAAGGATGAGTCTTAATGTAGTTAGAGCCAAAGAAGGTAGACAATAGAATGGATAAAGTTTAAGAGAAACATAAGGTTTTATTTACACAAAGCTTAAAAACAGGCCAAAATAAACCACATTGTGAGTGTAAAATTTAGTATTAAAATTATAACGAAAGGCTAGGGAGTGAGTACCATAAACATTGCCACAGTAGTTCGGGCCAGAGAGGAGGAAGGGTGCTCTGAGCAGGAGGGAGACGGGGGTAGCAGTTAATGTGGTATTTCCTGATGTGGAGGTTATTGGGTATTTGTTTTACAATAATATGTTATATATATATTTGTGCATTATGGTTTTCTATATGACCTTATTTCTCAAAAGAGCTTATAAGAAACAAACTGTATGATGCAATATCATAGAAAATTAAAGCCTCTATAGATGACATCATGATCATAACCATGTTGATATTTCAAACTTGTTTATAGAAAAAAACTGGACAGAAATTTAACAAAATATTAGGAATGGTTGTTTTAGGGTACTGGAATAAAGGAACTCTTGCTCCTTAAAAGTACTGTGGAAGGAAAAAAAATGGAAAGCTGACTGAACTAAATATTCCAACACTCACAGCCAGCTTTCTCAGGACCAGCCACAAGATGGAGCCTTCATATCTCCAAGTTGAGTTTTCTGTTCAATTGTTGCCCAGGGCTTTAGTGAAAGAGAGCAAACTTTTCAGAGCTTCTCTCCCTTTGCCTTTCCCTGGGCTATTGATGTATTTGCCTCTCTCTTGTCTGTGTTCATATTCTGATGTGAAGAAATAGTAGGCCTCTCTCTTCCAGTAGGATTTTAAAGAGAAAGAGGAATGGGAACTAACAGTTATTGAGCACCCATTTCCTGACTGGCCCTTTGCTGAGTGCTTTACAGTCATTCACTACTTGTTAAAACCTGTGAAGGCTATAGGTGTTTGCCTCCTCGGGCCCACTCCACCTGTTCCTTAGATATACAACACCCACTTACGCCCAGGGACAAGCTCAGGGACACTGTGTGCATGCACATGTGTTTACCTATATACGCATATACATATATATTTATAGCACATTAAATTAGTCGTGTTAATTATATCACTTAGATACTAATAACCTTTTTACTACTTGATTTTGCTCTGAGTTAATTAACACTACAATGTCTTTATTTTTAAGTTTTCTCTTTGTATTTCAGAAAATCAAAAATTAGGAGCAATAAGCATCTAAGTGGGAGGGATGTTAAGAAATGGGGACTCTCATATACTGCTACAAAGAGTGTTAATTGCCACCATCATTTCAGAAAGTAATCTGAAATCTATTAAAACCCATATCCTTTGTGCAATTCCTCATTTATAGCCTACAGAAGTAAAAACATCAATATTAAGGACATGTGTTCAAGGATGCTGTTGTAGCATTATTTATAACATCCCAAACTAAAAATTATTTAAATTTTAATCAAGAGTAATAGCTAATTAAAATACAGTATTAAGCTGTATGCAATTTTTAAATAGAGAACAATGTATATAAAACCACTGGAGGGACTGTACATGTTGTACTACTGAGAACATAAAAGTTGCAGAGCAATATGTGCACATAATCCTATTGTGTGGCACCTACTTCCAAAACTCCCCCTTATTATCCTATGTATGAGAGAACACAATGAATAGGATACATATTAGACTACTGACATGTTTCCCTTGGTGGAATGGTATTGAAGGGTTTGGGAAGAAGATTGTTACCTTTTTTCTCTTCTAAATCTGTATTGATTTTTTTTTCTTACTTTAGTAATAATACTTTTTAAAATTAAGTAACACAAAAGGACAAAAGCTTGAAGATCACTGTTTAACTCCTTACAGATGAGGAAATATGTTGAGTAAAGTGATATATTTTCTGCTGGTAGTGATTGCATTTGAATGTATAATATCTCATTCTAGCACGGTGGGAATATACTGCTATGAAAACTATTCCCCCAGGTCCCTTTCCTCCTAAGCAGCCCACAGAGGGCCTGGAGTGCTCTGTGAGCATACCCTATCTGTTGCCTTGCTTATTCTTGTGCTCAGGTGGTTGTAAATGAGAAGGAGCAGGTGGAGTGGGTCTCAAACAAACACCTAGATATTAGAATTATAATGAAATGCCAGTTCCCACTTGTTAGTTAGGCAGATTCCAAGAAGTCGGTCACATACTGCTGATTAGGGTGAGGGCACTCTGGGAGTATAACTCGGGCAATGTCCATGGAAGGCAGATTGGTCTTCCTATTTCACTTCTCCCCTCATTTAGGAAAATTTCCCATGTAGTTCTCCCTTGCTCTTGCCTTAAGAGAGAAATAAAGGAGTTGGTGGGAGTCGCAGATAACTCACCTCACTCCAGAGAGGTTCCTGAGTGAGGGTGCTGTGTTTAGGTGACAGTGATGCTGGCCCCTTTTTCCACTCTTCTCCTGTTCATCCTGGTCCAATGTCTGTAGAGAAAGGAGGAGGCTTGTCCTAGCCTTGGGAGTCTTGGGCCTTTCAGTGGCTTCTAGGCTGCTATCCACATTGCTGTAGCTTCCAAGAAAAACCATGGAGATGGCACTGCCTGTGCCAAAGTAACGGAAATCTGCCTGCTGAGCACCATGCCCACGGCTTTGTGGCTTAGGGCTCAAGGGTTTGCACGGCACACCTTGGCTTCTGTAAGACAAGCAGCAGGCTGAGCTGGCAGGGAGAGGACAGCTGACCCCAGCCTGTTGGGCATGAGTGCTAGTGGGTGACATTAGCCAGGACTTTTCAGAAAAGATACCTGAGCGTAGGTGCCTACCACTTTCCTGGGGGCTTGAATGTTGGATAATTGGTTCACTTTTTCTCCTGCTATCTGAAGAGACCAAATTGCTGGATGACGAAGGTGTGGGGAAAGACGACGATGCCAGTGATTTCTAAAAACATAGCTCTCCTTTCCCTCTGTCTGCTCCTCACAGTGACTGTTAGTCCCTGGTGGAGAAGATCTGAGAGGATTCAGGATTTCTTGTTCTGGAACCGAACTCACTAAAGAAGGCCTTTTTGGGCCTTCTATACTTTTGCTTTTCAGAAATGCAGGCCAGGACCCCTGGAGCAGTCTGTTCTTCTTCTGGCTCTTGAGAGAACGTGGAGAACTTTCATCAGTGTTCTTTTTGTCTAAAACTTTTGACTCAAAAAAATTTGCAAAGGTCTTATGAGTAATGGCCAGCCTTGCCCTGAGCCCTTTCTCTGGAGTTCTGAGTTCCTTGGCTTTGTAGCTTTCTAAGGATGGTTTTCTGCTTCCAAGGTCCCCTGGTGTTTTTGCAACTCCACCTTGGATGAGCCCTGCGGCTCCCTCTCCCACTCCCTGGAGGATGACCTTAGGGTCAGCGCTCACAGGCAGGTGGTGCTTTGGAGCCCGGCCTCGGCCAGATGCCCCCTGCCAGCTGACCGCAGTGGTCATGACCCTCCTTGAATGGAGCTCTGTGGAGCACACGGGGCGGTCCTCCATGGGTGGAGCGGGGGCACCAGGCTGCAGTGACTCAGGCCCCAGGCAAAGGTGTCCCCTCCCCAGCTCTGGGCAGTTGGAGGCTGGCTTTTCCTGAGGCGCTTCCCAGGCTCCTGAGAAGCCTGACAGTGGTGCTGTCGGAGCTGTGGGAGAGCCAGAGCATGGGCAGAGGCCTGGGCAGTGCCGTCCTCGGGGGCCTTGCCACCCTGCACACTCTCACTGCTCCCCCGTGGGTCCTGGGGCCCAGGACCAGGCACCAGAGCAGCATCTTCCTGCTCTGCCGAAATCCAGTTGCTCTGACTCACCCCACACGGTTTCTCTTCCATAAACTCCTTTGTGCTCAGCAGGCTCCCTGCAGGCTCTGGGGAGCAAGTCCTTTCTCTACCAGAAGCAGCTTGGGGACCAGAACTGCCCCAAGCTCTGCAGCTTGGGCCACCTGCTGAAGAGCCCCATCATCACCTCCCAGTCTATGGGCTATTGGGAGCTCCCACTCCTTGCCACAAGTTCGTGGTTTGCCAGCTATGGGAGACTCGTAGGGCATCACTCCAGCACTGCTGAGAGATCTTGGTCTTTCCTCCAGAAATTCACAGCACCGTGTTTCTGGAACAGGATTCACTCTCCTCGTGGTCTGCAGACCTTTCTGCTCAACAGCTATGAGGATGAGTGTGCACCTGCCCCTAGAAGAGGTGTCTGCTTTGGGCTCCGGCAACAGGGCCCCAGCAGAGGACGTGGCAAGACACTCCAGTCCCTGGTCACATTCCTCATACCCACAGCTACAGTGAGATGGGGTCGCTGATGTTACTTCTGAAAAACCCTGCAAAGCACTTTTCATGCAGTTGGGGTCTACCACCATCACATCTTCTGCTTCCTTTGAAGTGTCTGTTATATTTGATTTCTGGGTGGTTTCTGGAGCGTCTGAAGAATCACTCACTCTGGAGCAACCTATCCAGTCTCTCTTCCACACCTGTGACCTGCAGCTATTGTTAGAACCAAGTGGGAACTTGGCCCTAGTAGGTGGCTTCTTTTCTCAGTGAGAATATGCTTTGATGTGTAATTAGTGGTTTGGTTTCCTGCCTCAACAGAAATGTCCTGAAGGTGCTTCTGTTTATCACTTACATCAGCAGCATCTGGTGCAGGGCCAGTGCCTTGGGGTCTCTCTGGTCTGCTTTCTGGGCTCTGTTCAGACTTGTACTCTGTGGGCACTGGCACTTCCTCTACTCTGAGGCTCACCAAGTCTGCAGTGTGGCATGAAGAGATTGGGCAGGACCTAGAATCCTGTCCCAACTGGTTTTCCAGCCAGAGATATTCAGACGGCATATCCTGAGATGCCTCCTGCAGCTAAGAGAACTGGGTCTATACTGATCCTGCAAATAATGAACCCTCCTTTGGGGATCAGGAAGCACATGAGACACTTGGATGGGAGCAGGGTGAAAGGGGTTTAGTGTTCTTATATCTCGTTTTCCCTTTGTCCTTTCCTGTAAAGAGATCCTAAACTGCACAAAGTTCTGCCCTGGAGGATCATCAGGGTATCTTAAGGGAAACCCTGCAAAGGAATGGGCCCTGGTCAATATCCTTCTGTGAGGACAGTGGTGTCCTGGGGATGCCCTACCCTTGTCATCAATATTTCCTGGGGTGCTATGCCAAAGTTTGGTATGTAGGAGGCAAGATGTTCCTAAAGAAAGCTGGCAGGGGGCATCAAAATAGGGCTGGCAGCAGTATAAGTCTGGGCTCACAGAGGGACTCAGGACACTTCCCTTCTTTGCCTTGGCTCCCAGAGGGGTTGTGCTGTCCTGCAGGTTTCTGAGAGGCAGCCCTGGTCCTCTGGCCCGGTTATAGATATGTGGCCAACTCTGGCCCAGTTCACAGCACCAGAGAAGGAAAGGCCAGACCACCGGGATGCTCAAACAACTCTCAGACCTGGATTTCTGAAGAGAAATAACAGAGAACCCCCTGATATCCTGTACAGTCACCGCTTTTGCTGGCTGGAGTTTGTAGCTGCCTGTGGCACCTTGCAAGCAACCTTCTGTGTGGTGAGGAAATCTTGCCAGCAAAGACTTTTGCTCCAGGCTGGCCACACAGCCTGGGACTTGTTCCACCTTCTCTTCCCCGGTGACTGCAACAAAGGCTCGGAACCCACTTTCGAAAGACTCTTCCTTGAATTCAAGGGACAAATCTTGTTCTTCCTTTGGTTCAAGCTCAGGGATGCTAGTTGAATGCTGCTCCTGAGGAGATGTGGTGGCTATGCCATCAGGGCATTCCTGGTGTGCTACTCTGTCCTCGGAGGTACTACTTGGAGGGGAGAAGATTCCCCTGCGAGGTCACCAGGCAAGAACTCTGTGTCAGAAGCACTGTCAAAGGGGTCAGGTTTTGTGTCTGATTGACTTTCACTCTGGTGAGAGAGTGTCTCAACATCATTGTAGTCTGTTTCCTGGTTCCATTCCTGTTCCTCTGGTTCTCCTGGAGAAGGAGGGAGCTGCTTATCTTCAGTCTCACCTGGTAGGTGTGCATCTGGCTCTGGAGTCTGGAAGGACAAGAAGAAAGGAGTCAGAGATGAAACCCAAGGACATCTGCATACATGTCTACACTAGGTTTGCCTTTGTCAGAAGGAGGAAAGTTCAGAAAGATCTCATTAGGTCCCCATGTGTTCCTATGAAAAAACAAGTAAGTATGAAGAGCTAAATTTTATTAACAATGAAAACAAGTGATGAAACCAAACCCAACAGTAGTTGGAGAATGGAGCACGTAGTTAAAGCAGCCCTATTAAAATGTAAGACTAGGCTGCATGAGCATGTGTAATTTAAGTATAAACATGTTCTATGAGTCACGGCAAAAACCATATCTCTGCCTAATGTTTTCAGTAAGAAAGAATTAATTTATGTGTTTGCTTTGTGTTCTGTTTGTTCTTATGCAACCAACTGGATTAATTTCAAGGCTCTTATGCTTAGAAGTATTTTCTGAGTTAGGTTTGCTGGAGACCCCTCCCCCCCAAACAAGACAAAACAAAACAAAACAAATCAAGAATTAATGAAACTACAAACACATGTTGAGACATTACAAATGTCCAAGACAGCTTTGAGAACAGGAAGAAAAATATAGAACTACACAAGAATTTTCAGATTTTCCTTCTCTCATTTCTTAATCAACCTGTTGAGACAGAAATTTATATGCATCCTTTTAAAATATACAGATCTATGTGTTTGACAGATGTGTAACTACCACCTTGATAAAAATCTAGAGTATTTCCATTTCCCAAATAAGTCCCTACCTCTTTCCCAATCAACAACCTGCTTTCTGTCAGATAGTCTAGATTTGTCATTTCTAGAGTTTTAGGTGACCAGAATATGCAGTATGAACATTTTGGAGTGAGGCTTCTTTCTCTCAGCATAACATTTAGAGATTCATCCATATATCCATGGCTGTAGCATGTATTATACATACAGTGCCTTGGACTTTGTGATAACGCTGTACCCAACATTCAATTATCATGGTCCCCGAAGATTCCCCAGGCCAGGAGTGGGGCAAGCACTTGGCCCCACTAGCTAAGGCTCCTTTATATAAATTTTTGTACAGAAGTCAATCCCTCAACCAGCCCTTCCCAAACACGGTTTTCAGGACTTGTCATAAGAGATTTTTCAAAGTAGAATTGCTTTTAATCTTCCTTAACTGAGAGGAGAAAAACAAACACCAAAACATGCAAATTGTAAAGCTTTAAAAGTACAAAGTAGATTCAGGAAATCAAGAATAACATGATACTATAGTTTCAATTATGTTGCAAAGCAGGAAGGAGTTGGGAATAGTAAAGGAAACATTAAAAATCAAACTATTTGGAAAGGAGGGCAGTGTGGTTATGGGATGTCCAAGAGGACAGAGGAGCTAAGGAAGACAGAGTCTCCTACATCCACTGCAAGAACTTTCTCCAGTCACCCAACTCTGAGGTGCCAGACACTTCAGCTGTACAACAGGAATAACAGCTTTTGGTCTACCTCCTACACCATGGCAGGAATGTGAACAGATGTGAACATGCCTTGGCAAACACAGAGGACTGTGTGATGGCAAGTTTGTGTTGTCATGAACAAGTGAATGGAGAAGGCTAGCTCCAGGCCCTGTAGAGTGCTCCTGCTTGGTAACTTCTGCCTTTAAGAGCACCCCATTCCCTCAACTCACCATGTTATTAAACCGAGAACTGACCTCCTGACTATAGAGCATTTGATCAGGACTTACCACATCATTATAGCTTGATGTCACCTTATAGACTCATATTGACATTAATATTCACATGCTTCAGGCCCACAGGATCCCAAAGTCCCAAGTTCCAAATGACCAATTGATCTGGACACTACTACCACATGTAGAGGTCTCATTCCTGCCATCACCCCTGCTCAGCATCACCACCCAGAGTACTGCCAACAAGGAGAGGGGCTGCAGCTAAGGGAGTGGACTTGCTTAAGGTCAGCTTTTCTTTGACTTCTAGGTGTTTTGGCAAAGAGGTCTTGTTGCCTCAATGAAAATAAAAGCCTTTGGGGCAAAATATCTAAAATAACTCTTCCAGATTACAAAATTTTTTAGTCTATGTTGAAATATGGAATCACACAGTATGTATTTTTAGCTGACTTTTTTTCACTCAAACACAATCATTTTTACATTCATCTATGCTGAATGAGTCAATATTTTCATTTGTTATATTACCCAGTAGTGTTCCATTGTATATAGATATAACACACTTTGTTTATCCATTCTCCTGCTGATGGTCATGTGAGTTGTTCCCAGTTCTTGGCTTCTCAAATAAAGCTGCAATGAACATTCGTGTATAGGTTTGTATGGACGTGTGTTTTCATTTTGCTTGAGTATCTACTGAGGAATGGAGTGACTGGGTCATATGGTAGGGGAAGATGTTTAAATTCTTAAGAAACTGCAAACCATTTTCCATTCACTTTACACTCTCTCCTGGTATATGAGAATCCAGCTTCTGCACACTGTCATTCACATCTGGTATGGTCAGTTATTAATTTTAGCTATCCCAGTGGGTGTGAATAGTATTTCATTGTGGTCTTAATTTGCATCTTCCTATTGACGTATATATTAAGCATCTTTCATATGCCCTTTGTCCATTTGGACAATTTGGTGAAGTATCAGTTCAATTTTTTTGCCCATTTAAAAAATTGGGTTGTGTTCTTAGTATTGAGTTGTAAGACTTCTGTATATATCTGGATATCAGTCTTTTGTTGGATATATGTTTTGCAAATAGTTTCTTCCAGTCTGAGGCTCGCTCATTCATTTTGTTTAATTTTTTTTAATTGAAGAGCAAAGAGTTTTAATTGAGATGATGCCCAATTCATTTTTTGTGTGTTAAATTAAAAAAAATTTTCTCAACCTAAGTCCATTAAGGCTTTTTCTTTTTCTTTTTTTTCTTTTCCTGTTTAACAAATACATATTGAATATCAGATGTTTGAGTACCTAGATCTGATCCCCAATTCCTGTGATAACTGAGAATTTATTCTTCAGTTCTTTGGGATTCCTCAAGACTGGAATGGTTCAGCAAGAGGGATAATTTGTGCTGTGTTACAACAGACCTACTGGGTACGATGGGCACACAAGGAAGCTGTGAGAGTAATGTGGGTGCAAGCGGTGGTGTGTCTCACCACTGTGCATCATGCCACAAAAGAAATAGCACTTCTACAAGTATACAGCAATGTTCCACAGTTCCATCTAACAGAGCTTGCTGAAATTACAGCTAGATTGATATTCCATCTGATGAGCGTTCCAGGTAAAGCTGGTTTAATGATGACCATGGAGCAGGTACAGGACTCAAAGTTTTCAAACTTTACTTTTCTATCAGCACTCTTGATTTTGTAAAATAATGAAGCCCATCAATCCCATTCTACCTAGATGTCTTTGTAAATCTGGATGTAGTAGGGTTTCATGGGGACCCAACACTTTTAATGAGGCTTTGAAGCATCTCACCACAGGACCAACAGCTCAGGCCAGCCACCCCAACCCTCATAGCCAACTGAATGGGCAGGTGCAATGTGGGGCCTACCAGGAAGGCAGAAGCAAGATTTTCTTATCATTTCTTCTAGACTGTAGTAACAGTCTAGACTGTGGTAGACAGCCCCTCCCCTAAAAGAGTCCATGTCTAATCCAGGATCCTGTGAATATTATCTTTTATGGCAAAGCGACTTTACAGATGTGATTATGTTAAACATTTTAAGCAAGAGAGTATCCTGGATTATCTGAGTGAGCCTAATGAAATCACAACAGTCCTTATAAAGAAAAACCAGAGACAGGACATAAGGTGATGTGACAATGGAAGTACATAGTCAGAGTGATGCAAGGAAGGACCATGAGCCAAGGAATGTGGGCAGCCTCCAGAAGCTGGAAAGAGCAAGTAACCATATTCTCCTCTAGAGCCTTCAGAAGGCAATCCAGCCCTGTGACACCTTGATTTTAGCCCAGGTGAGAGTTTTCCATGATTGTGTAATAGTGAGAATGTGTAGCAACACTGGCATGTAGCATGAGGACTATGTAACATAAAACTGTGACACCTTCCAGAAAAAGGTTCTGGACTTTACAGTGCAGTGCAGCATCTGGGTTTCAGGCCTGTTTTTCTCACTTGCCAGAGTCTATATTTCTGTCAGTGGTTGCCACAGTGCACAGTGTGCTTATTTTACTAGATTTTGGGGAAGATGAAGTAGGGATAGCAGAGGTTTCCAAAAATTCTAAATATGCTTCTACCACTTTAAGTTATATTGATTACTCCATGGTAAATTTGGAAATTAAACACCCATTCTGTCAGTTCTTTTCACAACTAGCTTGGTCACAAATACCGTGGGGATAGAAATTATGTCATATAGTTATCTCCCATAGCACAGGGCTGTGGAACAGAGTAAACACAAAATAAAATATTTAAGGAATGTAGAACTATAATCACCATTGCAATGGATGATCGTTGTAATTCTGTGGCTATAATCTCATAAGCATTTTGTATTCATAGGACATTTGTCACAAACATTATTTCCAAAGGTACATTAGGATTTACATGCTCTTTTCCCACTTACTGTGTGCATTAGACCTGTGCCAAAAAATGGAGTTAAACTCTATTTCCTACTGAGGCCTCAGACGAGAAGGAAGAAGACTCTCAGGTAGTTTGTCTTCAGTTGGTTGTTCAGGGAGCTCCTAGTGACCCCTCAGAGTGCATAGGTCAAGGACATGGTGGTAAGTTTTTCTAGTGAATGTTTGTCAAGGGAATTAATAGAAGGCAGTGACAGTTACATGAAGAGGGGGGCGGGTGTAGAAAGCCTTAAGCAGAACCAGAAGAAAGTCAAGAAGGTCATAGGAATCCCAGAAACTTCTTTCTTGTCTTATTTTTAAAGCAAGTGTATTACCTACAGTCACCTTCGCTTACTAAGCTAACCTTGGTTCCCATAAATTCCTGTATTTTGAATCTGAGCTGATCATATTTATCTTTTCAATTCTAAAAAAATAAGGGTTTCCAGGTTAATTATTCACATTGACAAGATTACAAAGAAGTGTTTTCCTTGTCTGTTCAAGAATTCAAGCAGTTTCTACATCATGCTCTCAACACACTTGCTTCTTACTCATTTGTTAGATAAGTTGTAGGACTTCCACCTAGGAAGTCCTTTAGGCAAGTCAATGTGAGTACAATATGATATGGAAGTATTACTATTATTTTTAAGATATTCTAGAATCTCAATTGGCTTTTTCCTTAATTAGCCCATTCTATATTCTTAGTCTACAGATACTTTATTTTTTCAAAGGCCCTGTAGTTATCTGCAGCTTGTCTGGCTTTTCTGGAAGGGCACCATGCGTTTGCTGAAATTCTGGATTCAGAGTCACTCAAGTGCTCATTTACCAGAAACTCTTATGTGCCAGGAATTGTATCAAACAAAAAACACAGACAACAACGTCTCTCCATCAGAGCAGTTGTGAACTAAAAAGGGAACAAGCACCTATATGACTAGTGAGAGTGAAACATACTCTATGCTCTACTAATAGTATAAACAAAACTATACACAAACATGAAAATGAGTCATTTCATGGTGAGAAAGGTTTCAGAGGGCTATACATTTGAGCTATAATAGGAGAGTGAAGCTTTATGGGCACCAGGTAGAGAAGTGTGAAAGGGGGAGTTGGTAAGGCAGGCCATCATGCGGCAAAGTAGCAAAACTGGTCCTCAGTGCTCTCCATTTCTTAAAAGTCCAGTTAGTGCATATTTACCTACTGTACAATTGCTAACACACTGTACAATTGCTATCACTTAATACCTTACATTGCAATAATCTCTATCATTTAATAACATGAAGGCTGGAGGTGCACAGGCGAGCTGAAATGGACCTTGTCATTGCCCCCCAAAGATACACACAAACAACAAAAAAGGACACGTTCATATGTAACTACAAATTGAGTTGAGGGAATGAAGAAAAAGAACAAGAGGCAATGTTTGATTAGGGAAGGGCTCTCTAGGAAGTTTAAGCTGGGATGTGAAAGCTGAGCAGAGCCATCCATGGGAATGTTTAGGGAAGAGAGCCTTGCAGGTGAGAGAAAAGCATGTGTGAAGATTCTGAGACCAAGAGGACCTTGGCTTGAGTGAAAACAGAAATATGAGCCAGTATGATGTAGCCTAAAGGGGAAGATGCAGAAATCAGATATTGTGGGAACCTGTAGGTAGAGAAATTGGGTCTTATTCTGAGTTCAAAGAGGAAGCCATAAAGAGTTTAAAAAGAGTTTAACATGATGTTCAAGAAAATTTTTTTGTAATTATTTTTGGTAATTATTGTTTTTTTGTAATTGTTTTTATTTTTCAATTATAGTTGGCATTCAATATTATATTAGTTTCAGGTATACAGCATAGTGGTTAGATATTTATATAATGTATGAAGTGATTCCCAATAAGTCTAGTACCCATCTGATACCATACATAGTTATTACAATATTATTGACTATATTCTCTATGCTGTACTTTACATCCCAGTGACTATTTTGTAACTGTCAGTATGTACTTCTTAATCCCTTCTCTTTTTTACCCAGCCCTCTGACACCCTCTGTCTGGCAATTGCTAGTCCTCTGTACCTATGACTTTGCTTCTGTTCTGTTTGTTCATTTGTTTTTTTTCAGATTCTACATATAACTGAAATTATATATAGTATTTATCTTTATCTGAATTATTTAACTTAGTATAATATTCTTTAGTTCCATCCACATTGTTTACAAATGGTAAGATTTCATTCTTTTTTATTGGCAGAGTAATATTCCATTGTGTGTGTGTTACACACACACACAACATTTTTTGTATCATTTGCCTATCAATGGATACTTAAGTTGCTTTCATATCTTGACTATATAATCCTGCATTGATCATAGGGGTGCATGTCTTTTCAGACTGATGTTTTGGATTTTTTTGGAAAATACTCAAAAGTGGGTTTGCTGGTTCATATTGTAGTTCTATTTTTAATTTTTGAGGGATTGCCATACTGTTTTCCATAGTTTTCCATAGTGGCTGCACTGATTTAAAATCCCAACAGTATATGAGGGTTCCTTTGTCTCCACAACCTTCCCACTATTTGTTGTTTGTGGATTTATTGATAATAGCCATTCTGACAGGTGTGAGGTGATATCTCTTTGTTTTTTAAATAAATTTTATTGGGGTAACATTGGTTAATACAATTATATAATTTTCAGTTGTACATTATCATTCGACATCAATATATTCTATTATGTGATTACCACTCAAAGACCAGTTTCCTTCAGCTACCCTATATTTGATCTCTTTTATCCACTTCACCCTCCCTCTACCCCTATATTTGACCCCCTTTACCACGGTTACTCTCTCTCCTCCCCCACCCTCTACACTCTGGTAACCATTAGCCCATTGTCAATGTCCCTGAGTCTCTATTTGTCCTGTTCATTTGTTACTTTTAGGTTTATATCCCACATATAAGTGATACCATGTGATTTTCTATTTTCAGTCTGGCTTATTTTGCTTAGCATGATTATCTCAAGGTCCATCCATGTTGTGGCAAATGGCAGTATTTCAATCTCTTCTTATGGCTAAGTAATATTCCATTTGTATATGTATGTGTGTCACGGTTTCTTTAGCCAATCATCTATCTTAGGACATTTTACTGCTATGAACATCAGTGTGCAAATATCTTTTCAGATTACATTTGTCAAGTCTTTGGAGTAAAAACCCCAGTAATGGGATTGCTGGATCATATGATAGATCAATGTTTAAGTTTTTGATGAACCTCCATACTGTTTTCCCATAGTGGCTGTACCAATTAGCAGTCCCACCAGCAGTGTATGAGGGTTCCTTTTTCTTCACATTCTCTCAACATTTGTTATTACTTGTCCTGTTGATTAATAGCTATTCTAGCAGGTGTGAGATGGTATCTCATTGTGGTTTTGATTTGCATTTCCCTAATAGCTAGTGATATTGAGCATCTTTTCATATGTTTATAGGCCAATTTGTATATCCTCTAGGGGAGAAGTGTCTGCTCAGATCCTCTGCCCGTTTTTTGATTGGATCGTTTGTTTTTTATTGTTATTGAGTTGTATGAGTTTTTATATTTTTTGGATATTAGGCCCTTATTGGAGGCGTTTGCTTTCAAATATATTTTCCATTTCAGATGGTTGTCTCTTTACCTTGTTGACAATTTCTTTTGCTGAGCAGAAGCTTTTTAGTTTGATGTAATCCCATTCATTTATTTTTGCTTTTACTTCCCTTTCCTTTGAGGTCAAGTTCATAAAATCTTTAAGTCCCAGGTCCTTGAACTTAGTTCCTACGTTTTCTTCTATGCATTTTATTTTTCAGGTCTTATATTTATATTCAGGTCCTTAACCTGTTTTGAGTTAATTTTAGTTGTGGTGATAGACAATAGTTCTAATTTCATACTTTTGCAGACGGCCCTCCAGTTTTCCCAGCACTGTTTATGGAAGAGGTTTTCCTTTCTCCACTGTATGTTTTGACTTTTTTGTTGAAAATTATTGCCCATATAAATATGGGTTTACGTCTAGACTCTCAATTCTGTTCCACTGGTTCATGTATCTGTTTTGCTGTCAATACATGCTATTTTGATTACTGTCAATTTGTAGTATAATTGAAGTTGGGCACAGTGATGCTTCCAGGCTCATTCTTTTTCCTCAGGATGGCTTTGGCAATTTGGGTCTTTCGTGCTTCCATATAACTCTGATGATTTTTTATTCTATTTCTTTAAAAAATGCCAATGAGATTTTAATTGGGATTGCATTAAATCTGTATAATGCTTTAGGTAATATGGTCATTTTAACTATGCTGATTCTTCCAGTCCAAGAACACGGAATATCTTTCCATTTCTTTATATCACCTTTGATTTCTTTAATAGGATCTTGCAGTTTTCATTGTTTAAGTCCTACACGTTTCGTTAGATTTAGTCCTAGTATTTATTCTTTTTGTTGCGATGCAAAAGGAATTATTTTTTTCCCCTTCTTTTCTGACACTTATTATTAGAGTATAGGAACACTATGGATTTTTTGAATGTTGATTTTGTATCCAGAGACTTCACTGTATTTGCTTATTGTTTCTAGTAGTGTTCTTGTGGAGTATATAGGGTTTCCTATATAATCATGTCATCTGTAAGTAGTGACAGTTTGACTTCTTCATTATCCTATTTGGATACCCTTTATATCTTTCTCCTACCTGATTGCACTCACTAGGACCTCCAATGTTATATAGTGGTGATAGTGGACAGCCTTGCCTTGTTTCTGATCTTAGAGGGAAGGTTTTTTAGTTTTTCACCATTAAGTATAATGTCGGCTGAGGGTTTGTCATAGAGCGCCTTTATTAAGTTAAGGTACTTTCCTTCATACCAATTTTGTGAAGTGTTTTGATCACAAATGAAAGCTGTATCTTGTCGAAGGCTTTTTCTGCATTTTGATATGATCATGATTCTTATTTTTAATTTGTTTATGTGGTATATCACATTAATCGATTTGTATATGTTGAATCATCCTTGTACCCCTGGGATGAAGCCCACTTGATCATGGTGTATAATCTTTTTAATAATTGCTGTATTCACTTCACTAGTATCTTATTTAGGATTTTTGCATCTGTGTTCATGAGAGATATTGGTCTGTAGTTTTCTTTTTTGTGTGTTATCTTTCCAGGTTTTGTATCAGAGTAATATTGGCCTCATAAAATGAGTTGGGAAGTATTGCCTCCTCTTTGATTTTTGGAAGAGTTTGAGGAGAATAGGTATTAAATCTTCTTTGAATGTTTGTAAATTCACTGGTGAAGCCATCTGGTCCTGGACTTTTACTTTTTGGTAGGTTTTTGATGATTTTTCAATTTCCATACTGCTGATGGTCTATTTAGATTTTCCAGTTCTTGATTCAGTCTAGGAAGATTGTATTTTTCTAAGTACTGGTCCATTTCTTCTAGGTTATTAAATTTTGTGTTATATACTTTTTCATAGTATTCTTAGTGATCCTTTGTATTTCTGATGTCAGTCATAATTTCCCCTCTTTTTCCCTGATTTTGTTATTTGTGTCCTTTCTCTTTTTTCTTTAGTGAGTCTAGCCAGGGTTTGTCAATTTTATTAACCTCAAAGAACCAGCTCTTTGTTTATTTTTTTTTTTGTTTGTTTTCAATTTCATTTATTTCTGCTCTAATTTTGATTATTTCTTTCCTTCTGCTGATTTAGGCCTCATTTGTTCTTCCTTTTCTAGTTTTTTAAGATGAAGTTAGGTTGTTTATTTGGGCTCATTCTTGTTTTTGGAGGTAGGCCTGTAATGATATGAACTTTCCTCTTATGACCACTTTTGCCATGTCCCAAAAGTTTTGATATGTTGTACTATCATTATCATTCATTTCTATGTATCTCTTGATCTCTCTTTTTATTTCTTCTCTGACCCAGTATTCTTCAGTAGCTGTTGTTTAATCTCCATGTATTTGTGGTTCTTCCTGATTCTTTTTGCAGTTGATCTCTAGTTTCAAAGCATTATGATCAAGAGAATATGGTGGTGTATGATTTCAATCCTCTTATAGTTGTTGAGGCTATCTCTGTGTCCCAGCATGTGTTCAATTCTTGAGAATATTCCATGTGCATTACAGAAGAATGTATAAGCAGCTGTTTGGGATGGAAGGTTCCATATATGTCATTTATGTCAAGTTTGTCTAATGTGTCCTTTAAGTATGTTATTTCCTTATTGATTTTCTGTTTGAATGATCTATCCGTATTCAACAATGGGGCATTTAGGCCCTACTATGATAGCATTTGGTCTTTCTCCTTTAGTTCTGTTAGTAATTATTTTACATATTTCGGGCTCCCTGATTGGGAACATAGATATTAATAAGTGTTATGTCTTCTTGGTGTATGATTCCCTTTATCATTATGAAGTGTCCCTCAGTATTGTTCTTTACCTTTTTTAATTTTTGAAGTCTATTCCTCCGCTATTAGTACTCTACTCCAGCTTTTCTCTGAATGCCATTTGCTTGAAATATCATTTTCCACTCTTTCACTTTGAGTCTATTTTGTCTTTGGACTGAGATGTGTCTCCTGGAGGCAGCATATGTTTGGGTTTTATTTTTAATCCATTCCTTACTCTGCCTTTTTATTGGTGAGTTCTGTCAATTTACATTTAGGGTGCTTATTGAAATATGAAGTCTTCTTATAGATATTTATCTTTTGCTTTCTGGTAGTTCGGTGTTTCCATTGCTTCCTTGTCCTTGTGTTTCTGTTTTCTTTATTTTGGTTGGATTTTGTGGGTTTGCCTCTGATTCTTTTTGTTTTATGTTAATATACATCAGTTATGACTCTATGGTGTGTGGTTACCATACATCGTGGTTTTAATTTGCATTTCTCTGATGATTAGGGATGTTGAGCATTTTTTCATATGTTTGTTGGCCAGCTGTGCATCCTCTCAGGAGGAAAGATACTCAGGTCCTCTGCCCATTTTTTTAATTTGATTTTTTTATATTAAGATATATGAGTTCCTTATATTTTGGCTATTAAGCCCTTATTGAATGTATCATTTGTGAATATATTCTTCCATTCTAGGCTGTCTTTATTTTGTTGAGGGTTTCCTTTGCCATGCAAAACCTTTATAGTTTGATGTAGTCCTATTTGTTTACATTTTCTTTTGTTTCCCTTGCTATATACAAAAGATTTTTCAATATAGTTATAAGAGTAATGTCAAAGAGTTTACTGCCTGTGTTTTCTTCTAGGAGTTTTATAGTTTCAGGTCTAACATTTAAGCCATTTTGTATTTATTTTGTTATATAGTGTAATGTTGGGGGCTGCTCGGCTAAAATGGCTGCCTGACCAAAATGGTCGCTCAGCAAATACTTAAAGGCTTCTCTCTAAGGCCCGCGTAAGCCTCCCGGATGTCTCCGCTTTGCTTCCCGCCAAAGGACTTTCAGCGGGACTTTCTGTCCGGCCCCTTTTAGTTACGCAATATCGCCTGACTGCCCATAGCCAATCAGCCCCGCCAACGCAACATCACTTGATCAGGCCCTATATAAGCCCGCAGCAAGCCTTAATAAATGAGACTTGATCAGAAAGCCTGTCTTGTTTCCATTCTTTGCGTCGTCTTGTCTCCCTCCCCTCCCCGTTCTGTCAGAAGCTGGTCTAGTCTCTCTTCTCTCTCTCTCTCTCTCTCTCTCTCTCTCTCTCTCTGCCAGTTTTCCTGACACCATTTATTGAAGAAATGTCTTTACTCCATTGTACATTCTTTTTCCTTTGTCATAGATTGGTCATATAGGCTTGGGTTTATTTCGAGCTCTGTTCCATTGATCTATGTGCCTTTTTTATGCCAGTACCATGCTGTTTTAATCACTATAGCCTTGTATTATATTTTTATATTAGGTAGCATGATATTTCCAACTTTGTTCTACTTTGCCAAGACTGTTTATGGCTCTTCCGGTCTTTTGTGGTTCTGTATTACTTTGGATAATTTATTCTACTTCTGAGAAAAATGCCATTGGTATTTTGATAGGAATTGCAATGTATATGTAGATTGCTTTGGGTAGTATGGACATGTTAATGATGTTGATTCTTCCTAATCCATGAGCACAGTATATGCTTCCATATATTTGTATCTTCTATTTCTTTCTTCAGTGTCTTATATTTTTCCAAGTACAGGTCTTTTACCTCCTTGATTAAATTTATTCTTAGAAAACTTATTTATTTCTTGTTTGATGGCAATTGTAAATGGGATTGTTTCCTTAATTTTTCTGATAGTTCATTATCAGTGTATAAAAATGCAACAGATTTCTGAATACCAGTTTGTATCCTGCTACTTTACTGAATTCATTTATCAGTTTCTAATAGTTTTTTTGGTGAATCTTAGGGTTCTCACTACATAAATATCGTGTCATCTGCAAAAATGTTTCTTCCTTTCCAATTTAGGTGCCTTATTATTTTCTTTCCTCTTGTCTGATTGCTGTGCTAGGACATGAATGAAAGTGGTGAAAGTGGACATCCTTGTCTTGTTCCTGTCCTAAGAAATGAGCTTTTAGCCTTCATCATTGAGTATGATGTTAGCTGTGGGTTTATCATATATGACCTTTATTATGTTCTCTTTTTCCTACTTTGCTGACAGTTTTTATCAATAATAGATGCTGGGTTTTTTTTCAAATGCCTTTTTTTGCATCTATTGATATGATTATATGAGTTTTATCCTTTTTGTTTATGTAGTATATTATGTTGATTTGCAGATATTGAACCGATTTTATGTCTCAGGAATGAATTACACTTGATTATGATGTATGATCTTTTTAATGTATTGCTGAATTCAGTTTGCTAATATTTTGTTGAGGATTTTTGCATTTATGTTCATCAGAAATATTGGCCCATAATTTTCTCTTTTGTAGAGTCTTTGTCTGGTTTGGTATCAGGTTAATGCTGGTCTCAAAATATGAGCTTGGGAGCCTTCCCTTCTCTTCAATTTTTTGCAATAGTTTGAGAAGGATTGGTGTTCATTCTTCTTTGAACATTGATAAAATTCACATGTGAAGCCCTCTGGTCCAAGATATTTGTTTGTTGGGAGTTTTTTTGACTATTAAATTTTGTTAGTAGTTATTGGTCTTTTCAGATTTTCTGTTTCTTCTTGATTCAGTCTTGGAAGGTTATATGTTTCTAGGAATTTATCCATTTCTTTCAGGTTGTCCAATTTGTTGGCTCGTAGTATTTTCTTTAATCCTTTGTATTTCTATGGTATCAGTTGTCACTTCTCTTCTTTCGCTTCTCATTTTATTTACTTGGGTCCTCACTCTTTTTTTGGTGAGTCTAGTTAAAGGTTTATCAATTTTATTTATCATCTCAAAGAACAAACGTTTGGTTTTATTGATATTTTGTATTGTTATTTTAAGGCTCTATTTCATCTATTTCTGCTCTGAACTTCATTATTTCCTTCCTCTACTCACTTTGGGTTTTGTTTACTTTTCTTTTTCTACTTCCTTTGGGTGTAAGATTGGATTGTTTATTTGCAATTTTTCCTGTTTCTTGAGGTTGTCCTGTCTTGCTATGAATTCTCTCTTACAACTGTTTTTGCTGTGTCCTATAGATTTGGGTCATTGTGTTTTCATTTTCATTTGTCTCAAGGTATTTTTTGATTTCTTCCTTAATCTCAATGTTGACCCATACATTGTTTAGTAGCATGTTATTTAGCTTCCACGTGTTTGTATGTTTTTCAGTTTTCTTCTTGTAATTGATTTCTAGTTTCTTACCATTGTGCTCAGAGGAGATACTTGATATGATTTCAGTCTTCTTCAATTCATTTTGTGGCCTAATGTGTGGTCAATCTTGGAGAATGTTCCATGTGCACTTGAAAAGATTCTATATTCTGCTGCTTTGGAATGAAATATTCTAAAATACGAAATCAATAAATCTGATATAAGGTGTCATTCAAGGCCACAGTTTCCTTGTTGATTTTTGACTGGATAGTCTATGCATTAATGTCAATGGGGTGTTTTAGTCCCCTACTATTACTGTATTACTGTACATCCCTCATGTTTTTGTCTGTCAATATTTGCTTTTTATATTTAGGTGCTCCTACATTGGGTGTATAGATGTTTACAAGGGTTATATCCTCTTATTGATCCCTTTATCATGATAAAATATCCTTCTTTGTCTCTTGTTATAGCCTTTGTTTTAAAGTCTATTTTGTCCGATACAAGTTTTGCTACCCCAGCTATAGTTTCATTTCCCTTTGCATGAAATATCTTTTTCCATCTCTTTACTTTCAGTCTGTGTGTGATTCTGTCTGAAGTGGGTCTCCTGTAGGCATCATATGTATGGGTCTTGTTGTCTTATCCATTTAACCACCCTATGTCTTTTTTTTTAAATAATATCTTTTATTTTTCAGTAATAGTTGCCATACAATATTAAATTAGTTTCAGGTGTACAACATAGTGACTAGACATCTATACAGTTCATAAAGTTACCCCAATAAATCTAGTACACCTCTGACAGCATATATACTCATTAAAATATTATTGACTATATTCCTTATGCTACACTTTATATCTCCATAACTATTTTGTAACTATCAATTTATTTTTCTTAATCCTTTTCCCCTTTTTCAACAACTCCACCTACCCTCTCCCATCTGGAAAGCTTTTAAAGGTTCTCTGTATCTATGAGTTTGTTTCTGTTTGTTTTGTTGTTGTTGTTGTTCTTTAGGTTCCACATGTACCTGAAATCATATGGCATTTGTCTTTATATGACTTACTCCATTTAGCACAGTACCTTCTAGGTCCAACATGAAATATATTTTTCCATCCCTTTACTTTCCATCTTTGTGTGTCTTTTAATCTGAAGTGAGTCTCTTGTAGGCAGCCTATGTAAGGGTTTTGTTTTTTATCCATTAAGCCGCCTTATCTCGTGACTGGAGCATTTAATTCTTTTTCATTTGAAGTACTTATTGATAGATATGTAGTTATTGGCATTCTTTATTCATATTTTTTGATACATGTTCTTTCTTCTTCTTAAAGAAATCCCTCCAACATTTCCTGTAATACTGGCTTTGTAATGATGAACTCCTTTAGCTCTTTCTTGTCTAAGAAGCTCTTCATCTCTCCTTCAATTCTAAATGATACATTTGCTGTGTAGAGTAATCTTGGTTGTAGGTCCTGGCTTTTCATCACTTTGAATATTTTGTGCCAAGCCCTGTGGCCTACACAGTTTCTTTTGAGAAGTTGTTTGACAGTCTTATGGGGCTCCCTTGTAAGTAACTAATTGCTTTTCTTTTGCTGCTTTTAAGATTCTCTCTTTGTATTTAAACTTTGGCGTTTTAATTATGATGTGTCTTGGTGTGGGCCTCTTTGGGTTCATCTTAATTTTGGAAATCTGAACTTCCTGGGGTTGTTTCCTTCACCAGGTTAGGGAAGTTTTCCATCATTATTTCTTCAAAAGGTGCTCAATTTCTTGCTCTCTCTCTTCTTCTTGTACCCCTATGATGTGAATGTTGTTACACTTGATGTTGTCCCAGAAACCCTTAAACCGTCTTAATATTTTTTGAATTCTTGTTATTTTTTTATTTTTTTTTCTGTTTGGGTGGCTTCTGCTATCATTCTCTATGCCACTGATTGGATCCTCCACTTCATCTAATCTGTTGAGTCCCTCTAGTGTACTCTGCATCTCAGATATTGTATTCTTCATTGCTGACTGGTTCCTTTTTATGTTTTCCATCTCCATTTTTATATTTTCTATCTCTTTACTAAAGCTCTCACTGATTTCATCTACTATTCCTGAGTTCCTGGAGCATCCTTATAACCAATGTTTAGAATTCCGTATCTGTTAGATTGCTTATCTTCTCTTTGTTGAGTTCTCTTTTTTTCTGGAGTTTTGTTCTGTTCTTTCACGTGAGACATGCTTGTCTCCCAATTTGGCTGCCTCCCTGTGTCTGTTTCTGTGTATTAGGTAGGGCTCCTAAATCTCCTGGTCTTAGTAGGATGACTTTATATAGTAGATGTGCTGTGGGGCCCAGTGGCACAGTCCTGGGAGGGATCCACCCGCAGGCCTAGTTCTGCTACAGCCTGTGCACCTCCAGTGTCACCTGGTAAGAGTCACCAAACAATCCACAGATTGCTGCCACCTGTGCTGGCTTATAGGTGCTTTGAGAGGCCAAGTCAGAAACCAAGACCAGCTGGTGTGGGGTTTGGGACTGCTCAGCAAGAGGTACAGGGCAATCCAAGACCAGAGGCTGTTTCTTCAGGTTTTCTGAGTGTTTGAGAGATATCATGAAAGTCCACAGTGGAACCCAAAACAGCCCATTTTATGGAATAAACCACTGGAAGTTGCTTCAGTGGGACTCTCAGGGAATCATGTGGATGGAGCCACTTTTGCTATCCAGGTTGATGGTGAATCAGATACTGTGGTGCTTGCGGGGAGGGCTCAATAAAGGAACAACGGATACTGCCAGCACTTCTGTCTGGGAGAATGTTGCCCCTCCAGCCCTCTCCCTGAAGTCTGAACACACAGGCAGTGCCTCCCTGTGTGTTCCTGGTGCCCTTCAAGCAGCTGCCCCAGCACTGGACCTCAGAGCAAGTGAGTCTATCAGTAAGTAAGGCTGGGCATGAGCCTTTTAAGAGGAACATGTGCAGCTCCTGCAGCCCTATGTTCACTCAGCCACTAGCTCTGCTAGTTGTCATAGTCAGAGGTTATGAAGACTTCTCTTCCTAGCACTGAAACCCTGGGCTGGGGAGCCAAGTTTGGGGCTGGGACCCCTCACTTCTTGGGGGTAGGCGGTGAGGGGACTCTATAGCCAGGATAGCCCTTCTGATTCTTAGTCATCACATGCGGTTGTGGAACCAGGCCATTTCATGTCTCTGCCACTCCTACCAGTGTGAAATGACCTGTTATTTTTGTTCCTAGTTGTAGGGCTTCTGTTCAGCCAGACCTCAGGCTACTCCTCCTGCTGATTGCTCTGTGGTTTTGTTATAATTTTGTTGTGGTCACAAGAAGAGGTGTGCACAGCCTCCACCCTATGCCTTTTATTGGAGCATTTACTCATGTACATATAAAGTAATTATTGATAAGTATGTAATTATTTCCATTTTATTAATTGCTTTCTGGTTGTTTTTGTAGTTGTTCTCTGTTCCTTTCTTATTCTCAAGCTCTATTCTCTTGTGCTTGATGACTTTCTGTAGTGTCGTTTTGGGATCTGTTCTCCTTATTTCTTGTAAATCTCTTGTAGATTTTCAGTCTGTGATTTCTACGTGCACAGTATTACAAAACTGTTTTTAAAGCAGACTATTTAAGTTGATGGTCACTTAGGTCGACACATTCTAAAACCACTATAATTTTTATTCACTCATCCAATGACATAAATGTTTTACTCTTAATTTTTTCACTTCTTTTGTGTGTAATTGTGGTGTACCCTTAATTTACTTTATAATTATACATGAACTTCCTATTTTTGCCTTTTAACCTTTCTACTAGCCTGATGGTTGAGCCACTGTTTTTATTATGTGTTTGCTTTTGTCAGTAAGGCTTTTTTTTATTGTAATATTTTCCTATTCATGTTTTTTATCTTCATTTTCTTCTTCACTTTAAAAAATCCCTTAACATTTCTTGTAATACTGGCTTGGTGGTGGTGAACACCTTTAGGTTTTTCTTGTCTTGGAAGGTCTTTACCTTTTTTGATTCTAAATGATAGCATTGCCAGGTAAAGTAATCTTGGTTGTTGGTCCTTGGTTGTCATCACTTTGAATATTTTGTGCCAATCTCTTCTTGCCTGCAAGTTTCCTTTGAGAAATCAGCTGAAACTCTTATTGGAGCACCCTTGTACATAACATTTTTCCTTGCTACTTTTAAGATTCCACTCTGTCTTTAACTGTTGGCATTTTAATTATGCTTTGGTTGGTGTGGGCCTCTTTGAATTCATCTTGTTTGGGATTTTATGCACTTTCTGGACTTGTATGTCTATTTCTTTTGCCAGGTTAGAGACGTTTTCAGTCATTATTTCAAAAAATAGGTTTTAAATCCACTGTTCTCTTTTGTTTATGTCTGCTACTCCTGTGATGTAAATATTGTTATGCTTGATGTTGTCCCAGAGATCCCTTAACTATCATCATTTAAAAAATTATTTTCACATTTTGCTCTTCTAATTGGTGTTTCCTGCTAATCACTGATTCAATTATTTGCTTCATCTAATCTGTGATTGATTTCATCTATTGTATGCTTCATTTCTGATTTTTTAAAAATAGTTTCTATCTCTCTGTTTAAGTTCTCACTGAGTTCATCTATTGTCCCCCTAAGTTCATAGAGCATCCTTATAACCAGTGTTTTGAGCTCTGCACTTGGTAGATTGCTTGTATCCTTTTCATTTAGTTCTTTATTGGAGCTTTCTTCTGTCCTTTCGTTTGGGACTAGTTTCCCTGTCTCCTCATTTTGGCTGTCTCCTTGTGCTCGTTTCTATATATTACTTAGATCTGCAACATCTCCCAGTCTTGGCAAAAAGGCCTTATGTATTAGGTGTCCTATGGGGCCTAGTGGTACAGTCTTCCTGGTCACCTGACTTGCATGCTCCAAGGGTGTTCCTTGTGTGGGTTGTATGTGCCCTTCTGTTATAGTTGAGCCGTGCTGTTAGCATATCAGTCAGTGGGAATGACTAATTGGCTAATTGGCTTTGAGCACTGAATGTGACTAATCTGATCAGCTCTTGTGCAGGGGCTGACTTCACAGAGCAGGATTCACTTTAGTGGGGCTCTGAAGCTTACCAGTTCCATTCTTTGGTGTGTCATTTGTGGAGCTAAATTAGTGGTGTTCAGGTGTGGTCTGAATTCAGCCACCAGGTATGTTTGTTCTGAGGCCTCTTTAGAGAGGCCTTGGTGCCAGCCCAGGTAAGCTGCTACCTATGCCAGCACAAGGCCATCTGGTATAAACTACAAAGTGATCTGCAGTTGGTAGCTGCCTGCATCAGGCTTGGAGGTGCCTGGGAGAGGCTATGCTGAGATCCAAGGCCAGCTGCCACTAGTGTCAGTCTTGGGGCTTCTCAGTAAGTGGTACTGTGTATGCCAAGGAAAGCTGCTGCTTATTTAGGATTTATGGATATTTGAGAGAATTTAGGAATGTGGGTGGTGTGGGCTAAGGCTGGCCACTTGTGTGGAACAACTGCTAAAAGAGTTTCAGGCTGAGCATGTGTATTGGGTGGAGGTGGGTCCTCAGGGAATAACCAGGGCAGGGCAAGCAGTGGTAACTAGGTTAATAGACACTCACGTCTGATGTTCACCTGTGCCTACTAGTTGTGGGGGTCAGGCTCAACAAAGGAACAATGGTGCTTGCTCGCATTGCTGTCCTGGAGAGAGGTGCCCCTTTACCCTTGCCCTAAAAGTAGACAATTCAGCTTCTCCCCATATGTCTACGGTGCTTTATGTGCTTCTGTCCATTTGCTGGAGCTTAGGGCAAATGTTTGCAAATGAATGAGTCTGTGCTTGGGCCCTTCAATAGAATACCTGGGTCTACAGTAGCCCTCCCTCTCAGCCAGACAAAGTCTCCACTGATTTTCATAGCCAGATGTTGTGGGGACCACTCTTACTAGAACTGGTGTTCTATTCAGGGGAGCCTGGTGTGTGGCTGGGACCCCTTGATCCTCAGGGAGTCCTCCACAGCCAAGATATCCCTCTAATTCTTAACAGCCACATGTGGGTGTGGTACCAACCTATTTAGCATCTCCACTCCTCCTACCAGTCTTAACATGGCTTCTTCTTTAGATTTGTAGTTATAGAAGTTTTGTTCAGGTGGTTCAGTCTTCAGGTGGTTCTCAAGGGTGATTGTTGTATAATTTAGTTGTAATTCTGATATGGTTATAAAAGGAGGTGAACACAGTGTTTACCTACTCTGCCATCTTGACCAGAAGTCAATGTGGCATATTGTTAAAGAGTTGCTTTGATGATATGTGAAGAAGGAGTGGAGGCCAGGCAGAAAACTACTGTAGTTGTTTACTTTACTTCTCCATTAAATTCTAATGTCTCATTGCTGAGCACCTACTAGAGGCATATTTTCTAGCTGTATGCTCTCAGACTGGCCCCTACGGCCATTTCCCACTGACTACTCCAGAATCTCTAGCTCAGAATCTCTACACAAGGGGAAGTGGGCATTTATCCACAACTTTGAAAAAGTAACAATTAATAATTCTCATTATGATGGGAATTTGAAGTTGTGCCAAACTATTGCTGATCTCCTGGGAGAATAAGGCAACATTCCCCTTTCTGCACCTCAGCATCTTTGCTTGTAATAAAAGCATATGACTAGATTAGTTTTTTTAAAAAACTGCATTTTGACTGAAGCTTCTGCCATGGTACATAAATGAGCTCAAAAAAGCATCACTCCCACCCTTAAAATGAAAAAGCTGAATTAGTTTCAAATTCACAATGTTTTTTGGATCTGTCAGAGAGCTAAGGTTGCAAAACTACTGGCCCAAAATATGAGGAGAGAAAGGCACCGGCAGGAAGAGACGAAACCCAAACCTCCAAGACCAATATCAAAGGATCTAAAATAGGCATAATTAGAATCCTAGAAGGAGGAGAGAGAGAATAGGGCATAAGATATATTCAAAGTAATAAGTTCAACAGTTGCCCCAAATTAGTGATTGACATTAAACTACAGATACATAAAATTTCAAGGAGGATAAATCCAAAAAAAAAAAAAAGATCACACCTAGGCATATCATATTCAAACTGCTGAAACAAATGACAAAGAAAATCTTGAAAGCAGCTAGAGTAAAAGGAAACAATACATAGAAAAATACATGAGTAAAAATTAGAGCAAAAATCTTATCAGAAACCATGCAAACCACTAGATAAGGGAGTGTCATCTTCAAAGAGCTTTTGGAAAAAATATATCCAGCAAAAGAATATTTCAAACAGGAAGGAGAAATAGATTTTCTCAGACTAACAAAAACAGAGATTTCCAGCAGACCTACTGCATAACAAATGTTAAAAGTCCTTCAGGCAGTAGGAATATGATAGCAGACTGAAACTTGGATCTACATAAAGAAATGAAGATTGCAATCTGGAAATAAAAGGGGACATTCTTAACTTGATAAAGGTAAACTACAAAAGGAGGGGGACGGAACTAAAGCCAACATGATGAGACTAAACACTTTTTCCCAAAGACCTCAAGGCCAAGATATTTTCTCACCACTCTTATTCAACACTGAATTTTGAGGTCCTGGCCAGTTTAATAAGGCAATAAAAAGAAATAAAAGGAAATAGATTAAAATGGAAGAAACTAAATATGTATGATTTTCTAATAGAAAATTCTAAAGAAACAAAAAGAAATCTTATAATTAATAGGTGAGTTTAGTAAGGTTATAAGATACAAGGTCGAGAAACAAAAATAAATAAATAAACTGCATTTCTGTATACTAGGAGTGAGCAATTAGAATTTGAAATAAAAATGGCATTTATATTTGTAGCCAAAACTTATATACAGAAATATAAATCTAATGAAATAATTTCATTAGATCTACAGCTGGTATTTCATCGCATGGCTTTTTATTCGGCACTGATGAAAGAAAGAAAAGAAAACCTGAATAAATGAACAGAATATGGTGTTTATGAATTTATAGATGTAATATTACGTAATAGTAATATTTACTATTGCATAATATTTACTATTACATAATATTACTAAGAATCTAATTCTTCCCCTTATTTCTGACCAAATTATTTACTTATAGATAATATATCTAATTATTTATCCAAAATGAGTAACCATATTATTGAGTGATAACCCAAAGAATAAAATAATTATCCATAAGCCCATACTGACATGAATAAGTGACTGAATAAGTAAAGAGGGTGGGGGGAGAGAAAACTCTTTCTAACAGAAAATGTGAAAGAAATGAGAGAAATAGAAAATCCCATTGGAACACCCACAGTAAGAGTCACTTCAAGAAAATCTACCAATGAATTAAAATTATGTGTAAAGAGTGATCAAAAGGCTCATACTCTCAATCTCATTTGAGAGATTCTAAAAGAGAGATTCTGCAATGTGCATATTCATTGAAGTACTATTTGCAAAATTTAAAAAATGGGTAGTCATTTGTGTTCAACAATAGGAAAATGATTAAGCACATGAAGCCATGTGCACTCAATGGAAAATTATAGACATTCATTAAAATTTTAATTTATAAAGGTTACTTAACAATGAGAAAAATATGATGTTAAAGATAGAATAGAAAATTTTATGTATTTTATGATTATAAAATATTTTTAAAATACAGAGAAACTGAAATTAAATATACCAAAAAACAGTGTTTTTGTTACAGTCAAAATTATTTCTTCTTTTCTATTTGCCACATAAAGTGGTTAAATTACCTTTATGATTTAAAATATTTGAAAATAATTTAATTCTTATATAAATATAAAAATTTAGGTAATATTGTTAATAATTCAACTAGATCTTCAGCTTCAGGAAAGAGGAATATGCCAATTACTTCTTTGTATGCTCAGTACTGCTTAGCTGTAAGTTCTGATATGCAGAATAATCTCAATGAATATTCGCATACTGATTTTTCAATATTTATAGCTATAGCTGTCATATCAAGAAAAATTTTGTTTTGTTTCTCTTCAAGTGACAGTTTTTATTTCATCCATGGGGACTTGGACTCCCAACCTCACTTAAAAGTAGTGAGATAGTGCTCTCCATCCTCTGCCAGATAGGTCTCAAAAGAGGCCTCTAAGTCACAAGATTTAAATAAATAAAAGAGTCTCATGATATATTATCAAAAATATCCAGGATAAAATGGAAAATTGCTTATATTGAGAAGCAGAAAAATCTCTACTTGAATGAGGACAATATAACAAATGCCAAGACCAAAATAACAAGTGTTAGAATTATCTAACAAGGGTATTAAAGCAGCCATTATAAAAAACACAATTACAAACATGCTTGAAACAAATTAGAAAAGAACCAAAGACTCAGA
Source organism: Eonycteris spelaea (assembly GCA_003508835.1). Taxonomy (NCBI): domain Eukaryota; kingdom Metazoa; phylum Chordata; class Mammalia; order Chiroptera; family Pteropodidae; genus Eonycteris; species Eonycteris spelaea. The sequence continues at coordinate 91,813 of PUFA01000412.1, read as the reverse complement.
AAAAAAGATAGACAAGCCAAAGGGAAATTTTAGAACTAAAATATACAGAAACTGAAATAACTCAATGGCAATATGGAGAAGGCAAAGGAAATAATCAGAGACTTTGAAGATGGAACAATAGAAATTACATAATCTGAGAGAAAATTGACTGAAAAAAAAATGAGTGGAGCCTCAAGGAACTGTAAGAATAGAACAAAAGATATAACATCTAGGAAACAGATTTTCCTTATCCTTTTGAGTTTTTAAAGTTGTGTTTGACTCTTGAAGCAAAAACTCTAACACTGTCAAGTGTGGCTCTCAATATATGTAGAGGAAATATTTAAGACCACTATAAATAAAGGAGAGTTAATGGATATAAAGGAAAGGAAAGTTTTATGTTTCACTCAAACTGGTTAAAATGTCAGCAGCAATAGACTGGTAGGTAGGACTTGTATATTAACAGCAGCAAAACTATTTGTTCCATGTGTTTTCTCTTTATCTTCCAAATATTCTGTATTTGGAGCTGGAGGAAAACTGCTACCTGAACCACCAACAGACAGAAAGGAAGGAAGGAAAGAAGAGAAGGATGGGGAGGAGGCGTAGAAGACATGGAAGAAGGAGAGAAAGGAAGAAAATCTTGCTTTCTGTTTCATTTGTATCCACAGAATTTTAATTTATGGGGGTGACTGAGTGACAATGTGGGAGGCTAATGCCTTTGAAAGATTTAGATTACTTGTAGTTTTAAAAGAAAGGGGCATGCCACATCACACAGGGACATGTGAGAAGCACCAGTGTTGGTCAAGAAGCAGAAAGAGCAAGGGAATGCATAGGCTAGAGCCTTCATTAGGGTTTCTGAGAGAAAGGTAAGGCAGGACAAGGTAAACAGCTTAGGACTGGCAAGTTTGAATAATTAGAGAGGTTTCTGAGGTCTAGGGATAGCTGTGAGTTGATTTAAGGCAGGGGAAATATTGGCTTGGTGTGTGTTTCATCAGGAGATGGTTCATAGTATGGGCTCTGGATCTCGGGGGACTTGTAAACAACTTTGGCCATTATTTTGGCTCTATAATTAATGGATGACAAATAGACAAATACAAAATCTAAGAAAACACAGAACACTCTGTCCAAAGTTCCAGGAAAAGGAAAGGCCAGCAAGGACTTAGCAGGAAGATCCATCCCCAGTGACAGGAGTGGCCTGACCTGCCTGTAACAGCAGCAACAACAGATCCCAGGTAGACTAAGTCAAGCCCACCAAATCCCAATTCCCCCACTGTCAGCAGGAGCAGGCCAATCTGCCAACAGCAGAATCTGGGTAAGCCAAACTATCCCTGCAACACACCTGCCAGGAGCAGACGGATCCTCTGCCTGCACAGGCAGTGTCAGGAGGATTGGTGTCTCCTAATTCTCTATCCAGCAGCAGAAAACACTCCAGGACTTGTGTCTTCCAATACTCCACCCAACAGCAGGCAACCACCTAAACTCCATGGCCCCTGGCCTCCCAGTGGCAGAAGGTGGTATAGGTAGACACTTCTCTCCCCCCAGTGGTAATGGCAAAGATAGAGTACGAGGCCCACCAGCATTGGGTATTTGAAGAACAGGCCAGGGGAAGTGTTCTCTGTTCTGTGGGTTGGGATTCCCATGTCCTATCTAACAATGCCAGCCAGCCCAAGGAAGCCATTTCTGATTTTGCAGACAGCACCAACAGGAATCAAGGGAGAGCTCAAGCAGAAGAATGAAGTAAACCAGAATAGCACTGCAAAGGCTCAGAAAACTAAATTGCCATTGGCATTTCAGCCAGTAAAACAGGCCAGATCTACATGATAATTCTAAATAGAGTAAATGGTTATTGAAAGAAAAGATTTAAATAGGATCAAGAGTCTCTTTTCTATTATATCCCAGGATGTCTAGGATACAATAGAAAATCACTTGTCATATGAAGAACTACATAATAACTGAAATAATAAATTACAATTTGAATGGAAAAAAAAACCATTCAGTTAATGCTAACGCTGAGAAGAATCAGAAGAATCTGATAAAGATTTTGAAGCAGCCACCATAAAACTACTTCAATTAGTAATTATGAATGCGCTTGAAACAAAGGAAAAAATATAAAATTCTAAAGAAGAAAGTACAAAAAAAGAACCAAAGGAAATAAATCATAGAATTGAAAAGTATAATAACTGAAATGAAAGTTATAGATCATTTCAACAGCAAATGAAGAGAAACAGAGATCAGTGAACTTGAGGGTAAGTCAATAGAATTCCTAACAACAGAGAGAAAATAGACTGAAAAAAATTATCATAACCTCAGGGACATTTGTGCCACTGAAGTCTTATATAAATACCAGGAGACTGACATGATCTCTTTATCCTTTGAACATGTATAAAAATTTTCCCACTATATAGCCTAATTGTATACCACTGTAAGGCATTTTTTTTTGGGGGGGTGGAGTTATAGTGTTAATAACCTTTCATGGTTATTTAATTTTTCATGTATATATCTGTCCCCATAAATTCTTTCCTGAAAGTGTCTATTTCTAACTCATTCTTTTGATTCTGAATGCTCAGTGATTGAGAAATAGAAGGCTCTCAAAAAATTTCATGAATAATGCATGAATAACTAATATTATACTTTCTCAAATTCTAAATAACATATATATATATAATTGCTTAAAATTTTCTAGACTTAGGAAATGCTTGTTAATAAATAAACACACTTATTGGGTACACAGTGACCCAAAGATAGCAAATTTGATTTTGTGTCATATTTCAACTCTCACTGACTGTTAATGGCTGCCAGAAATACAATGTTGAGGATTTTAAGGCCACCTCTGGGACTAAATGAAATTATTTCTGTGTTCACTTAGCAAGATCTACTGGGAGTGAGTGAAGAAGGAATTATTTCATCCCTTGCTCCAGCCTTTATTCTAATTAAAACACTAAGAGAGAACATATATTGCTTATGTAGATTACACTGAAATTTTCTTTAAAATTTTTGAAGATATCTTTTTGTTGCACTAAAGAAAATGTTTTTCATTTCTTACCTAGGCCATCTTATTAAGTGTATATTTGAGCAGATAATAGTGGGAAGAGCAGGAATTTTGAGGCTCCACAGTCCCGGGTGCTCACTGCTGCCCTGAAATTCTTTCCTATTTCCCAGCAAGAATTGTCTCTCATTCGCCACAAGACTACTTCAGACCTCACTCTACCCAATTCTTCTACTTCACCTCCTCTCCACATCTCTTCCAGAAGACAACCTCACATCCTCCTTCACAAAAACTATGAAGTTGTTAGGAATACCTCAAATTCTTGTCTCTAATTTTTTATATTTTCCTGCAGTTTAACTCATCCTTTTCTCCTTCCTAGTACAATTTCAGTCCTGTTGCCTTCTTGTCTGTGATCCAGATCACAAGCCCTTCTGCTTTTCTAAGGTCCGCCTCATTCCAGTGATTAGCCTGTATTTCCTATATATTCACTTTTCCATTGGCTTCTTCCTAGTAGCACTTAAGCATAACCTTAATTCTTTCCTGCACACTTGACTCTGGTTTAGTCCAGAAAAGGAGCCGATTTAGTCTGCAGTGTCTCATTTACCTATCACTTTCCTGTCTTTTGCACTCATTCCCTTCTTCTCACTGGTCTGTCCTGGCTCCTGTTGAGCCTTAAATGATCTGTCAATCAGAGTACTTTCCCATTGTACATAAGAATCCAGGTCTTACTTTCCTCTCTGATCAACTTGTCAATCTAATCAGTGCTGCCACCTCATGAAGCTCTCTCAGACCCAAGTCCACAATTACTTATTCCTTTGTTTTCAAAATTTATTCATTTGGCATCTTGTTTGAGTCTCTACTCCATGCTAGGCTCAGTGCTCAAAACTAGGGATATGCAGACATATGCAGAGTTAACTTGTACCTCCAATGACCTGGAAAGTGATAGAACATCTCTCACTCTTGCCCCATACCTGTGGAAGTCCTCCCTCCTGGTCCTATGGTAAGGACTTGAAGCAGTGCACGTAAACATCAAGCACAATGCCTGGCATGCAAACATGCTATGGCTCCCTTGGCCTTGCTACACAGACTTGGTGACATTTAAGTCTTACCTTTTAGCCCAGGAAAGTATTCAGAAGTTATTGGTGATGTAAGCATAATGTCAGAGTGAGCAGACTCCTTTGTTTCTCCCCTTAAAATTATAAGTCAAACAACTATAACTCAACAAAAGATTCTCTGCTTAACACACAACACATCTGAGAGATCCACACATTGAAACATCTGAAGGAGGGTGTATCCAAATGAACAGCAAAGGAGGGATGGGAGAAGACTATAGATGTAGTCCAATGCCACTTTGGCCCCAGCTGACATGGCAGCACTGGATGTGTGGGGTTGCAGCCCTCACATGCAGCCAGGAAGAGTGACATAGCAGAAGCGACATTCTGCCTGAGTGGCCAGTGGTGCTAATTGCAGCTAAACCCAGGCAGAGATGTGGCACAGCAGTGTGGCAGCCATGATCTAACAGCTGCAACTACTAGCATAAAAGCAAAGATGCAGATTTGCAACCTGCCTATCCCCACTCACCCCCTTTTACACCCATCACTGTAGCACCTGGTAGAGTCAGTGGAGATGCCTTGCTCAGTAACCAGAAGCTAGCTGGCAGCTTCTGGTTATAAGGAGCCAGTGCCAGAAACTCACAGGCCTAGAGCCCTACCATCTGTCATGTCTCACCATGCGGGTGGTACTCTGAACCAAGGAGACCTGGACACAGAGGTACACCACAACCTCAGAGGATACAGAACATTTTCCACAACCAAGGTGACACTGCCATACCAATATCCTAAAGATGATAGTAGTGCAGGTAAGAGGAAAAAAACTTATGCTATAACATATCTACTGGAAAACAAAAGAGAGGCCCCTATTTAAACTGCTGAATCATTAAGAGCAAAACAGTACCTACCAAAGATGATTCACTACCTCAAGTGCCTAGGCAGAGAAACATTCATCATGAACCATGGTAACAAGGTAGCTCAGGAAGAAAATAAAAAGTATCCAGAAACTAAACTAAAACATGCAACACTGTGATTGAAATGACAGGGAAGTCAAGATTGGAGTTATATTAAAAAAAAAAACTCATCATATACAAAAAAACTCTGAAAGGCAGCTTAATGAACTCAGGAATAAAACATCAAAAGAAAAAGAAAAAAGAGAAATACTTTACCAAAGAGATTGAAAACTATTAAAAAGAATCAGACATACCTTCTGGAGCAGAAGGATTCAACAAATGAGATGAAGAATGCTTATTGAAGAATGCTTTAGAAAGCATGGGAAAAAGAGCAGATAGAGAGAGAAAGAGAGAATATTAGCAAATTCTAAAAATTCTACAAAAAAATATTAACTCCATCAGAAAGAATAACATAAGAATAGAGGGTGGCATAAAATAGTCAAAGTGATGAAAAGCAAGGACCTACACCACCAAGACTACTTTACCAGCCAGATTATCAATTAAAATTGAAAGGTGTCATAAAGTGATGACAGATAAGAAAAAGTAAAGGAATTCATCACCACCAAGCCAGTATTACAGGAAATGTTAAAGGGACATCTCTAAGAGAATAAAGTGGTGCTGGTAGGGGGAGGAGAAGCATAAGTAAAAATAAAATAGCAATAACTATGTAGCCATCAATAATCAGTTTAAATGTAAATGGGTTATACGTACCAATCAAAAGACAATGCAATCCCTATCAAAATACATTTTTCGAAATGGCATTTTCATGGAACTAGAACAAATAATCCTAAAATTTATGAAAGACCCCTAATAGCCAAAGCAATCTTGAGGAGAAAGAGTAAAGTTGTAGCTATCATGCACCTGATAGCAAATAAGACTATGGTAATCAAAACAGCACAGTAGTGGCATAAAAACAACACATAGATCAACAGAACAGAATAGAGAGCCCAGAAATAAAACCACATCTATATGGTCATTTAACCTAAGACAAAGGAGACAAGAATATATAATGAGGTAAAGGCAGTCTATTCAGTAAAACGATGTTGGGAAAAACTAGACAGATACATGCAAAAAAAATGAAACTGGACTACATTCTTACATTGTATGCAAGAATAAATTTAAAATGGATTAAATATATAAAGCAAGACCCCAAACCCTAAAACTCCTAGAAGAAAGAATAGGCAGCAAACTCTCTGACATTGCTCTGAGTAATATTTTTTTCTGATATATATTCTTGGGCAAGGGAAACAAAAGAAAAAATAAACAAATGGGACTATATCAAACTGAAAAGGTTTGCATAGTAAAGGCAACCATCAACAAAAATGAAAAGACAATCTACTGAATAGGAGAAGATATTTGCCAATGATACATCCAATATGGAGTTAGAATCCAAAATATGTTAAAGAAGTCATACAATGCAACACCCAAAAATAAATAAAACAAACAAACAAACAAACAAACAATTTGATTAAAACATGGCAGAGGGCTTGAATAGGCATTTCTTTAAGGAGAACATACAGATGGCCAATAGACTATGAAAGACGCTCAAACACTAATCATCAGAGAAATACAAATTTAAACCACAATAAAATTTACTTCACACCTATCAGAATGGCTATCATCAATAAATCAACAAACAACAGTGTTTATGAGACAACAGTGTTTGTGCGCTGTTGGTGGGATTACAGATGAGTGCAGCCAGTATGGAAATCAGTATTAAGATTTCTCCAAAAAATGGTCATGGGGATGTAAAGCACAGCATAAGTAATACAGTCAATAATATTGTAATAACTAAGTATAGTGCTAGGTAAGTAGTAGACTAATCAATCAGGGGGATCACTTTGTAAATTAAATAAATGTCTAACAACTATGCTATTTACCTGAAACTAATATAAAATAATATTGAATGTCAACTCTAATTGGAAAAAAGAGAGGCAATGAGGATATAGCCATCATCCAACAAATTAAGACAAATTAAGACAAATAGACAAATTCTTAGAACTACAGAACCTAATTTGAGTCATTAAGAATTAGAAAACATAAGTAGATGAATCAATAGTAAGGAAGTTGAAACAGTAATTCAAAACCCCGCAAAAAACAAAAGTCCAGGATCAGATGGCTTCACAGTGAATTCTGCCAAACATTCAAAGAAGACTTAATACCTACCCTTCACAAACTCTTCCAAAATTTGAATAGTAGGTAATATATCCTAACACATTTTATGAGGCCAACATTACCCTGATGCCCAAACCAGGTAAGGACAACAGAAAAAAAAGAAAATCACATACCATTATCTCCAACAAACAGGTGTAAAATTCTAAATGAAATAATAGCAAATCAAATACAACAATATATTTTAAAAATATATCAGTCAAGTGTGGTTCATTCCAGGGACACAGGATGGTTGAACATACACAAATCAATGTGATATGCTACATTAACAAAATAAAAGATAAAAATCATATGATCATATCAATACATGCAGAAAATGGATATTGACAGACACAACATCCATTTATGATTAAAATACTCAATAAAATGTGTATGGAAGGAAAGTACCTCAACATAATAAAGGCCATGTATGACAAACTCTCAGCTAATACACTCAATGGAGAAAACTAAAAGTTTTTCTTCTAAGGTCAGGAACAAGACAAGGATTCCCACTCTTGCCACTGTTATTCAACACAGTACTGAAAGTCCAGCAAGAACAATCAGACAAGAGAAAGAAATAAAAGGCATCCAAACTGGGAATGAAGAAGTAAATGTCACTTTTTCCAGATAACATTTATCTCTATATGGAAAAATCCTAAAGACTCTACCAAAATACTATTAGAAACAGTGAACAACTATAGTAAAGTTGCTGGATACAAAATCAATGTACAAAAATCCATTGCTTTCCTATACACTAACAATGAAATTTCAGAAAAAGAAATGAAGAAAACATTCCCATTTACCACTGCAACAAAAAGGATAAAATATCTAAATATAAACTTAACAAAAGAAGTGAAGGACCTGTACACTAAAAACTAGAAGATGTTTGTTGAAAGAAACTGAAAAAGACAAAAATAAATGAAAAGATATTCCATAATTATGAATTGGAAGAATTAATATTGTTAAAATGGTGCTATTACCCAAAACAATATACAGATTTAGTGCAATCCCTATCAAAATCTCAATGGCATTTTTCTTTCCCACACAAACAGAACAAAAGCTCCAGAAATTTACATAGATTCACAAAAAAACTCTGCATAGCCAAAGCAATCCTGAGAAAAAAGAACAAGACCAGAAATATCACACTGCCTGACTTCAAATTATACCACAAAGTGACAAATATCAAAACAGCACAGTATTGGCAGAAAAACAGATGCACAGACTAATGAAACAGAATAAGCCCAGAAGTAAACCACATATGTATGGACAAATAATTTTTGACAAAGGAGCTAAAATCATACAATGGAGTAAAGAAACCCAATTCAGGAGACTGGCCAAGATGTAAAAGCTAGATGATGTGCATGCCTCCTCTATGACCAACCAAAATTACAGTGATACTATAGAGCAACCATAACTGGGAGTCACCTGGGGTCTGGATGAAAAAGAAGTCCTACAACTGATTACATACATAAGAGGAGTCAGGTAGAAGGGGTAAAGACATGAACAGCCAGTTCTACAACAGGTAGTGGTGGTTAGGAACCAGGAGTGTTATCTTGGCTGCAGAGCCCCTTCCCCACTGAGAAGCAAGAGGCCCAGCCTCACACTGGGCTCTTCAGCCCAGGGTTCCAGTGCTGGAAGGAGAAGTCCCCACAACCTCTGGCTATGAAAACCAGTGGAGATTGTGGCTGAGTGAGACAAAGGGCTGTGGCAGTTGTGGACATTCCTCTGAAAGGCCCCACCCCTGGACTTACTTGCTGACAGACTCACTCACTCTGCACTTCAATGCTGGGGTAGCTGCTTGAAAAGAGCCAGAGACATACAGGGAGACACTGAATTGCTGAGCTTCACAAAGAGGCCTGGAAAGGTAGCTTTCTCCCAGACAGAAGTGATGGCAGTATCTATTGTTCCGTAGTTGAGCTCTCCCCACTCCCAGCATGTGGATGCAGACAATTGCCATACCTGAGTCTCCACTAACCAAGATAACACAGGTTGCTCCATCCAGGGTATCCCCTGAGACTCCACCTCTCCCAACTTCCAGGCCCACCCAAGATGTCTCTAGTGATTTATTCCATATAAATGGTCTGTGTTGGCTTATGCTGTGTACTTTACTAAAATCCCAAAGGCTCACAAAACCACAAAGCAGCATCTGGCTTGGTAACTCTTATTTGGTGGCCCCAGAAGTGCACAGGCTGAGGGTAAATGTGGCTTGCAGCTGAACCCTTCCAGGAGGCCCTTGGGCTGGCACACTCAGTGGCCTGCTTCAACCTGTGATGGAATTAAAGCACCACCAGGGCTGCAACTGAGGAGGACAGACCTGAAGGGAAGACTGGGCAGGGACCACAGCCCTGCTAAAGTGAATCCTGCTCCATAGGGTCAGCCCCTCACTGACCAGTCCTCACAACAAAGAGCCCAAGGGTCAATCCCTCCCATCAAAACGCAAACAGCAACAAGGCCAAACTACATTAGAAGGGCACACAGTTCACATAAGGGACACACCTTGAGCACCTCACTCAGGTGACCAGGGAAGAATTGTGCCATTGGCCCAAGGATACCTACTACATAAAGCCACTCTATTAAGACCAAGGAGACTCGGACCCCTACCTAATACATAGAACAATACACAAGGCACCCAAAGTGGGGAGACAAAGGAACATGTCCCACATGAAAGAAATAGAATGAAAGCTCCAGAAAAAGAACCAACAAGATGAAGGACAAGCAATCTACAGATAAGAATTCAAAACATTTGTTTAATGATGCTCAAGGAACTTAAGGTGGTGACTAGATGAATTCAGTGAAAACTTTAACAAAAAGATGGAAAATATAAAAATAGAGATGGAAAATATAAAAGGGAACCAATAAAAATGAAGAATATATATCTGATATGAGGGGTACATTAGCATGACTCAACAGAGCGGATGAATGGAGGACTGCATCAGCACTATAGAGGATGGAGTAGCAGAGGACATCCATCAGAACACCAACAAGGGAAAAGAATCCAAAAAATAAGGATAGTTTAAGGGGCCTTTGGGGCAATATGAAGCACAACATTTACATATAGGAGTGCCAAAAGCGAGAAGAGAATAGCAAAAAATCAAAACCCTATTCAGGAAATAATGAAGTGAAAACTTTCTAACCTGGTGAAGGAATAGACATACAAGCCCAGAGTGCAGAGTCCCAAACAAGATGAACCCAAAGAGGCCCACAACAAGACACATTATAATTAAAATGCAAAGCTTACTAATGAAGTGTCATAAAAAGAAGTGGGAAAAATAATTCCTTTTGCAACTGCAAAAAAAAAAGAATAAAATACCTAGGAATATATTTAATGAACATCTTGAAGAACTATATATATGAAAACTATAAGATCCTATTAAAAGATATCGAAGAAGATACAAAGGAATGAAGAGTATTCTATGTTCTTGGATTGGAAGAATCCACATAATTAAAATAACCATAAAATTACCTAAAGCATTATACAGATTTAATGCATCCCCATCGAAATCTCAATCAGCAATTTCTTAAAGAAATGAACAAAAAAATCATCAGATTTGTATGGAAGCACAAAAGACCCCTAATTGCCAAAAGCCATCCTGAGAATAAAAAATGAGGCTGAGGCATCACGCTGCCCGACCTCAAATGTTTACAAAATGTGAATAATCAAAAGGCAAGGTATTGGCAGAAAAAGGACACATAGATCAGTGAACAAAGTAAACTATATTTATATGGGCAGATAATTTTCAAAAAAAAAAACCCAAAAACATACAGTGGAGAAAGGAAAGCCTCTTCAATAAATGGTGCTAGGAAAATTGGCAGCCACTTGCAAAAGAATGAAACTAGACTGTTGTCTATCATCACACACAAAATTAACTCAAAATGAATTAAGGACCTGAATATAAGACCTGAAACAATAAAATGCATAGAAAAAAATATATGGAATGAAACTCAAGGACCTTGACTTAAAGAGGATTTTATGAATTTGACCTCAAAAGCAAGGGAAGTAAAAGCAAAATAAATAAATGAGACTACATCAAACTAAAAAGCTTCTGCTCAGCAAAAGAAATCATCAGCAAGGTAAAGAGAAACCATCCGAATGGGAAAATATATTTGCAAGCAACACCTCCGATAAGGGCCTAATATCCAAAATACAAAAGAACTCATACAATTCAATAACAAGAACAACAACAAGAACAACAAACAAATGATCCAATAAAAAATGGGCAGGGACTGAACAGATACTTCTCCCTAGAGGACATACAAATGGCCAACAAATATATGAAAAGATGCTCAACATCGCTCGCTATTAGGAAAATGCAAATCAAAACCACAATGAGATACCATCTCACACCAGCTAGAATAGCTATTAGTAATAACAAATGTTGGAGAGGATGTGGAGAAAAAGGAACCCTCATACACTGCTGATGGGACTGCAAATTGGTACAGCCACTATGGAAAACCATATGGAGGTTCCTCAAAACACTACAAATTGATCTACCATGTGATCCATCAATCCCTCTACTGGGTAATTACCTCAAACACTTTAAAACCCATATTTGAAAAGATATTTGCACACTGATGTTCATAGCAGCATGATTCACAGTGGCCAGGACATGGAAGCAACTGAATGTCCTACAATAGATAGCTGGCTAAAAGGTGTGGTACATATACGATGGAATATTACTCAACCCTAAGAAGAGATGAAATACTGCCATTTGCAACAACATGGATGGACTGGAGATAATCATACTAAGCAAAATAAGCGAGACAGAAAAAGTTGAAAATCACATGATATGACTTATATGTGGGATATAAACCTAAAAGCATCAAATGAGCAGGACAAACAAACAGAGACTCAGGGATATGGACTATAGACTAGTGGTTACCAGAGGACTATAGACTAGTGGTACTAATGGGGTGGGGAAAGAGGGGGAGGTAGACGGTGTGAAGGAAGTAAATATAAGGGGATAGCGGGAAGGTGAAGCAGATAAAGGGGATCAAATGTATGGTAGCTGAAGGAAACTGGACTTTGGGTGGTAAACACACAATAGAATATACAGATGTCAAATTATAATGTATGCCGGAAATTATATAATTGTATTAACCAATGTTACCCAATAAACTTAATATAATAAATAATAAATAAATAAATAAAAAAATAAATTAGTAAGTAGCAAAATGCCAAAGTTTAAATACAAAGACAGAATCTTCGAAGCAGCAAGAGAAAAGCAATTAATTACAAGGGAATTCCCAGTAGGCTGTCAGCCAATTTCTCAACAGAAACTCTGCATGCATGACAGGTTTGGCACTAAATATTCAAAATGATATAAAGCCTGGACCTACAATTAAGTTTGCTCTACCCAGCAAAGCTATCATTTAAAATCGAAGGATAGATAAAGAGCTTCCCAGATAAAAAAAGTTAAAGGATTTTATTACCACCAAGCAGTATTAAGGATATGTTGTAGGGACTTCTTTAGGAAGAAGAAAATGGTATGTACCAAAAGTCTAAATAAAGGATGGCAATAACTACATATCTATCAACGAGTATTTCAAATGAAAATGAATTAAATGCTCCAATCAAAAGTTAGGGTGGCTGAATGGATAAGAAAACAAAACCCTTACATAGGCTGCCTACAAGAGACTCACTTCAGATTAAAAGATGCACACAGGCTAAAAGAAATGGGATGGAAAAGGTATTCCATGATGGACCTAGAGAGTATTATGCTGAATGGAGTGAGCCAGATAGAGAAAGACAAATGCCATATAATTTCACATACATGGGAATCTAAAGAACAAAATATACAAACAAACCAAAAAAAAAGAAAGAAAGAAAGAAAAGAAAACCAAACAAACAAATTCATAGATACAGAGAACATTTTGAGGGTTACCAGATGGGAGGAGGTTTGGTGGGATATGTAAAAATGGGAAAGGGATTAAGAAGTACACAATGGTGAATACAAAATAATCATGAAGATATAAAGGCTAGCACAAGGAATCTAGCTATTAATATTGTGATAACTATGCTGTCAGCTGGGCACTAGATGTATTGAGGTGATCACTTCATGAGCTATATAGATGTCTAATCGTTGTGTTGTACACGTGAACACCTGAAAGTAATATAATATTGTATGCCAACTCTAACTGAAAAATAAAAAAATGTTTTTTTTAAAAAAGCCTCTTTAACAAATGGTGCTAGGAAAATTAGAAAACCACATGTGAAAGAATGAAATTAGACTTTTTGTTGCTATAATGCAAAAAATTAACAAAAAATGGATCAAATACCTCAATGTAAGACCTGAAACCATAAATTACATAAGAAATAAGATAGTTAATAAACTTGTGGACTTTGATCTCAGAGAGGATTTCATTAATTTGACCTCAAAGGCAAGGGAAGTAAAAGCAAAAATAAATGAATGGGACTACATTAAACTAAAGCATAAAGTGAAAAGGTCTAACAAGTTTCAACTGGAGTTCATAAAAAAAAGGGAGAGAATATTTCAAAGATGCAATATTTGAAGAATTAATCATTGGGAATTTTGTAGAAATGACAAAGGACACCAAGTCATACACTAAAGAAGTCTGACAAATCTCAAGTTGAATAACTTTTTAAAAAATTACTCCTAAACAAATCAGAGTCAAACTAAACAATTCAAAATAATGGAACTGAAGGTATCTTAAAAAGGAGCTGGAGGAAAAAATGACTAATTGCAGTGTGACTGATAAGAGCAACAACATAAGCCAGAAGACAGCATAATCTCTTTTTTTGCAACTAGCCCTGCCATTATCAATGTGATTTTATATTTACTTATTTATTTTTTATTTTTGATATTCAGTGTTATTTATATTAGTTTCAAGTGTACAGCATAGTGGTTAGACATTTATATAATTTATAAAGTGATTCCCCAGAAAAATCTAGTACCACCAGGCACCATGCAGAGTTGCTACAATATTATAGACTACATTCAATGTGCCATACTTTACATCCCTGTGACTATTTTGTAACTGCCAATTGTACTTCTTACACCCTTTACATTTTATCACCCAGCCCCAACTCCTCCTCCCATCTGGCAACCATCAGTTTGTTCTCTGTATCTATGAGTCTGTTGCAGTTTTCTTTGTTCATACTGTTCTTTAGATTCCACATATAGGTGAATTCAAACAGTATTTGTCCTTTTTGTATGACTTACTTCACATAGTATAATACACTCTAGGTCCATCCATATTGTCTCATATGGTAAGATTTCATTCCATTTATGGCCAAGTAATATTCCATTGTGTATGTTTACCCCTCTTTATCCAGCCATCTACTGATGGTCACTTAGGTTGCTTCCATATCTTGGATATTATAAATAATGTTGCAGTGAACATAGGGATGCAAATATCTATTTCCAATTAGATATGGATTTTTTTTTGATAAATACACAGAAGGGTGATTGCTGGGTCATAAGGTAGTTCTATTTTTTAATTTTTTTGAGAAATCTCCATACTTTTCCATAGTGGCTCCACCAATCTGCAATTTCATTAACAGGGCACAAGGCTTCCTTTTTCCCACATCCTTGCCAACACTTGTTGTTTATTGACTTACTGAAGATAGACATTCTGACAGATATGAGATGACATCTCATGGTGGTTTGAATTTGTATTTCTCTGATGATTAGTGACTTGAGCATCTTTTCATATGTCCATTGGCCATATATATTTGCTCTTTGGAGAGACGTATATTCAGGACCTGGGCCAATTTTTTAAATGGATTTTTTTTTTTTAGTGTTAAGTAATATGAGTTCTTTATAAATTTTGGATATTAACCCTTATTGGATGTATCATTGGCAAATATCTTCTCCATTCAGTAGGTTGTCTTTTTGTTTTGTTGATGATTTCCTGTACTGTGCAAAACTTTCTGGTTTGATGTAGTCTTATTTGTTTAATTTTTTCTTTTGTTTCCTTTGCCCAAAGATATATACATATATAGATATAGATATATAGATATATATCTCCATCCCAAGGATATACACACACGCACACACACATACATATATCTAATATGTAATATATATGTCATATATATTATATTACTAAGAGCAATGACAACAATAATATAATAATGAGTAATATATACATATATATATTACTAAGAGCGATGACAAAGAGGTTACTGTCTGTTTTCTTCTAGGTGTTTCATGGTTTTAAGACTTACATTTAAATCTTTAATCCATTTTCAGTTTATTCTTGCATATGGTGAAAGAAGGTGGTGCAGTTTCATTTTCTGCATGTATCTGTCCAGTTTACCCAATACCATTCATTGGTATTTACTCCAGTGTCTTTAATTGTCTTGGTCATAGATTAATTGGCCACATAGGTATTACTTTATTTCTTGGCACTCTAATTTGTTCAGTTGATCTATGCATCTGTTTTTATGTCAATGCCATGATTTTTGATTACTACAGGTTTGTAGTGTAGTTTGATATCAAGTTGCATGATACCTTCAATTTTGTTCCTTTTCAAGATTGCTTTAGCTATTCAGGGTCTCTTGTGGTACCACATAAATTAAAAATTATTTGTTATATCCCTTTATATTCAGTCCATGTGTGTCCTTTGTTGTGAAATATGTATGGGTCCTGTTTCCTATTCCATGAAATACCATTGGTGTTTTGATATGGATGGTATGGACATTTTAATAATGTTAATTCTTCCAATCCATGAGAGTGCTATATCATTCCATTTATTGGCAGCTTCAATTTCTTTCTTCAGTCTTATAGTTTTCCAAATACAGGTCTCTTACCTCCTTGGTTAAATTTATTCCTAGGGATTTTATTTTATTTTTTTGATATAATTATAAACAGGATTATTTTCTTAATTTCTCTTTCCAATAGTTCATTATTAGTATAACAAAATGCAACCATTTCTAAATATCAGTTGTGTATCTTGCTCCTCTCCTGAAATCATTTATCAGTTCTAATAGCTCTTTGGTGGAATCTTTGCAGTTCTCTCTGTATAGTATCATGTCATCTGCAAATAATGACATTTTAATTTTTCCTTTCCAATTTGCATGCCTTTTGTTTCTTTTTCTTATATGATTGCTGTGGCTAGGACTTCCAATAAGATGTTGAATAAAAATGGTGAAAGCGGAAACCCTTGTCTTGCTCTTGATCTGAAAACAAAACACTTTTAGCTTTTCCCCATTAAGTATGATATTAACTAGCTATGGGCTTGTCATATATGGCCCTTATAATGTTGAGGTATGTTCCTTCTATTCCCACTTTGCTGAGAGATTTTTGTTAACATAAGTGGATACTGGATTTCATCAAATGCTTTTACTGCATCTATTAGTATGATCATATGATTTTCATCCCTCATTTTGTTTATGTGGTGTATCATGTTAATGATCTGCACTATTGAACCAACCTTAAATTTGAGGAATAAATCTCACTTGCTCACAGTGTATGACCTTTTCAATATATTGATGAAATCAGTGTGATATCTGTTGAGGATTTTTGCATCTCTGTTCATCATGGATATTGGCCTCTATATATATTTTTATAATGTCTTTGGTTTTGAAATCAGGGTAACGGTGGCCTCATAAAATGAACTTGGGAGCATTCCTTACTCTTGAAATTTTTGGAATAGTTTGAAAAGGGTAGGTGTTAATTCTTCTTTGTGTTTTTGTAAAATTCACCTGTGAAGCCATCCAGTCCAGGATTTTTGTTTTTTGGAAGTTTTTTGATTACTGACTTGATTTCATTAATAGTTACTGATCTGCTCAGATTTTCTGTTTCTTCTTGAAGATTTTGGAAGATTGTAAGTTTCTTGGAATTTGTCCATTTATTCCAGGTTGTCCAATTTGTTAATATATAAGTTTTCATAGTATTCTTACAATCCTTTATATTTCTGTAGTGTCCGTTGTCACTTCTCCTCTTTTTTTCTGCTTTTATTTATATGAGTCACATTTCTTTTATATTTGATGAGCATGGTCAAAGGTTTATCAAATTTATTTATCTACTCAACTAAACTCTTGGTTTCATTCATCTTTTGTATAATTTTATACCATTTAAATTTTATTTCCGCTCTAATTTTTATTTTTTCCTTCCTTCTAGCCCTTTCAGCTTTCTTTGTTGTTTCTTTTTTACTTTCTTTTTTTATTTGAGATTTTTTTGTTTCTTGAGGTAGGCCTGTAATGCTATGAATTTCCCTCTTAGAACTGCTTTTACTGTGTCTCATAGATTAAGGGTCATTGTGTATTCATTTTCATTCATCTCAAGGTCTCTTTGGATTACTTCCTTGAGCTCAGTGTTAAGCTATTCATTGTTTAGCAGCATATATTTGTGTGTTTTTCACTCTCTTTGTAATTGATTTCTAGTTTCATACCATTGTGGTTTGAGAAGATGCCTGGTATGGTTCCAATCTTCTTAAATATATTGAGACTTGTCTTGTGGCCTAACATGTAGTCTATCTTGAAAAATCTTCCATGTTCACTTCAAAATAAGTATATTCTGCTGCTTTGGGGTGAAATGCTATAAAAATATAAATTAAATTCATATAGTTTAATATGTCGTCTAAGACCACTGTTTGCTTGTCGATTTTTTCTCTCTGAATGGTCTGTCTAACGGTGTCAGTGGAAAGTCAAATTGTACTACTATTACTGTATTACTGTCAATCTCTCCTTTACATTATGCTTTATGAATATAGGTGTTCTTACATTGGATGCATAAATATTATAAGAGTTGTATCTTCTTGTTGGATTGATTTCTTTAACATTATGTAGTGTACTGTCTTTGCCTCTTGTTACAGATTTGTCTTAGAATGTATTTTGTCTGATATAAGTATTGCTACCCCAGCTTTTTATCCCATTTCCATTTGCATGAAATATCTTTTTCTATCCCTTTGTATTCAATCTATGTGTGTCCTTTGTTGCGAAATGGTCTCTTGAAGACAGTATATGTATGGCTCCTCTTTCCTATTCCATAAAGCCATACTATGTCTTTTGACTGAAGCATTTAGTCTATGTTCATTTAAAGTGATTATTGATAGATATGTAGTTACTGTCATTTATTATTCATATTTTCTTCTTTTCCTCCTCCTCCCCCTCCTTCCCTTCCCCCTTCTCCTTCTCTCCTCCTTTCTCTCCCCACCCCCTCCTTTTCCCCTTCCCCCCTCCTCCTCCTTCATCTCTTTAACATTTCTTGTAATACTGGTTTTGTGGTGATTAATTCCTTAGGTTTTTCTCTCTGAGAAGCTCTTTATCTCTGCTTTGATTCTAAATGATATCCTTGCTGGGTAGAATAATCTTGTCTGTAGGTTCATGGTTTTCATCACTTTGAATATTTCCTGCCAATTCCTTCTGGCCTGCAAAGTTTCTGTTGAGAAATCAGCTGAGAGTCTTATGGTAGCTCTCTTGTATGTAACTATTTTCCTCTTACTGCTTTTAAAATTCTTTGCCCTTATATTCTGGCATTTTAATTATGATGTGTCTTGGTGTGGAACTCATTGGTACACCTTGATTGAGACTCAATATGCTTCCTGGACATTTGTGTCTATTTCCTTCACCTGGTTACAAATATTTTCAGTCATTATTTCTTCAAAGGGCTTTAACGCTTTTCGTTCTCTCTTCTCCATCAGGTATCCCTATAATGTAAATATTGATACACTTAATGTCCTAGAGGTACTTTTAACCAGGGGTCCCCAACATTTTTGGCACCAGGGACTCATGCTCCTATGAGAATCTAATGCCTGATGATCTGAGGTGGACCTGAGGTGGTGATACTAGTGCTGAGAAGCTGCTGCAAATATAGATGAAACTTTGCTCACTTGCCTGCCACTCGCCTCCTGCTGCATGGCCTGATTCCTAAAAGGCCACAGACTGGTACTGGTACATGGCCCAGAAGTTGGGAACCCTTGCCTTAAACAATCCTTGATTTTTTTTCAGAGTAAAAATATAAAATTTTTAATTAAATGTATTGGTGTAACATGGGTTAACAAGATTATATAGACTTCAAGTGTACAACACAACAACACATTATGTCACATTGATTGTGTTTACCATCCAAAGTCAAATCTCCTTTTGTCCACCATATATTTGATATCCTTTCCCTTATCTACCTCCGTCACTCCTCTCTTTCCCCCGGTATACATAAGCTTTTGTATGTATATGAGTTTTTGTTTTTTTGCTTGCCTGTTGCTTTCAGTTTTATATCCCACATATAAAAGAAATCATATGGTTCTCAATTGTTTGTCTGACTTATTTCGCTTAGCATAATTTTGTCAAGATCCATTCATGCTGTCACAAAATGGCAGTATTTCATCTTTCTTTTGGCAGATTAATGTTCCATTGGATACTTGTACCACATCTTTTTTACCCAATCATCTATCAAAGGGCATTTTGGTTGTTTCCATGTCTTGGCTACCATGAATAATGTTGCAATGAACATCAGGGTGTATATACCTTTATGGACAAATGTTTTAAAATTTTTGGTGTAGATATCCAGAAGACAGATTGCTGGGTCATATGGTAATACTATTCTTAATTTTTGAGGAAACTCCATACAATTTTCCATAGTGGCTGTACCAATTTACATTCCCATCAGTAGTGTATGAGGGTACCATATCCCCCCAAACCCTCTAACACTTGCTATTAACTTGTCCTGTTGATGATGCCATTGTAATGTAATAGTTTGTGAGGTGGAATCTCACTGTGGATTTGATTTGCATTTCCTTAATAGCTAGTGAAATTAGCATCCTTTAATATGTCTGTTGGCCATTTGTGTATCTTCTTGAGCAAAATGTCTATTCAGGTCCTCTGCTCATTTTTTTAATTAGATTTTTGCTGTTTTGTCATGAGTTCTTTGTATATTGTAAATATTAGCCCCTTATCAGAAGCATTGTTTGCTAATATCTTCTCTTGTTCATTTGATTGCCTCTTTGTTTCGTTTTGCTATGCTTTTTAGTTAGATATAGTCCCAATTATTAATTTTAATTTTATCTCCTTTGCCTTTGGGGTCAAATTCATAAAATTCCCTCTAAATCCAAGGTCCATGAGTTTAGAACCTATGTTTTCTTCTATGCAATTTATTGTGTCAAGTCTTACATTCAGGTATTTGATCCATTTTGAGGTAATATTGGTGCATGGTTAATTTTGGTAGATACACAGTCTACTTTCATTCTTTTGCATGTGGCTTTCTAATTTTCCCAGCACAATTTATGGAAGAAGATTCCGTTTCTCCATTGTATGTTTTGGCTCTTTGTCGAAGATTATTCACCCAAATATATGTGGGTTTATTTCCAGACTCTCAATTCTGTTCCATTGTTCTGTGTGTCTTTTTTTCTGCCAATATTATGTTGTTTAGATTATTGTCATTTTGTAGTATATTTTGAAGTCAAGCAGTGCGATATCTCTGGCCTTGTTTTTTATTTTTTCTTAGGCTTGCTTGGCTATTCGGAGTCTGTTCTGATTCCATACAAATAAAATGATTGTTTTTGTTCTATTTCTTTTAAAAATGTGATTGGGAATTTAATGATGATTGCATTAAATCTGTATATCGCCTTGGGAAATATGGGCATTGCGACTCAGTTGATTCTTCTAATCCATGAACATGGAATGTCTTTCCATCATTGCATCTTATTCAATTTATTTTAATAATGTCTTATAGTTTTCAGTGTTTAGGCCCTTCATATTCTTTGTTAAGTCTATTCCTAGGTATTTTATTCTTTTGTTGCAATTACAAAAGAAATTTTTTAAATTTCTTTTTCTAAAATTTCATTGTTCATATATAGAAAGGCAATGGATTTTTTTTATATTGATTTTGTATCCTTCAACTTTATTGTTTTTGTTCATTGTTTCTAGTAGTGCTTTGGTGGGGTCATTAAGGTTTTTTATATAAAGAATCATGTCATGTGCAAAAAAGTGAATATTTTGCCTCCTCCCCTGCCAAATTTGGATGCATTTTATTTCTTTCTCTTGCCTGATTACTCTACCTAGAACTTCCAATACTATATGAATAAGAGTGATGAGAGCATGCATCCTTGTCTTATATCTGATCTTAGAGGAAAGAATTTTAGTCTTTCACCATTGAGTATGATTGTAGCTGAGTTTATTGAGGTCCTTTCCTTTTCTACCCATGTTATTAAGTGTTTTAATTGATAAATGGATGCTATATCTTGTCAAATACTTTTCCCTGCATGTATTGATATAATCATATCAAGTTCATCATTTGTTTTCTTTATGCAGTGCATCACACTGACCAATTTGCATCTGTTGAACCATCCTTGGGCCCCTGGAATGAACTTCACTTGATAGTGATGTATAAACTTTTAAAATACTGTTGTATTTGATTTGCTAGGATTTCGTTTAGGATTTTGAACCTGTATTCATCAGAGATATTGCTCAGCAGTGTGTCCCTGTGTGTGCATGTGTGTGTGTATGTGTTTGTGTGTGTGTGTGTATACTTACCAGGTTTTATTATCAGTGTAATGTTGGCCTCATGAATGAGTTAGGAAATATTGCCTCTTCTTCAATTTTTTGGAAAGGTTTGAGGACAGGTATTAAATCTTTTTGAACGTTTGGTAGAATTCCTTAGTAAAGCCATGTAGTTCTGGACTTCAACTTTCATATGTGATTTTTGATGGTAGTTTCAATTTATTTACAGTTGATTAGTCTATTTAGATTCCAGTCTTTCATGATTCAGTCTAGGAAGGTTGTATGTTTCTAAGAACTTCTCTGTTTCTTCTAGGTTATTGAATTTACTGGAATATAGTCTTTCATAGTGTTCTTGTATGATTCTTTGTATATCTGTGGTATCCATCATCACCGCTCCACTTATATTTTTTATTTTATTTATTTGTGCCTTTCATCCTTTTTCCTTGATGAGTCTAACCAGAAGTTTGTCAAGTTTCTTGATCTTTTCAAAGAACCAACTCTTAGTTGCATTAATTTTTTTCTATTGTCTTTTTGTTCTTAATTTTTAATTATGCTCTAATTTTTATTATTTCTTTCTTTTTGCTGACTTTGGGCTTCATTTTTTTCTTCTTTTTCTAGTTCTTTAAGATGTAACATTAGGTTGTTTTATTTGGGATTTCTCTTGTTTCTGAGATAGGCTTGTAATGATTCCTCTTACTAAGACTTTTGCTGTATCCCAAAAGTATTGCTATCTGTATTTTTATTCTCATTTGTTACTCTGTATCTCTTGATCTCTCCAGTTGTTCTTTGGCAGTATGCTGTTTATTCCCCATATGTTTGTGGTATTTCCCGCTTTCTTTTTGTACTTGATCTCCAGTTTCAAAGCATTATGTTCAGAGAATATACTGGGCATTATTTCAATCTTCCTAAATTTGTTGAGGCTAGTCTTGTGTCCCAAAATATAATCTATCCTTAATTCCACGTTCACTAGAAAAGAATGTATATCTAATGTTTTGGAATGTAAAGCTCTGT
Organism: Eonycteris spelaea; assembly: GCA_003508835.1. Taxonomy (NCBI): domain Eukaryota; kingdom Metazoa; phylum Chordata; class Mammalia; order Chiroptera; family Pteropodidae; genus Eonycteris; species Eonycteris spelaea. Next base: position 69,286 of record PUFA01000412.1, on the reverse strand, counting down.
AAATGCTGATTATGTCCAATTGGTCTAATGTATCATTTAATGCTGATATTTTCTGATTGACTTTCTGTTTGGTGATATAGCCATAGCTGTCAAGAGGGTATTTAGATCCCTTACTATCATTGTGCTTTTATCTGTTTCTCCCTTTAGTTCTGTTAATAGTTGCTTTATATATTATTTATTTATAATTGGAAGCATATATATTGATAAGTGTCATGTCTTCTTGATGTATTGTCCCCTTTATCATTATGAGATGTCCATCATTCCCTCTTGTTATCTTTTTTCTCTCGAAGTCTATTTTTCCAAATATAAGTATGGCTACACCCAATTTTCTCTGGCTGCCATTTGCTTGGAGTATTATGTTGCACCCTTTCATTTGAGTCTATATTTGACCTTGCAGCTGAGATGTGTCTCTTGAAGGCAACATGTGGTTGGGTTTTGTTTTATGACCTAATCTGCTACTTTGTTCTTTTCTTTTTTCTTTTTTGTTGGTGAGGTCAGTCCATTTACATTTAGGGTGATTACAGATATATAAGCTTTTCCTATAGCCATTTTCTCTTTTGTTTTCTTGTAGCTTGGTGTCTCCATTGTTTGCCCTTGTGTTTCTATTACTTTAGTTTGGTTGTATTCTATTATTTTTTTTCCCTCTGTTTCTTCTTTTTTATGTTATATGTTTCAGTTCCGGATTTTTTTTGCATAATTATAATTAAGTTTATGTAAAAAAAGTTTCATATATACAATAGTCTTTTCTTTTGTGTGTCTTCTCTCCATTCCCCTTTGCAAATTTATATCTTTACAGCCTCCCCTTTTCTGTTTTTGTCTTTATCCCTATTTATGCTGTGAGTTCATTTCTGAGTTGCAGTAGCTATTGACTTTTTCTTCTTTTTTAAAAACATTTTTACCTCCTTTAAGTTTACAGAAACTTATTTTGAATAAAGTTTGCAATTTCCTGGTTCTATCTGTCTGTTAGTCATCTTACTTGTAGTTTTACATCTTTTTATCTTATTGTTCAGATAAAATGACCCTCTTCAGTACTTTCTGTATTGAAGAAAGTACTTGAAAATTCCCATGTGGTAGAAAATTCCCTCAGCTTCTATATGTCTGAAAAGGTCTTTATTTCTCTTTCATATCTAAAAGATAATTTGCTAGATATATTATTCTTAGCTAATAATTTCTCTCTTTCAACAGCTTGAATTTATTCCACTCACTCCTAGCTTTCAGAGTTTCTGCTGAGAAGTCAGATGATAATCTAATGGGGTTTCCTTTCTAGGTAACCTCTCTTATTTTCTCTGGTTGTCTTGAGAATTCTTTCTGTGTTATTAATTTTTGACAGTTTTAATATAATGTGCTTTAGAGAAGGCCTTTTTGGATTGAGATAATTAGGTGTTCTGTTCATCCTTTAGATTCAAGGATCCAGTTATTTCCATAGGTTTGGAAAGTTCTCATCAAGTATTTGTTTGAATAGGCTCTCCGTTCCCTTTTCCCACTCTTCACCTTCTTGCATACCCATTATTCTTATATTGCTCTTTCTGATGGAGTCAGATATTTCTTTAAAGAGTTCTTTCATTTTTTTTTTTTTACTCTCAAGCTGTCTTCTTTTATGGGAATTATTCCTAGATTTCTCTCTTTGACATCACTAATTCTTTCCTCCATCTGGTCTGCTTTATTTCCAAAGCTTGCTATTTTATTCTTCATCTCTTTTATTGAGTTCTTCAGCTCCAGAAGTTCTATTTAGTTCTTTTTTTTTTAAGTTTCAATCATTTTGGTAAAGTATTTCTTTTGTTCATTGGTTTTGTTTCTGAGTCCATTAAACTGCCTATCTGAGTTTTCTTGCATCTCATTGAGTTTTTTAGAACTGAAATCTTGAATTCTCTGTCATTTATATCACATATTTCTATATCTTTAAGTTTATTTTCTGGAGATTTGTCTTTTTTTTTTCTGAGCTGCCTTGCCACCTTTGTTGTTCATGGTATTTAATGGATTATTTCTCCACCTAAAAATTTTGAGAGTGAACTCTGCTTTTCAAAATCAATTTACTTTTATTAAGAGTGATCCCTCTTTAGCATGTTAATATGAAGAGGTTTTTCTTTTGTTTTCCAGTTGATGATGCACAAGCCTCCCACACTGCTCAGGCCAAATAAAAAAAATGCCCTTTATTCTTTGGGGAAGTGTTTGTCTCCTCTGTGACCAAGATGCTTCAGTCTCAGGGCTCCACCCCTTGGGAGACGATGCTGTGCCATGGAGTTCTGAGCCCCTGAAGAGCCCCTGAAGAACCTTCGAAGCCCTAGGACTGCCCCAGCAACCAAAAACAGTGTCATTCTGCCTGAATTGCCCCACCGATTCCACCAAGATCAACTTGAATTGGTGGGGGCAGGTGAGTTGGTGGAGGCCACTATGCCTGTGGCTGTTTTCTTTCTAGTAATGGTGGCCGCCAGGCCTCAGCTGCTTCACCTCTGTATGTCCTCGTTGGTCCCTGGAACCAGCCTAGTGTGCCCATTGCATCTGCCACTCAGAAGCTACTCCATTCCCGGAGCTGCAGGCTCCTTTCTTGGTAGCCCCACGCTTACCGATGCAGTGTTCACTGGGGCCTGCTGGGGGGTGCAAGGAAGCAAGCTCTGGGAGGGTGGAAGAAGGCGGCCAAGCTCTGTGTCTCTCTTTCCTGCCTGGCCATGGCAGCTCCTAAGACACAGCTGCTGCACGTCTGTATAACATCTCAGCCCTGATCACTGGGTTCTGTCATAATTTATGCTGATCATTTAAGCAATAAAGCTCAGAGCTGCAGAGAGTGCATGCCACAACTTGATTATTCTCTTCTTCCTCACTCCTACAGGGAGCTCCTGGCTACATCTGCGGCACTTGTCCCTGCTCCTGCCCTTTTCCTTCTCCCTTACTTGTCCAATTAGCCCCAGTTCAGATGCTTTGGTGCACAGCTCTCTCAAAAGTATTCATGTATTAGGCTGGGAAGCTTTTATTAGATTATTGTTATTCAACTTGTTTCAAGAGAACAAGGGGACCCCTCAAGCCACAACACTTCTCATTTTTTTCAAAAAATTTTTTTTGTTAAATTGGGTATTTTCTGCTACAGTGTCTTCCAAATCACTGGTTCAGTCCTCTGCTTCATCTAATCTGCTATTGATTTCTTATAATGTAGTCTTCATTTCAGTTATTGTATTCTTAATTTCTGTTTTTTAATGCTTTCTATGTCCCTCTCTCTTTGTTGAAGTTCTAACTGAGTTCACCTATTCTTCCCCTGTTTGCTGTATTTGGTAGTTTGCTTGCTTCCGTTTCATTTAGTTCTTCTTCTGGAGTTTTATCCCGTTTTTTCATTTGGAACACCTTTTTTCTCTTTTCATTTTGGCTGCCTCTCTGTTTCTTTGTTTTAAGTAGACCTGCTACATATCCCAATGTTGGAAGGGTGGCCTTATTTAGTGGGTGTTCTGTGGGTCCAGTAGCACAGTTTCCCTTGTCACTGGAACTTAATGGTGTCTCTCATGTTGATTTTGTATGTTGTCCTGTTGTAACTGGGACTTTATTGTTATTCGCATGTCAGTGGGTGGGGTTGACCTTCAGGGTGACTGACTGTGAAAACTGGCCAAGATCACAGGAGTTGCAGTCCAGGCTGAGGTCAGCTGATGCCTGTGTCTGGTACGAGGCCATGTAGTAATATCTACAAGGTGATTTATGGTTGGAAGCTGCCTGTGCTGGGCCAGAGACACATGGGAGAGGTCATGCTTTGAGGCTGGTTGCCACACATGAGGGTCCTGAGGCCACTCAACAAAAGGCACAGGGCACACCAAGAACAGCCATCACCTGCTTAGAGCCTGCAGAATTTGAAGAGTTTCTAAGGAAGCCTACAGCAGGTTCTGAGGCATTGTGTGAGTTGGGTGAGTGAAGTTTCAAATAGTCGCCAGGGTGGGGTTAACAGTATTCACTTTATAAATGCAGATTCAGATTTGACATGTGCCTGACCCTGCAGGCTATGTGCAGGGAGGCCTCAGCACAGGACAATCTTGGCCCTAATTCTGAAGCCACACAATTCAGTTTCTCCCAGTATGTCTCTGGCATCTTTCAAGCTGTTTTCCCCTCAATGGAGCTGAAGATGTGTGCTTTTGAGCAAGTCTGTGTGTGATGCTTTGGGGAGAATGCCTGGTTTCCAACAACTCTTCATCTTACCTGGAGAGAATCTTCACTGAGTTGGTAAGGCAGGGTCTCAGGTCGGCAAGGGGTAGGGTGAGCAGTGTTTATCAGGTCAATGCAGATTCAGATTTGGCATTTGCCTGACCCTTCAGGCTGTGTGGGGTGAGAACTCAACATAGGGACAATGGTGGCTCTTGACCTGAAGCCACACATTTGGTTTTTCTCTGTACATCTCTGGCACCTTTCAAGCTGCTATCCCCTCCTTGGAGCCTGTTAGGGAGTGAATCTGTGTGCAGGCCATTTAAGAGAATGTCTGGGTTTCCATCAGTCTTAAGTCATATGAGGATGGGACAGAATTTCTGCTAATCTTCGTAGCCAGCTGTTGTGGGGCCACTCTTATTGGCACTAAAGCTATGAAATGGGAAGCCCAGCATAAGGCTGGGACTCCTTGCTTCTTAGTAGAGATCTCTACCATTGAGATATCCCTCCTGACTTTCAGCCACCATACATGGCTGTGAGTCCAGGCCGTTTTGAATCTCCACCCCATCTACCAGTCTTGATGCAGCCTATCTTTATATCCTTAGTTATAGGGATTCCATTCAGGTAGGCTTCAAGTGGTTTTCCAGGTCATTTTTTCTACAATTTAGTTGTAATTTTAATGTGATCATAGGAGGAGGGGAGCACTATGTTTACCTACGATGCCATCTTGACTGGAACCCATCTTACCATATATCTTCAATATACTGAAAGAAAATAGCTGCCAAACCAGAAAAACAGTTCCAATTAAAAAATATTTTAATAATACGTACAATTTAAGAAAATAAAAATTAGTCTTCTGGTAAATATGACAGAGTAGGCAAACACTGTGCTTGTTTCCTCTTGCTACTACTTCAAAATTACAACTACAGAACAACCATCATTAAGAATTGCCTGCAGTCCAGCTGAACAGAAGTCTCATGCCTAAGGATATACAGAAGCCATCTGAAGACTGGTAGGAAAGGTAATGTGGAAGAGGCTGTTCCCATAACCATGTGTAGTTGTTAGAAATCAGGAGAAATATCTCGGCTGTGGAAGCCTCCCCCCCCCCGCCCCGAGGATCAAAGGATCCAAGCCCCACATCAGGCTACCCAGCCCAGGGTTCCATTACTGGGAAGAGAAGTCCTAATAACCTTTGACTGTGAAAATGAGCAGAGATTGTGGCTGAGAGAGATGGATGGCTGTTGTGGTCCAGGGGTTCCTCTTAAAGGTCCCATATCTACCAAGATGGTCACAGTACTATTCCTAGCCTGCATCTATTCCAGCTAGCCTGTCAAGGTGGCTCAGGTACAGTGCACCCCAGTCCTCTCCATGGCCCTTGGCTGCTCCAACTCCATCCAGCCTGGTAAAGCTTCCTGGAACACACAACCTACACAAGGGACACTCCCACATAAGGCTACTCCTTTTAAACTGGGAGAGGTAACTCTTTTGCCTAATTCATAGAAATAAATATAGAAAGTCAAATAAAATGAGAAGACACCAAATGAATGAACAATATAAAACCCCATAAACATTCTCTAATGAAATGGAGATAAGTAACTTACCTGAGAAAGCATTCAAAGTAATGGTCATAGAGATGCTCACTGGATTCAGGAGAAGAACAGAGGAATACAGTAAGAATTTCAACAAAGAGTTAAGAAATAGAAAAAACAATCACAGCTGGGATAATAACTAAGATGATGATGATGATGATGATGATGATGATGATGATAAATAGAATAACTTGGAGGGAATCAACAGCAAATTATATGATAGAAAGAATTAATTAGTGATCTGGAAGACAAAATAGTGGAACTCAATCAGAATAGCAAAAAGAAAAAAAGAATTTTTAAAAATGAGGATAGTTTAAGGGAGCTCTGAGATAACATCAAATGTACTAATGTTAAAATTATAAAGATCACAGAAGTAAAAGAGAGAGAAAAAGGGGCAGAAAATTTATCTGAAGAATTTATAGCTAAAAAACAAAAACTTACAAACAAGAATACTCTACCTAACAAGGTTAATATTCAGAATTGAAGGAAAGATAATGCATTTCTGAAATAAGTAAAAAAAAAAAAATATAGAATTTCATTCCTGCTAAATTGGCTTTACAAGAAATTTTGAAGGGTCTTCTTTAAGCAGAAAAGAAAAGGTCATAATTACAAATAAGAAAGTAATCTCACCAGTAAAAGCAAATATATAGTAAGAACATTAGGTAAGCCACTTTAAAAGCCAGAATCAGGGTTAGAAGACAAAAGTATGAAAATCAATTAAAATTATAATAAGTAGTGAAGGACACACAGAATAAAAAGATGTAAAATGTGATGTCAAAAATATAAAATTTAGGAAGGTAAGTAAAAATATAATGCTTTTAGAATATGTTAGAACTTAAGCTATATATATGTGAACCTCATGATAACCACAAACCAAAAACCTACAGCAGATACAAAAAAAAAAAAAAAACCTAAAGAAAAACAGCAAACTATAAGGGAAGAGACCAAGAGAAGTAGAAAGGAACAGAGAACTACAAAAACAATCAAAAATCAATGAACAGAAGGGTAATAAGTACCTACTTATAAATAATTACTATAGATATAAATGTGCTAAATGCTCCAAGTGAAAGATATGGAATAGCTGAATGGATTTAAAAAAACAAGAACTGTACATATGCTGCCATAGAGACTCATTTCAGATCTAAAGAGACACACAAACTGAAATGAAGGGAAGGAAAAAGAAATTATATGCAAATGGAAATAAAAGAAAGCTGGGGTATCAATACTCACATTAAACAAAATAGGTTTAAAAAAAAAGACTGTAACAAAAGACAAAGAAGGGCATTACCTACCAATAAAGAAGTAATAAAGAAAAAGAGATAACATTTGTAAATATTTATACACCCAACATAGGAGCACCTAAATAAATGTAGCAAATATTGACAGACATAAAGGGAGAAACTGAGGATCACAGTAATAGTAAGGGACTTCAATACCTCATTTACATTGATGGATAGATCATCCAGACAGAAAACCAACAGGGAAACAGTGACCTTAAATGACACATTAGGCCAGATAAATTTAATAGATACATACAGAACATTCCATACCAGAACTGCAGAATGCACATTCTTTTCAATACATGGAATGTTCGTCAAGATAGATCACATCACAGGCCACAAAACAAGACTCAATGAATTTAAGAAGACTGAAATCATATCAAGCATCTTTTCTGGCCACAACGCCATAACTAGAAATCAATTATAAGAAAAAACTGAAAAAAAAAAAACCCCACAAACACCTGCACAATAAACAGCATGCTACTTAACAAATGGGCCAATGAAGACATCAAAGAAGAAATCATAAAATACACTGAGAAAAATGTAAATGGAAATACTTGCCAAAACCTATAGGATGCAGCAAGAGCAGTTCTGAGAGGGAAGTTTATAGCTAAATAGGCCTGCCTCAGTGAACAAGAAAAAACTCAAATATACAATCTAGTTCCTAAAAAGGAACTAGAAAAAGAAGAACAAACAAAGCCCAAAGTTAATAAAAGGAAAGAAATAATAAAGATCAGCACAAAATAAATGAAACAGAAACTAAAAAATAATTGAAAAGATCAGGGAAACTAAAAGTTAGTTTTTTGAAAAGATAAACAAAATCAATAAACCTTTAGCCAGACTCATTGAGAGAGAGAGAGAGAGAAAGAGAGAGAGAGCCCAAATAAATAAAATAAGAAATGAAAAAGAGGTTAAAACTTGACACCATATATACACAAAGGATCATAAGAGATTATTATGAACAAATACATACTAATAAATTGAAAAACCTAGAAGAAATAAATAAATCTCTGGAAACACACAACCTTCCAAAAATAATCATAAAGAAATAGAAATCTGAATAGATTGATTATAAGTAATGAAATTGAATCAGTAATTTTAAAACTACCAAAAAATAAAAGTCCAGAACCAGACAGCTTCACAGGAAAATTCTTTTAAACACTTAAAGAAGAGTTAATACCTATACTTCTCAAGTTATTCCAAAAAAAATTAAAATTAAAGAGGAAGAAAAGCTTACAAACACATTTTATCAGGCCAGAATTACCCAGGTACCAAAACCAGACAGTGACATGACCAAAAAAGAAGAAGAAAGAAGAAGGAGGAGGAGGAGGAGGAGAGGAGGAGAAGGGGGAGGAGGAGGAGGAAAGAAACCAGGATCCAATATCCCTGATGCATATGGATGCAAAAAATTCAATAAAACACTAACAAACCATATTCAGAAACACATTAAAAAACGTTCACCATGATCAAGTGGGATTTATTATTGAGAGGCAAGGATGGTTCAACATACAAATCAATCGCAATACATCATATTAATAGAATGAAGGAAAAATTAAATGATCATTTCAATAGATGCAGAAAAAACATTTGGTAAATCTAACATCCATTCATGACAAAAAAAAAAACCTCTTAACACATTAGGTATAAAAGGAACATATCTCAACATAATAAAGGTCATATGTGACAAGACCACAATTAACATTATACTTAATAATGAAAGTTTGAAAATTTTTCCTCTAATATCAGAAACAATACAAGTGCTTCCACTCTAACTACTGCTATTCAACATGGTACTAGCAGTCCTAGACAGAGCAATCATGCAAGAAAAAGAAGTAAAAGGCATCAGAATTGGAAAGAAATAAAATTTTCTCTATTTGCAGAAGAAATGATTTTATATAGAGAAAATCTTACAGACGTCATCAAAAATCTGTTAGATGTTATCAACAAATTCAGTAAAGTTGCAGGATACAAAATTAACATTAAAAAAATCAGTAGCATTTCTATACAATAACAACAAATTATCTGAAAAGGAAAACAACCACATTTACAATAGCAACAGAAAAAAATAAACAACTTAAGGGAAAAAATTAATCAAGGAAGTGAAAGGTCACTATATTGAAAACTACAAGACATTGATGAAAGAAATCAAAGAAGATCCAAATAAATGAAAAGGTATCCCTTTTTCATGGATTGAAAGAATAAATATTGTTAAAATGTCCATACTACTCAAAGCCGTGTATAGATTCAGTGCAACTCCCATCAAGACTCCAGTGGCGTTTCTCACAGAAGTGGAAAAAAAAATCCTAAAATTTACATGAAATTACAAAAGACCCCAAATAGCCAAAGCAATCTTGGGAAATAAGAACAAATTGGAGGCATCACACTTCCTAATTTCAAGCTATATTATAAAGCTATAGTACTCAAAACAGTATGGTGCTGGCATACAAACAGACATAAGGAACAGAATCAAGAGCCTAGAAATAAACCCATGCATAATGCTTGACAAGGAAGCCAAGAATACTCAATGAAGAAAAGTACGTCTCTTCAATAAATGGACTATAGAGTTAAATTTAAGACTGGAAACCATAAAACTCCTAGAAAAAAAAAACACACAGAAAAACAGCTCCTTGGCATGGGTCTTGGTAATAACTTTTTTGATATGATACCTAAAGCACAAGTAACAAAATAAAAAATAAACAAGTGAACTAAACCAACCTAAAAAGCTTCTGCATAGCTAAAGAAACAATCAACCAAATGAAGGAATAACCTACAGAACTGAACAATATTTGCAAATTGTATATCTGATAAAGATTAGTATCCAAAATATGTAAAGAACTCATACAACTCAGCAAAAAAATAATCTTATTAAAAATGAGCAAAGAACATGAATAGACATTTTTCTAAAGAAGATATGAATAGCTAGCAGGTATATAAAAATTATTTGACATCACTAATTACCATGGAAATTCAAATTAAAACAGCAGTAAGATATCTCTTTATGCCTATTAGAATGGCTATAATAAAAAAAAAAAGACATAACCGATGGTGGGGAGGATATAGAGGAAAGGGAACCCTCATGACCTATTGGTGGGATTCTAAATTAGTGTAGCCACTTCGGAAAACAGTATGGAGGTTCCTTAAAAAGTTAAAAATAGGACTACCATATAATCCAGCAATTCCACTTCTGGGAATATATCTGAAGGAATTGAAGAGGAAACACTATGTTGAAGAGATATCTGCAGCCCCAAGTTCATAGCAGCATTATTTACAGTAGCCAAGACATGAAACAACCGAAGTGTCCACCTATAGATAAATAGATAAAGAAGTCATGATATATATACACACAATGAAATATTATTCAGCTATATAAATATAAAAATGAGAAAATATTATCTTTTATGATAACATGAAGTTTGAGTGCATTATGCTAAGTGACATAAATCAGACAGAAAGACAAATACTACATGTAGAATCTCACTTACATGTGGAACTTTAAAAAAAATTAAAAGCCAAACACGAAGCAAAAGAGATCAGATTTGTGGTTAGCAGAGGCAGGGTGTGGGGTTTGCAATTGGGTAAAGGTGGTCAAAAGGTACAAAATTCCAGTTATACCATAAGTAAATACTAGGAATGTAATATATGACATGATGATTATAGCTAACACTGCAGTATGGTATGCATGAAAGTTTTTAACAGAGTAGATCCTAAGAGTTCTCATCACAAGGAAAAAATATTTCTTCCTTTTTTTTTTGTATCTTTATGAGACGATGATGTTAAGTAAACATTGTAGTAATCATTTTACAATATATGTAAGCCAATCATTATGTTGTATACCTTAAATTTACTCAGTGTTCTTTAACAAACCTAGACTCAATATTGTTGTCAATATTCCCCAAATTGATCTGCACTCTCAACTTGTGGGCCTACCCAAGCTGCTTCCAGTAATTTATTCCATACAAACAGGCTGTCTTAGTTCCTGCTGCAACATTTCATAAAATCTCTCAAAGGCTCATGAAACTCAGAGAAGCAGCACCTGGCCTTGGCATGCCCTGTACATCTTGATGAGCACCCCCAAACCCCACACAAGCGGCAACTGGCCTTGGTTTCTGAATTGGCCCTTGGAGGCACCTATAAGCCCAGCATGGGTAGCAGCCATATGTGGATTGCTTGGTGACTCTTACCTGGTGGCCCCAGAGAGGCACAGGCTGCAACTGAACTTGGTCTGCCCCTAAACCCCTCCCAGGTCTGTGCCAAAGGACCCACAGCACATCTACTACATAAAGACACTACTAAGTGCTCTACTAAGTCTAGAAGACTTAGGAGCCCTATGTAATACATAGAAACAGACACATGGGGAGGAAGTTAAATGGGGAGACAAAGAAGCATGCCCCACAGAATAGAACAGAACAAAGCTCCAGGAAAAGAATTCACCAAAATGGAGACAAGCAATATACCGGATTCAGAGCTCAAAAACCTGGTAATAAGGATGCTCAAGGAATTAGGGGAAGAGTATGAACACAGTGAAAACTTTAACAAAGAGATAGAAAACAAAAGTGGAGATGAAAAACATAACATAGAGCCAGTCAGAAATGAAGAATACATTATCTGAGATGAATAGTACATTAGAAGGAAACAAGAGAATGACAGAAATGGAAGATTGAATCAGCAATATAGAGGAGGGAGTAGCAGAGGATACCCAATCCAACACAAACAACAACAAAAATCCCCCCCAAAAATGAAGATAGTTTAAGGGCTTCTGGGGCAACGTCAAGTGTAATAACATGTGAATTATATGGGATACCAGGAGAGGGAGAGAGAGAGAGAGAGAAAGAGAGAGAGGGAGAGAGAGAGAGAGAGAGAGAGAGAGAGAGAGAGAGAGAGAGAGAGAGAGAGAGAGAACGAAAAACATATTTGAAAAAATAATGATGGAAAATTTCCCAAACTGGTGAAGGAAATAGATAATATAACATCACGAAGTTCTAAGAGTCCCAAACAAGATGAACCCAAAGAGGCCAACACCAAGGCACATCATAATTAAAATGCCAAAGGTGAAATACAGAGGACTAATCTTAAAAGCAGCAAGAGAAAAGCAATTAGTTACATACAAGGGAGCTCCCATGAGACTGACAGTTTCTCAACAGAAATTTTACAGGTAGAAGGGCTTGGCACAAAATATTCAAAGTGATGAAAACCCAGGACCTACAACCAAGATTACTTTACCCAGCAAAGCTATCATTTAGAATTGAAGGAGAGATAAAGAGCTTCCTAGACAAGAAAAAGCTAAAGTTCATACCACCCAGCCAGTATTACAGAAAATAGTGGAGGGACTTCTTTAAGAAGAAGAAAAAATATGTGTCAAAAGTCTAAATAAAGAATAGCAATAACTACATATCTATCAATGAGTACTTCAAATGAAAATGAATTAAATGCTCCAATCAAAAGAAAAGGTGGTTAATGGATAAGAAAACAAGACCCTTATATAAGCTGCCTACAAGAGACTCACTTCAGATTAAACAACACACACAGACTAAAAGTAATGGGATGGAAAGTGATATTTCATGACAGACCTTAGAGGGTAGTGTGCTGAGTAGAGTAAGTCATATAGAAGAAGACAAATGCCATATGATTTCATGTACATGTGGAATCTAAAGAACAAAATAAATAAACAAACAAAAAAAAAAACCAGAAACAAACTCATAGATACAGAGAATATTTTGAAAGTTACCAGATAGGAGGAAGATTGGAGGGGCAGTCAGTAAAAAAGGGGAAAAGATTAAGAAGTACAAATTGATAGTTACAAAATAGTCATGGAGATATAAATGATGGCATACGGAATATAGCCAATAATATTGTAATAACTATGTATGGTGTCGGAGGGGTACTAGTGATCACTTTGTGAGTTTAATAGATGCCTAATCACTATGCTGTACACCTTAAATTAATATAGTATTGTATGCCAACTAAATAGGAAAATAAGTTATTGATATTTTTTAAAAAGAGGAAAAAGCATGTGTTTGTATATATGTATAGTAGTAGGAGGAGGAACAGGAGAATTAGGAATAGGAACATACTAGGCTCAAAAAGTAAAGCTTTTTTGCCTTTTGCTTTTTGTTCAGCTTCCTGTCACTGGTGATATAATCCTTTCTAAATTTTCAACCCATTGACTTTCCTAGAAACCTTGGGTAAACTTGCCTCTCAGAAAAGACCAAAAGTGTGATAGCAAATCCTACAAGCCTCAGAGTAACAAGTTCAAAGATCAGAGCTATTCCAGTGAAGGGACATGAGCCTTTAATGGAGTACGGAAGGCCAGACAGACATTATTTGAGACCTGACATAGAGATGCTGGTACTAGAGAGAAAGGTGAAAGTGTTAAGTGGATTAGTAATAGAATCAGAAACTTATAAACCACTTATCTTTTCAAATATATGTTTCAAATATGGTACTTTATTTCATTCCCTCCTATAGTGCTGTAAGGTATTGGATTTTGTGTTCATATTACTGATGAGAAAATTAAAGAAGGCCTAGAGAGGCCAAGCTTTTTGCTGGTTAGGATAGATCCTAGGAACAGTCCTCCTCTGACAATCAGATGTGGTTTTACAAGAGGCAGCAGAGCTTGGCTTCAAAGGCCCCCCAGCCACTTTCTGCTTGTCCTGGAAAAATAGTAACACAGACCCATCAACAATATTTCTTGAATCCCTCTGCCACTTGGGGCACTTTCACACATTGCTTTGTATTATGATTACTCGTTATCTCTCTCTAAATATTTTACTCCAACAGACAATGGATATCAAAAGATACTGCAACCTGCCTTTCAGTACTCAAAGAATAAAAAATCATGCTAGATATCACATTTTAGGTGCACTGTTAATGATACTCATATCAACCCATGGTCATTGTACCAACCCCAATTTGGAGTGTAGTGGTGAAGAAAATTTTATGTGGTACAAAGAGCTCGATTGTTATAGAGCATGACCGTGATAACAGTTCAATAATGTTATAGCTCAATTATGAGACAGCATGGCTGTGGAACAGCACAGCTGTGATGTGGCTCTGGGACAGGGTGGCCGCCCCTGGCTAGATATTCTGTTCTATTTGGTCTGCTCCTGCGAGATGTCTTCAGTCTTCAATGGAAAAGTGTATCCCCTGAGCCAGAGGGGAGCTGACTTATATAAAAAGAAGTCCCTATCCCTGGTCCTTGATTGATCCATCCTCATGCAAAGGAGGACTTCAAATCCTTGCCATTTGATTGGTTTAAAAAGCACTGTCCTGATTGGTCAGAATAGAGCTGCTCTGATTGGTTGGTGAAGATGCTGATGAAGAAACAGCTCTGAAGTGCCATGGGCTAAGTCCTATTGTTGAAATAGAAATCCAGGAATTCTTTTATAAGGATTGGCTCAAATGTCAGAAATAGTGCAGACAGGCAGTTCAGCACAGTCTTCCTCCTGAAGTACAGCTTGTGTGACAGACTCCTGTGTAGAAATGGCAGCCATGCTCTGCTTTTTTAAAATTTGAGCCCAGTTACCACAAGGAGTTCTTCTTGGTAAGTATCTCCTTTCTAAGGGTCCACATCTACTAACATTATTAAGTGCTCATAATCATAATCACAACATTTGAGGTAGACATTATAATAATCCCCATTTTACAAAGGAATACCCTGAGGTAGAGAATTTAGTAACTTACATGAGGTCATGTAGCTAGTAAATAGAAAAACTAGTTATCTAACAATCAGAATCTTGTTCTAGAGTCTGTACTCTTTAACTGTTAATTTAAATTGAATTGAATTTCCCTGAATGCTCTTTTGTCTATTCATATGTCATTACTTACTTTTCCTCAGGCTCTGCAAATTTCTTACCTCCTTTAAAAAGCCTTTAAAGTGGCATCCAAATTGAAAATAAAGAGGCCAAATTGTCACTTTTTACAGACAACATGATCTTTTATACAGAAAATCCTAAAGACTCTACCAAAAACCATTAGAAACAATCAACAAATACAATAAATTTGCAGGATACAAAATTGATGTATAAAAATTCATAGCATTCCACTGACAATGAATTTTCAGAAAAAAGAAATGAAAAGAGCAATTTCTTTTGCAATTACAATGAAAAGAATAAAATACCTAGGAATAAACCTAATGAAACTTGTGAATCTGTACACTGAAAACTATAAGACATTATTAAAAGAAATTGAAGAAAACACAAAGGAATAAAGACCTTCCATGTTCATGTATCAGAAGAATCAATAGAGATAAAACGACCTTATTGTCCAAAGCAATATACAAATTTAACGCAATTCCCATCAAAATCTCAATGGCATTTTTTAAAGAAACAGAACAAAAAATCATCCAATTTGTATGGAAGCACGAAAGACCCTGAATAGTCAAAGCAATCCTGAGAAAAAAAGAACAAGTCCAGGGGTATCACATTGTCTAACTACAAAGTGACAATAAACAAACAGCATGGTATTGGCAGAAAAACAGATACACAGACCAATGAAACAGAATTGAGAGCCCAAAAATAAATTCCTTTATGTATGGGCAAATAATTTTCAATGAAGGAGCCAAGAACAGAAAACAAAAAATAAAGCCTCTTCAATAAATGGTGCTGGAAAAATTGGAAAGCCACATACAAAAGAATGAAATGACTGCTGTCTGTCACCATACACCAAAATTAACTGAAAATGGATCAAATACCTAAAGATAAGACCTGAAACAATAAATTGCACAGAAGAAAACATAGGTGTTAACTCATCAACCTTGGTTTTAAAGAGAATTTTGTGAATTTGACCTTAAAGTCAAGGGAAGTAAAAGCAAAAATAAAAATGAATGGGGCTACATCTAACTATAAAGCTTCTGCACAGCAAAATCAAAACAAAACAAACAAACAAACAAAAAACAAAGCAAAGAAGTAAACAATTGAATGGGAAAAGATATTTGCAAATAGCACCTCCGATAGGGGCCTAGTATCCAAAATATATGAAATGTTCATACAACCAATGATAACGATAAAAAATACAAACAATTCAATTAAAAAATGGGCAGAGGACCTGAACAGACACTTCTCTCAATATGACATACAATGGCTAATAGTCAGATGAAAAAATGCTCAACTTCACTAGTATTGTGGAAATACAAATCAAAACCACAATGAGATACCACCATACACCTGCAAGAATGGCTATTATTAACAAGACAAGTAACAGGTGTTAGACAAGTTGTAGGGAAAAAGTGGGAATGTAAATTGGTACAGCCACTATAAAAAACAGTATGGAGTTTCCTCAAAAAAAAAAACCCTTAGAATAGAATTATCATATGACTTAGCAATCCCTCTTCAAGGTATTTTTTCAAAAAATTTAAAAACATTTATCTATAAAGATATATGCACCTCAATATTCATAGCAGCATTATGCTGGCCAAGACATGGAAGCAACCAAAGTGTCCTTCAATAGATGGTTGGATAAAAAAGATGTGGTATGTATATAGAATGGAATATTACCCAGCCATAAGAAAAGATGAGATACTGCTATTTGTCACAAGATGGATGGATCTTGAGATTATCATGCTAAGCAAAATAAGTCAGAAAAAGTTGAGAACCCTATGATTTCATTTGTATGTGGGATATAAAACTGAAAGCAACAAACTAATATAACAGAGACTCATGGACATGGACAACAGTTTAGTGGTTACCAGAGTGAAGGGCAGAGGTGGGGAGATAGTAAAGGAGGTCAAATATATGGTGACAAAAGGAGATTTGACTTTGGGTGGTGAACACACAATGTATTATACATATATTATTCAATTGTACACTTGAAACCTATATGATTTTACTAGCCAATGTAACCCCACTAAATTTAATTTAAAAAGACTTTCCAAACTATTTGGTAAAATAATTATAACTTTTTCAGAATTTCCATACCAATTTTGCCTTCACGACATGAAATGACATAATATTGGTATGAGGTAAAATGATAATGGAGATGATATTAGTGATAATAATTAACATTTATTGACCACTTAATATGTACTATCCACTATTCTATGGACTTTACATGAATTCTCATTTAATTCTCACAAATACCCTGGAAACATACACAATTTTTCTATGTTTTACAGGTGAGGAGACTGAGAGTCTCAGGCTAAGCAATTCACCCAAGGCCACAGTTAGTGGCAGAACCAAAGCCCTAGCCCAAAACCTCTACCTACATATGACCAAAAGATTGATGATCTAAGGTCTCACGGAAAACCAGCCTGCAACTGCTAATAGACACATTAGAGAGGGAGCCCAAATATGTGCAGTCATTTCACAGCAGCCTCTGCTTGTCCCACTCCCCACCTCCTACAGACATACATGGGTCCTGCCAACAGCTCTGTGACTGGGTCAGGGTCAGGAACTGATTTCCCCAGGTCTGAACAACTGAGACAACACCCAGGAAATTTAGAAAGTGTAAATAAGAGAAACAGTATTTTCCATAGGGGAAAGGAGACAAAGGGACATTTTAGAAACTCATATATCCTTTAGTTGAACTTTTTTTCCTGAATAAAAACTAATCATACAATGACTGCCTACCACAACAGTTTAGCACTCCAAAGAAAATAAGAGGATCTTTGACAACCCTAAAGATATTAGGGTGCCACAGTCATTAAGGGGCTGTGCTCACCTGAACATGCTCAGTACCAGCAGGAAAGGAGAAGAATTGTTATTAATTACAGGGACCCCTGACTCCCAGTTCCCATAAGCCTCCCTCTTAAGCCCTGGTATCTACTTCATTTCAGTTCAAAAATAGTACTTACTGGCTATCTATTTGTTCTAGGCATTGATAATAAAAAGATGGGAGATTTCTGAAATCTCATTTAATGAATTCAATTCTGAAACATCACTCAAATTTTATAAGGAAAACAGATACACAACAAACAATTCAAACTGAAAGGTGAGCATGGGCTAGCATGAAGGAGAACACAAAGGTTTTAGCATATTTCTCCTGAAAGATCTTAATCTCTCAATGGTATCTTGGAAAAGATTTTTAGGATTAGAGGTAGAGAGGAAATAAATGAAGCTTCAGCACCAACTTGGAGTGAGGAACAGTCAGTTAATTAAACCGTGGCCTGAAAGGGGAAGCCAAGGTCTTTTAAAGCAAGCCAAAAAAGAAATTAAAATAAAAACAGAAGATAAAATTCAAAAAAGCAAAATTCCTAAACAGGATGCTCAACCCTATGTATTCCTCCCACCTCTGCCCACAGAGACCTGGCCAATAATGTGGATGGAGGGGGAGCTGCTCCATGCAGTACTCCCACAGAACCCAGCCCTCTTGGCTACATCAGCAACTTCATTTTCTGTTTGCCCTTTAGAACAGTGGCCTGCAACCTTTTTGGCACCAGGGACGGTTGCTCCCATGAGGATCTAATGCCTGATGGATGATTTGAAGTGTTCCTAAGGTGGTGATGCTAGTGCTGGGAGTGGCTGCAAATACAGGTGAAGCTTCATTGGCTCGTCTATTGCTCGCCTCCTGCTGTGCGGCCTGGTTCCTAACAGGCTTTAGACTGGTACTGGTCCATGGCCTGGGGGTTGGGAGCCTTTGTTTTAAAACGTGAATGCCTTTGGGAAGTCATCATTGCCTTGAATGCATCAGTTTGTAGCATTTTGCATTAGAGTCAAGAGCCTCAGGGAGCAGGGTCAGGGTTTTGGACTTAAGGCCTGAGGACAGGAATCAGGAGGCCTGAAGATGAAAGGAAGGACACTCTTCTCCTGTGGTCTGGCCTAACCAGGTACTATCTCAGCCCATTCTTCTCTGTCTGGGAAGTGAGCTCTCCTTCTCACTGGTCCTTGTCTATGTCCAGCTACCACTAGCTTTTTTGACCCCAGTACACCCACTGCTCTTGACTACTGTGAATCCATCTTGTGTACCAACCACCCAGACAGATCAGAGATGTGGATGCTTTCTTTTGCCAGTCAGCTCAGCCTTGGCCTCAGACTTTTGGCCCAGGTTGCTCTCTCACAGTATACCTGTTCCAACCAAACTCCCCTATGGAATCCATTGAGTCTGTGGAACCCTCACCATCTTCACTCTGCATCAAGGTCTACTCCTTATGTGCAACTAGCCCACACTAATGTGTCACTCTCTAGTTCTAGAGACTCTGGCCCATGCTACCTTCCCTTCTCAGAATCTCTATAGCATTCACTAAAGCAAACACCCTGGAGAAGAAGAGGATGTCTTCTTCATGTACAGTTGTAGTCTCTTAGTTTGACGAACTTCCACCAGCAAAAGCAAATGCCCAATGTCTTAAGTCACTTAGCTTTGAATATATTTGGACTGTGCCACCCATTACTACTCTTATTGCAGCCAAATACTAACTCCTAAATCACACCCCTTCATCCCTTCAAAACTTTGATTTTTGACTCAGTTAGTCTCCCCAACGTTAATCTTGTACTAATTCTTCACAATTTCAGCATCGTCCCAGACAGTCCTTTGTGTCAAGCTCATTGTTTAGTGCTTTACAAATATTATCTTATTTAATTTTCAAAACTCATTTCTCAAAGGAGAAGAATTAGGGTTGGAGAAAGTAAGAAATTTGCCTAATTCTGCAGAGCTACTTAGTGAAGCAAGGATTTAGACCGAGATGGTTATATTATGAAGCCTTAATGCTTGACAGGTATGCTGTTTTGCCTCCCTATTATTAGAAAAAAATCTACTTTTTCTTGAAAGTTGCTGAGAACAGTTAATGCAGAAGGAATAGAAGGTTTGGGGATTTTCTTTACACTTCTATCACTCTTCCTAGTCTTATTTCATAGCTCCGATTCAAGTTATTGCTTTCTATTGTTAGCTTGCTCCTTTGGTTATGTTAAAACTTGTTGGCATAAAGGACCTCTACAATCTAGGAAGGCAGAACTAGTTTCGTAGGCAGATAAACATAAGCACAAATCCTAGTTCCACCAATAATGTTTCACCATTGCTTAATAACCTTTGAAAATTACATTATCTTCCAGAGCCTTAGTTTCTGAGGCAATAGAGAGTTCCACTAAAGAGCATAAGCTATGGGATCAGGCCAACCCAATTCAAATTCCAGATGTGCCACCAGCTATGACTGAGCAAGTTAGTCAAGTCTAAGGTTTTTCAACTGCCAAAATGTTGCACAAGCAGTTAGGAGGATTAAATGAGATGGTGTAGTTAAAGTCCAAGAAGCTCTGCACACAGTATGTGCTTCGTAAATTATATGGCCTGCTGTTAAAGTGAGTTAATGTATCTAAGTAACAGACTCTTGGAAAACGGTAGTTCTTCCTCTTTCTCTCCCTACCTAATTTTTCATCTATCTCACCCACAATACTATACTTAAGTCATACCCAACTATTCAGCATTGCTCAACATACCTCTGTGCCTTTGTCTGAGTTGGATACTCTACCTGAAAATCCTTTCCACTCCTATGCTGCCTCACCTAGGCATCTTCTGATGCCCAGTTCAAAAGCCGCTTCCTCTCTTATGTGTCTCTTATGTGTTACCATGTACCTATTTGTATGAATGCCTCCACTGTGAACATTTAATACATTATAGTTGTTAACAGCCTGTGAATTCTGGCAGATGAAGACTATTCTTATTTCTTTCTGTCATTAGTCCTATGCATATTTCCTGGCATGTACTAAATTCTATTCAATTCAGCTGAACACACAAAGAAATTAAACTATTGAGTGTCAATCCACCATGGACCCTGAACTCCCCTGCACACACTTACTGGGTAAGCCAAGAATGCAACTCCATCTTTACTCATTTCTCAGGGTTGTGTTTGCAGCAAGCAACTTTGAGGGATGAAGTAATATCTCCTTTCAGAGATAATAGAAGGCTTGCTATAAAGGCTTGTTTGTATAATATTCTCCTGGGCCCTGTTTGTTGACTCTATAGGACTTGCGGGGCAAAAAACCTGGCATAAACATGATGGTGTTTGTTACTTGCTATGTCATGAGTAATAAAGTCCTTAGTCTCTGACCCAGCATCCATGAAACAACAGGCTAATTTATTATCTCAAGGGTCAGCAAACTATGGCCTGTGGGTCAAATCTGGCATATGATCTGTTTTCGTACAGCCTGTTAAGAATGGTTTTTGTATTTTTAAAAGGTTGTAAAATGAGATTAGCAATGTGTGGCAGAAACCTTTTATTTCCCATAAGGCCTTAAATATTTATTATCTCACTCTTAAAAGGAAATGTTTGCCAACCCCTGTATTATCTTATAAGGGTAGTAAAATTAAATCTGATTTTCTGACCAATTCCAACTCTCCAGTTATTTTCCTCAGAGCCGGAATGTCACCTTTACTCCTTAGGTGCTCATAGCACCAAGCACAGGGTTGATACTCAGGTAAGACTCAACTAAAACCAAAGTGCCCCTTTCACAAATATTTAGGGTCTAGCATTGTTTCAGGAACTAGGGATGCAGAGGTAAACAAAATATTCAAAGTCCCTGACTCCACGGAATTGAAATTCTAATGAGATAGACAATAAATAAATACATGTCAAGCAGTAGTAAGTGTTATGGGGAAATTAAGAGTAAAGGAGATGAGGAGTTCCAAACTTTAACTGGGTGGGTGCGGTGGAGTGGGGTAGGTAAAGCTGGCTACTAGTTTATGAAAGGCACTCAAGGAAGTCCCTTCTGAGAAGGTGGCATGATTAAGTAGGTCAGTGCCTGTCTGCGACATTTAATCATAAAGAAACCTATACCCTGGGGAAGTGAAATTAAAAGCACATCTCACCTCCACTTTCCAGCTTATGGTTTTCTAAACTAAGTACCCATTTGAGCTGGGCCCAAATCAAGACGCACCCTCTACCCCTTCCCCTTAGAGTATCACTTCTACATAGTTCTCTGGAAGCCTGAGAGCATAAATTTAGTGTAAGTTGGAACGTACAGGTGTTTTGCACTCTACCCCCACCAATAAGTATATCGTCATAATCCTACTTTGGCATAAAAGCACCCAATTTATAAATCACTGTACTTAAACTGACTCATTTTATTTTACCAAATGCAATCTAATTCCCTACTCCAACACATAAGTGATGTATTCATCACTTATAAACCACACACAAAAAAAATGCTTATATACATAAGAGCCAGAGAACTTTTGCTTGGTAGAAAGAATAAATCTTTTTTTTTTTTTAAGCAGAAAAGAAAAGCTTTATTAGAAGAGAAAGTACACTTCCAGACGTGGAAGTGGGCCTAAGCAAGAGAAGTGTGGCTTGAAAGGCCAAGAATGGCTCTTAAACAACACAGGCTTTGGGATAATTCAGAGTTTGGTCCAAATGCTTCCTTTACCCCTTGTTAGCTGGGCAACAGATCTTGGGCAAGTTACTTTTACTCCTTCAGACTTAGTTTCCATGTTTGTAAAAGGGGTTAATAATATCTATCTCTTTTTTAAATGTATGTAATAGATGCCAGGCACTAAGCACACAGCCACACAGTATATATTCTGTAAGGGCTGGTATTTTGATTGTCAGGTATTACATAAATCATTCATTCAGTAGGCCTTTGCTTATTGCTCTTATTTCTTGGCAGGCAGTGTCAAGTGAAGAGGCGTCTCTAAACAGTAAGACCATCTGTGCCTTCAAGAAGAATACAAAGTAATAAATAAGAGAATGAAATAAATAAGCAATGATGATAAAATGTGATATGTAATAGAAAGAATTGTAAGTGAGATAAGAGTATATCATCAGAGAAGGTTTCCCATATGAACAGCTGAACTAATTCCTAAGGTAAAGTTCTTACTCAGAAAAAAAGTAGACATGCCAGACAGAGGTAACACACTTACAGGCAGCAGGGAGACTGCTAAGAGAGAACTGAGTTGGATCTCAACTACTTTGATTCTCATGCTAAGGCATTTGGATTGATTTTAAAGACAAGGAAAGGACCTCTGGATTCTGTATGGAGATGCAATTAGAGTGAAGCAAGGATAGAAACAAGAAGATGAGTTATGAGGCTGTCCAGAAGTAGATTTGAGAGTTGGAGGGATATAAATGAGTTTGAGATTGACCTGCCCATGGAATATTTCAGTAGAGAAATCCAGGAGGCAAACAGATGTAAAAGAGTGAGATCTGAGCTAGTGACTGATTTGGGAGTCATCATTATGTAGATAAAGCCATGTTAATGAAATATTCTAGAATTTCTGTGAAGAGTAAGAAGAGAAAGGGGCCGATGAAGGAGTCTTAAGAAGCATTTATAAGATAAAAAGGACGAAACAGAGCCATGAAGAAAATATGACAAATGGTGGCTTAGGAACAAAAAAATTCAAAGCATTTTATAATTTTCAAGTTACATTTCAGATGAGTGATGTCAACAAAATAGCAAACTAGAAAGTTTCAATATTTTTACCCTCTCGCTATACATATACATGTGTGTGTGTGTGTGTGTGTGTGTGTGTGTATTCTTAAACCAAGCAGGAGGTGTCTGAACCAACTTTGCAGGAAGTTAGAAAACAATCAAGAGTTTACATAAATTAAGTAAATGCCTAATCAAGGAAAAATCACCTTCAAAATTGTAGGAAAATTTCGTGGTGTTTTTACCCACCTTTGCCTCACTCCCAAGCGAGCATTAGAGTTTCTTGGTCTTGAGCAGTGGCAATCTAAGACCAAGTTCTTCCACTTGAACTGGAGGCAGCAGAGCAAATCTTATTTGCAAATTATTGTCTTTTCTAATATATCTCTGTCTTGCATAACTCAGAATGCATGCAGGAAAACTGGCAGGCACTACTCTTAAATATTCCCAGTGGAATATTCTACAAACTCGAAGATGCCTGGGACAAGAGATTACAGGTGGGTGGACACATACAATAGATTATCTAAGTCCTGGAGGAAAAGTTGGGATAAGGTGCTTTGGGAAATTAGGAAATTCAAAAGCAACTGCATATACAGGGAAACTTAAAAAGCCATGCTTGTCCAGGCAAGAAAAGACCTGAGAAGACCTTAAATGTTTACCTTGAGCTAATCCCTAGGCTTAAAGAATATTTAGCTAATTGGTGAAGGACTGAACCAATACAGAGCCGGACTGCAAAGACTACAAAAGGTGGCTGTTCTTTCTTTATTTTGTTTTTATTTTTGATGATTTTATATTCTTGTCTATTTAAACTCTTGGCATTCAGAAAAATTTCTGTCAAAACACTAATGGAACATGAGCTAAAATAAAAGGTACTTCAGTGAGCACACACAACAATAACATACCCACCTTTCAAAAGTAGTTTGGAAAAGTCTCAATACAAACAAACTGCTATTACCTTCAACAACTAAAACACAAAAAAAAAGACAAGACAAGGGTGACCACCACTGTAATTTAATCTACTACTGGAAGGTTATACTACTGGAAGTACTATTCATAAGAAAAGAAAAAAATATATAAAGAATACAAATTTAAAAACAAATAAAACTGTCATTATTTGCAGATGACATATTATATAGAAAAAATCCTAACTATTCCACCAGAACACTACTAAAACTAATAAATAAACTTAATAAAGTTGCTGAATACAAAATTAATATTTAGAAATTGGTGTGTTTTTATATATCAATAAAAAATTATCAGAAAGAGAAATTAAGAAAGCAATCCCATTACAATTGTATCAAAAAGTATAATATATCTAACAATAAATTTAACCAAAGAGTTAAAAAGCCTGTACCTGGAAAAGTGCAGGACATCGATAAAAGAAAATGAAGAAGATACAAAGATACAAATATACTAGGCTCATGGATTAGAAGAATTAATATTGATAAAATGTCCACACTACCCAAAGCAATCTACAGATTCAATGCATTCCCTATCAAATATCAATAACATTTTTCACAGAGCTAGAACAAATAATTCTAAAATTTATATAAAATCATGAAAACTCTGAATAGCCAAAGCAATATTGAGAAAAAAAAGAACAAAGTTGGAAGTATCACACTACCTGATTTCAAGCTATACTACAAGGCTATAGAAATTAAAAAAATAAAAAACACACACACATAAAAAACAGCATGGTGCTGGCACAAAACCAGAAACATAGACCAATGGAACAGAATAAAAAGTGCAAACAATACCTCCAATAAGGGCCTAATACCCAAAATATACCAAAAAAAATCCCTCATATAACTCAACAATAAAAAAAAGTCCAATTAAAAAATGGGCAGGGGACCTGAACATACACTTCTCCCAAGAAGACAGACAAAAGGCCAACCTACATAAGAAAAGATGCTCAACTGCACTAACTATTAGGGAAATGTAATCAAAACCATAATCACACCTGTTAGAATAGCTATCATCAACAGGACAGTAATAACAAGTGTTGCAGAGATTGTGGGGGGGGAAACCTTATACTGCTGGTGGGAAGGTAAATTGGTACAGCCACTATGGAAAACAGTATGGAGGTTCCTCAAAAACACTGAGAATAGAATTGCCGTATGATCCAATAATCTGTCTTAGGTATCTATTTCTCAAAATTAAAAACATTTATGCATAAGGATATATGCACCCTGATGTTCATAGCAGCATTATTCATAGAGGCCAAAGTGTCCTTCCATAAATCATTGGATAAAGACGTTGTAATACATATACAATAGAATAATACTCAGCCATAAGAAAAGATGAAATATTGATATTTGCAACAACATGGATGGATCTTGAGATTATCATGCTAAGTGAAATAAATCAGACAGAAAAAGTTGAGAATCATATGATTTAACTTATATGCAGGATATAAATTTGAAAGCAACAAACAAATAAGACAAGCAAACAGAGACTTATGGACATGGACAACAGTTTAGTGGCACCAGAGGGAAGGGGGTAAGAGGAGCTAGATAAGAGTAAAAGGAGTCAAATATATGATGATGGGAAGAATTTAACTTTGGGTGATGAACGCCCAACACAATATATTTACAATGTATTACAGAACTGTGCACTAAAAACCCATATATTTTGTTAACCCAAATAAATTTAATGAAAAAAAGAAAGTCTGAAGTAAACCCATAATTTTATGGTCAACTGATCTATGAAAACAGACAAGAATATACAATGGGGTTTTTTCAATAAATGGTGCTGGGAAAACTGGACAGATACGTGCAAAAAAAAAATGAAACTGGACCGCCTTCTTACACCATATACAAGAATAAACTCAAAATAGATTAAAAACTTGAATGTTAGATCTGAAACCATAAAATCCTAGAAGAAAATATAGGTAATAAACTCTTCGACATTGGTCTCAGCGATATTTATTGGATATGTCTCTTAGAGCAAAACAATGAAAGCAAAAATAAATAGAACTACATCAAACTAAAACAATTTTGCACAATGTCAGAAATCAACAAAACCAAAATGCTACCTACTAAATGGAAGAAGATATTTACAAATGATATATCCAATAAGGGGTTAATAAATATCCAAAATAAAGAAAATACTTATATAGTGATACATCAAAACAAAACAAAACAAACAATCCAATTTAAAAATGGGCAGAGGACCTGACTAGACAGTTCTCCAAAGAAGACATACAGATACCTAACAGACAAAGAGTTGCTTAACATCACTAACTGTCAGGAAAATGCAAATCAAAGCCACAATGAGATACTACTTTACACCTGTCAGAATGGATATTATCCAAAAGACAACAAAGAGTAAGTGTTGGTGAGGAAGTAGAGGAATCCTCATGTACCATTGGTGAGATTGTATATTAGTGCACCCACTATGGAAATCAGTATGACTGTTTTTCAAAAAATTAAAATAGAACTAACACATGAACCAGTAATTCCATTTCTAGGTATTTAATCTGAAAAATTTGAAAACACTAATTGGAAATGATATATGCACCCTAATGTTCATTGCGGCATTATTTACAATGCACAAGATATGAAAACAACCTAGGTGTCCATGAATAGATGAATGGATAAAGAAGATGTGGCCTATATACACATGGAATATTATTCAGCCATAAAAAGAATGCAATCTTGACATTTATAACAACATGGATGGACCTAGAGGTATTATGCTAAGTGAAATAAGTCTGAAAAGGAAAGACAAATACCATATAATTTCACTTATATGTGGAATATTTTTTAAAAAACCAGAAACACAGATATAGAGAAGAAACTAATGGTTGTCAGATGCGAAGGGGTGAGGGATGGATAAAAAATGTGAAGTGGATTAAGTACAACTTACAGTTATAAAAATAGTCATATGATGTAAAGTACAACATGGGGAATATAGTCAATAATGTTGTAATAACTATGTACAGTGTCAGACAGTTACTAGACTTATTGTGGTGATCACTTTGTAAAGTATTTAAATGTCTAATCACTATGTTGTACACCTGAAATTAAATATAATACTGTTATGTTAAGTAAATAATTTTAAAATAAATTTACAAAAAAAATGGACTACTATGCCATTCAACCTCCTATCTTTAAAAAGTAAAAATAAAAAGCAAACCATGCTGAAAGGTAGAAATCTGATTCTCAGAGTTATTACTTTATAATAACGATAAGCTCAGTTTTGACAAAGAAATCACAGGGTGTACACAGAAACTGAAAAAATAGCTCATTCAAATAAATAAAATAAACTGAAAGAAACAATCCCTGAGGAAACCCAGACATCAATCTTACTAGACAAAAAGTCGTTAAAACAGTGATCTTAGATATGCTCTAAGAGATAAGGGAAAACATTGGCAACAACAACAAAAAAAACTAAAGAAAATTTTAAAAAAAACATTAATATAAAACAAAGCAGGCACACCGATAAAGAGATAGAAATTATAAAAAACAAACTAAAAATTCTGGACTGAAAAGTACAACAAGTAAAAATAAAAATAGAGTAATTCAATGGCAGGACTGAGAAGACAGAAGAAAAAAACAGTAAGCATGAAAATAGGACATTTGAAATTAATAGAGTCTTAAGAGCACAAAGAAAAAATGAAGAAAAGTGAGTAGAGTCTAAGGGATCTGTGGGATACCACAAGTGGCCTACTATGTACATTTTGAAGTCCCAGAAGACTACAGACAGAAAGTGGCAGAAGGATTACTTGAAACTATAATGCCCAAATTTTCAAATTTGAGGAAATACTTGAATCTTTAAATCTTAAATTCCAAGTGAATTCCAAGTAGGATAAATTTAGAGACCCATACCATGATACACTATAATTGAAATTTTGAAAGACAAAGAGGGAATCTTGAAAGGAGCAAGAAAGAAGTGATTTATCAAATACAAGAGATTCCCAATGAGATGATTAGCCATTTTTAATCAGAGACCTTGGATCAGAAGCAGTGATGTAATTTAAAGTGCTGAAAGAGAAACACAATAGACCAATAGTTCAATGTATGGCAAAACTGTCCTTCAAAAATGAGGGAGAAATTAAAGCACTCTTATATAAACAAAATTTGAGAGACTTCAATGTTTCTAGACCTACCCTAAAAAAATGATGAAGAAAGTGTTTCAGGTTAAAATGAGAGGACACTAGATACTAACTAAAAGACATTGAAAACATAAAGACTTCTGGTAAAGGTATATACATGAGCAAATATACAGCCTGTATTGTTGTAATCCTAATTTGCAACTTGAATTTTAATTTTCCACAGGATTTAAAAGAAAAAAAAGTATTAAAATAATTATAAATCTATGTTATTGGGCACAAAATGTATAAATATGTAACTTGTGAAAGCAGAACATAAACAGGGTACATGGAACACTATTGGCATCAATTCACAGTAGATAGTTTTAACTTTAGAACATTATATTTACTCTCCATTTAACCATACAGAAAATGTCCATAGAACAGCTACAAATGGAAATGAGAAAAGCAACAAAATGTATCACTAAAAAAACAAGAAGCAAAAAAATCCCCCAAATCCCCAAAACACTAAGTACAAAAGGAGAGAGCAACAGAAAATTAAGACCAAAAAAAAAAAACCTATAATACATACAGAAAACAAATAGCAAAATGGCAGAAGTCCTTCCTTATCAGTATTACTTTAAATGTAAATGGCTTAAACTTTCCAATCAAAAGGCATCGAATGGTAGAACTGGTTAAAAAATAAAAACCTATATACTCCAAATGTCTGATGTCTACAAGAGACTCATTCTAAATATAAAGATATAAATAAGTAGTAAGAGAAAGAATGGAAAATATATTTCATTCAAGTACTAAACAAAAGAGAGCTAAAGCGGATATTCTAATTCAGATAAAATAGACTTTAAGTCAAAAACTGTTGCAAAGACAACAGAAGATATACAGATTGATAAAAATATTAATTCACCAAAAAGGTGTATAACAATGTTAACAAAATATAAAAAGCAAATATCACAGAATTGAAGGGAGAAAATAGACATTTCTTCAATACACCACTTTCAATACATTAGAATAACCAAACAAAAGATTGATAAGAAAATAGAGGACTTTAACAAACCATTAATCAATTAGACCTAACAATAATATACTTAACTCCCCAAAACAACAGAATACACTTTTTTTTCTCAAGTGCATGAAAAACATTTCCAAGTCAGACCGTATGTGAGGCCACAAAAAAAAGCTTCAATATATTTTAAAAGACTGAAATCATAAAAAATAGTTTTCTACCACAAGAGATTGAAATCAATAACAGAAGAAAAACTAGATTCTCAAATATGGAGAAATTAACCCATGGGTCAAAGAAGAAATCAAAAGGGTACATTGAGAAAATAAAAATGAAAACACAAAATACCAAAACACATGGGATGCAGTGATAAGAAAGCAATGACAAGAAGGGAATTTACATCTATAAATGCATACATTAAAAAAGAAAGCTCTCAAATCAATAACCTAAGTTAATGCTTTAAGAAAAATAATTAAACCCAAAAATTGCAGAGGGAAGACTCATACTACTAAAATTAGAAACAATAACAAGGACAATACTGTTGATAATACAGAAATAAAAAAAAAATACTATGAAAATTTGTATGTCAATATATTGGTTAACCTCAATGAAATGAATGAATTCCTAGAAACACACAATCCACCAAACTGAATCATGAAGAAATAGGGAATATGAGTAGACCTATATATAACCAAGAGATTGAATCAGTAATCAAAAGCCTCCCAACAAAGAAAAGCCCAAATGGCTTTACTGGAGAATATTACCAATCACTTAAATAAGAATTAACACCAATACTTTTTCAAACTTTTCAAAATTCTGAAGAGGAAGAAACACTTCCTAACTCATTCTATTAAGTCAAGTATTACCTTGACACCAAACCAGACAGATACTACAATAAAACTAAAGACCAATGTCCTTATAAAAATACTGATGCAAAAAAAAAAAAAAATTCAGTAAAAATACTAGGCAAGTGAATTCAGCAGCATATTAAAAATATTACATATCATGACTAAATGAGATTTATTCCCAGAATGTGATAATGGTTCAACATATAAAAATCAATTCAGTAAAATCAATTACTTAAATGAAGGGGGAAAATACATGATCATAGTAATGGATGCAAAAAAGTATTTGACAAAATTAAACACCTTTTTCTTGATAAAAAAAAATTTCTTTAAACCAGAAATAGAATGAAACTTCCTCAATGTGATAAAAAAAAAAGCTATATTTGCAAAACTCACAGATAACATCATCCTCAGTGGTCAAAGATTGAAAGGTTTTCCCCAGGACATGTACAAAACAAGGATCCTGACTCTCTCTACTTCTATTCAAAATAATCCTGGATGTCCTCACAAAAGCAAATAGACAAGAGAAAAAAGAAGAGAAAGAAAAAAGAAAGAAAGAAAAAAGAAAGAAAAAGAAAGAAAGAAAGAAAAAAGAAAGAAAGAAAGAAAGAAAAGAAAAAAAAAAAAAGAAAGAGAAAGAAAGAAAAAGAAAGAGAGAGAGAAAAAGAAGAGAGAAAGAAAGAAGAGGGAGGAGGAAGAGAGGAGAGGAAGAAGGAAGAGAAGGAAGGAAGGAAGGAAGGAAGAAAAGAAAAGAAGAGAAAGAAGAAGAAAAGAAAAGAAAGAAAAGAAAAGAAAAAAAGAAAGAAAAGAAAAGAAAAGAAAAGAAAAGAAAGAAAAGAAAAGAAAAGAAAGAAAGAAAAGAAAGGGCATCCGAAGGGACTTCCAGTCAAGATGGAGGAGTAAGTAAATGCCATGCTTGCCTCCTTTCACAACCACATCAAAATTACAACTAAATGATAGAACAACCATCATTGAGAACCATCTGAAAAACAGCTATATAGAATTCCTAGAACTAAACATATAAAGAATCCAGTTAGCACTGATAGGAGGAGCAGAGATGTGGAATGAAAAATTTCCATACCTGTGGTGTGGCAGTTAATAAATGGCTGTAGAGATCCTTCTGCGAAGAGAGGGGGTCAATGATACACAATGGGCTCACAAGATTAGGGCTCTAGTGTTTGTAAGAGGAGTCCCCATAACATCTGGCTGTGAAAACTAGTGAGGATTGCATCTGAGTAAGACTGAGGACTGCTGGAAACCTAGGCAGTGCAGGTTTTAAGGTACCACCCACAGACTCACTCACTCACAAAATCACTTGATCTAAACTCCAGCACAGGAGCAGCAGCCCAAAAAAGCCAGGAACATGTGAGGAGGATTAATTTGACTAGCTTAAGAGCAAGGAATGGAGTGGTAGGAGTCAGGGCAGCTCTCTCTGAGGGAAAAAGTCTGGCAGAGGCCACTGTTTCTTTGTTGAGCCCTTTCCCCACCCACCTATCAGGTGGATACCAAATCAAATCTCTCCATTAACTTGGCTAACACTGTTTACCAAGCCCTGGTAATTCTCTGAGACCTGGCCCTGCCCAACTCACATATGTGGCCCTAACCTCATCTAGCAGCTTTTCCACAAAATAGTCTTTCTTAGCATGTGCTACAGACTTTCTTAATTCTCTCAAAGGGCCACAAACACCAAATAAGCAGCAACTGTCCTCAGTGTGCTTTGTACCTCTTGCAAAGGAGCCTCAAGCCTGGCACTAGCGGCAGCCAGCCTTGATTCTCAGCCTCTTCTCTCTTAGGTGCCTCTAAGCCAAGTGCAAGGGTCAACCAATTTTGGATCACTTTGTAGTTTCTACCAGGTGGCCCCAAGCCAGGCACATGTAGCAGAAGCTGGCTTTGGCCTGCACCACAGCCCCTCCCAAGAGATCTCAAAACCAATACACATGAAGGTGAGCTTCAGCCCACACCAGAGCACCACCCAACCAACTCCACAAATGACACATCCAAAAGGCTGACTTCGCAGGCACCAGAGCCCACTAGAGCAAACCTACTCTGTTGGTCAGCCCCTACACAACAGCTTATCTGTTGTAGTAATAGCCACTCCTCATAGTCAGTCAGACGGAGAGTCAGTCCTATCCACTGCTGTTCCAACAGCAATAGACTCAACCGCAATAGGAAGGCACACACAACCTACAAAAGAAACACCCCTGGAGCAGCTACCACCTGGCCCATAAGACCACCTACATCATAAAGCCACTGTACTAAGACAGGGAGATGTAGCAGGTCTGCCTAATACATAGAAACAAACATAGAGAGTAGACCAAAATGAGGAGACAAAGAAACGTCCTAAATTAAAGAAGACAAAACTCCAGAAAAAGAACTAAACAAAATTAAAACAAACAATCTGCCTGATGAAGAGTTCAAAACACTGGTTATAAGGATGCTAAATGAACTTATGGGAAGAATAAATGAACTTATTGAGAACTTACACAAAAAGATAAAAACAACAAAAAAAGTCAGAAATGAAGAAAACAATAACTAAAATAAAGACTACAGTAGATGGAATGAAGAGTAGAAAGATGAAGCAGAGGATCATATTAGTGATTTGGAAGGCAAGATAGTAGAAATCACCCAGTGGGAACAGCAAAAAATAAAATAAAATTTAACAGAGTAGTTTAAGGAACTTCTGGACAACAACAAATATAATGGTACGATGACCTTAAAAGTCACATTAGACAAGATCAAGTTAATGGACATTTTAAGAACATTTCATCCAAAAAGTGAAGAATCCAATTTTTTCAACTGCACATAAAAGATTCTCCAGGATAGATCACATATGAGGCCACAAAATGAGGTTTAATAATTCAAAAAGTTTGGGATCATATCGAACATCTTTTCTGGCCAAAATGACGTTAAACTGCAAATCAACTATGGTAGAAAACTGAAAAAAAGCATAAATATATGGAGACTAAAATCACGCCACTAAACAAAGTACCAAAGAAGAAATCAAAATTTATCTTACTGCTGAGTAATATCCCATTGTATATATATATACCACATCTGCTCTATCAAATCATCTATTGAAAAACACTTTATTGTTTACATGTCTTGGCCACTGTGAATAACGCTGCAGTGAACATTGGGACATGTATATCTTTAGGGATAAATGTTCTCAATTTAGGGGGGTAGATTATTCAGCCATAAGAAAATACAAAATACTGCCATTTGCAACAACATGAATAGATCTTAAGATAATTATGTTAAGTGAAATAAATCAGACCAAAAAAAACTGAGAACCATATAATTTCACTCATATGTGGGATATAAAACTGAAAGCAACAAATGAACAAGACAAATAAAAATTCATAGACACAGACTACAGTTTAGTGGTTACCAGAGGAAAAGGGGGAAGGAGGGAGGTATATAAGGGTAACGAGAGTCAAATATATGGTGACAGAAGGAGATTTGACTTTGGTGGTAAATACACAGTGCAATACACATATGATACATTATGTGATTGTACAGTTAAAACCTATATAATTTTACTAACCAGTATAACCCCAATGAATTTAATTTAAAAAGCTATGATTTCCTACCAAAAAATAAAAATAAAACAGCTAGTTCTTTAAGAAGATAAATAAAATAGATAACCCTTTATTGAAACTCAGAAAGACAAGAGAGAAAGCTCAGTTAAAGCATGGCAGCATGATCCCTTCCCTTGAAATTACAGCAAATTGAACAGTTACAATCCAACAGAAAATACCCAGCCTAACACACAAACACATCTGAGAGATCTTCACATCAGAGCAGGCAAATCAGGTGAGCAAGATAGAAAGAAAGGGAGAGAAGGGGAGACTGGTGCTTCAGGCACAGCCTGGAGCCCCCTACTCAAAAAGAAGAAGGAAATTAAGTGCAGTTTACATTCTCTGTAGCCCCCAAGCATTTCTGCTTGAGCATTTCCAGCATAAACTACATGAAGTTCAGGGCAGACACCAGAGCAGAGATGGCTTATAGAAGGGTGACAGCTGTATTTTAGCAACTGCCATTGACAGGCAGAAAGCCGAGTCACAGAGCCTGGCCACCTCCATCCACTCTCCCAGAGTTTACCTTCTCAAACTCATACAGAGCTAGCACTGGGCCCCAGGGGTAACTGCAGCAACAGATACCCCGGGAACTGAGGAGACACACACCGTGGCTGGTCCAGTGACAGGGGTAGGGATATAGAAGCCAGGCAGCTGAAGCTTGGCAGCCAGAATTACTGAAAGGAAAATAGCCACAGGCACACCAGTGGCATCTCCCAACCCACCCCACGCCCACCCATCCAGGCTGATTTGGGAGGAAGCAGCACAACACTGCATCTGGCTTCTGGGGCACTACTGGGATTTATAGGGCTCTTCAGGGACTCGGATGCCATTACCAACACTTCTCCCATGGGGGTAGACCCTGGGACTGAGGCAACCTGGTTACAGAAGAAACACATTCCTACCCAGGGAATAAAGGGCATTGGGTTTTTTTTGTTGTTGTTTTTTTGTTTTTTGTTGTTGGGGTTTGTTTGTTTTGCTACAAAGAAGAGACTCAGGAGGCCTTTGCAGTGTAGGAAGACAAAAGAAAAACAAAAGAAAAACCTTTTCTTATCAATCTGCTAAAGAGATATCACTCTAAATAATTAAAAAAAAAAAGCAGAGTACATTCCCATAAATGCCTAGGCAAAGAAATAATCCACCAAATATCATGAACAACCAAGGTGACAAGGCAGCTTAGAAAAAAAAAATCTCCAGAAATAAACTGAAATATATAGAAATATGTGATTTAAATGACAGTGAAA
This sequence comes from Eonycteris spelaea, assembly GCA_003508835.1. Taxonomy (NCBI): domain Eukaryota; kingdom Metazoa; phylum Chordata; class Mammalia; order Chiroptera; family Pteropodidae; genus Eonycteris; species Eonycteris spelaea. The sequence goes on along the minus strand of PUFA01000412.1, from coordinate 34,307 downwards.
TCAAGATTATAGTTCTGAAAAATCTCAATGAGATGCAAGAAAATTCTGAGGCAGTTCAATGAACTCAGAAAGAAAAATCAATGAACAACAGGAATACTTTACCAAAGAGATCGAAACTCTAAAAAGAACCAAATAAAATTTCTGGAGCTGAAGAACTCTATAAAAGAGATGAAGAATGAAGCAGCGAGCTTAAAAATTAGAGTTGACCAAATGCAGGGAAAAATCAATGATATCAAAGACAGAAATCTGGAAATGATGCAGATGGAAGAAGAGAAAGACTTGAGAGTGAAAAAAGAAAGAACTCTTTCAAGAACTGACACCACCAGAGAAAGCAACATAAATATAATTGGTATACCAGAAGGAGAAGAGAAGGAGACGGAAACAGAAAACCTATTCAAACAAATTCTCGATGAGAATTTCCCAGACTTATGGAAAAAACTGGATCTTTGAATCCAAGAAGCAAACAGAACACCTAATTATCTCAATCCAAAAAGGCCTTTTCCAAGGCACATAACATTAAACAGTCAAAAATTAATGACAAAGAAAGAATTCCCAAGGCAGCCAGGGAAAAGAAAACAGTAACCTACAAAGAAAAATCCATTAGATTACCATCAAATTTTCAGTAGAAACTTTACAACTTAGGAGGGAGTGTAATCAAATATTCAAACTATTGAAAGAGAGCAATTACCACCAAGAATAAGTTATCTGGCAAATTCTCCTTTAGATATGAAAGAGAAATAGAGACTTTCTCAGACATACAGAAACTGAGGGGAGTTTTCATCAAGAGGCCTGCATTACAGGGAATACTTAAGGGGGTAATACTATCTAAAACAAAAAGACAGAAAAAAAATACAAAACTGAGAGTAAGACGACTAACAGACAGACAGAAACAGGATAATGCAACCCTTATTAAAAACAGCGTATTATAAATGTAAATATTGGTTAAAAGATATAAAAATATTTTAAAAAGAAAAAGAAGACAAGGGCTACTGCAACTCAGAATTGAACTCGCAGCATAAATAGGGATAATTTGAGACAATAAAAACAGAAAATGGGAGGGAGTAAGGGCTAAATCTGCATAAAGGAACAGAAATGAGATGCACACAGAAGTAAAAGGACTACTGTATATATAAAACTTAATGGTAACTGAACAATAAACATCCAGAATTAAGACATATGACACACAAAAAAAGAGAAAACAGAGGGGAAAATTATAGAATACCACCAAACTAAAGTAACAGACAGAAACACAAGGGCAAAGAAACAATGGAGACACTGAACTATCAGAAAACAAAAGATAAAATGGCTATAGCAAAACCTTATATTTCAAAAATCACCAGAAATGTAAATGGACTAATCTCACCAATGAAAAGGCACAATGTGGAAGACTGAATCAAAAAAAAAACAAAATTCAACCATATGCTGCCTTCAAGAGACACATTTCAGCTTTCAGGACAAATATAGACTCAAAGTGAAAGGGTGGAAAATGATACTCCAAGCAAATAGCAACCAGAGAAAAGCAGGTATAGTCACAGTTATATCTGATGAAGTAGATTTCAAGATAAAAAAGGTAATGAGAGACAAAGATGGACACTTCATAATGATAAAGTGGATAATACATAAGGAGATGTGACACTTATCTACATATGCTCCCAATCAGGGAACACCAAAATATGTAAACCAACTACTAACAGAACTAAAATGTGAAACTGACAAAAATACAATTCTATTAGGAGACCTAATTACCCCACTTTCATGAATGGATAGATCACCCAAACAGAAAATCAATAAGGAAATATCAGCCTTAAATGATACATTAGACCATAATCAATGTTTACAGAGCCTTTAATCCCAAAACACCATGTTATACATTCTTCTCTAGTGCACATGAAACATTCTTAAGAATTAATCATATGTTGGGACACAAAACTAGCCTCAACAGATTTTAAAATATTGAGATCATACCAAATATATTCTCTGACCACAATGCTTTGACTGGAGATGGACAGCAAAAAGAAAGTGGGAAAACCCACAAATATATGGAGATAAAACAATCTGCTACTAAAGAACTGCTAGGTCAAAGAAGAAATAAAAGAAAAGATTAAGAGATACACAGAAACAAATGAGAATGAAAATAGAAGATAGCAATACTTTTACTTTTGGGATATAGCAAAATCGGTAGCAAGAGGAAAGTTTATATCATTATAGTCTTATCTCAAGAAACAAGAAAAATCCCAAATAAACAGCCTAATATTACATTTTTAAGAACTAGAAAAAGATCAAATGAAGCCCAAAGTCAGTAGAATGAAGGAAATAATAAAAATTAGCAGAATTAAGTGAAATTAAGAACAAAAAGAGAATAGAAAAGAAAAAATGAATGCGCCAAAGAACTGGCTCTTTGAAAAGGTCAATAACATTGAGAAATCTCTGGCTTCACTCACTAAGGAAAGGAAAGAAAAGAGATAAATGCATGAAATCAAAACTGAAAAAGGAGAAGTTACAATGGATAAGACAAAAATACAAAGGATCATACAAGAATTATATGAAAGACTATATGCCACCAAATTCAAAACCTAGAAAAAATGGACAAGTTCTTACAAATATAAAACCTTCCTAGACTGAATTGCAAAGAACTGCAAAGTCTAAATAGACCAATCAACAGTAAGAAAATTGAAACAACCATTAAAAACTTTCCCAAAAGTAAAAGTCTAGGGCCAGATGACTTCACTAGAGAATTTACCAAACACTCAAAAGTGATTTAATACTCACCCTTCTCAAACTCTTCCAAAAAATTGAAAAGGCAATACTTCCTAACTCATTATGAGGCCAACATTACACTGATACCAAAACCTGGTAGGGATAACAAAAAAAGAAAATGAGAGAGCAGTATCTCTGATGAACACAGATGCAAATATCTTAAACAAAATATTAGCAAGTTAAATACAACAAAACCTTAAAAAGATTATACATCACAATCCATAGGTGCAAAGATGGTTCAATATATGCAAATTGATCAATGTGATGTACCACATAAACATAAAAATCGTATAATCATATTGATAGATGCAGAAAACCATGTGATGAAATACAGCCTTCATTTATAATTAAAACACTTAATATAATGGGTCTAGAAGGAAAGGACCTCAACATAATAAGGGCCGTACACTCTCAGCTAAGATCATATTCAATGGTGAAACTGTAAAGCTTTTCCTCTAAAATCAAGAACAAGAAAAGGATGCATGTTCTCACCACTCTTATTCAATATAGTATTGGAAGTCCTAGAGCAATCAGGCAAGAGAAAGAAATAATAGGCATCCAATTTGGGAATAAAAAAGTTAAATTGTCACTTTTTGCAGATAACATAATTCTTTATATAGAAAATCCTAAAGACTCCACCCAAAAAATTATTAAGAGCAATAAGCAAATACAGTAAAGTTGCAGGAAACAAAATCAATGTAAAAATAAATCCATTGTGTTCCTATACACTAACAATGAAATTTCAAAAAAAAAAACACCACTTTTGCAATTTCAAAAACTACAAGACATTAAAAGAAATTAAAGAAGACAGAAAGAAATGAAAAGATATTCGGTGTTCATGGATTGGTAGAATCAACACAGTGAATATGGCCATATTTTCTCTAGCAATATACAGATTTAATGCAACCCCCATCAAAATCTTAATGGCATTTTTAAAAGAAAGAGAACAAAAAATAATCAGATTTGTATATAATCACAAAAGACCCCGAAAAGCCAAAGCAATCCTGAGAAAAAAGAACATGTTGAGGGATATCACATTGCCTGACTTCATTTTATACTACAAAGTGACAATAAGCAAAACAAGTTACAAGGCAAACAGATTATCATGTCCCTTGTAAGTCTTACTATGATTATAGTGCATCTGTGGATGTAAATGGTACTTTTAAAATTCCAACACTGGTTTATGTATATAGCAAATAAATCATGTTGTGTAAGTTTAAGTTCCATCAATAGAAAGCATGTAGGACTATGGGTTAATTATAGATCTTAATTTTCTTTAGTGCCATTTTTCTTAACTCTTCTAAAATGTAGATGATTCTTTATCATTCCACGATGATGGCAGGTAGAATTTTGAGATTAATATAGGAGCATCCCCTTATTTAGAACTGAAGGCTCATGGGCTGGCATTGACAACCACTTAGACATAATGATGCAAAAACTAACCAAAGCCATCAATTAAATCACTTGCTTGACCGCCAGAACCATCTGAGCTTAACAAACTTCTTTAGCTCAAGTAATTTTTAACAATAGAACAGCCCATGATGGTTTGTTTTCTTGCAGCCCAAGGGAGAAGTTTGTGCCATATATGGATAATACCCTCTGATGTACCTGAATAAATACCTCTTCTCAGGTTGAATTAGAAAGAACTAAGCTCCTTAAACCTGCAAAATCTCTTCAGGAACATTCCAGTTTTGCCACAAGCATCACTAGCTAATATTTTCAGCTGGCTCCTACTGGATTCAAGGTTATTTTAAGGTATGGATTACACATGGTTATACCCACTGTTGTTCTAATTTGTTTACTATACTTAACAAGTATAGTAAACAAAAATTTGTTTACTATACTTAACAAGTATAGTAAACAAAAATTTGTTTACTATACTTAACAAGTATAGTAAACAAAAATTTGTTTACTATACTTAACAAGTATAGTAAACAAAAATTTGTTTACTATACTTAACAAGTATAATAAACAAAAATTTGTTTACTATACTTAACAAGTTAAGCTGTTGATGTTCTGTATAACCAGGTATTCAAAACCCCTATGAAGACTCAAGTAATAGGTTCATGAAAGATAGAAATGATGCCAATGCATCCCCTTTGTTTTTATAATCCATGACAGTGAAAATCCTTACTCCCTATGCAAAATATCTTACCAAATATCCCTGGTTTCTTGATGTTATGAATTTCTCAAATTGTTTTAGCTGTTTTACAGAGGTTGTAAAGAAATCTTACTGAGACCATGCTAAATAGTATCTCAAAGTAAAATTAACCTCAGAGAATTTCTTTGAGTTTCATGGACACCTGGGAGACTTCTTGCAAACAAATGACTTTACTTAATCTATTGGCTACAGCCTAACCACAGAAGTCCCATACAGGGTCTAGATGGACCTGAAGAAAGTCGCCAAACCGCTCCAGCACCAACATGGGATGAGTGGCCTAATCAATCATCAACACTGTCTGCCAACAGTTTTGATCAAAAGGGGAAAACTTAAACCCAAGAAGAAATATATCTGCCAAAAAGATCTTCTTGGGGTTAACTGGGCCCAAATTCATAACTAGAGACTAGCGGCCATTGCTGACAGAGGCCTCTAACACAATGCATTTCAGGGAAAAGCCACAGATTGAGCTTTCAACCTCCTGTACTATGATCCTGATTTCTGAGTCAACTATTATAAGGAGTTTCTGGTTTTCCCTTTTGTCCAATAGACTGAGTGAGACCTGCCCCATTCAAAGAGAACTGCACAATTATATATTCCTTTGCATCTAAACCAACCAGCCAGAATGGCTCCATTACAATCAATCAGAATGCCTGATTCTGACCCATCAGAACTGTACAATTTGGAAACCTCATTTGCATAAAAATAAACCAATCAGGAACCTGGGCAGAAACTTTGCAAAAGGAAGTCTCCCTCCCTTTGTCTTGGTGGAGCACACTTTCAGTTTCCACTAGAGGCTTCATTTCCCTGGTTTTCAAACTGTTCATCTGAATAAAGTTTCTCCTTTTTCTGTATCTGGGAATTTTTGTTGATGTTACATAATGATTAATAAGCTAGTCCCCAAGAAGCCACAATGATCCTAAATGCATGTGCATAAATAAAGTGGCAATATATGTAAAGCAAAAACTGATAGATCTAAAAGGAGAAATAGATCTGCAATATAGCTGAAGAGTTCAACACCCCTGTCAACAACTGATAGAATTACTAGATGAAAAATCAACAAGGACAGTGTTCCAGTCAATATGGCGAAGTAGGTAAATGCTGTGCTTGCCTCCTCTCATAACCGCATCAAAATTACAACTAAACTATAGAACAAGCATCATTGAGAATTGCTGGAAGTCTAGCTAAACTAAGAACATACAGAAGAAGCCATGTTGAGACTGGTAGGAGGGTGAGAGACATGAAACAGACTGATCCCACATCCATGTGTGGTGGTTAAGAATCAGGAGGGATAACTCAGCTGTGAAGATATCCCAGAGGAGTAGAGTCTCAGTCTCACACCAGGCTCCCTATCCCAGTGTTCCAGCACTAAAGATAAGTCCCCAGAACTTCTGGCTATGAAAACCAGCAGATATTGGGGCCGAGTGAGACTGACAGCAGCTGGAGTCTCAGACTTAAAGGGCCCACACACAGACTTCCTCACTGACACTCATTCACTCTGAGCTCCAGGACTGGGGCAGCTGCTTGAAAAGCACCAAGGATATACAGGGAGAAACTGAATTGTCTGGCTTCAGGATGAGGGCTGAAGGGCTAGCTTTATCTCAAAGAGAGGTGCTGGCAGAAGCCACTGTTCCTTGTTGAAACCTTCCCTGACCCAGCATGTGGACATAGGTGGCATCGTATCTGAATCTCCAACAACCTAACACTGTTTGTCCAGCCCTGGTAATTCCCTGAGACCCCACCCCACCTAACCTGTGGGCCCGCCCAACCTGTTTCCAGTGGCTTTTTCATACAAACAACCTATCTTGGCTCATGCTGTGGGCTTTTCTAAAACCTCTCAAAGTTTCACAAACCACAAACAAGCCTTGGCATGCCCCATATCTCCTGCCAAGCAACCCCAAGCTTGGCACTAGTGGCAGTCAGCCTCAGTTCATAGTTTAGCCTAGGCACCTCCAAGCCAAGAATAAGTGGCAAACATCTGCAGATCACTTTGTAGCTCATATCAAGGATTTCACTTATATGTGGAATCTAGAGAACAGAATAAACAAACAAACAAAAGGCAAACAAACTCATAGATACAGAGAGCATTTTGATGGTTGCTGGATTGGGAGGTTGGGGAAATGGGTGAAAGGGGGAGGGAATTAAGAGATATAAATTAGTAGTTAGTAATGGGAATATAGAGTATAGCATGGGGAATATAGTAAATAGTATTGTAAACTATGTATGGTGTCAGATGAGTACTGAATTTATTGGGGTGATCACTTCATAAGTTACATAAATGTCAAATCACTTGTTGTATACCTGAAATAATATAATATTGTATGTCAACTGTAATTGAAAAATAATTTTTTTTAATCAACAGGACATGGAAGAGGTCAACAATGCCATTAACCAATAGAAATTTACAGAAAATGTCACCCTGAAATAATTCTTTTTAAGAGTTCACAAAACATATATCAAGACACATCCTCTCTGTAAAACAAACCTCAATACATTTAAAAGAACTGAAATTACAAGAGAATGTTGTCTGGCACATAACAAAATATCAAACTAGATATTAGTAATAGAAATAACAGGAAAATCCCCAAGCCCTTGGAAACTAAAGTTTAAGTACCTGTCTAAAACCATTGTCAAAGAGAAAGCTTCAGAGGAAGTGTAAAAAAAAATTAACCAAATGAAAATGCAACATATAGAAAATTGTAGGACATAGCTAAATCCATGCCGAGAGAGAAATTTATAGCACTAAGTGACTACATTAGGAAAAAAATGAAGTCTAAATTTATCATCTAAGTTGAATCTCAGAACCTAGTTAAAGTAGAGCAAAATCTAGGACAAGCCGATGGAAGTGGATAATCTAGGACAAGCCGATGGAAGTGGATAATAAAGATAGTAGCAGAAATCAATGAAGCAGAAAACAAAAACAATAGAGAAAAGTCAATGAAATAAAAGCTGGTTCTTTAAAAAGATCTATAAAGTTGACAGAGCTCTAACAAGACTGACAAGGAGAGACACAAATTATCAGTATCAGCAATGAAACAAAGACCATCACTACAGACCCCTCAGGCATCAAAAGCATAAGAGGATACTACAAATAACTCTACATACATAAATTTGACAAGTTAGATGAAATGGGCCTATCCTTCAAAAAATATAAACTACCATACAACCTAGCAAATGCACATCTGGGTATTTATTCCCCCAGGAATGAAAACATAAGTTTACACAAGACATATAATAAATTCCCCTAACAACATTATTCATAATAGCTTAAATTCAAAATAGTTCAATATTCACAATAGATCAAAACTGGAAATACCTCAATACTCTTCAACAAGTGGCTGGTTAGACAAACTGGTACATCCTTACTATGAATTACCAGCCATAAAAAGGAACACACTGTTGATATACACACAACTTGGATGAATCTCCAGAGAATTATGCTGAATGAAACACTTAAGGTGGTGAACGCATAATGCAATATATATATACACATACATATATATATGTATATATATATACATATATATATTGCAATATAATATATAGAGTGTTATATATATATATAGTATTATTAAACTGTACATTTGAAACCTACATAATTTTATTAACCAATGTCACCCCAATAAATTTAATTTAGAATAAAACTAATTGAAAAAATTAAAAAATCTGAACCCAAAGCATTAGATATTGAATGAATCCATTTATATAATATTCTTGAAATGACAAAATTATAGAAATGGAGACCATATTAGTGGAGGGATGTGGGTGTGGTTAGAGAGATCCTTGTGGTAATCGAAATATGTACCTTGACAGTATCAATGTCAACATCTTCTTTGTAATATTGTGCTAGAGTTTTAAAAGATGCTACCATTGGGGGAAACTGAGTGAAAAGCACATGGTAGCTCTCTGTATTGTTTCTTATAACTGTATGTGAATCTATAATTATTTCAAAAAAAATGTTTAGCTTCATGATAAAACAAAAATCATATTCTTACCCATTAGCTAAATTGAATTCTCTGAATACCCTTTAAGGAAGTTTGAGCAAATATTGTCTCCATTTGCCATGTAAGAAAAAAAAGGCACACACAGGCAGAAGTAAACGGTGCTAAACACATCAGACCTAAGGATATGTCAGTCCTGACCATATCAGAAACATGATTTGGGGACAGAAGATTAACTTCCAGTCTAGTATCCTTCTTGGAACCAACTTGTACCCACCACGATTCCTCTGACTCTTGCACCATTTGTCGATAAAACATGAGGATAAACTCTTGTACTGCTACTTTATGGTTTGTCTGCTAAAAATAAGAAAGAACAGAATGAAACAGATCATGGAATGCCTCAATGGGTCTTCACCTCTGGTTCTACAGATGGGAAGAGATCCCCAAGAGGCTAGTAGCTTGATGAGATCAAGCAGTTAGTAAACTATTTGCCGCCAGTTCATGAAAAGTGAAAACCTAGACTTAATTTCTGGGACAAAGGTGCCAGGAAGGCTAAAACAGAGGCAAAGAAACAGTTCAATACCCTTCATTAATCTAGAGAGTCAACTTCATAATAGCCTCCTACTTTCATTTCTCAAAAAAAAAAAAAAGCTCCATACAATGTGTTACTACCAGGGAGCACCAAAGAATCCAAAATAGCTGTCATTTTGCTGCAAAGAGGCCTTGATTAAGTCAGGTCTTCCTAAGAACTTGGGGGCATCTTCTCAAAATCCAAGATATGTAACCTAAGCCAAATTCCACCTCCACAACACATATACTCCCCAGTTTACTCTATATGGTTTACCAAAGCCTACCATTTGTGATTCATTTCTTTGATCATGAAAGACAGATGGTAACTGGAATTAGACATATGTCCTAGTTAGTTCTGCCACTAGTGATAAAGTAAAAAGTGACCAATGTCGATCTCTGAGTCTTATTTTTTCTTTCATAAAATGGGATTAATGAATCCTTGCCATATGAGGTAAGGATTCAATAAATACATAATGAAAATATATTTTCATTACACATAATTAAAATGGGACACAGAGAAATCAAGTAACTTGGTCACATTCACATAAGCTAGGATATGAGTGAGTCAAGATTTAAACCCAGGCAGTTTGGCTCAAGGCCTGTGTGCGCCTATTCCTCTGAAGATTAAGGAAGGCAACAAAAGAACTTTAGTGCCCACAGTAACCCCTGCATCAGTGGTCTGATTTGGAGCTTGGCCACCTTTGGAACCCTTAAAAATATGCTCTACGAAGTAATACTGAGTGTGCACATGTGCCTAAGGTGAATATGAAGATGTGGTATAGGAAATGTGTGCTGAGCCAGCTGCAGGCTGGGAGGTACCCCTAGGCAGCCCAGCAGACGTGGCCCATTCCTCACAGTTGGCTACCATGGAGGCATGACGCCATCTCACTAACCTGCACAGCATCCCTGTGAGATGCTGGAGCTCCCACTTTACACTTATGGCATTGATGTCCTGGTCCATTGTTTCTCCTCTACTCCTTTGTATCCCCTTGCAACCCATAATTCCAAAATAACAGAGAAATTCTTCTCTTTCCCAAGGAGGTAGTAGGGAGACAGTCTCTTTTCTGAGAGACTCCATCAGAAATATCATTAAGAACCTTGTAGACATCAGATGAAAAGAACTTGCCCATAATAAGATTTGCAATTGTACCCTGTGCACATGGTTAAGAGACACACAACTGGTATGATTCAGCTCAAAACTGGAAGTTTAGAGGAAAACTGGTTAATGAGAGGAGCCAAGCCCTGTAGTATGGCAGCATCAAGAGGCCTGGATGGGGGAGTCGGAGCATTTTATAAACCATTGTCTTTCATAGGTAACTTGTAGTGACTCTCCTGCTGTAATTTCTTGGGAGCTCCCCTACCTCCGACAGTCCCTGGCTGCAGACATACCTCTGGGGTGACCTCATTCTCTCCCTAATGCTTACTACAGCCTTACCTAGGACTAGGTACTTCTCCCTCTCATCCTCACTTCCTCCTCAGAGCCACTGTTCATCATCTATGAAATAAGGCTAATACTTTTAGGACTAGGAGAGCTGAGGATTAAATGACAAAGTGTATTTAGACACTTGGCACTTAAGTAGCACCCCAAAAATGAGTCCCTTCCCAGGTGATGGAGGACCTCAGTCTCCATCCTGACCCTACCCCTCACTGTCGTGACTTTAGAAAGCTGCTTAATTCTCTGACCCTCACTCACCTCAGTGCACACATTTCTCAGAGGGTTACATGGGAAAGGATGCAGGAAAATAGGACCATTCAAATGCAAAGCCATGTTCTCTGTTCTAGAGGAAGGAAAAGGGCCAGAGAAACCCTTCCCTGTCTCCTGGCAACTCATGGCCCTGGGACACATTCCCTCTGGCTGATCGGGTCTCTAGGCTCCACCCCTATACGCTTCATTTCTGCTTTTCTTATCAACATTCCCATCCCCCCATCTAAAACTCACCTGCTCCTGACTCACCAATTCTACCAAAAGTCCTACCCTACTCCCCCAAGGGCCAAGTGAAGTCTCAACTCTCCCATTAGGCCAGTCCTTGCATCTTTAACCAGCATTAGCCAGCCCCATTCTCTTCCCTCATCCTTCTTCTGGGACTGAGGAGAAAGCCACAAGAAGGAAAAGCAGCAATACATATGGAAGGAACAATCTCGAAGGTCTCCAAGCTTTCTAAACAGAGGTGTCTTCTTACAAGGCCCTGTATGGGAATGACAGCAGAAGATGAACATTGTTTTCAGAGACAAAGAGCTCTTGCATTGAACCTATCCTTCAGTAGCTTCGATGTATGCTCCCAGAAATGCAGATACTAGAGTTTTTCAGCTGCTCCCAGGGCAAGCCTGAGAGCAAAATGAGTCCTATTTGCTATAACTGATTCCAGTGAAGAGGTTTCACTCAACCTCCTTTATGTGTGCATGCAGTTAAAGTCTAGGAAACAACTCATTTCTGGAGCCTCTGGTCCCCAAGGTCAAAAAGCAAAAACCCAAAATATGCTCTACCCTTTTCCTCCAGGGTTTGACTTGATAAGAAGTGGCCATCTCCCATGACAGAAAAGACTCTATTTGAATGCAGATGTATCAAACCCTGCTCCCCTGTGGCTGTTCAACACAGGATACACTCTCCTGGTGTTCCCCCTGCTTCTTTGGTTTCCTTCTACACCCTTAATTCTACCCTAACTGTAAAGGTCATTGTTTATTCAGACAGCTTCTATGCTCTTTTATTGTTTATTCAGACAGCTTCTATGCTCTTCTATGCTCTAGACACAGTCCCTGAGACATCTTGATTTACTGTGGCTTCAGGTGCTGCCTATGTGCTTAGCACCACCATACAGCTATCACTAACCTTTCTTTCCAGTCTCGTGGACCTAAATGCCTACTAGGACTCTCTGTTTCTTCCACAGATAGCATCTCAAAAGCAGGTTCCAAAACAAACAAACAAACAAACAAACAAACAACTAGTAATCTCTCTCTGTGCTCTTCTATACTTCCTATTCACCATCGACCCAACTGATGAGGGCAGAATCCAAGTCCTTCAAGACTTCCTATCATTTTCACCTCACATCCTAGCTGACTCCAAATCCTATGTATTATACATCCTGAATGCTCAAAGGAAATTTACCCTCTGTCCATTAACACTAATTCAGTGTACCTTCTCATTACTGGCATAGATTATTTCCACAGCTACCAAACTGTTTTGCTGGCCTCCAACCTTACTCTCCTTATTCTGTTGCCAGACAGATCTTACTTACTTACTTACTTACTTACTTACTTACTTACTTACTTACTTATTTGTTCATTCATTCATTTGTATTTACTTATTTATTTAATTTATTGGAGTGACATTGGTTAACAAAATTATACAAGTTTCAAGTACACAATTCAACAATACATCATATGTATATTTCATTGTGAGTTCCTCTTTCTAAACCACAAATTAGACAGTTTATTACATCCTCCCTTCTAATCAAAATCTGTGAAATATCCTCTGTGTAGGCTGAATAACAACCCCCACTGTGTTCACATCTTAATATCCAGGACCTATGGATATTAACTTTTATAGTAAAAGGTATTTTGCAGATGTGATTAAATTCAGGATATTGAGATGGGGAGATTATCTGGATAATTCAGGTGAGCCCGATGTCAACACCACAGTTCTTACCATGGGGATGAAGAGGGGATCAGAGTCATTGGAGGAATATATGTGATACTGGAGGCAGAGGTGAAGTGATGCCTTTGAAGATGAAACTGGCCACAGCCAAAGAATACAAGCAGCCACTAAAGCTGAAAAAGGCAAGGAAATGAATTCTCCCCTCAGAGCCTCCATAAGGAACCCAGAGGACACCTTGACTTTTGCCTGATGAAACTGACTTTGGGCTTCTGTCACTAAAGCTGTAAGAGAATAAATTAACTCACTAAATTTGTAATTTGTAACAGTAGCTACATAAACTAATATACTCTTTATAAAATTTCCAACAGAATCCAACTACTGTCAAATGATATAGTCCTACTGTCTGATCTGACTTCTGCCTATTTTGCCTTTTCCTCTACTATCCTGTTGCACATAGTGCTCCAATTATACAAAACCCTTTGCTTTTGTTCCCTAAAGACACCAGGCTCTTTGTGCCACAGCTGGTCCTGCTATCTGGAAGGAAGATTATCTTCCCCCACTATACCTTTCCAAGAGACAGAAAATCTTAGTTCCTATGTCTGCTTCCTCTTATCTGTCAAAAATGCTATCCCCCAAGTCTGAGCTAGGTGACCCTCTGTTATTACTCTGGCTTATCTTTACCATGGCCTGTAAGAAATTCCTCAATTAAGAGACTTTGGGAAGTTCCAGCTCTAAGAGAGATGAAGTAAGCATATTATACCCTGCTTCTCCCATTAAAAGCAGTTATGCAGTCCAGATAGAATGCTTGGAGCAGACATTTGAGGACTCTTTAAAGTAAATAGTAGCAACTAGATAAAGGTTTTAAAGAACCACTGAGGTGAGTTTGTCATTTTATTGCTAATGTTCTACATCTGACCTGGAAATGGGCACCAGGACACAAACAGAGAAAACTCTTGGATAAGACTTCTGGAACTGGCTGAAGGAAGAGGAAAGGGGCTTGCAACACTCAGAGGAGTGGGTCAAATCTCATTTATTTATTCTTCTTTTCTCCATTCTCTTGTGACCCAAGGGACGTCAGCACTAAAACTGAAAAATATTTTGAACTGAATGAAAATTAAAATACAACAATAATTATGAAAGTAGCCATCACTACCAATCTCATGGATATTAAAATGATAATTAAGAAATATCATAAACAACTCCATGCCCACAAATTTGATATCTTAGATGAAATGGACCAAATCCTTAGAAAACACAAGGATAAAGATCTTATACCAAAATTCATACAAAAAGGAAACAGATAATTTGGATTAGGGTCACATCTATCAAGAATGAATCAACAATTAATAATCTTCCAAAATAGAAAGTACCAGGCCCCTCCGTTTTCACCAATTAATTCTACCAAATATTTAAATAATAAATGATACTAATTCTCCACAATGTCTTCTAGAAGACACACTCTAAGGAACTACTTCCTAACATCCTCTGAGGCCAGCATTACCTGAATACCAAAATCAGGAAAAAAAAATTAACAAGAAAGAAAATGACAGATTAATATCTCTCCTGAATATAGATGCAAAAATCCTCAACCAAACATTATTGGATTGAATCCAACAACATATTAGTAAGAATTATACACCATGACCAGATGGGATTTATCTCAGGTATGCAAGATTGGTTTAATATTCAAAAATGAATTAATGTAACCTATCACATTAACAGGCTAAAGAAGAAAAATCGCATGATAATATCAATAGATACAGAAATAGCATTTGACAAAATCTAACAACCAATAATTTAAAGAGAGAGAGAGAGAGAGAGAGAGAGAGAGAGAGAGAACTCAGAAAACCAGGAATAGAGGAAAATTTTCTCACTTGTTAAAAAACATCTATGGGAAACTTACAGCTAACATCATACTTAATGGCAAGAAGCTAAATGCTTTCCCCCGAAAATTAGGAACAAGTTAAGAATCTCACCACTCCTATTCTATATTGGACTGGAAGTCCTAGCTAATTCACTAAGACAAGAAAAGGAAATAAAAACCAAACAGATTGAAAGCGTGAAATACATCTATCTTTGTTCACAGAGGACATGACTGTCTATGTAGAAATTCCAAGAAATCTACAGAAAAAGCTTCTGAGTTCAGCAAGGTAACAAGATATAAGGTCAATACACAAAAATCAATTACCACTATCATTAGAATAGTCATTAACAAAAAGACAGAAAATAACAAATGTTGGTGAGGATATACAAAATTAGAACCCTTGCATACTGTTGGTGAGAATTAAAAATGGTACAGCAACTGCAGAAAAGCATATAGTGGTTTCTCAAAAGAAACTCTCCATATGGTCCAGCAATCCCACTTCTGAGTATATACCCAAAATAACTGAAAGAAGAAACTTGAACATATATTTGATGCCCAACGTTCACAGAAGTATCATCACAATAGTCAAAACGTAGAAACAACCCAATGTCCATCAACAGCTGAATGGGTAAACAAGATATGCTACATGCATACAATTAAATTTTATTCAGCCTTAAAAAAAAAGAATGATTTTCTGATACATGATACAACACAGATGAACCCTGAAGGCATCATGCTAAGTAAAATAAGTTGGACACAAAAAGACAAATATTGTATGATTCCCCTTATATGAGAAAACTAGGATAGCCAAATTCATAAACAGAAAGTAGTATAGTGGTATCCAGGAAGTGGGAGGAGAGAGAAATGAGGAATTATTGTTTAGTGGATTCAAACTTTCAGTACCAAATGAAGAAAAGTTCTGGAGATAGATAATGGCGATGGCTGCATAACAATATTAAAGTACTTAATGTCACAGATATGTGTGATTAAAATGGTTAAAATGTTAAGCTTTATGTTCTTCGTATTTTTCCATAATAAAAAAATCTATATACTATATCCTAGCAATGAACAATTGGAAATGATAATTTTTAAAACTACTACTTTCCATAGCTCTGAAAATTAATACTTAGATATAAATCCTAAATATGTACAAAATCTCAATGCTGAAAATTACAACTCACTGATGAAAGAAATCAAAGACCTAAATAAATGGAGAAACATGCCATGTTCATGTATTAGAAGAGTTAACACAGTAAATATATCAGGTCTCCCAAACATGAGCTATAGATTTAATGCAATAACAATCAATATTGTAGCAGGATCTTTTGTAGATATACACAGGCAGATTCTAATATTTGTATGGAAAGGGAAAAGAACTATAATAGCCAAAATGTGGGGGAAAGAATAAGAAAGGGTCACATTCCCTAACTTAAAACCTTACTATAAACCCACAGTAATCAAGACAAGGTGGTATCAGTGAAGGCAGTCCAGAAATAGACCCTCACAACTAATGCCAATTAGTTTTTGGCCAAGTTGCAATTCAATGGAGAAAGGATAGTGTTTTCAAAGAGTGGAGCTGGAACAATTAGACATCTTCATGCAACAATCCCCAAAACCACCTCCCAAAAAAACAAAATAACACATCTTGACCTAAACTCCACAGTTCAAACAAAAATAAATTCAAACTGGATCACAGATCTAGATGTAAAACTATAATACAGGTAGAAGAAAGGATAGGAGAAAAACCTTAGTAATTTGAGATTAGGCAGTGTTCTTAGATATGATACCAAAAGCATTATCCATAAAAGAAAATATTGATAAATTTGACTTAAAAATGAAGTTTTACTTTGTAAAAGACACTGATAAGACAATAAAGACAAGATTCAAACTGGGAGAAAATAATTACAAGTCACATATGCAGCAATGAACTTATATCCCAGATATATTAAGAACTCTCAAAACTGAGCAGTAAGAAAATAAACAACTCAATTAAAACTGGGCAAAAGATGTATATACACACTTCCTCAATAAAGATATTATAGATGGAAAATAAGTACATGAAACGATATTCAACATCATTAGCCATTAGGGAAATGCAAGTTAAAAGTACAAACAATGATTTCTATAGCTGCTGTAACAAATTAACACAAATTTAGTGGCTTAAAACAACACAAATTTACTACCTTACAGTTCTGTAGGTTAGATGTCTAACGCGTTCTCGTTGGACTAAATTCAAAGTGTCAGCAGGGCTCTGTTCCCTCTGGAGGTTCCATGAGAGAATCTGTTTCCTCGCCTTTTCCAGATTTTAGAGGCCCCCTGAATTTCTGTGCTGGTGGCCCCTTCCTCCCTCTTCAAGATCAGTGCTGATGGGTGGTGTCTATCTTATAATGCATCAAGGTGACCTTACTTCTAATGTTACAAAACTCCTTCTCAGACTCTGACTGCTCTACCTCTATTAAATAAAGTACCCTTGTGATTACAGTGAGTCAATCTTGATAATACAGTGTAATCTCCCTCATTTTAAGGTTCCTAATTAGCAAACTCAATTCTATCTGCAAAGTTCCTTTTGCCACAAAATGTAACATGGGCGTAGCATCAAGAAACAAAGGTTATGTGGGACAAAAATCCTGCCTGACATAGGACTTTCTTATAAAGTAAGCATATGACACCCAAATCCGTGATTTTTCCTAGACAAATGAAAAGTTACGTTTATACAAAACTTTATAGTTTCTACAACTTCGGTACCGCCCCTATTTCTGGCCCTCCTTCCCTGCCCCCTTAGATTTCAACTGCCCTCCTACTTTCTTTCCTGCCTACTTTCTCCATGAAACATCGGTTTATTCAGTAAAGAGTCACCCTCTTAGTCATTGTACGTTCATGAGTCAACAGGATCCTTCTGTGATGAGGAGGGCCAGGGATTGCATTTTTCTGGTGCAGCTCTTATTGGGAAATGTGAGATTTTGTATTCTGAAATAAAAGTATCAGATGTCAGAATAATGGGACTGTAGGAAGAGAGATTTTAGGAGGCACTAAACCTATTTTATTTAGTACCATCTGTGCCACTTATTCTGTACCAAGTGGCCACATTTTACTTTATTTATGAAGCTGGTCTTAGGTAGAGTGAAGCTATCTTGCTGTTGGTAGATCCAAACTTCATCAGCCAGACCCTGTAGCAGACCCAGTGTTTTTATTCAACTCTAAAAATATTCCCCTATTCAGGTCATTGACCTAACTTGGCAAGGATTTTAATCTGCAATGGAATGTGGCTGTCAAAACAGCTAATGGCATTTTAGGATGCATCAAGTGATACGCATTATACAGAAAAAGAATGGGGTCAAGTCCCATACTTCTCTAGACTGGTCAGACCACATTAGTCCTGATTTTGGTTCTCAGGCCCGCACTTAAGGACTGACAGATTTGATCACAGAATGGTTATCAAGATGGAAAAGAATCTCAGAATCATATTGAATAAGGAGTAACAAAGCAGCTGAGCTTGTTTAACCCTAGATAATGTAAGGCAGAAAAAAAATAAAGATCTTTGGTTTTATTAACTATCATGAGGGAGAAAAATTAGTTGTGTTCTAAAGGAGAGAGAGATCAACAGGTGATAGTACTGCATAGTCAGAAGTATGGGGTTTGGGACTGTGGTTGTGGGGAGATCATTTAACACCTAAGACCCAGATTTTTTCATCTGGAACATAATGATGAGGAGGAAGAAGAGGAAGAGGATAATAACACCACCTATCTCATGTAGGAAGAATTATATGAGATACTATTTTTGAGATTCAGCATCGTTCTGGCAAAAATAACTACATTATAGATGGTGAGATACTATTATCAACAGGAAGATTTCCATTTAATACCAGGAATGACTTTCCACCAATTAGAGCTGCCCAAAATCCCATCACTACCTCAGAAGGCACTTGAGTAGGTTGTATACAGAAGGAGCACCTGAAAAACAATGAAGCCATAGTTCTTTATATGCCCACAATTCTCTAAATCTCTACCATCTATTCAAAGCCTACCTGTCTTTAAAGGCCCAGTACAAATGTTTCCCTCTTCTGAGATACCTGTTATGAGTACAGTAATGCTCCTTGAATGCATCAAAATCTTCAGCTGTAGTTGTAAACTTCATAATCAAACCCTTGTTTAAATAATAAGCTCTACCTTTGAGGACAAGGAGCACCTTTTCTTCATCTTACAGCATTGTATGAGCTTCGAATGTGACAGAGATTTTCAAGAAACACTGGCTAGTTGACTGGTTCAACTCCCAGAGCAGAAAGCCTTTCATGTCTCTGCCATCAAAGGGAAGGTATTTAATCCATCTTCCATTACCTACCCACCCACTTTATAAAAGATTTATTGAGGTATAATTTACATATCATACAAATTACCCATTTAAAGTAGACAATTGAATATTTTTAAATGAATTGACAGAGTTGTGCAACATTTCATCACAATCTATTTTTAGAAAAATTTTATTGCCCCCAAACAAACCCCACACCTATTAGCATTCTCTCCCCACTCCCCATCCAAACACACTCCCCTATCCCCACCCTAGGCAACCACTAATCTACTCTCTGTCTATAGATTTGCCTATTCTACTTATTTCCTATAAATGGAATCATACATTTTGTTGTCTTTTTTAACTTGCTCCTGTCACTAGGCATCTTTATTTTGAGATTCATCTATGTTTTATGTGTCAATAACTCTTCTTTCACTTCTAAGCAGTATTCCATTGTATGGATATGCCATTATTTGTCTATCCTCTCAACTGCTGATGGACATTTGAGTTGCTCACAATTTTGGACTGTTATAAAGTTGCTCTGAGTAGTCATGTTCAAGTCTTTGTTTGGATGTATACTTTCATTTCTTTTAGAAATTAAAGGAATGAAATTGCTAGATGATATAATAACTCTATGTTTAATTTTTTGAGGAACTGCCAAACTGTTTTCTAAAATGCTTGCACCATTTTACAATCCTCCCAGGAATGTATGAGGGTTCCAACTTCTCCACATCCTCACCAACACTTGGTTTTGCCTATATTTTTTATTACAGTCATGCTAGTGGGTATGAAGTAGTATCTCATTGTAATTTTGATTTGCATTTTTCTAATGACCAGTAATGCTGAACACATTTTGATGTGTTTGCTGGATACTTGTATAACCTCTTTGGAGAAATGTCTGTTCAAATCGTTTGCCTATTTTTAAATTGGGGATATATATATATATATATATATATATATATATATATAGCTACACACACACACATACACACACACATATAATTAAGTTATAAGGATTTTTTATATATATTCTGGATACAATTTTCTTATTCGTGTATATAATTTGTAAATATTTTTTCCATTCTGTGGACTGTCTTTTAATTTTTTGATGGTATTTTTAACTTTGTGATGGTATCACAAAGTTTTTAATATAGATGAAAGCCAAATTTATGTAATGTTTCTTGTGTTGTATATGTCTAGGATATTATATCTAAGAAACCATTGCCTAACCCAACTTACTACAATGTTTTCTTCTCTGACTTTGTTCTTTTTCAAGATTGTTTTGGTTCTTTGGGGTTTCTGGAGATTCCATATGAAATTTAAATAAGTTTTTCTATTTCTGCAGAAAAAATGTCATTTAGATTTTAATAGGGATTGCATTGAATCTGTAGATCACTTTGAATAGTACTGCCATCTTCACAATATTGTCTTCCAGTCAATGAACACAGAATGTTTCCATTTACTTTCATTTCATTTATTTTTTTTCAACAACATTTTGTAATTTTCACAGTGTAAATCTTTTGCCTTCTTTGTTAACTTTCTTCCTAAGCATTTTATTTATTTTTTATATCATTCTAAATGAAATTGTTTTTTATTTTCCTTTTTTGGATTTTCATCTGTCTTTTTTAATGTAGGTATTTATAGCTCTAACTTTCTCTAATGCTACATACTTTCCCTAACTTTACCATGAAGTTTGGGCTGCATCCCACAAGTTTTGGTATGTTGTTTTTCTTTTCATTCATCTCAAAGTATTTTTTAATTTTCCTTGTAGTTTTTTTTGACCCATTTGTTATTTAAGAGTATGTTGGTTTCAACATATCTGTGAATTTCCCAAACATTCTTCTTCCACTGATTTCTAATTTAATTTCATTTTTGTCAGAAAATATATTTTGTATAATTTCAATCCTTTTATATGTTTGAGGCTTGGTTTATGGACTAACATATGATCTCTTCTGGATAATGTTCCATATACACTTGAGAAAAACGTGTATTTTTGTTTGGGAGGATGTTCTAAAGATGTCTGTTAGGTCTAATTGGTTTATAGTGTTGTTCAAGTATTCTGTATCCTTGTTGATCTTCTGCCTGCTTATTCTATCAATTAACGAAAGTGCTATATTAAAATCTCCAACTATTACTATTAAGTTGTTTATTTCTCCCTTCATTTCTCCCTATTTTTGCTCCAGATATTTTGGGATTCTGTTAGTAGGTACATATATATTTACAAATGTCATATCATCTGGATGGGTCAACACTTTTATCATTATAAAATTTCCCTCCTTATGTGTAGTAAAATTTTTGTTTTAAGGTTTATTTTAGCTGATATTTATATGATCTTTCCCACTCATGTTGTTTTCATGGTATAATCTTCTACCCTAACTTTCAACATATTGTATATTTGAACCTAAAGCATCCCCTATAAAGAACATATAGCTAGATCTTGTTTTCTTTTTTAACCCATTCTGATAATCTGCTTTAGATTGAATTATTTAATCCTTTCACATTTAATATTATTTAGGTATGGTAACATTTACTGCCACTTTGGTTTTTGTTTTACGTGTTATGACTTTGTGTGTGTGTCCTTCCTTCTTTGTTACCTTCTTTTGCATTAATTTAGTGAATATTTTCTAGTGTGACATTTTAATTCCTTTAACGCTTTTTACCATATTTTGAGTTATTTTCTTAGTGCTTATTCTAGGGCTTACAATATTCATCTTAGCTTATCAGGATCTACTTCAAATTTATACTAACTCAATTCCAGTGTGATATAAAAACTTTACTCCTATGTAGGTCTACTAACTTCTCCTATTTTTGGTGCTATTAATGTTGTACAAACTGTGCCTATAACTGTTACAAATCCATCAACATACTGTTATAAGTATCACTTCATATATTTTTGTGTCTTAAAAAGCTGAAAGAAGTATATATTTATGTTATTTGTTATACTAGCCTTCTCATTTACCATTTCTGATTCTCTTCGCTTCCTCCTATGGATTTGAGTTACTATCTGTTAAGCTCCAATAGAGCTTTGTTCCCAATCACTTTTGTGCTATTACTGTCTAATACAGCACACTTCTGTATGTCATAGGTCCACCTATGATATACAAGTTGTTTTCTGCAATCACTTTCTAAACAACTAAAAGAAGTAAAAATATGCAGTTGAATTGTCTGATGATTATTTAAACAATTACCTTTACTGGCATTCTCTGTTTGTTTATGTGGATTTGAATTATACTCTGGTGTCATCCGTTCTCAGCCTAAAGAATTTCTTTCAGTGTTTCTCATAAGGCAGATCAACTAGCAACAATTTTTTCCCATTTTTGTGTATCTGGGAATGAATTTATTTTACCTTCTCCTCTTTTTCTGGTACTCCCATTTGGCATATGTTGGTATGCTTAATCATTCCAACATTTCTCTGAGGCTTTGTTCATTTGTCATTTCTTTTTTTTTCTCTCTCTTCTCAGATTGCCTCATCTTCATCAATCTATTTTCAAGTCCATTAATTCTTCTGCCAGTTAAAATTTTCTCTGAGTCCCTCTAGTGAATTTTTCATTTTGTTTATTGCACTTTGAACTCTGGAATTTCTACTGATTAACTTTTATGTTCTCTTTATCTTTATTGATATTATCTATTTGATGAGACACTGTTACTATACCTTTCTTGAATTCTCTATGCATGGTTTTCTTTAGGCCTTTCAACATATTTATAATAGCTGCTGTAAAGTCTTTATCTGCTGAGGCCACCACCTATATCCCTTTAAAGGTGTTGCTATTGCTTGTCCCCCCCCCCGGGTATGGGTCACACTTTATTATTTGTTTGCATGTCTTGCATTTTTGTTTTGTTATTAATCTTGTTAAAAACTGGACATTTGGACACTAATACCCCTCCTGTGGGTTGTTGATGTTGTTGTTGCTGGTTTGGTCAATTTTATTTTTGGTATCTAACTGAGCTAATTCTGCAAAATCCATTTCACAGTGTGCAGCCTCTGATGTCCTGTTTGGATTTTTCCCCCTTGTTTTTGTTTCTGTTAGCCAGGTTACCCTAGGTGTTATACCTTGGCTAGCCTGAGCCACTTATGGCCAAATGTTGTACTTCAGTCTCCCTGACTAACTAGACTTTTACCATTTACTGTTATACGTGTGTGTGACTTAGAAGTTACTATCATAGTTTAGGGAGTTTACGGTTTTGTACAACTTCAGCCAGGGTCCAGCAGTTCCCTCTCTGATCACTCCTAAGAGAGTGTATCCTTGTGCACACTTCTAGAATTCCAGGATGTGTATAGTTTTGTTTTATTTTGTTTTGTTTTGTTTTTTTTTAAATCTGCTTTCTTAGGAGTTGTCCCTGAGCAAAAATAACTTATTGTTTAGTCAGTGTTTGGTCACAGGTCCTGCTATGCCGCTTATGCCAGGGAGGTTTCTTCCTTGTATTGGTAGATCTGTGTGTGGCATCCCACATCCTGCTCTGTCCCACATCCTGCTCTGATGCTCCTGAATGGCTACGACTAAGTACATGCATACAGCCTTTCCAAATCTCAGGGTTGACTATGATGCCAGGAGGTCTCTTCTTAGCTCTGCCATTTGCTTGTTTCTTGAAGTAAGCAGTAAAGAGTTAACTCAGCAGGCTTGGATTACTCAAACCATGCACATTCCAAAGAAAAGACTTGCCTTTGACTGGCTCCTGGGAGATCACCTCTGAGCTCTTGGAATATTTGTTTGATAAGAGTGTTTCTGTATGTCTGTAGCTCTGGGAGTCTGAGTAGCTAAGGTTGGTCATATGGGCATTCCATGCATATGTAGACACCAGTAAAACCCTGGACATCAGGCTCGGGTATGCTTCCCTGCTTGGCAACACTTCACATGTCACATATCTTTGCTGGGAGAATTAAGCACTCTCTGTGTGTGTGTGTGTGTGTGTGTGTGTGTGTGTGTGTGTGTGTGATTCTATTGGGAGAGAATGTGTGGAAGCTTTACCTGGTCTCTCTTAGATTTCACCCTATGTACCTTTTCTCTCTGCTTATTTAAATCTATAGCTTTTCTATGTAATAAGCCATAACTATGAGCATAAAAGCTTTTCTGATTGTTATGAGTCCTTCAAGTGAATTATCAAGCCTGAGTGTGGTCTTGAGAATCAATGACGCATGAAGCTACTAGCTTCCTCTTAATTGCTCTCTACCAAGATCTCACTGTTTTGACAATTCACTTAAGCATGGAGTTCCCATTCTCTTTTCCAAATAAAGACTGTAATAAAATACAAAGAGGAGCACTACATAATAATAAAGGGGTTAATCTAGCAAGAAGATATAACATTTATAAATAGAGATGCATTCAACATAGGAGCAGTTAAATATATAAAACAAATACTAACAGATTTTAGTAAAGGGAGAAATTTACAACAACACAATAATAGTAGGAAACTTTAACACCCCACTTACATCATGGATAGATCATTCAGACAGAAGATCAATAAGAAAACATTGGCCTTAACTGACATATACCAGATGAACTTAATAGATATACGTATTTAGAACATTCTATCCAAAAGCAGCAGAATATACATTCTTCTCAAGTGTACACAAAACATTCTCCAGGATAGATCTCAATCAATTCAAGATTAAAATCATAACAAGCATCTTTTCCAAACACAATGATATAAAACTAGAGATTAATTACAAGAAGAAAAATGTAAAAATTACAAATATGGGGAGATTAAATAACAAGTTACTGAACAACTACTGGGTCATAGGAGAAATCAAACACTATTTAGAGACAAAAGAAAACAGAAATATGACATACCAAAACCTCTTGGATGCAGCAAAAGCAGTTCTAAGAGGGAAGTTTAATAGCAATATAGGACTACATCAAGAAACAAGAGAAATCTCAATAAACAATTTAACTTTAGATCTAAAGTTACTAGAAAAAGAACAAATGAAGCCCAAAATTAGTAGAAGAAAGGAAATAATAAAGATCAGAGCAGAAATAAATGAAATAGAGACTAAAAAGGCGATAGAAAATATCAATAAATGTAAAAAAGCTGGTTCTTTGAAAGGATAAACAAAATTGACAAACTTTTAACTAGACTCACGCAGAAAAAAAACAAAGGACTCAAATGAAAGAAGAGAATTTATAACTGATACCATAAAACACAAAGGAGGTCTCACACGTGCCCTGTGCTTTTTACACATCATTTAATCCTAAAATGAGGCAGCCATTATTGTCCTTATTCTCCTGATTCTTTACAGAAGTTCAGAATAGCAACTTGCCCCAGCTATCTGCATAAACTACTAAGTGGTGGCGCTTGAATATGGGCCAGGTCTTTCTTATTCAATCTCTGGGTATACAAACATTAGCCCATGATATCTCATTTGAGCCTTTTAGAAGCCCTGGGAAAATGGCAGAACAAGTCTTTATCTGCCACCCCCACCCCCACACACACATTTCCTGTTAGCTGTGTCCACAGAGGCCCTGAAAGGGTTAGTGACTTGCTTTAGGTCACAGATGAGCTGAGTGACAGCAGCAGTCAGGAATCTCACAGTAGCTGTGTGCCTGGGTTGGTGACATCACTGTTTCTTTGTGTGACTGACAAAATGCTGGGCTCTGACCTGCTGCTTCTCAGGTACACTGGAGACCCACAGCTGCCTACATTCTCTTAGGCCACAGACACTGTGTAGTTGGTCACCAACTGAAACTCTGGCAGCAGCTCCTATTCCTGGCATGGTAGGTGCCAGCCTGCCCTCTTTAGACATAGAAAAGATTTCTCCAAACTGAAGGAACTGCTTCTAGGTTATGACTGGGAGCAAATTTTCACCCACTTGTCCCAGTTGCCTATTTCATGGAAAAAACATCACCTTTCTTTCTCTGAAAAGACATAGCTGCTTAAGAAACAACACTGCACAATTTACTAATGCAAACCAGAACTGACCAAGGAGCCTGCCAACAGCTGAAATAATGAGCTGAATACAACTGGGCCCCACCCACCTGTAGCTAGCAGGTGATGCCTGTCATCTGCTTCAAATGTGTTCTGATTTGTGTCTTCTCTGCCCTGCATTTCTCAGGTCATACCTTCCCCTCACCCAAGACCACCAGGTACAGGAAAGGCACATGCTTGTCTCTGGTCATGGAAAAACTGTCCCATTCCGGCTTCAGTTAGTATCTGTCCTTCTCCAAGGGCAAATATGTCTGCATTTCAATAGCGGTCCAGACCCTTGGCATTCAATTAGTGACATATGCATCACACAAAGCTGGAGACCTTCATAACCAATCTGCCCTTTCCACAGTCTGGTGTGGGAGACTCAGCATGTTGGTTACTCCAGTTTTGCAGCAAAATATACCTACTCAGAACTGAGTGAACTGCCTATAGTGGAAATGCAGGCATGGCAACCCCAGGTGAGAGCCCAGGCAGGGCCTGCACCCAGAGGTTTGAGGCCACTCTGCAAGCTTTGTGGGGCGGGGGGAAGGAGGGACTGGAAAACATCAGGGCCTTCACAGGAATACAGTCTTTTCCCTCTGACACGGCCAGTGTCCTATGTAAGCCCCTACCTGACAGAGGCTCTGGATAGGCCCAGAATGTCATCAAAAACTGTCTCAATGGAAAGCCTAGATTGCAAGAGGCTGCCCAGTATGAGAGGAAGTGGCAATTTTGATCGTGGATCTTGTTCCACCACTCTGTAACTCTACACACCTCCCTTGAGAGATTTGGTTGTTCCATCTACAAATGAGGCCTCTGTCATGAGAAAGCCCTGCCTGCCTGCCTGCTGCTCCTGCACCCTTGCTAAAACCTCTGCCATCCCTACAGTCCATCCCTCTGCCCATGATCCGTGGGTTTTACTGTGTCATCAGTCATGTTAGGACACCTGTGACAGAGCCAGAAGGAGCCTGTGTGTCCTCTTGGTAGAGAGCACTAGGTATATGACAAATGTGAACACGTAAATTTTCACGATCATCTTGCAGAAAGTTCCCACTGTTACCCTTATTTCACAGACATAGAGACTGAAGATTTGGATAATTAAGTCACACCAAATTTGCACACAAAAATCATAGGATCCTGTGGTGTCCCCAAATCTGCTGTGGTGGCGAAACCCCCACCCTTTCAGATATGAGGTTTCATACATCTCCAATGGCTTCTCTGGGTTCAAGCATTCATATTCTGAGCAAAAGTAGGTCTTATCTGGCTTAGGAACTGAACAGGATGCAAATGACCTGCAGTGATGGGCAAAGCCATATTCTTGGATGGGGAGGGGAGAACCACTGGCTTTTGGAGGATAGAGCTGGCTGAGATGATAGGGGTGAAGTTGGAGAGGGCTATTGGGGCACTAACTGTGTGGGACTCAGAAATTCAGGAGTACACACAGGGCTCACAACAGAATCACCCAGAGTTTTTCCCAAAGGGCCCGCTTGGGCCCCCTCTGGAGAGTTGAGTCACTGGGGCCAGAGGGACCTGAGGATGTTTTTGTGGATAAAGTTCTCAGGGCTTTAGATATACACCTATTCATTTCAAGATGAAGAATGATCAAGAAAGACAGCAGCAGCCAGGATATGCAGGAGCTATATTGGCCCTTGTGTCCTCTTGTGGAACATGAACAATGTCACAGAACATTTGTCAAGACTGTAGGGATGGCAGAGGTTTTAGCCACTCTGGGACCATGATGTAGGCAAAAAAGAATGAGCCCTCTCTGTGTTCATTGCTGGGCACAGACAGAACATGAACTCTGTTCAGACCACAAAAACAAAACACTCCCATGCTGGCTAGCTACTCTGAGCAATGGCTGCTGCTTAACCAATCCCAAAGTCAGCCTCAGACTAGTCGTCCTTCCTTCTTGAGTAAGATTTATCAAATCACTTAATCACTGAATTTCCCCTGAGTCCTGACAATATCCTTGATTCCTTAAATCTCCCCAAACCTACTTCACCAGGTCCAAATCCTACAACAAGTCCTTTCTATCACCATCTCATGGAATTGTAAGGGGCATTTACACACTCCCAGTAGCCTACACTTGAAATGAGCTGACTCAGGTATGGAGGCCTCGGATGGACAAGCCTGCAGAATAGCACAGTACCAGGCTCTAGGCTCCCCACAGCATCAGCCAGGAATGACACACTATAGATGATATACGGACATACTTTTCCTAAGGATGCCTCATGCTGAGCACTCAATGGAGCACTCAACTGGAATCCAGAATCACCTCATCTCTATTTTTGATGGGGCCACCACCTCACTGTCCTCTGAAGCCCCATTGACCATCCTAGTCTCTATGCCTGTGACCCAGGAAGGGGGTGGAGAAAGCAAGGAGCTTGTTTTCAGAGCAGCAGGAGCATTTGGGGAGGCTCTGGCCAAGAGACTTACCAGAAACAACCTGGTTCTACTCACATATGATTGACAAGTGGTAAAATAAACACATTGAAGTACAACTTGATAGCTTCTGACATATATATGCACTTTGAAACTATCACCACAGTAAAGATAATGAACATCTCCACTACCTTATGTCCCTTTGTCATCCCACTCTCCTGCCCCTATCTGCCCCTCACTCTGTCCCAAGCACCACTGATGAGCTGTTACTATAAATTCATTAGTTTTGTCTAGAATTTTAGATAAATTCAATCATACAGCATATTAGCTTCTCTCATTCAGCCTATTCCTCTGAAGATTCATCCAGGTTAGTAGATATATCCGCAGTTCCTTCCTCTCTAATGTTGAGAAGTATTCCATGGCATGGATGCACCACTGTTTAGTTCCCATTTTTCTCACAAGTCTCATTCTTCACATGGAGAAAAACTGCTTCCCCAAGACTCTGGTTTCTCTCATTGGCTGTATCAACTATTCTGAGGTGAGTTCCTAGCAGTCAACACTCTTCTTTGAAAACACAATTTGTACCTATATCAGGAACCATAACCAAGAGCATCAGTGTATGCAGAACCCTCATTTGGCACAGAATCAGGAAATTGGTTCAAATCCACTGATAATAAGAAAAAAATATTTGCTTGTGGGGAAAAGAAAAATAGAGGTGGGGAAGGATAGATAGCTGTGAGTTCTGACTGTAATTTACATGCTTTTCCATGTTTTTATTATCCCATTTAACTTTCACAGCACCCTGGGGAGTGGAGGGTTCAAGTGAAGGTGCCTGAGAGTGCTGAGCTCCATGGGAGAGCTGGTCCACACTGGAGCTCCCAGGGCCCATCACCAATGTAAAGGGACCCTGAGAAGAGGGGCAGGCACCACAGCAGGGCAGCTTCTAAGTCCAGGCCTTGCTTCAACAAGATCACTTCTTAAGCCCAGGAAATCTTTCCCTTATGGGCAAAAAGCTGTTGAAGAAAGACCAATCCACCTATTTGGCACAAACATCACTGGTTGTCCAAGGCATTTTGAGCAGGCCTGGGTGGACTGGGGAGTACAGTGGTGTCCTGGCAGACTCATCCACATTCACACCCAGTCAACAGATCTGTGTCCACTGGGCAGGAAATATGGGTTCCCCACCTTGTTTACAACAGGGTGGAGCAATGATTGGAGGCCAATGTGTTATCCGACCTCAGCTTCTCTTAGAGAAGACAGCAGCATGGTCTACAGGGCAGTGCTCCTCAGCTCAGCTACATGCTGGAGCCATCTGGAGCCTGGAAACCAGTAGTTGGGCCCAGCCCTAAATTCTGACCCATTTGGTTTGGGTGTAGTTGGTGATTCTGATATACAGCTGCAGCTGAGGAGCACTGCAGCCTTGGGTAACCCGGGGTGCAGGGCCCAGGCTGTACTGGCCTGGGGCCCTGGAGGAAGCAATCCATTCACCTGTTGCTTGGGCTTCATAGTTATACTCTTGTACTTTATTTGACCAATGCTACTGAGCACCGCTCCATCCAGGTCCTGAATGTCAAGATGAATTGGACACCCTCCTACCTGTAAGACACTCTCAGACTCTTAGCCAGGAAGGAGGCAAATCAAATGACCGCTTCATTTCTTCTTCTTGAGGGATGACAAAGACTCAGCCATCCTCTCTTCCCCTTCCTGACCCCACACCAGTATCGCCATAGAGATCAAGTGCATAAAAGGAGTAAAGAGTTTCTCTAATTGTTTCTTTTATCTCATTTTCTGTTTGTGCTAATTGGTTCACTATATCATTGACTTTTAAGTTATATAATATATGACACACAAAGCAGATAAATTTATATATGTTATGAAATATATAAAAACAAACACCTGTGAATCTATCTCTCAACATTAAATATGGCTGAGTTTTGAATTAATACATTCATTAATTATTAAGTAACATAGAAGCTGTGTTTTCATCCTGCTGTGAGATTTTCATATGATATATGTGGGATATGAAATAACTTGTTTTTATGTCAGTAAGCATACCTTCATTTAAATGAACATGTGTGTAGAGGAGTGAGAGATAAGCCAGTATGATCCTATGACTGAAGGAAGCTGAGCTGCAAAGACAACATAGAGAAAGGACCCAAGGGGAGGGAAGAAGACATCAAGGAAAACTTCCTGGAGGGAGTGACACTGCATCCTAAAAGAGAAATGGGTCAGGGAACCTACAGAAGGCTGATGCAGTGAGGAGGCACCCCAAGGCAGAACAGCCTGTGAGTAAGGAAGTACCTCCCAACCCCATGACCTGTGATCCATGACTCACGCAGGGCTGCAGGGCCTCACAGACTGTGCCAAATCCACCTCCCAAAGGGCTCAGACTGAGGACCCCAGGAAGGTCCAGGAGCCAGGCATGGGCCAGAATGATCAAATCATTTAAACCTTATGGTCTTACAATTGGCAAGGGAGAGACCATCAGTTTCAGAGATGAGGAAACCACAAAAGGGCTTCTGATGAATAGAGCACTTCTCATGAGCCAGAACAAGAGCACAGAGACACTGCCCAGTTTCCCCAGTAGGTGAGACAAACAAAACATGTGGGATCGGCAAATCTTCCACGGGCCCATGAACGAATTCCAATAGAGCACCTTCCTAGGGTTGTAAGCAGTGGCTGGAGTCTCAGCAAGCAATAGGGACTGCTCTCACCAGCCAATGGCTGGGGCCCACCCCAACCCCAGGGCTGAGCTCAGCCCAAGTCTGGAGAGAAGGCTGCAGAAGCCCATGTCCTAGAATCATCAGCCAGTCTGCACAGGCCCCCAGGACTAAGGGTCCCCTGGAGTTCTGACCTGGCCTAGGTCTTGCCCCTGCCAGTTAATTCACTCATGGGTTCAGTGCACATTTACCAGGACATACTCTGATCCAAGACCAGCCCTGCTCTTTCACAGCCCACAGCCTAGAGGGAGAGAACAGGACCCAGATTATGAGGTGCTTGAGAAATGCATATTGAACAGCTAGATGGAGGCAACCTGACATGGTCAGGGGAGACTCCAATTTGGCACAGCAGAGACAGTAAGGGTCTAGTGTAAAAGCTAAAGTGGTGGCCATGCCCAGGGGCCACTAGCCTCTGGTCACAACTAAGGCTTGTGAAGAGTAATGTTGAAGAGAAGGCCCAAAAGCTGAGAGAAAGCAGCATGAGCCTCTGAGCAGCAACCCGGGCCAAGGATGGTAGAGTCAAAAGTGGTCGGGAGATAGCAGCCCTGGGAGGTACTGAGGGTCCCTTAGTAGAGAGCCGACTCCCATATCTGTTCTATCCTGCCCACTGCCCTTTTCTCTCTCTGTCACCCAGGGGGACCAGCCTCTCCATGACCTTTCACAGGGCAGAGTCTCAGTGGCCTCAAGTCCCTGCTGCCACCTTTACACAGAAGAACTCAAAACTATAGGTGACCCCCTAGTAAATGCCCCCAGGAACCTGGGGTTTAGATACTTGCCCCAGTGATTCCTGGTGGGACTTTTCCTCAATTGCATGCCCATGCAGGGCTATTTGGTGCTTTCCTACCCAGCATCTGAAAAGCACTCCTGACTGGGGGAGAATGGGATCCCAAGATAACTGAGAAACTGGGCCCCACTCATCTTAATAGAAAGGGAGCAGATATTCCTCTTTCCACTCCAGAGAGAAGCTCTGAGAAGAACTGTGGAAAAAAAGACCTCAACATCTACAAGAAGGAGCTGGAGAGCGATCTCGGTGAGGAGCAGCGAAGCTGAAGGCTCAGAAGCCGCCCCACCCCCCACCCCCCACCTCTGCCACCAGGGGCGTCTTAGGGAGCTGGCATCTTATTCAGGACCTACTGTCTCCATCCCTCTTAATTTCTGCCAGGGCTAGGTCCTGTGAACTACCCCCACATCCTGCCAGGACGGTTTTGTTTTTCACTAAACTGGAGTCCATTTCTGTCTTTTGCAACCAAGAACCTTCACTAGTAAATAAATTGGTACCAAGATGATTATAGATACAGAACCTTCAGGAAAGAGATGGTGAGTATCTGTGTTAGTTAATCCACCTAGTTGATGCCAAAGGCAGTGAAAATATTGTGAATTACGTTATGGAACTCTGGTGTCTCACTGTGTGCATCCCTAATTAAATCAGCAATGTCCAAGTGTCTATTAGATGCTTTTGGGAAAAACTGACTCTTGCTACAAAACCTGAATGAAAAAACATAAAGAATCCTAGTACTATGGGGTGAACTTCCTGCTTCTAATCACCCTGGCCAGCTTAAAGATAGAGAGTAACCAATTCAAATCCCCAACCTCCTAGGGCTTCTCTATAATTATACTGTACACAGAGTGTCTCTTTTTCTCTCATGGCCACAGGCCTGGGATAACCCAGAACCCAAAGCAGTCTGATTTAACCAACCTATGGATGGTGAATTGTAAAGCCAGCCAAACAGATTGCTTCCCTGCTCCCTGAGTGAAAGAGTATCATTTAGGAAGGACTTTTGCCTTAGGAATGGAAGTCACAAATCCCCTCAGCCCTTATTCCTCTCTCACCTTGCCCTGTAAAGTGAGGCCATTTCTCCTCATGCCCATCCCAACTCCCACCCACCCTGCCTCCAGAAGAGAAATTAGAGTCTATCTCAGCATGGCCATGGGAAACAATTACAAAAGCAAACTATGGAGGAAAAGACTCACGTTTCAGAAAAATTATGACTTTGCCAATATATACTGACAAAAACCTAGGAAAATGGGTGGAAATAGATCCTGAGAACATCTAACCAAGGAGAGAAGAACATCTGTGTCAGGATGAATGTCTCCATCTGAGTGCACCCATCCATTCTGGAGTCAACATGCCAGTTCCAACAGCCAGGGTGTGTTCCAACAGTGACCTACCTGTTGGCTGACTGAAATCTCAGCTTAGTATTGGTCCCACAAAATGAAACTGAAAAGTCAGAAATTCCTTAAAGGAATCCAAATATCTGAAGGAATAGAGTGTGGAGTATATTTATAAGGAGAATGTCAACATCTTGGAAAAACAGCCATAAACACTGTTCTCTATCAGCTGGAGATGCTGATGAGAGAAGCTAGCTTACTTTCATGGGA
Source organism: Eonycteris spelaea (assembly GCA_003508835.1). Classification (NCBI taxonomy): domain Eukaryota; kingdom Metazoa; phylum Chordata; class Mammalia; order Chiroptera; family Pteropodidae; genus Eonycteris; species Eonycteris spelaea. The sequence goes on along the minus strand of PUFA01000412.1, from coordinate 759 downwards.
ATTCTACAGCTGGCATGACAAAGAATGAGAAGAAGCACTTAGTGCCAGAAGTCAGAATGGTATTAGAATGTCCTGATGCCAGGATTCTTTGGCATTGACTAATAGATCATGGGCTGCCAGGACTGACACAGAGAGGCAACCCAATTGGACTTGTATAATACTGACAATGTAAAAAAAAATTTTCTTAACTAGGCAGAGGGTTCCATGAGTGCCTAGAATATTGTCTATCTTATAGCAGATAGTCAATAAATATTCACTTATTAAACTTCATTTGTATTTTGCCTAATTCCTAGGTTTAAGTCAATAGACTCAAAGCTCTGGGAAGCTAGTTACTTGCAATATTTATACCTAAGCATGTACTGTGAATCTTCTGAAGGCTCCTATACAGAAAAATACCTAAATCTCTCAGAAATTATTGAACACCAATTCTGAGCTCACATTAATTCCTGGTGGCTCAGGATGTAACTACAGCCCCACAACAAGAAGTGAGGGCCTATGGAAGGTAAGAGGCATGTTAGGTCATAAATGATCCTTGCCACGTGTCCGCCTCTTGGTAGCCCATTAGGATCCTGAATCTCTCCTAGGGTGATTTTCCCAAGTCCCAAATTCAGTTGGCAAAAACACACTCAGTTCCTTGCTAGAAACTCCACTCTGGTTTCCTTCATCCAAGACATGGAGACTTTGTGGTAGGAAAGACTAACCTCTGGAATACCCTTTCCTCTCCAAAATAGGGAATCATAAGCAATACTTCATCTCTGG